>CM032328.1:86320748-86920748 GCA_019022515.1 Quercus aquifolioides | reverse complement strand
TGTTTTCTTGTCCAATCAAAGATAAAATGGACCAATTGCTATGCCTTTTGCAGAAGCCAAATGAAAAGCTTCTGAAGTTATGTATTCAATGTGTGGGAGGTCATATATACTCATTTCTATAATGGAGATGATCCACTTGATTTCGTATTAGTTGTGTATGACTCGATTGAATTGATCATTGAAGCTTCGCTCTGGTCTAAGGACTATTTCACATTTGATACTCACACACGACACACAAGACTTTGATTCAATCAATGCCTATCTCATTTGTGTGATTGTATATGTTCAAATGTGATGTGTATGCTCAAGAACTTGTTGATCAAACCCAAAAAGATTTTTGAGTGTTTTATTTGTTTTTGAAAGTGATTTTATACTTTCGTGTCTTTTGTTTTTGTTCAAAATGTATTTTTGTGTTTTCCTTCAAAAATTGGTTCAGGGGTTGTTTCGTGAGAAGCTCGCGACTTAGAGCTTCCCGCAAAAAGGGCTTGAGGGAAATAATTTTTCATCCTGTCACACAGAAACTCTCGCGACTGTATCGCGACTGTCTCACGACCAACAGCTTCTTGCAAACTGCTGTTTGGCTAAAAATTGGTTTTTCCCAAATTTAGACAGAAGTTACCGCGACTGTATCGTGACTGTTTCGCGACCTAGTGCTTCTCGCGAAAATTTTATGCTTCAGTGGCCATTCTCGCGACTGTCTCGCTACTGTGTCGCTACTCCCTAACTTGCGAAAAACGCGTGTTTACAGTTTTATATTGCTGATGTGACAGTTTTTCAAATCACAAACACTTCCCTCGCATAAACTCCTTCGAACCCTTTTCAACCCAAATCACTATTCCATTCAATCCCCTTCAATCCAAGCATCTTTTCTGCATTTTCCTCTTCAAGGTATGTGTTATAAACAATTATTTTCAAGTTTTTGCTTAGATTATGCAGATTTTTTTGTTAGGGTTTCGATATTTGGGGATTTTCGAAAATTTGGGTTGGTTTTCAAAATTGGGTGAATTTTTGTCAAATCTTTTGACTGGGCTGTGTCCCATTTGATGTTTGTGTATCTGTGTTGGCCCCTTGTGGCATTTTAACATGTATTTAGGCATGATTTCACCATGTTCATGCATTGTTCATGCTTAAAGTTAATTTGTGCATGCTAGGTGTTTGACAAAATGTCCGAGTGACATTTTTGTGCCTAATTGGAATCAAGTGATTTCAAGTTATGGACTTTCACTTGTTTGTTTTTTTTTGTTTGGTCATTGATCGTGTGGTTCATACACTTTGCTCATGTTGCACACTCTTGGCACACAACTAAGCACACTTAGGCACCCCTCATGCATCCCGTGCTGCACACACACATCAGCACATGCACACACATGCACAGTTACTTAGTTTCATGCATTGTGTTTATGCTTTATAGGTTTGTTTCTTTAAGCATGTTGTTAACTGTCAGCAATGCTCTGTTTTCAGTTAGTTTAACTCTGATTTGGAACTAACTTGAATCTAATCAAGTTTTGTGTTATGGTTTGTGTTTGTGCATTTCCTTTCTTTTCTGCTTTGTGAAATTATGCAGATGTCTCCCACCAAGCATGCAGCTAAGAAGAAACCAACCTCAAAGCGTGCACGCACTGATTCTGATCACTTCAAGTTTGCTGAAGCTGATATGAAGTATAATTATTGCTACAAGGACAAGACAATCATCATGGAACGGGTAGTTCAATTAGAGGCACTTGAGCACACAATCATTCCGGATGTGTTCAAAGGAAGAACTTGGACCAAGTTGTTGAATCCAGTTGGGACTGTGTACTGAGAAATTATTAGAGAGTTCTTCTCAAATGCTGATGTGGAAGATGACAGGATTATTTGCTGGGTGAGGCACAAGGAATTCGTAATCACAAGGGACAGTATTCAAGACTTGTTAGAGATACGTCCTCCCTCTCAACCAATGTCAGTTCAATATGATGAAAGATTGGGTTCTATCACGGATATGATAACGACTCTTGGAGGGGTTCCAACGAAATCCTCAATGGATACACTTAAGTTTTCTCCAGAGATGAGAACATTGAGTTATGTGATGATTCATAACCTGTATTCGGTCACCAACCTCACCACACTATCAGCTCCAAGGACGAGGTTTCTCTATGATCTTTTCACTCACAAGGAGATTGATATTTGCAGCTACATCTTCCATATTCTGAAAAAGAGCATTAGGAAGCAGAATACAAGAACCATAATGCCGTTTCCCACACTGATCATGGGATTCATCGCTAAGACGAAGCTGAAATTTCCACGTGGTCTTACTATAGTTCAGAGAGACTATCCCATTGGTGCTAATACACTAACTAGGAGCACAGCCCACATTAGAGGCTCCAAGATTGGTGTGCATACCATACCACCACCACGACGGGTTCAGCAGGATGAAGGTGAAGATACAGAGGAGGAGATTGACAGGTTCACCTCGGCTCCAGAGCCCTCTGCACAGCCATCATTTTCGGCTCCACCACAAGGTTTAAGAAAACTTGATCAGTTACTTGCTAAGATGGATCAGATGTCTACAGTGCTTGACTCCCATGTGTAGCACACAGCAGATCAGTTCGCGTACCTTCAAGGACAGATCACCGCATTAGCATCACAGATTCAGGACTTGTCCTCCACTTATGGATTAGACTCAGACTCCGACCAGTTCTAGCCCTTTGGCCATTTCGGTCAAAAAGGGGGAGAAAATTCTGAGGGGGAGCTGAAGAAGACCTTGCACAGGGTTAGGGGGAGCATAGCTTAGAAACATAGTATCATTGGTTATTGGTTTTACAGACGATTTAATTCAGTTTCTTTTGGTGTTTATAACTGTT
This sequence comes from Quercus aquifolioides, assembly GCA_019022515.1. Lineage (NCBI taxonomy): Eukaryota > Viridiplantae > Streptophyta > Magnoliopsida > Fagales > Fagaceae > Quercus > Quercus aquifolioides. The sequence goes on along the minus strand of CM032328.1, from coordinate 86,917,908 downwards.
TTACTGCTTTCGGTTTAACGTTTTGATACTCTGTTTTTATTCCAGTATAATTTCAGTAGTTTCTTTTGTAATATTCTCTATGCTTTGTAGCATATCTTGCATGTACCCATGTTGCTTTTGTAAGCTTTAAGGGTTTGTTTCATTGCATGTTTGTAGGCTTTTATGGTTTGTGCCATGCATATGCAGTACTTTGTTTATGCAGCCTTTTTGCTTGTGTTCTTGAAGTTTAATGTCATACATTTTACTTAAGTACAACACTCTTGTGCCCTTGTAGGAACAAACGTTTTGGTGATGCTGGGAAGCATTGGAAGAAGCCTGGAATGGCAGATGCAACATGGAGCTTGTTGCGGGATCCGGGGTGCTAGACAAGACACGGTTCTGAGAAGCCTTGTTGGAGTAGGAGCTTGGAGGGCTTAGGTACATTGGGTAGATTAGGCTTGGAGGGTCTCTTGCTAACTCATGTATCCCAACTGATTGTCTAATGGATCGATTTCCGCTTGGAGGGCGGCGGAGAGGTTTTTCGTCGAGTTCTTCGGTTTCCTCTTCGAGAATACGTCTTGGCGTTTTCTGTGTTTGCATCTTTCTTCCCTACTCTTGTTTATTCCATTATATTGCTGTGTTGCTTAGTTTATGAATTAGAGTAGCTTAATTGTTCATCCGCTCGCATTTACACTATTCCGCACTTTGTATTAAGATTGTGTAAAAACTATCGAGCCGTAATTTTAATTGGGGGTCTAAATAGCTCCTGTGTTTCAACACATTTTCGAGCTTTCACTATGGTTATTTTTTGAAAATAAATTTGAATACATAATTGGTTAATTTTTGAAGTTGATTAAATTCCACTTAAAATCAACTAAGGGGTCAAAATTTATTTTCAACATTTATGTCTTATATGGATATTTTTGTTTTGTTTTTTTCCTTTTTCTTTTTGTGTGAATACATTTTCACTAGATTGAAAGTACAAGAGGTCATCCTTTGGGACTACTTCATGATCACTACAAATAGGAGCATGGGAAATTTTGTATATGGTTCGGTTTGCAAAGCCATAGAAGATCCATCTGATTAGGGAGGGGGGGGGGGGGAGGGAAGTGAAGACTCCATGAAATTAGGATTTCACTAATAAGAGGCAAAATTATTGAAAACCCAGTTGGATTTGGTGGTGTAAAGTCCAAATATTTGATGGTCACGGGCCCAAACAATGATCACCTGGGGTTTTAGTCTTTTATAATTCGTAGGTGGTATAGACCCATCAAGAGTTTGTTTAATAGGCATTTCATGAGGAATCATGAATTGGTAGGGTTTTATTGATATTCTTGTTGGGACAGATATTAAAATTATTAATTGGACCATGCGGAAAGTGAGACCTGTAGGATTGCCAACCAACAATGGGCTAAAGCCCTTTAAATAAAGACAAAAGGAATAAATTCATTGGGGAAAGAAGCAATTATCTTGAGTTGATTTGCTTAAAGGAACACGTGAGCAGCACATGGAAGTAGGTTTGCTTAAAGGAACCCTATGACTACTATTATAAGACAAGCAGGGACACAAGCTGAAAGATCACTAAAAGCATGGCACAGCCACCTCATGATGATGCATGAATCGTCAGTCCTGTAGGTTTGTCTAGATGGTGTCGAATCCTTGTCACTATTCCTGCAAACATAGAATAAAGGCTCTCCTAAGGTGGTCACTGGTGTGGTGCCTGCCACAACGTCTCCGATGCCAAAGTTAGTGTATAGAAGCTTTTTGAGAGAAATAAGAAAGTTCTAAATATTAGAGATATCTGTGTAAGAGTATTTTTTGGGTGAAATTATGTACCTTTTTTGCCTCTGATCAGTGTGTATATATAGATTTATAGTTTCTAGCCGTTGGGGCCTTAATTGTGGCTTTAGTACTCTTTACGTAATGCCTCAGTGCTTATTAACACGGGCTTTGATGAGCCTCCAACGGTCTGACAACTAATTGGTAACTGTCCGAAGTATTGAATCACCTTATTAATGACTCGCCTACCTTCGTCCATGTTGTGCCAAGGTGGATGAGTATATTTGATGAGGCTGTCCAGGAAAGGAGAGTTAATCGGTCCCATCAGCTGCCCCCCAGGTTCTGTGGTCATCGCGGTGTGTCATGACAACCACCAGAAGATGAAAGGTTTTCTGCCCAGACATGGCTCTTGGGGTATTGTTCCACATTTAATGCGTAGTGGCGGCGCCACACGCATTGTGGTCACGTGGCGTGTTCTGACTGGTGGAGTTAATGCCCCACTTGTGTGACTCTTGGGTTTCTCGCTAAATTTCAGTTTTTTGTGCCTAGCTTTTTAAACTTCCTCTCTTTCTTCTTGCCCCTTCACCTTTTCTAACTCTTTCTCAATCATTGCTCTGTGCTACTTCTTCTCCAATCCGCTTTGCGATTTTCTTTGAGCTTTTGCATTCTGTGGTTGTTTCCTTTGAGGTATGTCTCTCTTTCCCTTTTTCCTTTGCTTTTTATGGCGTAGATAGATTGTGTTGGCTTCTGATTTCCTTTTTTTTTTTTTTTTTTTTTTTTTTTTTTTTTTTGCTTTTAGGATTATCCTCTCTCTTTCTTTGTTTTCTAGGTTTCCATGGTTAGTAGCTCTGAGGTAAGGATAGCTTGCCCTTCAATTTCATTCCTTCTTGCGCGTTTGGAAGGATCTTTAGGTGTTTTCCCGGACATTGAATACTTTGTCTTTGAGGGTAGTAGTTTAAGTGTTGCATTGGCTAATTTGCTCCCCTTGCTCCGTTAGTCAATTGATTGGTTCGAGGGTTTAGCGAGGGAGCGAGGAGCAATGTCTGAGGTGAGATCCAGTGAGCTCGAGACAAGGTTGTCGTCTAGCGACGATCCTGTGGAGGTGGAGGGCGATACTGCAGTCTCCGTCCCTCGGGAGGTTAGGGCTTTCTCTGCCTCTGGGGAGGAGTGCAACCTAGATGTTGAGATTCTCTCCAGGTTTGGCAATAGGTTTCAATTTCTTGAGAGGGTTAGGGTTCTTCTTCCTTGAAAAGAGGAACGAGCTTATCATTTTTCACCCGGGGAGGTGTGCTTCTACAAGACTGCCTTCCTGAGTGGGCTCAAATTCCTCGTCCACCCCTTCATCATGGAGCTTTTAAACCACTTCAAAATCGCTCCTGGGTAACTTATGCTGAACTCCTGGAGGATAGTGGTCAGCTGTATGGTAATATGGCTGGCCACCACTGAGGGAGATATGATCAGGGTTGACGAGTTCACCTACTTGTATCGTTTGAAAGAATCCAAGGAATACGGGTACTACGAGCTAGTGCCTTGGGTCAGGGAAGCTAGGATCATCAGGGGCTTGCCCTCGTCGTTCCGATACTAGAAGTCTTGGTTCTTTTTTGTCTCCGGGGATGAGTAGGAGACCCTCTCTAGTGAAGTTTGGGCAGACGTCCCTAGGTTGTTCCGTCGGTGGGGAACCCTGAGTCTAGGTGCGTCGTCTCTCCGCCAGTCATTCGTCATTATTATTTATTATTTTTTCTGGCAAACATTTTGTCATTATTAACTTTCTTGCTTGTTGTCTTGTGCACAGTTAAGAGATGGCCAAAATTTAAGAGCAGATACAGGCAACGTGTTGAAGTAGCCATTGAGTATGCGAGGACAATTGAAGACTTTGATGATCTAGTCGACCCTCGGACTTTAGCTCTTCACTACCTTGGTCCAGAGCCCTCCGCTTTCGTCCTGTGAACTATAGAAATTGAGGAGAAAAAGAGTAAGTGTTTGTTAAATTCGTCATTGCTACTCTTTTCCTCTTTTTATTTATTTATTTTATTTTTTATTTTTTAACAAGTGTTTTGTTGCAGGGATGATGACCAAATTTAACTAGGGGATGTATGCGAAGATGAGGGGCGAGAAGAATGAGCCCCTCTCCAGCATCGGGAAGAGGACGGTGCGGGTAGTGGAGAAGGGTGTCTCTGTCACTCCTCTTGCCCTCGTCACTGAACCCTTGAGGACGGTCTCCTTGGCTACCTTAGTAGAAGAAATCACTCTTATTTGGAAGAAGCCCTGTGTGGACGACAAGGGGAAGGACAAGGCCGATTCTCGTTCGTCCATTGTTTTTGACGATGCTGGCATTGTGCTGGCGAGGGTGCATGAGTCTTTTTCTGTTGAGGAGCTGAGGGTCTTCTCGGGCATGCCCTCTCATGAGATTGTGGGTTGTCACATCCACAAACTCGTCCAGGTATTGTACTTATGCAATTTTACCCTTTTCTTTTTCTTTCTCCTTTTGCATCGTCCTGAATTTTGGATTTCCTTTTCAAGTGCTAGGGGAGAGCCTTCACATTACTTCTGAGTACCATACTCACGAAGCCAAAATTACGTCAGCAGTGTCCAGGGTGGAGGCTCCGGAGGCAGAAAATTCTAAGCTGAAGAAGGATCTCATTGTTGTTATGGACGAGACCAACACCATCAAGGAGAAGGCCAAGGCTTTGGGGGATGACCTTAGAGTGGAGAGACAGCTAACCCTGGAGAAAGATGAGCAACTCCAAGCTGTGAAGGAGAAGGTGAAGATTGTTGCTGCCAAGGCCATCGAGGCTTTCCAGCAAACTGAAGAGTACAACATTGTACTCTTCAGCTAGTATTACAAGGGCTTTGAGCTCCTTCATTGGTATCTGGTCAAACACCCCTCTAGAGTAGACTTGGAGAATCTGGACATGGAAGTGGTTGACTAAGAGATGGTAGCGGACGAGGCCTCCAATCCAATGCTCCTGTTGAAGATGTTCCTGGGGATGCTCCTCTGCCTCCTCAAGATGGTGATGATATGGCCATTGCTTGAACCTGCCTTATGTCTACATTTTTTTTTCTCTCCCTCTTTTTTTTTTTTTTTTTTTTTTGTAATCTTTTTTTTTTGGGTGCCCAGTGTGTTTTAGGCTTTTTGATTCTACTTTCAGAACAATATTTTCATTCTAATTTAAAAACAATGTTTTGCCCATTGTTTATGGGCTTTTAAGTATAATATTGAAACAATGCGGGTTGCCTGTTGTTTTTGGGCCTTCAATTATATTAGTAATTCTGTGTTTACTTGTTTTTGTTCCTGCTTTGCATGATACTTAGTGACTGCATGTGGTCTCTGTCTGCTTCATCATTCTGCGTTAGTAACTTACATTGTTGTTACTTAGTTAAAATTTTTGTTGTGACCCATACTCATTGAAGGGGTCTTGATTCGTCAGTAATTTACATCCGTCGAGGCAGAATTTTGCTACTTAGCCAATTTTTGTGACTTATACCCACTGAAGGGATTTTGTCATTCTTTGGCTTCGTCAATAACTTACATCCGTCTAGGCGGAATTTTGTTACTTAGCTAATTTTTTGTGACTTATACCCATTAAAGGGATTTTGTCATTATTTGGCTTCGTCAGTAACTTACATTCCTCTAGGCAGAATCTTGTTATTTAGCCAATTTTTTGTGACTTACACCCATTAAAGGGATTTTGTCATTCTTTACATCCGTCAGTAACTTACATCTGTCTAGGTGGAATCTTATTACTTAGCCAATTTTTTGTGACTTATACCCATTAAAGGGATTTTGTCATTCTTTGGTTTCGTCAGTAACTTACATCCGTCTAGGTGGAATCTTGTTACTTAACATTTTTTTTTACGCGCATCATACTGGTTGAATAGTTCTTTTATTGCTTTATTTCAAATATGAATACATTCGTTGGCTACATCTGTTGATGGTATTGTTTCAAATGCTCAATATTCCATGGTTGCGGCAGTTTCCTCCCATCCAACGTCTCCAAGTGATAGCTGCTTTGCCTAAAGTAATGGGTGACTCTGTAGGGTCCTTCCTAGGTTGGACCGAGCTTCCCCTGAGTTGGGTTCTTAGTGGCAGGCGTGACTTTGCATAGGACAATGTCTCCGATATTAAGTCGTTTGAGTTTCACCCTTCTATTGTAGTACTCGGACATCTTCTGTTGATACTTCGCCATCTTGTGGGCTGCTCCGTCTCTAGATTTGTCCAAGCAATCCAAGTTGACTCTCAGTTGATTGTCATTGCTACCTTCATGGAAAGCTTCTCGTCTCAAGCTGGTGATTCCTACTTCAACTGGAATTACTGCTTCGGTGCCATAGGTGAGACTGAAAGGGGTCTCTCCTGTAGTCCTGTATGGCCATGTGTCCTTTGCCTCGTCCAGCCAAGCCTTGATGATCTTAAGCAGGGGCTTGTTTGTCACTTCTGTATGGCCGTTAGCCTGGGGGTGACTAGGGGATGAGAACTGGTTCTTGATTCCTAGCCCCGAGTAGAATTCCCTGAAACCTTGACTATCAAATTGTCGCCCGTTGTCTGATATGATCGTCTGTGGTATCCCGAATCGGTAGATTATGTTCTTCCATACAAAGTTCTAGACCTTCGCCTTTCTTATGGTTGATAGTGCCTTTGTTTCAACCCATTTTGTGAAATAATCAATGGCAACTAGTAAAAATTTTACCTTTCTTTTACCTTGGGGTAATGGGCTGATGATGTCAAGTCCCCACTAAGCAAACGGCCATAGGGAGGATATTGTCGTCAGTTTTTCAGATGAGATGCGCTAGACCTCTCCAAACCTTTGGCATTTATCGCATTTCTTGATGAACTCCTTTGTGTCTTTCTGCAGGGTAGGCCAAAAGTAACCCGTTCGGATAACTTTGCTAATCAGGGATCTCGGGCCTGCATGATTTTCGCAAATTCCTTCGTGGATCTCCCCCAGAATATATTTGGCCTCCTCCTCGTTGACACACCTCAGGTAGGGCATGGAGAAGCCTCTCTTGTACAAGGTATTGTTCAAGATTGTGAACCTTGCTGCCCTTTTCCTAACCTTCCTTGCTTTTTCGACGTCCGGTGGGAGCCGTCCGTCCTGAAGGAAGGATAAGATTGGGGTCATCAAACTGATTTTGCTCTGGATTGTAAAGGTGTGGACTTCTTCGATACTGGGGTGTCTCTGGACTTCCATCTCTAGGTCTTTACTCATTGGTCCTGCTTCTGACGATGACTGTTTCGCCAACTTGTCTATCCTCACATTCTGACTTATGGGGATCTATGTGAACTCTAATTGGTCAAACTCTTGTGTCAAAAGCTTCGTCAACTTCAGGTATTTTTGCATCCTCTCCTCCTTTGCTTCGAATTTCCCCTTTATCTGGCCTATGACGAGCTTTGAGTCACTCTAGAGGAGCAAGTTTTTCACTCCTAGCGCTTTCCCGACCCTTAATCCCTTCAGTACTCCTTCGTATTTAGCTTCATTGTTTGTGGCCAGGAATGCTAACTAAACTTCGTACTTGAGTGTCTCTCCTTCGAGGGTAATGATAATGACCCTTACTCCGCCCCTCTTTTGGATTGACAAATCGTCAGTCTGAATCATCCATCTTTCTACCTCGTCCGTATCCCCCTCCTCATCAGGGACTGTAAATTTAGCAATGAAATCTGTCAGCGTTTGTGCCTTAATAGCTGTTCGGGGGGGGGGGGGTATTCTATGTCGAATTGGCTGAGCTCTATAGCCCACTGGATCATCCTTTCCGCAGCCTTGGGCTTGTTCATTGCCATCTTTATAGGTTGGTCCGTCATCACCAAGATAGGATTCGCCTGGAAATAAGGGTGCAGTTTGCGTGAAGCGACAATCAAAGCGAATGCATTTTTCTCTATTCATGGGTATTTGGCTTCTGCCCCCTGGAAGGCCTGGTTGACATAGAAGACTGAGAGCTGTCTTTTATCCTCTTCTCGAATCAAGGCAGCACTCACAGCTGTAGCTGACACTGTCAAGTATAAATACAGGTTTTCTCCCTCCTTGGACGAACTCAAGAGGGGTGGATTGCTTAGGTACTGCGTGAGTTCCTAGAAGGCTTTCTCACACTTGCCCATCCAAACAAAGGCCTGCTTTAATGTCTTGAAGAAGGGTAGGCATTTGTCAGTTGCTTTTGAGACGAACCTGTTGAGCGCTGCTATCTTTCTTGTGAGCTTCTAGACTTCTTTCACGGTCATGGGTGACGCCATCTCCAGTATGGCTCGTACCTTCTCTGGGTTTGCTTCTATCCCCTCTGGGACACTATGAACCCTAAGAACTTCCCTGACGCCACCCCAAAAGCGCACTTGCTGGGGTTTAACTTCATTTGATATTGTTTGAGAGTCGTGAATGTCTCTCGGAGGTCGTCCAGGTGAGTAGACTCTTCTTTACTCTTGACGAGCATGTCGTCCACATACACTTCCATGTTCTTCCCGATCTGTTTACTAAACATCTTGTTGACTAACCTTTGGTAGATTGCTCCTGCATTTTTTAGCTTAAAGGGCATCACTTTGTAGCAGTAGAGTTTTTGGCTCGTGATGAATGTAGTTTTTTCCTAGTCTTCCTCTACCAGTTTTATCTGGTTGTACCCCGAGAATGCATCCATAAAAGTCAGGAGCTTGTGCCCCGTTGTGGAATCCACCATCTGATCTATCCTCAGCAGGGAGAAGCTGTCCTTTGGGCAGGCCTTGCTCAAGTCTGTGAAGTCAACGCACATCTTCCATTTCCCATTTACCTTCTTCACGAGGACGACGTTGGCCAGCCAGTTCGGGTAGTAGACCTCACGGATAAAGCTCGTTGTTAGTAGCTTATTTACTTCGTCCATGATCACTTGGTTCCGTTCTAGAGCAAACACTCGTTGTCTCTACTGGACAGGCTTTTTCTTAGGGTCCACATCTAACTTGTGTTAGATAATCTCCGGGGATATGCCCGGCATATCCTCGTAGCTCTAGGTGAAAATGTCCAGGTTCTCCTTGAGGAACTGGACTAGCTTCTTCTTCGTGTCTGGACTCATGGTCGTCCCTATTCTGGTGGTCTTCATTGGCTCCCCGTCTACCAGCTCCACAGTTTCTAGGGCTTCCACCTTCTCCTCTTCTTTTTCCTCGATCATCCACGTATAGTTTTCCTTGGCTACCAACACTGCTTGGTAGCACTCCCTAGCCAGTACTTGATCTCCTTTTACTTTGCCTACACCGTTTTCTGTTGGGAATTTCACCTTCAGGCAGTAGGTGGACGTGGCTGCCTTCCAGCGGTTAAGTGTGGGCCTCCCAATTATCACATTGTATGAAGAGGGACAATCTACCACCAGGAAATCCAACTGACGAGTCAGCTGTCGCGGATAAGATCCTACTGTGATTGTTAACGTCACTATGCCTTTGGGATACACCTTGTCCCCACCGAAGCTGACGAGGAGGGACTCAAAAGGGCACAGTCTTCCTAGATCTAGCTTCAACTGTTAAAAAGTGGAGAGGTAGATGATGTTCGCGGAGCTGCCATTATCCATGAGGATTCTCCTAGTGTTGAACCCTTCTATCGTGAGCATTATGACTAAGGGGTCGTCATGAGGTTGCTTCACTCCTCTGGCGTCTTCTTCAAAGAAAACATGTCCCTGTTCGTTCGTCTCTGTTTCAAGGGGGTATTCTGTGGACGCTGTTCACCTGCCTCTGATATGACTTCTTGAGGGATTTGAACGACCCTCCGTTGATTGTCTTTATCTCTTCGATCACGCTTGGCGAACGTTGGGATGTATGGTCCTCGTCCCTTGGTGAGGCTTCGTGCTTGTCCTTGTCATCGTCCCTGGACCTACTAGGTTCTCCCTTCTTCACAAACCTCTGTAGTTTCCCTTTTCGTATGAGCTCCTCTATCTGCTCCTTCAGGTCTCTATAATCCTCTGTGTAATGGCCGTGATCCTTGTAGAAACGGCAATACTTCTTCTTATCACACACGTTGAGTAACGAATGTAATGGCCTAGGCCATTTGAGGTAATGCTCATCTTTAATCTAAGTCAAAATTTTGTTATTAACTAAAGAAGTAAATTTTACCATCCGATGAGCTTTTTCGTCTTTCCTTTTACCCCCATCTTTAGTCTGACGATCTGAGCGCTTCCTTTTCCGTCCTCTTCGATTGTCTTCTTTCCTTCCTTTTTCATTGGTTTTCTCTACATCTTTTATCGCGACTAAAGCGTCTTCGGTGTTCATGTACTTCTGTGCCTTCAAGAGCATCTCTACCATCGTTTTTGGAGGATTCTTCGTGAGTGAGACCACAAACTCCTTGGATTTCAATCTAGCTTTAAAGGTTGTTAGCTGCACCTTGTCATCAGCTTCGTCTACCTCTAAAGTTTCTCGAGTGAACGCTTCACGTACGACCTCAAGGTCTCCTTCTCTCCCCGTTTGATGATGAGCAAGTGGTCTGCTGGCCTCCTCGGGCGCTGTCCTCCGACGAAGTGGCGTAGGAAGGAGCTGCTCAACTACTCGAAGTTATCAATGGACGATGTTGGTATCTTTTTGAACCATTCCTTTGCAGCTCATTTGAGAGTGGTGGGGAAAGAGCGGCATAGAATTTCGTCAGGGGGCTGTTGGAGACCTAGTGTCGTCTTGAAAGTGTTGAGGTGGTCTAAGGGATCCTTAAGTCCGTCAAACGGTTCAAGCTGAGGCAGGCGAAATTTGACGGCACTGGGCATTCCAGAACTGTTGTAGTAAAAGGGGAATCCGTCATCTTGACCATTCTATCCAAGCTTCGATCTGTTTTCCCTTTAATGGTGTTCATTAGCTTGTCCATCTTCTTTTTCATTTCCTAAAGAAGATCTGAGCTCAGTCCATTTGGAGTGGCTGACCTTCGACGGTCACTCCTTCTTTGACTATCTCCCTCGTCTTCTTGATTGATCCTAGATTGATTCTCCTTTTGTTGAAGTCGCAACCTCATCTCCTGGTTCTATTTGGTGAATTCTTCCACGCTAGCTGTAAGTGTTTGGATTTGCAGGGCTAGTGCTACAGAATCTTGGTTGGACTCCATCTGAATTTAGGAATTGACTGGAACTACGCTTTCGAACCTAGGTGCGAAAATGTCGTTTCCCATAAATGGCGCCAAACTGATGATGCGTGAATCGTCAGTCCTGTAGGTTCGTCCAGATGGTGCCGAATCCTTGTCATTATTCCTGCAAATATAGAACAAAGGCTCTCCTAAGGTGGTCACTGGTGTTGTGCCTGCCACAACGTCTCCGATGCCAAAGTTAGTGTATAGAAGCTTTTTGAGAGAAATAAGAAAGTTCTAAATATCAGAGATATCTATGTAAGAGTATTTTTTGGGTGAAATTATGTACCTTGTTTGCCTTTGATCAGTGTGTATATATAGATTCATAGTTTCTAGTCGTTGGGGCCTTAATTGTGGCTTTAGTGCTTTTTCCATAACGCCTCAGGGCTTTTTAACGCGGGCTTTGATGAGTCTCCGACGGTTTGACAACTAATTAGTAACTGTTTGAAGCATTGAATCCCCTTATTAATGACTCGTCTGCCTTCATCCGTGTTGTGCTAAGGTGGACGAGTATATTTGATGAGGCTGTCCAGGAAAGGAGAGTTCGTCAGTCCCATCACCTCAGACATTTGATAGAGGTTACCGAGTCGTAATGAATGTGGAACATCTTGCATACCAGAGGAGTAAGTCTACTACCACAACAATTTTCACAACTTTTGTTACAATTTGTCTGTGTGGAGAGTTGTAAATGATGTAAATAAAGTAGTAGGTCCATGTGGGTCCATGATTTCACCACTCACGAGTCGATCGCTACATGGCAAAGTTGTAGCAAAGTTGTGAAATTTGTTGTGGTGCTAGACTTACTCCATACAAGAGACACTAGAGAATGACACGTGACATAAAGTTTGAAAATAACTACTAGTCCCTCAAATATAAATAGAGGTCTCTTTCAATAGAGAAGGATTCCATGAACATAACAAAGCATATATCATAGCACAAATAGTGCACTTTTGAGATCATTAATTTAAATTCTTAGGAAATAGTTTGGAATCAAGTAGTTCTTTAGGCTTGTAAAAGATCATAGTTTATGTTTCCTTGTACTTGTACTGTTATTTCAATCAATTATCTAGTAGATTGATTCATCCAAAAGTTGTTTATCTTATTTACAATTCGTTTCAAAGTAATTTAGTGTTAGTGCAATTTAGTAAACTTGAATCCTTTGGTTTCCTGCAAATTACATTCAATCGAGATGATTAACAGTATTTTAATTAGTTCAATTTGAATGATTTGTTTTGAGCTCTTTAATTTCAAGATAATGCATTTCAAGCCAATTCACTTTGATTAGGCACAGTAACTTAGTCAATTAGGAACTTAAGCCACTTAAAATTTCTTATTCTCATTATTAATTTGTGCATTTATAAAAAAAATCCTATTAAGTTAGATGTTTTGGAACCCCATACCATAGTTTAAGAAATCAGATAATCACTTCGATCTAGTTGAAGCATCTTGAAGTTCATCTCGAGTAACTTGTAATCAAAATTAAAAGGACAAGGGTAATATGCATATTCTTATTAATTATTTTCCCCCCATTTAGATTAATGTTTCAAAGGAAAGTGATGGTACGAAATAAATTGGAAAAGCTTAGTATAGGTGGCGTACACTGAGTTAGTCCCCCGCGGCTCAAAACATGAGACAGACAATTTTACTCCAAATTTAACGTTGTATCTTAAAAAGGCGTTTGGTTGAAGAGATTAATCTAAAATTCATGCATGCAGTGAAAACATCTCTTTCTCCATACATCCCTATCATTTTACTGTTGCCTGAAAAGATCGATGTTTGACGCTACGATTATTGGATCTGGGACCCTTTGCTAGTTGCTGCCTTTGCCTACAATATTTGAAACAGCACGGAGTTGTAGCATTATCGATTGTAAAGTCGTCGTCATCATCATCACTCCTCTTGCTCATCATCACCCAGATTTTGTTGTCTTCAACATTTTTTCATGTGATATTTAAGCGTATATATGGTTCTCTTAAAGACCTTTTTGAGACATGTTTGTCATTATCTGCATAGAACATTAATATATTGACGATTGGTCTATATGTCACGTAAATGTAATAAATATGGTTGATTAGTGATGAAGATGATGGGATGGCCCACAAATCACTGGAGCTCTTTGAGCAGATCATCAGGCGCACTTACCATATGACCCCATATCCTACCAGAACTCACCTTAGATCTTCAATGCGTTCAGATTTCCAATTTTGAAGTAGAAACAAATAACAATAAATAAATATTCAGGAAAGAAAAAAAAAAAAAAAAAAGAAGTAAAACAAACTTACGTAAGAGTATTAGTATTAAGGGTGTAAAAACTCCTTGCTATTTTTACTTGCTAGACCCCTTAAAAACATGCTACATTCGGGGTGAGTATCCAAAAAGTTATATTATTTGTGAAGAGTAAGGTTTTTTTTTTTTTGAAAGAAAGTTTCAACTTATAGCGTCTGCTCCTAATAATAGCTCTTTATCATCAAACCAAGACACTAATCAGTTTTTGGTGTAGGCGGGGATTGAACCCCAGATCTCTTATACAACTATCAGAGACTTTACCAGTTGAGTTAAGTGGAACCCACAGAGTAAGGTTGTATATATACCACTCTACTATTCATGGGTTGTAAAAATAAAAATAAATATTTTATTTGATTTGTTTATAATATTTTGAAGAAGAAAAAAGAGGGAAGAGAGAAATGGGAGAGAAGAGAGAGAATTGATTTGTTTATATTATTTGTAGGTATAGTTTATATTATATTAATGAGTTGTGTGTAAAAATAAAAACTGAAATGTTGAGCGAGTTGTAAAATGAGATAATAAAATAGATAAAATAAGTTTTGAGAATGTATAATAGACATTTTTTTGCATCTCCGGATATTATATTAGTAAACTATTTTAAGAAACTTTTTATGAGAAAATAGAAAAATGACTTACTTTCACATAAAAAGTTTCCAAAATATAAATTACTAATGTAAGGGCATACATTAATCCAACTCATAAAACAAAAGGAAAATTAAGGAAGAAAAATTTGGGGTTCATTGGCATTGGGCCATACAATAGGCCTAAACTAACACCCATATGGCCGGGTGCCCATTGATGAAGTTCTAGCATTTAAGGTTATTTAAATATTGTTTCTAGAAAGTAAAACCTGTATGCTTTGCTGAGACAAAGTGGTCACCCTATAGCAAAATTCAAAGTTCTCATGTGTGTATAATGGAAGACAAATGAACCTCGGCTTCTTTCTATGTTCTTCAAGCATCACACCACAAGCTCTATAAGAACGTGCACTTCACCAGTGTCCACAGACCAAGTCCAAGGACATTATTTATGATGACGAAGCCTTAGAACTCTTGGAAAGAGAGAGGAGCACTCTTAGAGGTTAGGGTTCATGACTATGCCCACAGGGTGTTTACTCTATCTTAGCACATACAATGACACTCTTAATTAAGCTAGTTTTTTTATATATTTACTTTCATGTTTGGGCGGAGGCATTCTTGGACAATAGGGGGCAATGGCCCCCACAAATTTTTTTTTTTTTTAAAATTTATTAGTATATATAAGTATTAATTTAAACAATTTTTTTCTGTAAAATTACACGTTGCTCTCTTTAACAATATCATTAATTCTTTTGAGAGTAATGTTATAGTCACAAACTTTTCTACATATTTTTACAAGTTGTTGAGGTATCAAATTTCTATTATTATTATTTTTTACATAACAATAACCACTTGCTACATCAACAATTTATAAAAATATTTGTAACTCTTCCATTTTCCTCCTTTTAAAGGCTATAAAAAATTTATAAATCTAAAATCTAAAATAAAATATATAAGCCTAGAAAATTAGTACAACAACAAAAATTACTAATAGCAAAATAATATATATAAAAAATTAAGTCCAATTAACCAATTTTAAACAAAATAATTTTGTCCTTACCTAGTTGTATGCATCAAAGACACTAAAAAAAAAAAAAAGCGCACTTAACGGCTAAATAGCAGAGTCGGAGGCTAGAGCTACTACATGCAGCTAACAGCAAAGCCACCCCCTAATTCCAAGTCCTAGTTTCGTCCCTGCTTGTATTAATTGTAAATGTTTATGTAAAATAGTAGATGTAAACGAATGTAAGAAGATTTTTTTTTCCTTTTTTTTTTGGGTCTAAAATAATGTGTTTATGAGCTCCTACAACAAAACCTAGGACTAAGGTTTCACTAGTGAATTGCCCATATGGATGCTCTTTTGGCCCTAACTTCCTAAGTAGGGCTTAACAAAATATATGAGAGAGAGAGAGAGAGAGAGAGAGAGAGAACTTTAAGAGGCTAAGGTTTTCACTATGGCTGGTTGTAAAGGTGGCCACTCTGTCTGAGTGCACAAATTTTTCTGCGTAGAAAAGAATTGCTTCAACTCTGCTTGTTCTGCAATTAATTCCTTAGCTGCCTTAGTTGAGTCTCCAAGTTGCTTCACTGCAACTTCCTTATGCTTCACTGTAACTACCTTTTCCTTCTGGCTTTGATAAAATCATTCCATAGCATTAGTGGCGGAGCCAGGATTTCAATTCAAGAGGGCAAGATTAGAAGTTAATATTTTTTTTTAAAAAAAATCTATATTAACCAAAAATAAAAAAAGCAATAACAACTATAAGTTTCATACAAAAAATAATTAAACGTAAACTATAGTTAGACATTTAAGTTAATACTATAAAATAAATTGCATAAATAAATTAATTTGAAAATATTAAAAGTATAGCAATTTACTTGCTAAGTTATGTACACGTCTCACTATCTTTTCTTGATTGTTTTGAAACTATAGGTAAAATTCGACTTTCCATTTATTTTTCAAAATAATTAAAATTTTTGTTCATAACATAAACCCACAATTTAAAACTGAAATGTCAAGAAATTGAGCACAAAAAAACATTTGTGTAAAATATAGGACTATCAATTGAAATGTCATAAGAAAGACACTAAAATGCATGATTATTATTATTATTATTATGCTAAGCTTAAATGCATGATAATTAAAAGCTAACACCTGACCAGTCAAAGCTCCTGGTGTGTGTTATTGACATATTATGCGTAAGGAAAATTCTTCCATTTATTTTTGCTTGTGGCAGGAAACATCTGTTTTTTTTTTTTTTTTTCCTTACACGGTGTCATTGACTTATTAGGCATTAGGTAAGCTTGTCATTTTCCCTTTATTTCAGCAGGGCCAGGAAGCTTTTTTCCTGATTTGTGTTTAATTTCTGCATCAAGGAGGATAAAGCATTTAAAAAAATTTTACAATATGAAATATTCTAGGAGGAGTCAGGGGGGGCAGTTGCCCCCTCTCGCCCCCCTTGGCTCCACCTCTGCATAGCATGTTGCCTTCATGCTGGTCCAGTTCATCGGCGAGAGGTGGACTGTACCTTTTGATGAACAAAAGCTGCAGAACATATTAATAGCATCAATCGTAGTCACTATAAATACGTACCTTCCATCTTCTCCATTTTTCTATGGTCCCTCCGAGTGCAAAGAATGGTGGACCTAGAAATAAGTACAGATTGCGATTTCACAAGCGTGTAAAGAATGTTCGTATTCAAATATATGATGGAAGGTTAGTTGATAACCTAAGAGAGCCAAACAAATTAAGAAAGAATGCTGACTTTGGACCATGGCGAGGTGCATGACTAGGGTCCTAATTCATGAATCCTTCACCAAAGAATAGGATAAAGTCAAGCTTACTAACCCAATGTTGCCCTACTCCAATTTAAACTCTATCTTCAATTAACTTATACTGTACAATTATATGTATGTGTGTGTATATATATATATATATATATATATATATGAGATACTTGACAAATAAATGAAAGTAATAACTTTTTGCTTCTTGTTCTCTTGCCACATAATTTTATAAGATAATATTTTACCCTTCCTAAATATTTCACCATTGGATCCTGAAAATATATATATATATATATATATATCATTAAGAGTGTGTTTGGTTGGGATGAAAGGATAGAGGGGGAGAGAAAGGAAAAGAGAAGAGTGTTTGGACGTTGGAGGAGAAGAAAATGAGGAGTGGGAGAGTTTTCTCCCCAAACCCACCATTTAAGAGGAAAAAGTTTTCTCCCAAATTTGGGAAGAAAACTAGAGAGAAAAGTGGAGAGGGGCTGGGTTTAATGTGAAATTATCCATTTATTCTTTTTTTTTTTTTTTTTTGATAATTCCCCCCCCCCCCCTATTTATTAATTTAATGTTGCTTTTTTTTTTTTTTTGGTAGGAAAATTACTGCTGCTACACCACTGCATTCTTCTTCTTTTTTCTTTATTTTTTTCTTCAGGTATAGACAGTATAGTAGTGCACACGTTTTTTTTCTCCTTTTCCTAGGTATAGTAGTGCATGTCTTTTTTTTTTTTTTTTTTAATATCAAATGCAATTTTTATTTATTTATTATTAGATTTTTTTTTTAAATTTTTTTTGCTAGATGTTTTAATAGTTGTGTTGGTTTGAAATAATTAAAAAATAATAATTTTTATAAACTATTAAAAAATTGATTTTTATGTATTAAGTGCATGAGAGTAAATTTATACAAACTATTTTTTCTATCTTCCCACTTTTCTACTCAACTAAATAAAATAGTTTTCTATTTCTCTACTTTTTCACTCCCTCAACCAAACACATAGAGAGAAAACTAAATATTTTCTATCCACCCACTTTTTTGCTTATTTCTTATTTTTTATTTTCCAACTTTTCCATCATTCTAACTAAACGGACTCTAAGAGACGAATTTCCTTTCAGTTAATATATATATATGTGTGTGTCCGTGCAATTGAGCTATTTTGTCGATCTCTTTAAGAGTTGTCTTAACTCCTATAGCAATATGATGATCATAATAATATATCCAGAGATACGTCCATGCAGTTTGACAGAATTTTTTTTATTTATTTGTTTTCTTGCCACTCATCTGTTTAACCAAGGCTGGCTTATAAATTATAACCCTCCCCTCCAGTCCACCCCATCCAAACCCTGGTAGCTCATAAAAGTTATGCATGTACTTTTAGACGCTCCATTATGAGTTTTTCTTTCAATTTTCGAACTAAGATCTATCATGAGACCTTTTTTTTTTTTTTTTTTTTTTGATAAGATCTATCATGAGACCTTGAGTGCCTTGCTTGCCATTTTTTTACTGTCATAAATTAATAGTGCAGTTCTCAATTTTCCACATTAGGTAAGGGGGAGCACGTAAGTCTTGTTCATGACTTACGGAAAGATCTTGAAACCCACAGAGAGGTAGAGACTTACATGAGATGGGGAGATCGTTGGCTACATACGTGTGAGTGGGGTCTCTCATATTGAATAATGATAAGAAGAATGAATGGTTAATATAACATTATTGAGCTTATATCTATTGGATTTAAAGCGTTTCAGTTAAGTGTGTCTCTATATACTATATTAACTACTCAATGAGGCTTTCCAAGGTATTTAGAGTCTTTAAACACCATTTCACGGTTGAAATCCTTCATCCTACCCCCACCAAAACAACCCAAATTTATAAAATTATTTTTTTTAATTAGTGAAGGAATTTGACTCTAGGTTCTCCTCACATAGGAGAATTAATGTACCAATGAATTAAAAAATTCTTGGTATAAGTATTTATATCGTATCTAATAATGTTTGGGAGTTTTAATCATATGAAAGGCAAAATAGAATATCAAAGTTTATTTCAATTCCTTGTCTTTTTTTTAGAAAATTAATGCGTGCACATTGCCTGTTAAATGATAAAGAAAATTTTACATATATAGGTTGTAACAATATATAGTTTGTGCAATTTTATTTCAATTCCTTGTCTTCTTTTTTATTTTATTTTATAGAAAATTAATGTGCATGCATTGCCTATTAGATAATAAGAAAATTTTACATATTTATAGCTTGTTTGGATGGAGGGAAGAGTAGAGAAGAATAGAGTAGAGAGAGGGAGAGTAAGTTAAATTACATTGTTTAGATGTTTTTTAAGGGATGAGGGGGGAGGGATTTAGAAAGGTTCTAACTACTTCTAATCTCTCATTTTTAATTCTCTCAAATTGGAGAGATTTGGAGGGAGAGTAGAGCATAGAAATGCTTGACCAATTACCAAATTTACCTTTACCATATTAACAAAATTACAAACTATGAAAAAGTTAATTATTCACCTTTCCCTTACTTAATTTTAAAAACATCAAAACAAGATAGATCATGATAACCATTCCCCTCTACTCTTCTCCCCACTACTTCTCTCCGCTCTACTCTCCTCTTCCTCCAAGCTTCCAAACATACCATTAGGTTGTAACAATAGTTTGTTCAATTTTAATGGATATGCTTTTGTCATCTTAGGCTCTTAATTAGCTTACTGCAAGTCTGATTGTCTATTTCAAAGAAAGTTCATCATCTCCGCCTTTTTTTTTTTGGCTGGCTGAGCGTTTAAGATCTGTTTTGCATGTATAAAGTTTCTTTTCCGTCCAAGACAATTTTCAATGTACGTTACAAAGATAATTTGTAACATCAACGTGCAATTATGTTCAAAATTATGCAAAAATATCAAAACCATTCCCTTGAGATGTGAAAGTCGATCAGAGACATTTATGTGCATTCAATATCAAAGAAGCAGCTTGCTACAAGTGGCTCGATCGTGGACTGAATGGTGGACTATATCATCTACCATGCCTCTTAATTTCTATGAAAGATATCTCCCATATCAACCCAGTTGAGGTTTGAAGTGGGATATGATATGCATGCATATGCAGCACAGGAAATGCCCTAATCACACAAAAGGCACTAGTATGCGTTGTGTTGTACTATGGAATTCTTCTTGAATACATATTGATCTTTAAAGTTTAGCACATGACCAAGTTTAGTTCCTAAAAATTAAAATGATTGTTGACATGAGATTAAACTCAAAACTAACACTTCTTCACTTTATAAGGACTGAAAGTGATCACTTTAAATTTTAAAGACCAAAATCACTTATGGACTAAAGATAAATATCATATATAGGAGTTATCACACACCTATGTAACATCTTCATAATCCAAAACTTCAAACAAATTCAGATAATCAAGGAAATACAATCTTTGTTCTACTTCTAGCTATATGCTGCGTATAGCAAAATTAATTAGGGGCACTTTAATCTTTGTTCTACTTCATTCGTTTGTTCCGGTATACATATTGCATCAACAACAATATTGACTTGTGGATATGTTCGTGGTCCCTAAAAGAAGAGCTCTCGTTCTGTACAATTTGTACTCAGACCAAATTGTTGGTAAAAGTCACTTTCATCAATTAATTTTTTCTACGTATCTGAGACCAAGTTTTGAATTTGGTTTGGAAGATTGAAGTAATTGATCTGATCATCTTAGCCCATGTGGGAACGTACGTACCAACATTGTCTTTAATTTATTACCCAGTTTGATCATTTTTTTGTCCCCCTGGTTCTTTTTAGTCAGATGCTATGCTTCATTACCGTTGTTTATTTTCTTGGGGTTCTTTGTTTTTTGAGGTCCCCGCTGGGCCTTGGCTATGGAATATTCCCAACTTATTTCTTTGGTAAAACTGATAAGAACCTTAAGAGAGAGAGAGAGAGAGAGAGAGAGAGAAAAGACTGAAGGAACATGAATTCTCCCTGGTTGTCAAGTACTCCCTCAATTACACGTCAAAACGAAATCTAGGATTCTCATTGGCAAACCACAATCACAAGGGCCACGTAATAACAAGTTGAGTAGTGTTAATTACACGAACCAATTTGTAAATGCGTCTATACACACATATAAAAAAACAACTAAAATCATGTATTAGTGTGTTGATTTCAGATGTTTTTCATTTGTACACTCGAACGTGTGTACAAATTGGTGAACACACAGTATAAGTTGTTTTCATCTGTGTATACAGACGTGCGTGTAACAAGTTTTACCGACATTGATTTGAACTGATTTTTTGTTAGTTGGTGCCCAAGATGAAGATTGAAGAGCTGATTTGATGTTTGGTGAGATAGTAATGACAGGAGCAGGATATTTATCAACAAAAACAAGAACTTATATTTTGAGAAACATTTAGAGTCCATTTAGTAATGTTATTTTAATAATATTATTTATATTTTTTGAAAATACGTGTGGGTGAAAAAGTGTATGAAAATACGTATAATATTATTTAAAAATTGAAAACTGTTATTTAAGTGTATGCACCAAACATGCCCTTAGTTACACTGTCTGAGTTTCAATGTTCACCAACCTCCTGAACACCTGGTGTCAATTATAATTTACTCATTCCGTCCTAGTTTGTTTGTCCTCTATTCAATTTTAGGATGTCTCAAAATATTATTCTGTTTCTAAAAATAAAAGTCATTAATTTACTAATGTTCCTATTATACCCCTACTTTATTTTCAAAACTATTTGAAAAGAAAACTAACAAATATTTAAAAAATCAATCTAATTGGGGGCACTTTTTAGTTATCTCATTAAAAAGAACTTTAAAAAAATAAAAATAAAAAGTAGATAAATTTATTTAAGGGTAGTTTTGTAAACTTATACATTTTTATAAGACAGATAAGACAATAAATAATGTTTCTTTAAAAAGTTTGACTTTTCAAACATGACAAACAAATTGGGACGAAGAAAGTATTATTCTTCTCAATAGTTATTGTTCTACACGTGGTATATTATTGTTCTACACCTGGTATATTAGGTCATGTCACAAATAGGCCCACTGATTATAAGCCCTCTTGTGGTCCTTATTCTTCCTTAACAATGTTACGTATATACTAAGCATTTTCTCTAATTGTAAATTTTATTATATAAATCTTATAATTTGATGTGTTAATAATTATAAAAAAATAAATCAAATATTTATTTATATAGTAATTGAAATCCACCAACCACATTTACAATTACATCAATTTGTAAATTTTACTATAGTAAAAATTGAAGTACTTTTATTATTTTAAAACTTTAGTAGAGTATTTTAAATGGTGTAACTTAAATTCTTAAATTAAACTCAATCATACGATTGCATTAACTAATGTAGTAAAAAATATATTATCTTCCTCTAGGGAAAATTGAATTCAACTAAGTTACAACATCTAAGATTTGTTCTTTTACACCCCCCTCTCATTGGACAATTTATGGTAGTCTTGGTTTAATTATGTCAGGTTCCTAAAACATAAAACTCTTTCATCTTGAATCTCTCAGATTTTTCCGACAATTGCTTTGTGTATCCCAAGATGTAAAATTGTTTATCTCCAATCCCTCAACCAAGAGAAATTATAAGATCCACATGGTGGACAAGTGATGTGGTCCACAATTCCACTAAAAAACTGACATTTGTTTAAAATTGTTAGTTAGAAAAATTTTTAAAACATAAATTAATTACTGACTCAGCAATTTTAAACAAGTTGAAGTATTTTAGTGGAATGGTGGACACGTGACGTGGTCTACCAGAGAACTCTATAATTTCTCATCAACCAATGGACCTTGTTCTTTTAGGTTTGACATAAAACTCATGAACTCGAGTTTACTTAACCAAGTTAACTAAATTAAGCTTAACTTGTGAACAAGTTAAGCTTAATGTTAAAATTTTAGGATTGGTTATTTCAAACAGAGTCAGGCTTGAGCTTACCATCAAGCTAGATAACATATTTAACCTCAATTTGTTTTTATGGTAGTCAAACTCAAACTTGTTCACAACTTACTTAATGAACTTATTCTTTTCTTATATAAAGTAAATATTCTTACCCTTTCAAAATTTTATGACAACAATTAATGGCAAAATTATAGTTGAGATTATATTAGATAGAATAATTTTATTTTTTGAACTTATAAGAATATAACTAACAAACCCTTATTATTAAAATCACACACACACACACATATATATATTGCTACAAAATCTACTATAATTTGATTTATTATAAACTTATTTACAAGGGAATTCAATTTGTAGTCCATATACATAGTCAAGGCTCAAGAGTTTTGTAACTTAATGAATTGACACTTTTTTGATCTTTTCAAGATCAAGAGATCCAGCATTTAAATATCTTATCTCCCATTATAATTATCAAATTATAAAATAAAAAACTATATATATATTTTACAAATAACCATATAATATTATATATCCTTAAATCAAGCTTTATACTTACGAGTTTCTTTATTAACATATTACTATATTTGAGGTTCACTTGTATAACAATAAAGCTTAACAGCTCTATCCAAGACCTGCATAATGGTTGGGCTTTGCAGGTTCTGGCTTTCTATCTTAAAGACAGAAATCATCAAAGATCTTCAGGTACGGACCTCCGATGTTGCTTTTCAATAATGCAACGTTACATTAATATTTCATACATATAATAATTTCTCTATCTGAAGCAATATCGCTCTTAAATTTGAGAGAATCAAATGGGCCAGTTTGGAAGTAGAAATGTAAGTGCTACATATTAAATTTACACCATGCTTGTATCATCCACAAGTTCTTTTAACAAAAAGAAATTGAAAGCGACAACAAAAGTGTATTTCATAATGGCTTATATCAGATAATCAACAAAAGAATCCCCAATATAAGCGGTATGTATTACAAAACAAAGACAAAGATCAATGAAAATTCAAAATTCACAGAGGATTTGCAATCAAAATGAGAGCTGATGTTTCCAAGGAAGAGAGAGGTGTCAGATGTGCAATCACTGGTAGCTTTCTTCTTGAATACCTTCAATATGATGGCCTTGCCATGCAAGGTGGTTGCCGAAGTAAAATTCAAGGTACCTAGACCCCATTTAAAATCATCCAAAAATTTCGGATTTGTTAGCAACTTATCTGCTAAAACAATCACAGTTGTGCTTATATTATGTTCTCGACGAGCCAGAATTTTGTCTGCTTGTATTGGAGCTTCAGCCACCACATCTCCACGATAAGTAACATAAGCTGTACTGTTTTGGTACTCGAAGCCTCCATAGCTACGATTACTAACCGTGACCACTATGCCTAATGAAACATTTAGCTTTATGGCTGGTAATACCATTAATTCAAAGTGTTCAAGGACTACAGGCTGAGAAGTTATTTCGGGGTTCTTAGGCTTAAGTATGGTGAAATACAAGATAACCATCACCACTATGAAAGTTATTAGGAGAATAGCTGTGACACCACAACAGATTTTTAGGCCTTTACGAGACCTATTTCCACATATCATTTTTTTTTTTTCTTTTCTTTTCTTGCTATGGGATGTGGTAGAAATTTTTGGAGACTTCGAGAGTGGTATATTTAATACTGGAATAATAATTGAGGGGGGAAAGTGTATTGAAATAGTGGTGAAAATGGGGACCATTACGATGTGTACGTTTTGTTTTTTTGTATATTTTGTTTTTTCGTTATTTCACAAAAAAAGGGGCTGTCAATATTTTAAATGAGAATAGGTTGATGGTTGTGATTAGTATTAGTTTACTACTATTACTTTTATTAATTGATTAGGGAAGCCGGTTTGGCATTCTTGTTTTTGCAGATACATAGCATTAGTTTGGCTTGTTAGGGCTTGCCGTATTGCCGGCTCAAATATAAGAGAAATACTACGTTCACAATATTTTTATAATATATTTACAACAAATTATATAATAAATTATAATTGGTAAGTTAATATTGGTTTTGATTTGAATTCATAGCTTAAATTACTTTTTTATCTATATGTAACAACCAATATCAATCAACTACATAAGATTTGTTGTGAAAATATTGTGGATATAACATTTCTCCAAATATAATTGTGTTTTTTAGACAATTTTTTCATGGACCGGGTTGGTTCACATAAAGCCTGATCCACAATCTTCTTAAAAAAAAAAACAACAACAACAACAACAACAAAAAACAAAACAAAACCTTCTTTGAAAAGGAGGCCACCAAACTAGTTGAAATTTTTGTCTAAGTTTCTCACTCCTAAGTTGGACAAAAATTTCAACCATACCGGCCTCCTTTTCAAACAGATTGGATTTTTGATCCACAGTATTTCTACTTTACCGTTTTTAGCTAATTTTTCTTACTTCATTAATTGGGCTCACAATCCACATCTTTTTAAGATAATGATTAGCCTAACGGGTTAGACTCATGGGCCGTGGCCCATGTTTTGTCTACTTCACAAGTTGGGCTCATAACTCATAATTTACTACTTCACAGAGTAAACCTCACAACCCAAACGTTATTTCATTTCTCTTTTCTCACAGATTGCGCTTCCTCAATAGAGGTAAAGAGGTTCATATAAGTACAAAAAACCAGCTTTGAAGGAAAGTGTCCAACTTTAAGGTGTTTGGTGAGACAATTGGATTATTTGGGCTACAAGACCTATGAACCCCATTACTATTCTTGAAAGGCCCAAACCTTAATGGGCAGAATATGCATTTGGATTGATTGGACACCAAATTTTGTCAAGGACCACATTATAATAGAGGACAGAGAACTATAGTTGGGCTCATAGGAGAATTAAAAACCCACCCAATAAAATCAAAGACCTTTCAGCTCATTAAGCACTCACTATCTTGTTCACTTGCCATGTCAATATCACTTTCTTCATATAAAAAGCAAGACCAATTGCATGCATATTCGGTTAAAGCTCCAAACACCATGATCAAACCCAAGGAAGAAGATTTCTCGTCACCCATGAGTCATGACCCTTTAAGAAGGAATATCACTTTCGAGCTTTGACTCATGGTTAAGCCCATGAGTTTCAAATGGAAAATGTTGTATATGAACCTTGGCATATTATCAATAGCCATGTGGGTACCTAAAAGAACTGGTGCACTATAGGGTTTTCATTTGATTAAAATCTTTGATCTCCCAACTGGGCTTTGAAAGAATAGGTCTTCTTCCTCCCTAATTACCTTGCTTGTGATTTGAAACTTTATTGCCATGCTTTTCTTGGCCGGAGACTAAGTTTTTGTTTGTTTTTCCCCCCTTTGCTTGACATTGTTTGCACTCAAGTACTGGTGTTCAAATCTTTATTCCCCTTGTTATAACTATCAAATTCTAAAAAATAAAATAAAAAAATAAAAAAGCTATACCAACCTCCACATCTTTATGTGCCTTGCCAAGGCTCACTACCTAAAAATAAAAAGTTCACACATTTGGTCGTTAAAGCCATGACAATGTGTAGCCCCTTATTTGACCCCATAAAGCATGCAACTCATTAAGAATCATTTCTATATTGAGCTACTCTAGGACCATAGAATAGGAAATTAATATTTTACAAGTAAAATTCATTTTTCACTCTTAGATATGAGGCCATTGAAATCAATTCTTTTTTTTTTTTCTTGGAAGAAATCCATTATTGTCTTCAAGTGAAAGGAAGTTCCTTTATATCATTATATGCAACTTCTTCTTTCAAGTATTTGTCACAGAAATTCCTTTTTTTTTTTTTCTTTTTCTTTTTTTAACTACTTCAAATGTGCAACATTCTCTCAAGTAAACAATGAAATCTGTCATACTTATGATTGTGAGAAGACCTTTGTTTTTGCAACCGGACACAATGAATTTTGTACTGCTATGAATTATTTAGCTTATATCTGAACTAAAAAAAATACAAGCCTGTTTTTTTTACAGAAGACTCTAGCTTCTGGTATCTAATTGAATAGTCTCCCAAAAGCATAAGTAATCAGAGAGCAAATAAAAAACCTAATTGCTTGTCAATGGAGATTTTACAATAGCAACAAGGTCATGATTAAAACAAAAATTACTTCTACCATATTTACATGATATTGATTCCCATTACTCATCATAGGAAATTTTGTAGGAACTGAGCACTCCTCCCCATTGAAAAAGACCCTTGAAGGAAATCCATCTCCTTTTGATATTGTAATACCCGGGGTTTGTGTCTTTGTAAAGGAAATGACAGATTGTTGCTTTCCTGGTACTCTTGGATCTTTTGTTGGGTCTGATCCATTTGTCTCTCCCATCAAAAAATTCAAGCCTGGTAAACCTTGAAAGATGATGGTATGGTTGAGCTCTGGAATTAATGTCCCATTGAAAGAATAAACTTTTTCGTAACCTCGATAAGCTTTCTTCATTTGAATTGCAGTGAACCAATTCTCAAAATTCATTTTTTCCCAATTGAATAGAGTGATCCGGGCAGTCCATCCACTCATGTAGTCTGTGTTGACATGCCAATTTATGCTAACCCCACAATTGTCACCACAAGGTAATGGCTTAGGAATGTTGTAGTGCTTTATTTTGGCCCAAGCTAATGCCTTTTGTGTCCTATTCTCAAAGGGAAGAAGAAGAGCTTCTGGAGGGAGAAGCATAGACGGGGCATCCGGATTGCATCTTTTATTGTCACCACAACCACAGGCACATGTATTACAAGGTATAACAGAGTTATTGTAATAGGCAGAGAAGGAAACACAGCACCTAGAGCTCCTTTTGGCTGGCCTTGTGATGTTGCAGACTATTTGCCAACTTGCAATTGCTGTGGTTACTGCCGAAAGCCCACTAGCGTCCGGAAATTCTGTTGCATCCACTCTAATTGGAGGTCTACATTTATAGTCTGGATTAAGAGTGCCTACAATTTTCCATTTCTCAGGGGGATAAAGAGCTGTCCGATTCACATCAGGCGGAATTTTATACACCTGAACTTGAAAAACTGACTTTGATTTGCTTGGATCTAGGATGGTTGGCAAAAGACTTCCATTTCTGCAGCAATAGGGTATTCTTCCTACTATTGTGTCGTTTGCTTTCTCGGGAGGCAAGTCACTGATGACTGGTTTCCTTTCACAATTCATGACTGTAGAAAAATCCATGTTTGTGTAAATTTCACCAGGCATCCCATAAATGCAATCCGCATAGTCTATTTTATGTGTATAAGCTCCTTTCATTGTGCTTATAAATTCCCCTCTCATCCACTCCCAAGTCAAGTTCCAATGATCAAGACGTCCTAAAGGGTTTTTATTCTCCATGGTCACCAGGGCAATATAGTTATTCCCATAGGCTTGAAGAACATCATAGGAAATGGTAAGATCTCCATTCTGGCGCGGTAAGAACTTTGTTTTTAGAACTTTGACCTTAAATTTTGGGTTCCTAGCGCAACATACATACATCGAGGTCTCTGCATAAATATATATAATAAATTTAGATTGGTAAGAGAAATTAGAGGCATAAAAGAAACAAGAGCAATCAAGTACTTACTACGACGAGTTGGTGCTGGGCACTTGTATCCATCAATAACAAGCCTTAGTGTTTTAGGCATTGGAATCCCAGGTGGTTTCACTCCAAATTGAGTGCCACTTAACTGAATTTTGACTTGAATTTGGGTAAGATCTCCAGCAGTGTCAATTGAGGTCTTCAAATCCGCCTGAGGAGATCCTGAAAAATAACTCCCATTCCCAACAGCAGCTGGGAAATCATCACCATCCATTAGAACTGCTCCTCCAGCATTAACTAGAATCTCTTCGTGTTGAAACCCGATAAAAATCTTCCATGCTTTGAGCTCGAATTTGCCCGTGTTCAATACCGTTGCTGTGGAATTGAAGGCCCAAGATTGTGCAGTTGCATTCTTAACATGTGGAAATTCTTTTGTCCGAGAGAGGAAATCATAGGACAAGAAAATCCCATCACAATTTTCTACTGCAGGTGGCGGGGCAGCGGGCATTTCATCATAATCTTGGTTTTTACTCAAACGAACTCCAAAAGACAAGAAAAAAAAACATAAATGTTAGCATTCCAAATGCCCTTTTCATGTCTTTCTTTTAGGATCGCGACCACGAAGATCTTAGGATGAAAGTATACGTATTTGAGGATATCACATATTTTTTGGTTGAAAATGGTTGCAAAGATTCAAAGGAGCATAAGAAGGAATTGATGAAATTGATCCAGATTGATAGCAACATACATGGTAGAGTAGTGGAGAGAGTGATTGAGAAAATGGGTGTAGAGGAAAACTCAAAGATTGACATTTGGGATTGTAGTGAGCTAAATTGATGGAGAAAAAGTCAGCTGAAACCTCCTCCTCTAAAGTCAGCGATGTATTTGGCGGGTGCTAAGAATTAACGGACATTTGAATTTTGTAGTTTCTGGTATGATAACTTAGAATGACGAAAACACCCACAGTAGACAATTTTAATCTTGAATTGTTCCATCAATATTAACCTCTTTGTACTCTGTACCATAATCCAATTGTACCGCCAGTTTCAGCAAGAATTTTTTTTTTTTTATATTTAAATTGTACCATCAATATTAACTTTTATGTGTTTATTTATTATTATTTTTTATAACAGAAAAAATGGGTAGGGGGCGACCAACGTGGCAATCCAACTTGAGCGTGACCATAGTAACACCTTACTTGTTGGGTTCGGGGCCTGCTGGGGTACAGAGGAATCATGGTGAGCCATAGCTTTCCAGCCCCATGAGCATGGTTGTCAAAATCCCGATTTAGATCCTAGGATTTTACGATCCCACCTGCTTAAAACGATCCGTATCTTTCAAGGATCTTGCGATCATTCAAGATCAATAGGATTGTACGATTCTAACGATCCCAAATGATCTTGATTTCTTGTAATCTTCTTTAACTTGACAGAGAATTCAGTTGGACCCAAATGAAAAAATAATATCCCAATAAACCAAGTTTTGCTATTCTAATGTAAAGAGATAGAGTGTCTTGTTTTGAGATTTTTGGCCCCTTTAAATGATGCTTACAAATGGATTTAATTATGTATGGTAATTACATCAAATGGATGCAAATAATTTTTGGTTTTTTATGAATGAATGTATAATTTATATAATTATTTAACATACCAATGTGTATTTTTTGTATTTTTCTCAAATAATGTAGGATCTTACGATCTACAATCTAACCATATGATCTACGATCCCACTATTTCCCACGATCCTACGTAGGATTCCGATTTTGACAACCTTGCCCATGAGGGACACTAGTAAACCTTGAACTGTTAAGGGAGGTAACCCAAGTGAATCCATATTCGG
Organism: Quercus aquifolioides; assembly: GCA_019022515.1. NCBI lineage: Eukaryota > Viridiplantae > Streptophyta > Magnoliopsida > Fagales > Fagaceae > Quercus > Quercus aquifolioides. The sequence goes on along the minus strand of CM032328.1, from coordinate 86,888,174 downwards.
ACTCAAACCTTGGATCTTACACTTAGCGCATCTTGTGTATCACCTAAAACCACTAGACCACACCCCTCGGTAGTATATTAACCTCTATGAAACCCCACGTTGATTCTCTATTTCTTTGTACCTTGTACCATAGTCCAATTGCATCGCAAGCTAGCATAGGATGCAACAGTCATATAGGTACAATTTTAATGAAAACAGAAAATGAAAATTCAGCTGAAATGATACTATTTCTTTTCAAAATTCTTATATTAGAGGTTAAGAATTCATTAATACAATCGGTGCGGTTCATAAAAGAATAATAAATGCAATCCATGTGATATGTTAGGTTATGGCCCGGGCCTAAAAAATAACTTGCTTTTTTTAGACTTTGATTTGCAAGTTTTGCACCATATTTTTTTTTTCCTTACAGTCATAATTAGCTAATTTCTATTGAAACATTTTCTAGAATTCAATTTGTTTCTATCTGACATCATTTCCAATTTCATTAAATCTTTCTTGTACCTTTTTGCAGCCTCTGTTATAACTTGTAACCTGTGCCTTATAGCGTCCAATTGAAATTTGAAGCACCTGACTAAACAATAAATGTTTTTCTGTTTTTTTAAAAGTATACACAATAAATGTTTAAGGATTAGTATTAAAGATTCTGAAAGTTATTATCCACCAAAAAACACAGTATCCGAAGCTTGATATGGTCCACTTTTAATGAGGGTGGATAGAATAGGAGTAAATAAAAAAAATTGAATGCAGAAAATTGAAACTTCCATTAATTACATTACATATGTTACTAATCCCTTACAGCTAATTTATTGGTCCGTTGGGTTAATAAGTGGGCCTTCTCATTTGTAGAATGATGGGGCTATTTTGGCAATCTACACCTTCATGATGCTTGGGCCCAGAAGGTCGGTTCAAAAATCAAATTTTATTTTATCTCCCAACCCAAATAATTTGGAAAAAAAGAAAAAAGAAAAAAGAGAGAGGAATGGATTAGATTTATTAAACATAAAATGTGAATTTAAAATTTGACATAAATACCAAATTTATAATGCATGAATGTATTTTAACCCAGAGTAGACCAAAGAAATTGTTCAAACTTCAAACATTTGTGATTGACATTTAGTTAAGAATGTGGCACACTAAGTTGCAGTCATTAACAAAACTAATGCACTAACTTTCCTCATTCATTATCCAACATAATCTCACTCTGATTTGATTTCTAATCGGATCTATTACTGAAAAGATTTCAACTTTGATCTGGGCATGCCGGCATATCTCACTTCTGAACAAACAAAGACAATGGGAATGTCGTGCTTGGTTGTTAATAAATGTGCAACCACTAGTATATTTCTAAATTTACTTCATGCACCAGTGACACAGGTAGGAGGACCCCTCTGAGATTCATTAGAAAAGACATGCATATGATGCTATTTAGTTATATTCATGTCATTGTACAAAATTTTCCAAATGAGCCAATACATTAATGAAAAATGTTAAAGAATGCCCTAAGGATATTAGTTTAGAAACTATTTTTAGAAATATTTTATGGAAAAATGATAAAAAAAAAATAAAAAAAAATTGTTGATAGCTTTTTATATTTCTCATATTAAGCAATGTTAAAACCTTCTTAATATAGTTTATTAACAATTGTTCTAAGGACACCCGTTAACATAACCTATAAACTATTATGTGGATGTTAACATTTGCAATTGGCATAAGCCCATGTCAAAAGAAAAGCAATGAATGCACAGGAATCTCATGGTCGTTCCATGAACAAATAGTATCATATAATGTTCATGATTCATTTCTCAAACAATATCTTCATGATTAATAAAAACATTTACCCCGATTTAGTTTTGTTTATTTATCGAGCTCATACTTAACTAACTTTTTCTATAACAAAACAATTAAGCACATGCCTAAAATATTTAATCTCGTGTCAAATGAGCCTTGCTTATTGAAGTTGCCACACCTGCTGCCTTATGAGCCTTGTTAGGTTCAACCATATCTTTATGCCAAGTTTTTTTAGGATTATAACTTTTGTGCCATAACTTTTGTCACAATTTTGACGTGACAAACTATAAATGTAGTCGCCTATTACTTTTATATGTACCTACTATTTTTTTCCACTAGTTTGTTTATTGTTATTACGTACCTCTTATTGAGTCATATGACTCATAGCAGCGTAGAATTTTAGTCCAATTCGGCCAATTTGGTATGGTTTGGTACATTTTGTTCCACATCGGTCCATTCGGTTTAGTTCAGCTAATCAATTCATTTCGGTCCCATTTGGTCTGTTGGTCCATTTGGTCTAGTTTGGTTTGGTTTAATTTAATCCATTCCATCCTTTCTCCCTTTTATAACTTTGGTTTATTTTTGTATGAATTAATCCCCTTGGTATGGAAGTGAGAATTTGAGTTTATATCAAAACACAATCTATATGAGTGATAACTGATAAGTTGTGTCTATTAATTATTTAAGTAATATCAATTGTAATTACGTGATAAGTTTTGATTATTACAATAATCTCCTTAAAAGAATGTGACATTAGAAACTTAAAAATTTTACTTGTATCAAAAGAAATTAGGAAAATATAATACATAATAACAATAAGTAGAAGAATACAAACAATTTCAAAAAAGAATAATATCAATCAGAAACACCAAAAATAGTAAAAATTATATATTTGTAAAAATAAAGAGACAAAATTTACTTTTAGAAATTGTTTAATTTTCAGGATGAACAAATTATGTACAATAAAATTTAAAGAATAAATTATACATTGTATATCTCAAAATAATTATATATTCTCACATATCGCATGAGAATGCAACTAGTTGCGATAACAGTTGTGTCAATAAATTTTCTCCTTCATGTCATCATAGTTGCCATATCATTTTAGCTACCAAATCATCTTGGCATACCTTACATCGTGGCCAACCACTTCATGGCTTGCATCATATTGAGCCCCGTTTGTGTTCTGGTTTATAGTTTTGCAGCTTGCACTTCTCTAAGTTTGGTTTTGATGGCATACGTTTATGCAATTGCATGCACTATAGGTATGTATGTATGTATGTATAGCTGTTTCAGGGCATAAAATATCTTGATATCAAGAATTTTGGTGCATTCCTTGCACCACAACATCTGAGAAACAATATTGGTATAATTGAAACAGCAACTTGTACAATCTAGTATCAGCAAGAATTAATTATACATTCTAGAATTTGAGAAGAATTTTCAAGGTTGTCAACAAACATTCTAGCTCAAGGACCATTCATAACTAGGAAAAGAGCATCACCAACTGTTAAATAGAAAATCCCCTTGTGTTCTTGTTTAAGTTCAATCATCTCCCCCCCACCAGCAGAGCTAAGGAATCCAACCATATGCATGATTCTTCCTCATTAAACCAAAGTTTGCATCTTCAAAGGTCTTCCTTGGACATTGATCATTCTTTCTTCTTTTCACATCTGTTGCCACCACCTAATTTCCATTTTCCTAGAAAAGATGATTTTCAAAATTTACACAAGATTTGTTCAACCTCCTATATTTTTTCTTGACATTTTAAATAACCTTAGCAACGAAAGGGGATTTCATAATGTTTACTATGCACATCAAATTTTTTTTTCTTTTTTTTTTGGGGGGGGGGGGGGTTTCCCTTCTCCCACCAATTTCATAATCTTAATCCGTTTTTAAATTTGTAGGTTTGAAATTGTATCCATGTCATTGAATGCAGTCTTCGACTTTGACCCTCGTGAGGATCTAGAAGAAGATGACTTTGGAGAAGAACTTGACCTGGACTTTTTTCGCTTCTGTTTCTTTGGAATATTTGGCAGATCTGTAGGTGGAACGTCTTTGAACATGTCACATGCTTGTTGGTGTCCCATGGACTGATCAAAATCTGTTACAAGAGATCAAAATATAAGTAGGTGAATTACCATAAACTAAAATGAATTGGCTACACCACTAGAATCCAGAAGAACTATATTATTTCTTTAGATATTTATAGTATTTCAAAATTTACTTGCTAAAAACTTTAGGCGTGGTAAAAAATGGTCTGTTGATGAAAGGGCATGACAAAATTGTTCAAATAATTTTCTTCATGAGTGATCTATTGGAACAAATCTAAAATTTTGAACATTTTACACCCTTATTCTGAAGAAGGGGAAGTAATCAAAATAAACAGACTAAAACATTACTCAAATGTGCTCTAAACTGTACAATTCAGCCAACAAGAAACTAAAGCGATTGATGGTATGTACCTCTCTCCAATCTAAAACTTAAATTCAGACAATAAGAGGAACCACCAAAAGGTTAACCAGTTGATATGATACATACAAAGGCATAGGTATTAATGAAGCCATTATTATGGGTGCTTAAAAAGTAGAATAAGATACTGTAGGGAAACATATATGCCTCTTTCTCCATGTAAATGTGTACAAGTATAAAATCATACTTCGATATTCAGTAAAATAATTTAATCACTTGAGCATTGCTAATTTTCAAAAATGGTCAAAGCTTTTGCCATAAACCCTTCTTATGTTTTAACTTATTCCTTACCTCTATATTAAAAGGTCAGATCCTAACACTCAAATGTATCAAATACACAACTAGGAGTATCCTAAAAGTATTTAGGAAATGAAGAGTTTCATATACAAATACTCTGAATACATTTATGACATATCATGTCATGGGAAGGATAAGACCCAACATGATTATCATGTTGAATAAACCTTTTAAGATAAGCTTCATCATAGTACCCTTCTCTGTGTTTTGGGCACTTCGATCATTACAGACATAACTCAGCTACATGCACTAGCCATCCTAGTTCTAAAACTATTTAGGCATCTACAGCTGTAAGCTTTTTCATGGGAATGTCTACGCACCAAAAACTAGTGTCAAAACAAAATTCTGCCCAAGCTAAACTGAAATATATTACTACAGAACCTATGTATAACAATTACTCCAAGCATCTCATTCAGTAGAGACAGTAAATTATCCATACTATCCCAATCACATAATTTTATACACCCCTCAGAAAAGTCTTTACAACAATCTTAATTATTAAGCTCCATCTATTTAACAGAAACTCTTAAAAACTCAATGTAAGCAAAATTTTCCAATCAATGAACTTCAGGGGTGGACCACTAAAAGATGGTATGGTCTTTTCGCCATGAGACATTAGATTCCTCTTGATGGTGAAGTATTCTCTCGTGACAGAACAGCCAAATTCATCTTGTTTGGGGCAAAGAATCTTGAAAACTTTCCATAACTTAGATTTTAACTCCCATACATTAATCTATGTTTTCGTCTTATACTACCTAACCTGTAAAAAGGATCTGTTTGTTCTTGTCTAATTAGTACAAGTGCACATGACATCAAGCAATAGTTTAATAAAGCAACATTTGGAAGCATTAAAATAAATTAAGCATTAATCAAAATGACACTAAGGACCAAGCAATCTCTTCCCTACAGAATGTGCTACTTTATAGCCACAAACATACATACATGTACACACACGCACACAAATTTATATGTAAATACGAAAACACGCATGTATGCACACATACTATGTGTGTTTTGTTACCGAAACAGCTGAAACATACCATGAGAGGACCATGTGGAAAGAGCCATAGAGCTGGAATCTCTAAATTCAGCAAGGCTACCAATCGATGTGGAGAATTCAGATGTTGCCTTGAAATCATTCATCTGCACAATCCCACCCAACTGAAAATTTTAGTGAAAAAAAAAAAAAAAACACAAAAATGTTAACACTTAGAGATTAAAATAAACAAAGAACCGGAAAACATAGAAGAAGGAATATGTGGACTGCATACCCAACTAGGTGCACTGCCAGAAGCGGCATCCAATCCTATGTGTGCCACATGCTTGACATCTGTGGGGTACCCAATTTCCATCTCACGCTCCTTCACAACTACAACAACACCCAATTCCCATTTTAGCTCCAAGTCATAAACGCATTCACAGTACATATCTATGTGTGTGTGGAGAGAGAGAGAGAGAGGCATTACCAAATATTTGGGAAATGAATTTGAAACTTTTGTAGATCCCTTTCATCTTGGTTGCCATGGTGGAAGCAGCAAGACAAGAACAAATGCAACAGAGAGCCTTCAAGGGACGACACAACACAATGGGGGAAGCAGAAACACCAATAAATGTGAAGAGATGGTTCTTTTGCCAGCAGAAAGTAGATGTACTTAGATGGGTCACTTTACTTTTCTACAATTTCAAAGCCATGATAAAGGAGGTATAGAGTAACAAAGAAGTTCCATTGCATGTGATTTTAGGAACATTCTTTTTCCTGTGAATGAAGATTGGTATCAAACATGGATTATAATAACTATCTATGATGCACTAATGAGCAAAAAATAGTAACTTTGAAATTAACCAAACCCCAAAAAAAAATTAAAAAAAAAAGATTAAAAAGACAAATACAACATAGTACCTTAATAATAAAACAGAAAGTGAGGGAGTTTTAAAAAGCAAGCAACTTCACCCCCAGCTCCTTCAACTACTGTTGTACAACTAATCTTGATGAATGAACAAGAATGTACAAAGACCTTGGGTCAAGAGGGGTTGGTGCATTCATAACTCCATGAAAGCAAAACCATATTAAAGAGTGAAAGACAAATGAGAAGAGAGAAAAACGGTGTGGATATATGGGGTTTTGTTGAAAACTGAGATATTAGTGGTGACTGTGGATAAGAGTTGGAAAAGAAAAAATGAGAGGAATGAAAGAGCCTTAGAGGTTAAGAGGAAGAAGAGAAAAGATGATGGGCAGCCATGAAAACCTCCAAAACTAAAGGGTGAAAGACAAGGCTTTGAAAGACGTGACAAGGAAAAGAGTGGGACAATTATTAATTGGGTGGTTTCTGTGCTTATTGCACAAAACAAATAGATTTTTTTTATTATAAATTTATATTTGGAAAAAATAAATAAATAAAAGTATAATTTTTATGGTGCTTCTTGCTTTGTTTACTTTTTTTTTTGAGAAACTCTTGCTTTGTTTACTTGAAGAAAGGGGCATTCAATCTTTCTATTTCCTATGCAATCTACATACTATCTATCCCTATCAAAAAAAAAAAAAAATACATACTATCTATCATCTATTAGCTATGATGTGCTGCATTGTTGAACGGGAAAAGCGCCGGCTTCATATACTTTTTCACTCGTTATTTGTTAAGTTCTTATTATCACTTTTGTAAGGAAAATAATTTTTTTTAATAAATTTTAACATTAAAAATGGTTATAAATTGAGGGTGTGGTAATAGATATAATTAATTTATTTTTTTAGAAAAATAAATTAATACCATAATAAATTAATATTTGAAATTAAATTTGGACAGCTAGCCTTTTTTGTTGGGGGGTGGGGAGCAAGGCTGGCTTCTTTCTTTGAGAGAGAGAGAGAGAGAGAGAGAGAGGAACTTTAACGTTAATGCTTAAACTTAGGTAAATCTCACATGACTATCTCATGTGATTAACTTTTTGATTTCCGTCTCTTTCGCGATTTTTGTTTTTGGTCTTGTTTCTTCTCTGTTGTCTTATTTTATTGGTGGAGTATAGAGTGGAGCATAATACATGAGACAGAAGATTAGTCATGTGATTAACTTTTTGATTTTTGTCTCTTTCGCGACTTTTGATTTTGGTCTTGTTTCTTCTCTCTTTGGTCTCATTTTATTGGTGAAGTATAGAGTAGAGTACAATACATGAGACAGAAGATCTGGACTCAAATAAGTATAGTTTATATCAATTTTACTAAAAAAAATTTACAAAATTAATGTGATAAAAAATGTTATTAGTGTCACATGATTAGCATCATAATTAATAGTTTCTTAATTATTCTGTTATGTTGTGCTAGTAAGTTGACAAAAAATTTTGTAACGTTTGTGTGTGTGTGTGTGTTTGTTTGTTTGTTTTTTTTGTTTGTTTTTTTTTTTTTTTAAGAGAGTTTCAACCTATGACGTCTACTCCTGATGATACTCTTTATTATCAGCCTAAGACACTAATCGGTTTTTAGAGTAAGCGGAGATTGAATTCTAAATCTCTTATTCAACTATCAAAGATTTTATCATTCTTAATATCACTCTTACTTTATTGTGACTTGTGTGTCGTTATTTTGTAAAGTTAATGAAATAAAATCTGTAGTACACGTATCCCTTACATCACTATCCTTATGTGAACTTTAAGTGGTTAGTCTAATAGTCTTTTTTTAGGCTTCATATGATTCACGAGATCTTGTGTTGAGTTTCTTTGCAGTCTCAAAAAGATTTTTTTTTTTTTTTTTAATTACTCAGATCTGTGGAACAGAGAGATTATATTTACTCAGAGAATTGGTCAGGTGCTTTATAAAATATGCATGAGAGAGAAAGAGCTATGTTTATAAATTGTACAGTGTCTGACAGTTGGAGTAACCTGGTAGATATGCCATCCTAAATTAGTTTGTAACTACATAGGAATTAACTGGAATTAACACGTGTTAGATATTGTTTTAAGGCTTTGTTTACATGGAAGGACAACCGATAGTAGATACTTTCTTGTGTGATATTTATCTGCTAGCTTGTGAAGGTGATCATGATCCATCATTTGAGGACCGAATTGGCCTGTGAACTAAGACTATGATTGCCTGGGCTCCACTTTTTCCATGGTCCCCAATTGGTCAGCTAGCTTGGCCTTAAAAAAATTAGATTTGATGCAAATATTGCCTTAACACAACAGGGATGGAATTTAAGATTTCATTTTTTGGGTCCCCACTTTTCTCTATCATGCCCAGTTTTGCGTGGCTTTACAACATTTAGACTTGGTACCAAAATTGCTTGACACAACAGGGTGAAATTTAAGGTTTGATTTTTCTATTGTTGCAAAAAGAATAAAAGATTCATGTCATTCACCCCTCATGTGGGGTTCTTTTTCATCATTGATTATTTTATTTAAAAAATAAGTTGTGTAAAAGTACAAATGTACAATTATGTCATTAAGGGACCGGCATGATATCTTAGTGTGATGGTAAAAAACACGATCGGCATGAAAAACGAATAACATAAGTTCAAATATAGATAAGTAGATATGTATACGAAGAATGAAAAAAAGAAAAAAACAGAACTTAACAAAATAGGCTAAAAAGAAGTTGAAACACATCCTTGAATAGTTTTTAAGCCCAGAGAAAGAGGAGGCAACTAAAATAATGGGGTCAATTTTAGGGTCCATTTGGGAAGAGCTTATTTAGTTGAAACTGAAATTTTTTTGTTGAAAGTATGGTAGATAAAGTTAAAAATTAGTTGAAATAGTACAGTAGAACCCATGAATAGTATTAAAAAATGCAATAAAACTCATGAATAATAGCAAAAATAAACTGAATAGTAAAATAAGTTGCCAAATAATAATCTATCCATAGGCAACCTTAATCTCAATAACTTTGTTTATAAAAAATTGAGAATGGACAATTGAATAGCATTGGGTAGAAAATATAATCCCACCATATTGATCCTTGAAATAGTTGACTGATTACCATTATTTAATAACTTGTTTGCCAGCTTTTGGTGATTTCTATTACAGCTGGGCCGAACACTTATAATTTGATTGTGATTTTCAATATTCTCTGCCAGAATTCATGAAAGCTCTTTTTTATATTGGTAAAATTATTTCTCTTTGATCAACATAATACAGTGTGGAGTACTAGTTTATAATATTTCTCAAACCCCATAAACAAAATCATTCAGTTAATTAGATTCAGTGAGAGAAACTGTATCTTCATAACTGTCAATTTTTAAAAAAAAAAAAATTTCTTCCATGCCATTTGAATGGATAAGCAAAAACTTTCTTTACTTTGTTTATATTTTATACACAAATGGCATTTTACTTTGTTTAAGTCTGATTTGTATCAATGTGTGACCTTTACTTTGATTAAGGAATTTTTGCCTTCGCACTATTATAATATGAAAAAGCTTGCGTGTAACATTAAAAGCCAATATATGTTTTCTAAGCAAAATCACACAAAAAAGATTAGGTGGTGTTTGATGATTCTGCAGAGGTTTTTCTTTCATGGTTGGAGGCACGTTTGGTTCAGTTGTTTCTTTCAGAGAAACAGCATCGAAATTTCTTGATTACCTAATAAGATGGAAATGTGCCCTGCACCTTAAGACAATGTTGGGGTTTTCATAGTAATGAGGATCTTGACATATCTCCAAAATGCTCCAAATTTAGAACTTGGAATCCATGATACAATTTTGGAATAATTTGATGGCACTTATATTATGTATTGCAAGTTTATTAAAATAATGAGGCAGCAAGCATAATTGAAAAGGAAAAAAAGAATTAGATGGTGGAAGAGAAATTAGATTAAATTTAGGTCAATGCTGATTGGTTTGAATTAGGATTAATATAGTGGAAAATGAAAGTTCAATTGTCAAATAGTTTAAAATTTATTTGTCAACAAGAAGATACGTCCTTTTCAGATTTCTGCTTTTCATTTGGGTCTTTTTCAATTATAAGCTGGAACTTGCTGTAAATCCTATTATTATTATTTTTTTGTAAAACAAAGTTATTAGTCCAATGGAATAAAAAGTCCATATGTATTTTATGATTGTAGTACTTCTTCTATGTAGGATGGGATGTTATTGTTAAAATTATTAAGACCTTTCTTGCCGGCAATGTTGCCGTCCACAAATTAGCCATATATGATACATGGCTACTTCTCTTCTTCATGTTTTAGGCTCTTGAACAGAAAGTCCCTAGTTTTCTGACGTGTACTTTTTCTATCTGAGGCTGGATTTTGTTTTCCTCTGCAGTAAAAGTTTATATGGTTGAACAAATCTAATCAAACTCAACTGGAAGTCAATTGATTGACTCAAATTAGAAATTAAAAGTATTGGAAAATGGAATGGACATTCATTTTCAAGACAACTCATGACACTACAAGAAAATATGGTCTTCTCAAATTGGAAGAATGTAGCCTATTATGTACTGGAATTTGCTGTATATCCAGTTTATTTATTTGACAGTATTTGAGTTGGGAGTGGTTATTTTTCTAGTAAAGTATAGCTTGGATATTTTAAAATCCTTGATGTATCGTCTCAGAGATACTTTTGCATGCGTCTTCTCAACGCATTGGAAGAAAAATAATTATTTATTTTAAAAAAATTCTTTAATTTTGTAAAAATTATGAGATTAAGCAAAGGGTTTTGATTAAAAAAAAAAAAAAAAAAACTCCTTTATGTGAACCATAAACTCACTAGTAAATTGTTGTACAAAGAAACAACATTTCACATACGAACACAACATTATAGAGATGAAAATAAGTCTAGGCAAAGGCCAACAAGCTTCACCTACTGAAACACAAGAGGAAGCTATATTCACAAACCTTCTGTATAAGCCACCCCAGTGGACTTCAACCATGTTCCTCCTTGTATCAGCTCAGCTACTGTGAACTTTTTGGCTTCCTTTGCACTAGTAATGACATGATAACCAGACCATTTCACTCGCTTACTAGTACCAGCACCTGGTCCCTTGTTATTATATTCCCCATAATACAATGTTTTTAATGCAAAATCCTTATCCCACACAGACCACCCAGTTGGATCAATATGATCACCAATGTAGGATTGCATGACAACAGTTCTTGAATACTCTTTCCAAGGCCGGCCCAAATATGATCGGATCGAGCCCTTTACGGGCTCAAGATCTGGGCTTGCTATAATGTCACAGTTTTGAATAGAAGTCCCAGTGGCTTGGTTTGGATCAGTACGACCTTGGGCCGTTACCATGTTGGCCTGTCCACTCATGGGCTTTCGGGCTACTAGTTTGCAATTTTGGAACACAACGGCTGCATTTCCGAATATGAAATCGACTGTACCAATAATGTAGGAATCCCGGAAGAATTGCCGGTTTGAGTGGGCGTAGAGAGTGTCTTGGTAAGCATCAATGCGGCAACGATTTATGACGGACTGATCGGCCCCGACGCGGAGTGCCACTGCTTGGTGCTTCTGTGGCCCAGCTGTGTTTTGGAACCAGATATCTTGGGCTATGAATCCGTCACCAACTGCAGCTGTATTGGTAGATCAGAAATTGGTTATTGTTTTTAGAAAGCAACTGTCCTGGATATGATATGCACCCAAGCCCAGATACCAGTGGTCAATTCTGAGGTGCTAGTGTATCATTAAATTAGGCCCAAACAAACAAGTACATGACCTTTTCCATGCATTTATTTTTGACCTTATCCAACAGGCCCATTAATTTTTTGCTACAACAAGCCAATTTTTTTCAAGGTCCAACAGGCCCATATATTTTTAGTTAAGGTCCCACAGGCCCATTTATTATTTTTCTAGGTCCAACATGCCCATTTCTTCTTTTCGGCAAGTTCCAACAGGTCCATTCTATTCCCATCCAAACTATGGTCATCGTGTAAGTTTTTTACATTAGCTTTATTTTGGTGTAAATTTAGTATCTAAAAGGCTTACAAGAAAGGGAAAATTGTCCTATGCGCTAGACAAAATGAGTGCGCCTCTTACAAGTATATGGGCCTTACACCTATAAGTATAGGCTCAGATATTTGTGAGAGACGTGTTCCATATATCCAGCACAATATATTAGCTTTAAAAAAAAAAAAAAAAAATGAGCATGAACTATTGGCCAATTCCTTGCATACCAAAATGGCTAAATCAAATAAGAGCATAATTTCAGGAAGGTAGCAAATCAGCTACCATTTCTTAATTATTCCACTTTAATAATTAAGAAATAGTAAATTTAATTATTTAATTATGATTCTAAAGTTAAGGTCCCGAAGACTATAAAACAATTGTTAAACATTTTATTTTTCTCACAATAAATAGGGCAGAGGATTCAAAAAATTAGCTTATCATGAAGAACTAAATAATGTAAATGAGTTAAAATACTCTAAATGAATTGCTAACAGTTATAGCATATAGATTTGATGCATTTATCTTATAACAATATTCCTAATTCAATCCAATCTGATTTTTCCTTTTTTAATTGCAAACGCTTAAAGAAGACTAGTAATAAATTTCAAATCTTGACTTAAAAAGGAATAAGGATCTTTACCTACAGTTGCAGAATTGAAAGTTGTGGTTCCGTCAACAAAATTCAGGCTACCAGTGATAATGGTTGAACTCATGCCATCACCAACTATCATCAAGTTCTTTTTACTCTTCCCAACCTCAACATTCTCTTTATATTTCCCTTTCTTCACATAAATAACGTACCTAGTTTTGCCATTATTTGGTGCCGAGGCCACAGCTTCTTTCAAAGTCTTGTACTTCCCACTCCCATCCTTAGCCACCACAACGTTGGCCTTGATTTCCTTTGGCAAAGCTTGTAGAAGTATCCTGTCCCTACTCGTGACCCATGTAGGGAATTCTCCATTTATTGGCTCATCAATCATTACTTTGGTTTTCAAGGGTGAAACTGCAACAAGCATGGCTAAGGAAGTTCTGGCTCTAGATATTAAGTCCTTGAGCCCTGGCTCCATTGTGGTCCGAGCTGAGCCCTCTAGTCCATCCAAGCATGTGACATGGTTAGTGAGTACACTACTTAGCCATGCATGTGCATCTTCAATGGAACTTGTAGTCATATTTTGAAGAGCCACTTTCGAGTCAAAAACCCTGTCCATGGACAAGTCCATTAGCTCCACACAATCAAGCAAAGCCGCTTGTTCCCTAGGATTATTGTTGGTCCTTTGGTTGACATTTTTGGCTATATCCGTTGCTTTTTGTATAGCTGATGTGGATTCTTCTAAAAACATTTGCAACATGATTGGCTTAGAGTCTTTGACAACTTCTGAGACCATGGATATGCATCCTGCTTGGTCATGGGCTTGATCACAGATGTGGCTGTGTAGGAGGGGATTAGAGGAGCTGGGTTTAATAAGATGGGTAGCAACAAGTGCAGTTGAGAGTATGATAGCAGCAAAGTAGAGAATTAGGTAAAGAGTACTCTTGCAGTGAGAAGTTTTGGGGTTCTCTAACAGAGGTTGATGGGTTGCCATGTTTGGACTTTATGCAATAGTTGTTTTCTCCAGTAAGCTTATCCCTCATCTTGTCTTATGGCCCTTAAATAGAGTATAGGAGATATAGGTCATATTTATTGGCTTCACATCAAGTGTTGAATTCCTGATAGGATTAGCATTATTTTCCTACTTTTGCATTTTATATTGTCAATTTGCTAATCAATGACTGACTTTAAGCTAGTGGGATTATTAGTCTTGAGGTTTCTCAATTCACTGTTTCATGAAAAGTGATATTAGAGATATAACTATATAGACCTTGCAAATTATTCTGATAACTTTTAAACGAAAAACAAATAAGTGATCAAAATCATATATATTATATTAGTGTGTAAGCTGAGAGAAAATTTAATTTAAAATCCAAATTAAATTCTGATTGCACACTAATTTTGTGCTAAGTGTCAATCTAATTACCCTATTATTTGATGTCAAGTGTCTTTATATTTCAAATACACTATAATTTCGCACAACGTTTTATTTCTATTGTGCTTTAATTGTGTGTTGATTATGTTTACATGCAAATTCATGTATCTAAACTTGGAAAATATAAAAAGACTTAATTCTAATTTATTATGGTTCTTTATAATACTATTAATATGTACAATTGATTACTTATTAGGTACACACTGCACCCTTGCGCCCGCACACACACACTAAAAGTTAGTTTATTTAGCACCACCACTGTGTTTAGATTAATATTTAGGGTCTATTTTGTGCTTGTTTGGTTACTACGATTTGAGCAACAAAATTACGATTGCAGTTTCAAAACGTGATTTTTATAATGTCTTAATTTACAAATTGTGTGTTTCTGGGTCCAATAATATGATTTTTTTTTTTATGTGGCATTAGACCAACTGAGTAGTAATGATAAAAAGTTGACACAATTTAATAAAGCTCAACCAAACGCTCCAGCGCGGAGTGAGATATATATATATATATACTGCTGTTTTTTACATTTCTTTATTAGGTAGCTTTACATAAAGGCCAGTGTTTGTTGCTTTAGTGCTGTTTTTTTTTCTTGAAAAGAAAATAAATGCATCATTGGTTTTTTTTTTTTAAGAATCGAAAAAAAAATAACAATGGTGCATTTTTATTATTATTTAAAAGAACAACACTAAGGCAACAAACACCAATTAAATGTACCATTGTGAACATTGCTTCAGAGAGCGTTCTCACCACTTCACACCCAACTCCTTTAGTTTTAATTAACAACTCATAAATTCTAGAATGAAATCTTTGATGATACAATTAACAATATGGTATCATTGCTTTTTACTTAACATGACACTCCAAAGGAAATTATTTATCATATATCGGATATATATATCTACTTTTTTACATAGAAATGGACTCACCCTTATGTGAAAGGGTGGTTACATGTAATACCACTTTACTAAAAACACCTTTCATATAATTATAAAAGTAAAATTTTCTTTTCAATGAAGATTATGTTAATTTAGAGGCCTTTTTGAATATACACCGCTGTAAGTTTTTTTTAAAAATCTTTTTTCCTTTTTCCATGTGTGTGTTAAACAATACTTAGCATTCTAAAAAAAAAAAAAAAAATCCATTTAGGAATTACTTTTTTGGTAAAAAAATTAAAACTAGTTTATTTTAAAGTTATATTATTTATAAAAAAAATTGAAACAAAAAAAAGTAAAACTTTTTTCAACAATTCTCAAAAGCAACTTAAATATCATCTTTACGAGGAGTATTGGTCAAAAATTACGGTATTATCGAGATATTGTTGAGAATTATTCAAAAGTCGGTAAAAGCTAAAGTCTTGGCCTTAATGATAGTATATTAAGAGATTGAAACAATAGGTCATAAATATATTGGTTTCACATCAATTAATGAGCAAAGTCTTGAATTCTTGTCTTATTTTTTTTTTACTTTTTTGGTAAAAAAATTAAAACTAGTTTATTTTAAAAAAAAATTAAAGTTGTATTATTTATAAAAAAAATTGAAAAAAAAAAAAAAAAATTTCAAACAATTCTCAAAAGCACACTTAAATATCATCTTTACGAGGAGTAATGGTCAAAGATTACGGTATTATCGAGATATTGTAGAAAATTATTCAAAAGTCGGTAAAAGCTAAAGCAAAGGCCTTAATGATAGTATATTAAGAAATTGAAACAATAGGTCATAATTATATTGGTTTCTCATCAATTAATGAGCAAAGTATTGAATTCTTTTTGATGGAAAGCAAAGTCTTGAATTCTTGTCTTATATATGATAACCATATTTAGTATTGACTTTAAGCCGGTGGGATTAATAGTTTGCAGTACTGTTTCATGAAGAGTAATATTAGATATTTAGAAGTATTATAAATCTTCAATTGCATTGATATTGATGATACCAAAAATCATTAGTAAGTCACACAATATTCATGTGCTCTAGACGATACCTGTGAAACAGAAACAAAGGAAACCATAGGAGAGTACCGGTGTAGTATCGGCCAAAAACACTCCGAAAGTTGAGTTAGAAATCTTTTCACAACTCTAGAGTGCCAGAGCTGAGGCGAATTATGCGTACCTTTTTTTTGAAGGCCTTGGGTTTTTATAGTAGTGTAGAGTCGGCCTTTGTTTCTTGCGTAAGAAGGTGTTTCCTTACGGGAAAAGATCAACATAAATGTGTGTATATTACGGGATCCTTCCCATGTTGGGATTCTATTCATACTGGGATTCTATTGACTAGGGTTAATCGTGAAACGCTTGTTTCCTTTTAGGATTTCTTGGAGGCCACTTAAGCCATGTGTTGTTTTTTTTCTTTTCTTTATACACATGTTTCTTATTACGTGTATGCAATCTATTATTTCTGTTTCACACTAAGATGCCTTGATAAATTTTGTTTAAAGTGTTTCAGAAATATAGGTTGTCAAAATCTACTTGCCATAAACTCTCTTCTTGCAAAAATTTTCAAGAGCTTGTATTAAGATAGATTTTATTGTATTCAACAAGTGTATATGAGTTGAGTAATTTATGACTTCTCTCATGTGTTCATTTGTTTGTTGTGGTTTTGTCACGGATTACCAAAGGGAGAGATTGTTAGGACATATGTGATTCATGTTAGGAACATATGTCAATATTTTATGTAGTTGGCTAATCCTTTGACAAAACGTACTTTACTTGTAATTGGGTATATCTAGGATGTGTTTAATACTTCAAGAAACATGTTGTTCAAGTCTAGTATTAAAGTCATGAATATTGGACTAAGAAACAAGTGAAGAAAAGCTGTTCACTAAAGCTGGACAGATAGCTCGACATCTCTCGATAACTGCTCGACATCTCTCGACAACTGGGCTATCTATCGAGATTTTCAACTTCTTCTTATCACAATCTCGATAGTTTCTCGACAGCTGGTGGATCGATCGAGAAAGCTCATGTCTCCTCGACAACTCTTCGATAGCTTCTCGATAGCTGTATCTGTCGAAGTTTAAAGCTCGACATCTCTCGATCGATCGAGGTTACGGGAATTCAGATTTTCAAATTTGATTTTTGGCTCATGCTTTTGTATTTATGTAGGGTTTCTTTTCTCACAACCCTAGACCTATATAAGGCTTATTTTAGAGGTCGTCACATAAGAGAATACAAGGAGAACATATGCAAAAGGTGATCGATACTTTATTCTCTCTGAAAGAAGCTATTGCGTCTTTGCGCCTTAGGGTTTTGTAACCAAGTGCTTCTTGATCTTCATTGTTGATGAAATAAAGAACTTTGCAGCCAACATCTTCTTCTAGTTGGTGATTGAAGTCGCGTACTGGAATCCGCGCAATTGGTTAGTCACGTACTGTGATTCGTAGAGTTCAGAGGTTCTGAAGCGGTAAAAAGTTTTTGCTGTGAGTTTATCTACAGGGATTGTAGAGTCTAGGGACAAAAGTTTTGTACTAGATCTGAAACTTCTCTTTACTATAGTTGATTGCTTTTCGGGAAGGTTTCCCTCCAGGTTTTTTACTGTGAAACTAGTTTGTTTCATTGGTTTTCCTAGGTCATCATATCTTGTCTTATTTACTTTTCCGCTGCACATGATTTTGACATGATATTGATGTTTGTTTGTTTTAACAAGTTTTATTCATAATAAATCTAATTAACAACTTGGGTTTAAAATTTGTTAATTTTATCAACCGAGGTCTAAATTTTCCAGTAAAAATGTTGAGAGAAGAAAAAAAGGAACCGTATAATTATTATAATATGTATTAAAATAATTTAAAGAGATTTACACCAATAGCCTTTAGGCCGATTGCATGTCTTGCTCCTCTATGGGATAGGCCTAGGTTCAAAACCAGTTGGAGCAAAATCCTTTTACGTAGCCCACAATTTTTTTTGATAGTAATTCATTCCGTTCTAACCATTTATAGTTAAAACTTAAAATGGTGCTTCAGAATTTGTCACTTTATTAATTTTCTAAATAGATGAAAAAATAGTACAAGTAAGAACTCCGTTGTGATTTGTGAAGTTACTTTAGTAACTCTAAAATACATTAATTTAATTAAAACCTCAAGCAGAATAAGATGGACTTATTTTTGGCCAATCTTTGAGACATGTATTAAGAAATAATTATTTAATATATCGTCATTTTTATTATATATTTTTTTCTTAAATTCCAAAATGAAAAATCCTTTTTTTTAATTATTATGGGGAAAAAATCATTCTTTGGCCATGAAGGATGAACTTCCGATTCCATCCTAGTTAAGTGAGAGAGTTTGTTATTAAATTATAAAGTTGGACTAGCCAAGAATTAAAATGACATAGAAAAGTTTATAAAATTAACAATTGGGATCGTAAATCACAATTATCCTTCAAGACAAACAATATTGATCAAACAATTATCCATCTCTTTCACCCTCTGTGTTCGGAGGCTGTGGATGGAGATAGGGCTGTCCCTTCTCCTTTGTAATCATAATTATTCAGTGAAAAAAAAAAAAAAAAAAAAATCTAATTATCCATAATTGAGGCGGAAGATGTCATTCTGCACAAAGAAGCTTCCCTGTGGCGTAGGAATCAAGTGAAACATCTGCATGATTATGACATTTGAAAGGAGTAATCAGATTTCTGATCAATGGCAACATGCATGAGCAAAACACTTCAAAATAATGCATTTGCTTTATATATATATAATCTCATACCAAGTTTCAACATGATGAGTGTATAGTTTGTAACACCAACTTCGCACTGGCTACCAACAAGATTACCCAATTTCCATGAACACCCCACCCCCCTCCTGTCTCTCTCTCTCTCTCATTAACATACCGTTGCCCAAATTGGCCCAATCAGACCAAAAGGCCCAGCTTCAACAACATTGACATAGCTAAACGGGATGGCTCCCAACTTCCCATGGTGATGCCAAAGAACTATGACATAAAGGTGGAGTGCTGATGTTAGAGGATCTAAATACCCGCCATCTCCACCATGTAGATCTTCCAACTAACTTAGGAGCTCAACTACAAGTTTGATGGCAAGATCGTCTGACAATTCGAGCATGTCATTTTCTAAGTCACTCACTGATACCAACACTGTTGACTATTGTCAATGTCAACAATCATTCATTAGTGTGGTGGTGGTTGGGTATAAGTGGCGTTAGTGGTTGTGGAGAAGAATGGAGGACTAGTGCGGAGTTAGGCTTTTTTATTTTTTATTTATTTTTAAACTTAGTTGGGGATTTGACCAATAAAAATATTGTATTAGAGTATTTTAGCAATTGACAATAAAATTCAAAATTATTTTGAAATTTGTGTGGATGTAAAATTTAAATGAGCATTCATTACTTTTAACTAGTTGTCTTTTGAGTTTGTCTTAACTAAAGTATTAATATGATAGTTGACTGTCTTCATCCTCTCCCTCCCATTTTATCTTACAAGAAGTAGGGAAGAGGAATTCAAACCCAGGTTCTACTTTGTGAAAGAACTGGACAATGTCAATGAGTCACAAGACTCTTAACCTACACTTTAGTCATCTTAAATATAAATTCTTGACTCGAGCACCTTCGTAGGACAACGAGTTGGTATGTGGTGGATATTATGGACAATACCAATACATTCTTAAATGAAACTTATGTGTATGTGTGTATTGTGATAGGAGAGAAAGAGAGAGAGAGATGTAAAGAATAACCTGGCTAAATCTTAGCTGGTGCTCCTCTCCAGGCAACTGAAGGCTGCCGCTGACAAAGACCATAATGCCACCCGAGGAGGACGAGGGCTGTGAATCAATGGTGCTAATCAAGTGTTTGGATTGATCAAATGGCAACTGATGAAGCTTAGAAGATATATCATCCACACCTACTATCTTCTGGCCCTCAAAGGTCAGCAAAGAGGTTGGCTGGTAGAGAGAAGATAGAGCAGCTCTATCATTGTCAAAGAGATGGTAGTAATGATCTACAAATGCCCTGCCCACCATCTCAACCTGTTCTTCCATTCTCTCCCTCTCTATGATCAAGTTTCCTCTCCCTCTACTCCCAAAGCATGAATTATAAGGGATGAGAAAAATGGAATAAAGTACGTAGCATGTGAGTGAGCTAAGGCACTAAAAAGGGAAAATGTGAAGCACTAGATGACTACTATGCCCTCTTGCATTTTGCTTATATAAAAGGTGCTATGATGAAAGAGAGGTTAATAGGGTAATTGCCTAATGTCAAGGTGGGAGAATCGGCAGCGCTGAGTTTATACGCAAAGGTTTTTTAGACTTGAAATAGAAAAAAGCCTGTAAAGCATAAAACTGAAATAGGTTGAGGCCACCTCACTTCAAAGCTTCTTTCCAGCCGTCCAAATGAGCATTTTTCCATTAGCTTCTGTGATTTTTAGTAAAAAATTTATGCGGATCACATGCTATAAAAAGGAAAAGACCTATTGGGGGATTTTCTAGATGAGGGAGATTGAAAATGCAGTTTTATTTTAGTGGGTCGCAGCTTGTTTTTGCCGAAAGCTTTTTGAGTATGGAATATATCCTACCATTTTATGCATAGTACAGTCAATTTCCATTTGTAGGATCAGGAATAAATGGCTTTAAAAGGCCAACATGTAGAAACGAAGAAAGAGATGTAGTCATGTATGTCTACCCAAATATTAACGACTAGCTCATAATGGATCTTGTTCATTGAAATTGCCACAACATATATACAAGGTTTTTTTTAACTGTAGCGTTCTCATAAACTTTTGTTTTTCCTTGGAAATTTTTTTGTTATCATATGATATGTAGTGGCGTAACTTATCACCATTTACATCACTTTTTGCAATTGTGAATCTTCACAATAATTATTAATTAGGTTGAGGTCCACAAAAAAACCCATTTCTTAAATCCCAACAGAGCAAATCCTAAAAATTATGTGATATCCATGAAGTCTGAAGTCTAAAACCTTTAACCAATTTTTTGGAATTACCTGATTTCTTCTTGTAATAACAAAATGTGTGTAATACCGGAATTATACACGTCCAGAAAGAATAGTCAGATGCTCAAAGTGATCCTAGATATAGTCATTTCTCAATAAAACAAAAAAGGAGCTGTTAACGGGTGCTGTACAGCACCTGTTAATGTGCATTAAACTATTTACTTTTTTTTAGGGACGTGAAAAAAATTGAATATACATTAAATGTGTGTCAGTTTAGATGGAGAAAGTCAAATTATTTTGTGATAAACCACAGTTGAAAAGAAAAATTTTACCAATTTTCAATGCAGTGAGATTTGTGATAAATAATAATTGTGATAAATATTAAATCTCACTGCATTGAAAATTGGTAAAATTTTTCTTTTCAGCTGTGGTTTATCACAAAATAATTTGACTTTCTCCATCTAAACTGACACACATTTAATGCATATTCAGTTTTTCCCACGTCCCTGAAAAAAAAAAATAGTTTAATGCACATCTAAAAAAATGTAAATAGTTTAGTGCACATTTAATGCCCATTAACGGGTGCTGTACAGCACCCAAAGAAAAAATATCGGCTAAAGCTGAGAAAGCAAAACAAACTCCAGAAGAAAAGAATATGCCTAGTGCTTGATGCATCAAAAGCGTGAGCGAGACGGTCCAATAAACATGAGGCACAATTTACAACTGAATTAAGCTATACAACACGGGCCTTTGTTTGACCAAAAAAACAACAACGCGGGCCTTTGTAGTTTGACTCGTTCGGCCATTAAAACAAATCCTCAATCATAATTCTGGCCACAAGCAAAAAACATTTTGCAGGTAATTCTGCAGTAAATATTGACTGCATAATTTATGAAAAAAGTCTTATAACTCAATTGATTGACAACTTTTAGCATTTTCAATAAAGACGGTTTAGATCTTTCATTTTCCGTTGTAACAATCAAATTATGAACAACAACGAAAATGTTGGCAATTTATTTTAATCCAACGTCCTCTTGCACGTCCATCCAGATTGAAGCTCCCCAATTTGAAAGGGAAAAGGGCACTAATAAAACCAATAATAAAAAGTAGAAAGAGACAAACCCATAGTCCTATTCCGCAGTCATAAAGAAACGAATCCTTTGCTCAAAAAAAGAAGAAACGAACCCCTTCCCCAACCCAAGTTATGATTATTCTCTCCTTTTTACCAGTTTTCTATACTGAATTCTTATGTTTGCCCAAGGTAGCGCACATTCGTAGACACAACATGTTATGGGTCTAAGTCTAACAAAAGATTATCTTTTTACTTAGCCGAAAGGGCATACAAATTGTCATAATGTCTCCAAGTCCTTCTTGTTCTAACACAATTATATCATAACCAGTCATCTGAAAAACAATTCAACCTAAAACAATTGAAATATTCCTATCATTCCTTTAGTGTCTCATTTGAGGGTTTTAAAACTCAGGCTGTAGCATCTCACTTTCATTGGATGTAAATTTAAGAGTTAACTATATCTATTCACCTAAATTAAAGGGACATTTGCAATATACACATTAAAAATTCATAATTCTGCAATCAACACTTTAATTCAACATAAATCTGCAATGTCCACGCTACCATCAAATTGGTGTCTAAATTAAATTATCAAGGTATTTGCAATGTGCTACAAATATTTTGTCATCAACACCCTAATTTAAGATTAATGTACCCACTAATCTAATAAATTGGATACTAAATTAGATGGTGGATGACATTATATATTAATCTCAACTTAAGGTGTTAATTGTAAAATTTTGTTTTTAGGATACACATTACAAACAACCCATAATTTAAGTAGATAGATAACAAGTAGATATCAACTTCACTAGTTGCAAACCTTCTAAGGACCAAACATGTTCAGCACTCGTCTTCAAATTTAATACTGTTTTGATAAACAAGATAGAAAACTTCATCAAGAACATGTTTGGGCCAATAATGGCCACACCATGAACTTGATTCTGTTATTCTAATCACCTACACTAAAATTCCTTCTAAGTCTGCTAAGAAAAAGGTCTCTGCCATGAAACATACTTTGCTGAACACAAGCTAGAAGGGATGGCTATTTCTTAGAACAAGGAACTTCAAAAATTTTTGGAATAAGGCCTTCCCTAAGAAGACAGATTAGGGCAGGTAAGATGCCTTTCAAAGTTCATAAACCTCTAACGAATCAAAGGTGCGTACCCAATGAAGTTCCTTATATTACTGCACCCTCCTCCAGAAACAGTTACAATACTATAAGATAAATTACAAACCATCAACAACAACCACCAAGCCTTTGTACCAAAATTTTTCGAGTTTGCTATGAATCCTCAACAAACTAATCAGGATCAAACACACGTACTATTTTCCTTCATTCTATTCTATCCGAAGTAATACACTCTATAACCTCCAAATTTTAGATCATAGAAGAGCTTAAATAAAGATGGGCACTAACTAGTTAAAGGAGAGTTTCCAGGAATTTCCTCTTTCACTATATGCTTTAAAGATGAAATACTTTTTCTTTTGACCTTGATCAAGTCTCAATTTTCTTCCAAGCCTGTCCTTCAGATTGGGTTTACTACCTCAAATTTAATATAAACTGAAATCTGAACTCAGACACATAACCAATCACCCAGAACTCTATTCTCACACTAACCTCCCCACCACCCAAAAAAAAAAAAAAAAAAAAACAGGAGAAAAATGAAAAGAAAACTGTTCTCTTTTCATTTTCCAAACTTACTATACTCATCATAAATACAAAAGGAAGGGAAGTGCATTTGGCTAAACTTGTTTGCTAAAAGGTGAGATAAAAAGTGACTTTAAGCAAATAAATCAGCTTATTTGCTTAAAGTCACTTTTTGTCTCACCTTTAAACAAATAAGCATTGCCAAAGGCACAAATATATATATATATATATATGCGAGAAACCAAAGGAGAAATCCATCCCTTAGGATGCATTTGGGAGAAGGGATTTGGGTGGAAGGTAAAGGAATAGAAAATACTATACCGGTTTCCCCCCCCCCCCCTTTTTTTGTGTGTATTGGGGAGAAGTGGTTTTTTCTCGTGTTCAGGAGAATCTAAAGTAAGGAAATGACAAGATCAGCAGGGAAAAATATACCCCTATTTGAGGGATTTCCTTTCCACCCAAATATGGACATATTGGGGAAGAAAGGAAAGTTTTTAATAACTCTTTATTTAAACAAAGGAGCATAATGGTAAGAATAAAAATACTTTTCCTTTCCTTTACTCTCCCCCAATTATCAAATATATATATGAACATCCAGACAAGAGAAGGGGCAATACCTATATTTCCCTTCTCTTTCCTTTCCCTATGGATAGGTCTTACTCTTTCCATTCCTTTTACTTGCAAAATCACAAACATGCTGTTAGTTTGATAGAAACCCAAAAAGGTGGGTGAAGTGACAAGTGATATCTACAGGGGCCAAAAAAATTCACTTAAGCCCATTAAAAGTTGCTCATAACAAATGCATAATTACTACGAAATGATTAATCCTCAAATTCACACATATAGGTAGTGAAACTATCCTATTGTCGTCCACATACAATTATGACAATAACACCATTTTCACTGCTATGGCTCATACATAACTGGACAATGTCGGAATTATGCATTCCTAAATGTGAATTACCAACCAAATACCACAGAAATTTCAAGGAACAAACTCCAACAATGCCAATGAGCTTAGTTGAAGTGGCACTTCCTCTTCCCAGATTATGGGTGAAGAGTAAATTATATGAATCTATCTTGGTCAATAACCAGGTGACAAAAAAAATAAAAAAATCAAGCAAAATACTGCAAGGATCCTCGTAGTGTAGTAGGACAAGAAAAATAAATAAGCTGTCCATCTAGAAAATGTAGGGTTACAACTTAGTCTATCACAACCTGAACACATTCAATCAGAACAAGCATCCAACTATTATAGGACGTTAAATTAAAACAATGGAGTTGTTGAAGCAGTGTCATGGAAGGTAGCAACATAAATGGGAAATGATTTTCAAAATATCTGTTGCTAAAGGTAATTTCATTATATATGGTTTCATGCGAACTATAAAAATCGGGAAAACAATGGTGATATTGGGGTTGTTATAGTTGTCGCATGAGTGCTTTCTTAAGTTACATCTTAAGCATATACATGGTGTTCATGATTGTTCCAATTGGATATATATCAATCACAATTACAAAGCAAACACAGACAAGATACTAACTTGCAATCAATATCGCAAAAAGAAAATTAGTCTAGCAAATGGGTTATCAACCAAAAATTTTAAGCCTTTAATTCAAGTAACAACAACAATAGTCATACACTATTAAAACATGAAATTATCAAAATCCAACTTATAAATCCGAAAATCACAATGCCATTACTCTTAGTACCTTCATTTCCAACCTGAAGGCCAGAATCCATGAATCCCGTAGCCGGTCTTCCAATTGTCCAAATACACGACCTTCTTCACCGCCCAGAACGAAACGAACAGCGCCACGATCATAACAAACCTCTGCACATTCAAATTCCTCACCTTCACGAGCAAATGCGTCACGAACGCCAGCAACAACCCGACGATCGTGTACAAGAACCCGACCGCGAACCCTTCGGCCCCGAGCTGCATCCCGGACCCTTGGTAGAAGAAAATCAGCTTGTTCGGGTCATTCCGATCGGCCAAAAACATCGGCATTTTCCGAATTATGTTGTGCATCGCGCCGGAAACGCTGAAGAAGTAAATGAAAACCGAGCCGGAGAGCCAGAGCTTGGGATCGTGAAGCAAGGTCTCGCCTTTCACGATCTTTTTGATCGCGATCACAATGAAGCCCAATTGCTTGATGGAGAGGAACGGAGGCCGGTGAATTGGACCGACATTGAGCTTGGTCTTGGCCTGGATGAAATCGGCCATCGACTCGGCGAGTCACAAGAAATCGCCTTGGTCCATCTGCTCCGATTGCTTCGGGGACTGATGCGGAGCGATGAGGCGGATGTGAGGGAGGGCATTGACGCCGAAGAGAGCGAAGCTCTGCTGAGACTCTTTGAACTCGATGTCGCAGAAGAAGAGGTTGGGGCTGCTAGGGCTAGGGTCAGGGTTGTTGGCGACGAAGGATTGGGCGAGGAGAGAGAATTCGGAGTGGAGGGTTTTGAGCTGGAGCTCCGACTTGTCGTGGAGCTGGGTGGCGTCGAAGAAGATGAGGAGGTAGTAGGGTCTTGGGGTTTTCGTGGAGGTGAGGTAGCGAGAGACGGAGTGGTCGTCGAGGTGGATTATGCCCGATTTGGATCGGGATTGGAGGGATTGGAGCTCCGAGACTCGGTCCGAGTCGGAGGAGCTGGTTGAGGTTGAGATGAGAAGAAGGGAAATGAGGAGAAGGAGGGGGAGAGAGTGGGTGGGAGACATGGTTGTGGGTTTTTTTTGGGGTTACAGAGAGAATGAGTTTGGTTTGTTTTTGTTTGGAGAGGATGGAGTTTTTTTTTTTGAGGAGGAGACTTTGACTTTGACTTCTGGACTTTGTTACCAATGGCTACAGGTCGTTTTACTTGCATTTGTGGCAGGAGAACAGGAAAATGGTCCGGGTCCTAGTTTTAGGGGTTGTGCAGCAAACCCGCTAAAATCGACCCGATCTAACTCATTTCGTCGGGTTGGGGGTTAGGTTGGGTTATGAATTTTTTTTTAAAAAGTGGCTAGGGTTGGATTTGGGTTATAAAATTCACAAATCTACCTAACCCAACCTGACTCATCTATATTTAATATATATTTAAATTTTGAATAATATATATTATACAATTTTTTTTAATTTACTTTTTTGCCCATCTTCCTAAATAAAACTCAAACCCTAAGTTCTCTTTATCTTTTCTCTATATTTTAAGAGGATTCAAAAAATTAGTTATGACTTCAAAAAATGTCCAAAATATCCTTAATCTAATTAAATAATTATTATTCTTAAAAAATAAAAATTGGGGTTAGTTTGTACCAATTGAAGTACCGATTTTATTAGTTTTGGCAGTTTTTACTAGACTGATTTAGGGTCTAGTTTTCAATGTGATTTTTAAAACCAATCCGTTGGAGTCCTTTGATACTTGCACCGCGAGCTAGCTCCTCTCTTGGTGTTTCAAATATAAACTTCTAGAATTCAGATGTCCTTCTTTTAATTATGGAATTATAATTTAAAAAAAAAAAAAAAAAAAGACATATCTTGTCTAATTAATATATGCGACATGTAATATTCTATATATGCTTACAATTCTTTTTAGCTGTGATATTGATTGACCAACTAAATTATATAACAGGCTGGGTTTTAGAGCAATAACAAGTGTCTTTTACCAAAGAAATATATTGTAGATTCGATTATGAGAATTAGTCTCTCCTAAATTTCATTTTTTAAAATAATAATAAATGAAAAAAAAAGAAAAAAAAAAAGAAAAAGAAAAGAAAAGAGGTAAGTAACTAAGGATGCATTGGCAATGGCATTAGGCTCTTCAAAACCACATTTTAGCCAAAATTTTGACTGAACTCATCCCAAAGTGTCATGCATTAAGTTTAATAAATTCTTAAAGAAAAATGTAAAAATGCATAGTGGGCTCAATACATAAAAAAATAAAAAAATTTATATTTATTGTGGTTGCGGTAGGTTGTGGATTTTTTCTGAGATTATAAATATGAATGAATAAAAAATATAAAAAGGAAAGCATATTTAATTAAAATATTGATATAAGTATTGAGGGTGATGTAGGTTAATGTTTAAAATAGATAGCTAAACTACGCAAAAAGTTGACTTAATCTGGCTAAAAGCGTGTAAAGCCTAATGTGAATGCTACACATTTCCCATGCAAAAGTAAAAAGTGGCTTGTAATAAGTGGCTTGTAATATTTTTTGAATTAGGCGGTGTTCATATTGTGAAAACTACAAGTAGTATATGCTGTTGTAGAGTAAAACTACCTGCAGTTTAGTGGTTCGTAATAAGTGGCTTCAGTCCACACGTATCAAGCATTTGAATTTGTTAGTGGCTAAACAGTCATTAGCGGAGTCTGTTATTAGTTAGTTAAAGTTTGTTATTTTGCTGTTAGTTATGTATAAATACCATTATTGGTTAATCAATGAAAACCATGAGGTATTTCTATTTCAGCATTGGAATCCTTTTCTTCTTTTCTCAATAGTTCATGCTCTCAAATGGGATATTAAAAAACTCTTAAGGGCGTTTGGTTCATTGTGATGTGTCTTTAATGTGATGTACATTATGATAATGTGACTTTAAGGTTATTGGTATATTTAATTTTTTTTAACATTACCATCAAGGACGGAACCGGGATTTTGATTAGGGGGGGGGGGGAATATGAATAATATATTTTTAATGAAAATGCAAATTACCGTCCATTTGGCACTAATAAACTATCAATGCACCAATATGCAATCACAAAAATGCTAAAACTATTAAAAAAAATTTTAACAAAAAATTTACAAATTAATGTGATAATTAATGTAATTAGTGTCATTTCAACAAAATAATAAATTAGTATTTATATTAATTTATGTAATTGATAACACATTAACTTATAAGACTTATGTAGTAAAATTTGTTTTATACCTAAATATCACTCATTCAATTAGGAGAATGAATGAGAGTTGAGAGAGGGTAGAGAGCTCTCGACTAAGAGAGAATTGTTTAAAAACAAAGGTAGTAAATTTTGTACAGTGACCGTTTCGATTTGATTAAGGGAATAATGTGTTTAGGTATCAATCAAATACCATTTCGAGTTTATTTACAACAATAGTTTGGTATAAACTTAATTTTTTTTGCTTCTCTCTTTTTCACTCATCAAAAAAAAAAAATTGTAAGACTTTTAAGAGTCTTTAAAAATGATATATCTTATCAATAAAAAAAAAAAAAAAAGATATAACCAATAATAACAATTATTATATTATAATAACATGTTCCCCTGTAAATGTGTATGCCTAGATATATTGAAAAAGAAAAATTTAGATGCAAAAGGAAGAGGTTAAAAGCTTAGCACATGTCATAATGGTGGTGGAATCAAAGCTGTAAAAGAGAATGTGTGAAGGGTTATAGAAGTTACTTTCATCATTTATTACTCTCACGTGGGATAAGCAGATTAAACAAGAAATGGAAATTAAGAGGACCACCTTATCTGTTGAAAAAACAAAGAAAAGGACAGAGAAGAAGGAAGAAGACGAAGCAGACAACTGAGAAAGAAGATGATAAAATTCTATAGAGGAAGAACCAAATATTTGGATAAGAGCCAGCTAGGTATAAGGTGGTCTGATGACTTTTTGTATACTAAAGGGTTTTTTTTCAAAGGCTAGGGGGGCCACGGCCCCCCTCAGCCCCAAGGTAGTTCTGTCTCTGATTATTTACCATAATCTAAAATTATAAAATATATCACATCGCCTTAATCTTATCAACTTACTAAATAATGTAATTTTGTATTATTGCATTAAGATTACATTAATGAAAGATTACAATAATGTAATATTACGGTGTAATGTAACATTACGGCAATAGTGTTATATTTAAAAACTGAATGGAAGCCAAAAAATGACATCGAAAGAGAGAGATGTTTCTCAAGCTTGAATGGAGTTTACTGTTGCTTCATAGGTTTGTCCAAAACCATCAAGAATGAGGAGGATAAGATACTCTTCATCACAGGTGTTCCTGCTATTGCAAGGTTGTCAGCAATGGAGTTTATTTTAACAACAAATTATGATAGAGAGATTTCCTCGCTTGGTGGTCTAAAGTTGAAGCTTGAATTGTAAGACTGAAAGAAAGAGATTGAGATGCATAGCATTTTTCCATCGATACCCACAACCACAATGTATTTTACTTGCATAAAATGAACTTCCACTTAAATTATGTACGACATATAAAATTCCCTTAAGCTTCTCTTATGATTAAAAAAAAAGAAAAAGTAATGTATATTATTTGTACCAATGGTATGTAATATTCATTCAGTTTCATGAAAATTGATAAAAGTTTTTAAGATTCTTGTGGAAGTGTTCAAAATGAATATATAACTACGACATGATTATGTCAACAACACATGTTATTTATCGACCTTGAGTCATTGTAATAGTAAGATTGTTAACAGAGCATTTTATTTGTCTGTGTTGAGAGGACTTGGTATCTAAGGCAATCTGCCTTTCAGTAAATGCTGGTTGCTTTGGATGAGGCAGATCAACAATCTCACTTTTAAGCATGGAAATAATAACAGACACAATTGGTCTATCTTTGGCAAATTCTTGCACACATAACAGGCCAACATGTATGCATCTTAAAATCTCCATTTCAAAGCATGGTTCATATATGACTGGGTCTATTAAGGCTACAATGTTGCCTGCATTCCACAATTTCCATGCCTAGAAACATGAAAGAATATTGAAATTCTTAGCATCAATACTGAAACTTATAAGAAACAAGCATTGGAGGTATAAAAAAAAATGAGGCAATGAGATAAAGGTGACTTACAAATCCTAGAAGACTCAAGGACTCCTCATCATGATAAAAACTAGAGTTTCTTCTTCCACTTAGTATCTCTAGTAACAACACCCCAAAGCTAAAGACATCTGATTTCTCTGAAAATCGCCCTTCCATTGCATATTCAGGAGACATATAGCCACTAAATTTCAACAAAAAAACACATTCAAATCTTGTCATCATATATTAGCACTAATATCTAATTAAATTGACAAAAACCAAAGGTACTTACTAAGTTCCAACGACCCTATTGGTATTGGCCTGGTCTTCATTACTTCTAAAAATCTTGGCCATTCCAAAATCTGATATTTTTGGATTTAGCTCTTTATCCAATAAGATATTACTTGCCTTTAAATCCCTATGAATAATCCTTAATCTAGAATCCCGATGAAGGTAGAGTAGAGCTCGACCAATTCCTTCAATAATGTTGAACCGTTTTCTCCAATCTAACAGTATTTCTTTGTGTGGATCTATAAAGTTTAAACAAAAAGAAATAAGAGAAAGAAACTCACAAGGTAAGTGAACATATAGTTTGCATTTTGCAAATGAAGCTCATGTTGTGAAGTCATAAGAAAATTAGAAAAGTCCGTTTCAAGTGAAGTATCACAACAAAGAATATTGTTCCATAGTCTACAAAATCATATTACACTGACTATGTTTCTGGCAGAAAAGTTAACAATGTATTGTATTTCTAATATAAGAAAGGGTATCAAAATTAACTGACCGAATAGGAATGCATCCAAACTTTTGTTTGGCATGTATTCATAGACCAACATTTTTTCCTCTCCTTCAACACAACAGCCAAGGAGCCGAACAAGATTCCGATGTTGAAGTTTGGAAATTACCACCACCTCATTCATAAATTCTTGTAACCCTTGTCCAGAGGCTTTAGAAAGTCTTTTTACTGCTACCTCTTGTCCATCTGACAATGTTCCCTGTAAACAAACATCATATGGTTAATTAGATATTCAAATTATTAGACAAGAAACCTTTAGTAAAACATGTAGCATTTTAATATTATAAAATTAAATTGACTAAATATAATAACATTAATGTAAAACTATGATTTAATATGTAAGATAAGAAGTTAATAAAATGTTTATTTCTACATTAAAAATGAGAGAGCCTCTTTTATTGTTTTTAAATGGAAATTAATGGGCTGAAAGATATTAAAGTAGGTATTGAGTCAAATACATGAGGAAGGATCCATTACCCTATATACGGGACCAAATCCACCCTGCCCAACCTTGTTAGATAAATGGAAGTTGTTTGTTGCCTTAGCCAGCTTCTCAACATTGAATAGCGGTAGCTCCTGGACTTCGACTTGGGCCAGGTTGTCACTGTCAAAATTTTGTTGTGCTTCCCCTCTGTTGAAAAATAAGATCTCCATCGCTTTCTTTTTCCTTGCTATTGTTCACTATAGTAGTGAGTAATGTAATATATATAGCAGCATTTCCTAGTCCACTGAGCTAATTTAATTTATGTTTGAATGTAATTACCTTTTTGTTTTGCCATCCACCTCCACAGTAAAAAAGTGCAGATGGAAATGAAAATTGCTCCTATGATCACACTGATTGTGATAACTTTTTTCACATCTCCCACTTTATCTATAAATCAGAAGGGTGAAAAAAAGTATAACACTTATTCAAACCAAACAGATTGCAAAACGGTGTTAAATAAATAGTCATTTTACAACAATTTCATTATCATGGGGAGCTGGGTTGTAATGGGAGTTCGGTTGAAGTTGTAAGACTAAATAACCTTGCAACTGGACCTGAAGTGGATAATTTTCACAAAAAACAAAACAACTCACCAAGTTCTGTGTAGGCCACACGAACGTGTGTGACTGTGTGTTAAGAGTTTTTTTTTTTTTAGGTTAAGATTTTTTATTCAACCATCAAAAGAATATTAATTCTACTCAGCAATGTTAAAAAGAAAGTTCATAGTTTACAAATAATGGTATAATTTTTTCGACCAATATAAATTAAAGAATAATATATATAGGGGTCCTCCTAACAAAAATTCTGGCCCCGTTACTGGAACCACATAAATCATTACCTATACCTCATGTTATACTTTGCACTCTAAACTTTTCGAATGCACGTTTTGCATCCTAAACTATGACTCCTGTTACACTTTGCACCCTGCCGTTAAGTTTGTTGTTAACTTGGATGAAAATTCAAAGTTTAGGATGCAAAGTGTAATAAGGAGTATAATTTAAGATGGTGAAGTGTAATTTATCCTTTGTTTTTAAAGCATTGAGAAGATGGGTAAATAGGTCTTTTCACGTCGTGCCATATTTTTCCATCCAAGTTAACAGCAAACTTAACATTAAGGAGCAAAGTGTAAGACTGGTTATAGTTTAGAGTACAAAAAGTGCATTTGAAAATTTTAAGGTGCAAAGTGTAACATGATGTATAATTTAGGGTTGTAAAGTGTAATTTCCACCCAAAATCTTCCCTTCTTATTACTCTATCAAAATGAAAATATGAATTAATGCTTTCCAAACATATTCATTACAGAAATCCAACGTCAGCAAAACAGTCTGCTCTCCTTTCATCTTTATTTAATTTTGAAAACTTAGGGGGTGTTTGAGAGAGGAGTTTGAGTTATGTTATTTGGGTGTTTTTGATATACGAGTGGGTGAAAAAGTGTGAAAATTTTAAGATGCAAAGTGTAACATGATTATAATTTAGGGTTGTAAAGTGTAATTTCCACCCAAAATCTTCCCTTCTTAATTACTCTATCAAAATTAAAATATGAATTAATGCTTTCCTAACAGATTCATTACAGAAATTTTAATTTTGAAAACTAATCGAGACAATGATAACAAAACTAACTCACCAAGTTCTGAATAGGCAACACGAATGTAAAGATCAATTCCGCCGCTGGAAAATTTCTGTATGTCAATTAAGCTTCTAGTCCATGACTTACAACCAGTGCCACTATCATATGCGTAAGCTATACAAGAACAATTCTCTAAACACTGTTGTCTGCAATAGTCTTCATTATTAGTAGATGATAAACCTCCAAAACTTTCATGAGCAGGTAATGAATCTGCAAAGTCTGGCACCTTCAACGTCTTCAGTTTCAAAAACCCATCCATTTTGACGGCTTCAATGCTACTGTTCACCACCGCACACTGTGACAACGGTGTCCTCCTCACACATCCACTAGTCCAATTTCCTCTGTTCCATTCTTTTGTGTTCTTTGGCTCAAACCCAGGTAAACAGCTGCAAATTGGCGAACTTTGTGAATTACAGCTTCCAAATGCCCCACACATACCATAAACATCACACTCACTCTTCACAGCATTCCACAAGATCCCCCAATCGTCCTTCTCATAATCCCAATATCTTGCCACTATATCTCCTTCTGTAGTCATGACGTAATGAAACAAAGAATTGCTCACATAAGAACAGCTGAAATAATATGTTCCATCTTCATGCTCTGTGAGACAAAATCCGTCATGATATATAGAATTCATTTCTGGTTTTTCAATAGAGCTCCTGGAGTTCCACGGGCCAGTGCGCCAAAATGGGCTACCGTCTTTCCAAATGAATATTTGAACAAGACTTTGAGTTTGAGGTTGAATACTAGAGGAGAATCTTCCAATGGATGGATCAGAAGGGCTTTTCCATGATGAAAATTGCACTTTCTCACCTGTTCTTACATTAGTACTAAATTTCATCCTTTGCAAGAGTGTATCAGAAGGATGTTGGAAACTCTCCCATACGATTGTCCCTGTAGTGCTTTCTCGCAAGATTAAGTTCCCCGAATCTAAAAGCTGGGCACTTGAATTGGCAACAGAGTTTGTAACATTTGATGACCAAAGAATCTCCTTTTGTCCATCTATTATTACAAGATTTCCGTCCTCAGATATAGTAAGAACCCCAGAAGAATCCTTGAGGGGTTTCTCTCTGTTAGCTACCCATTGGGCAGGTAGAACAGACTTTTTATTATACCATATTCCGAGGTAGCGGTTGGTAGAATTTACAGGGCTGAAGAATCCCAGTTTGAAAGCACTCCCATTGGAGATTATGTAGTCAGAGTCTCTGATGGGTTGAAAAGATGTAATGGTGTCTAAGGCAGAACCAGAATCTAAACAAAGGCAACATAGCAAGAGCACAAGAACTGACATGCTTGTATTTCGAACAGGTCCCATAACTTGTTCAATGCTCCTGGCTTGTGTGGTTTTATGAGGATACGGATACCACAATCATCTATTTAAACCAATATAGATGGCTAACCGAACATGGTCGATGGGGAGACCTTTAATAGGACCCAATGAAAACGGGCACGCTAAAGATTTTGACTCCACGAGACAACATAGCTGAACAAACGAACGGGTTTCCTAATGTTGATTTTGGATGACCGGCGCAGTCATTGCTTCTTTTCCCCAGTTCCCACATATATCTTACAAAGATTCTGGTTTGTGAGAATCACGATTGTGTATGCGAGGAGCAGTTATTGTTTTATTTGCCTCTTTTCACATACATTTCTTTGAAATCTCTCGCAAGACCTTTATTGATGGAAAGGTACTTGATATTGACTAAAACGTGAAACATTTGCATCCCATGATAAATCACATATGGAGTCTGTTGCAGAATTGCCCCAAGATGAAAGTTAATAGAGTTTTTTAACCTTTCAATTTTTTTTAAAAAAAATCTTTTTAAACTCTCTCACTCTCTTTTTATTCAAATCCGGGATTATGTATATCTCATGATTTTGTATTGAAGTCATAATATTTATAGATTCTAATTAGTTCAGTTAGTAAAGTTTCTTGTTAAATAAGAAATATAGGGTTTGAACCCACCTCACTCCAACTTATGCTTGCAGAGTGAGGCCAATATCAACAATATACTGGATTCTTAGAAAGAAATATATTCGTTAAAGGTCTATTTGGATACCGCTTATTTTGCTAAAAACTGAAAACTTATGACTGAAAACATTGTAGTAAAATATTTTTTAAAAGGCAAAACACTATTCACAAATACTATTCACGCGTTTTTGTGCTTTGGCTGGTCCATGAACAGTGCCATGAGACCAGCCAAAAAAAGGCAAATGCAGCTTAAACGCAGCTTTAGTGCTAGGCAAATGCACTCTAAATGAGTGTAACTAAAATAAGAATGTTAAGATAGATAAGTAAAAATACACTAAAAATAGGATTCAAAATGAAGAAATCCGCTTAAAGATAAGTAAAGCCCCTCACTTGAGATGGTTTAGTTATATTCGAAGGAGAGCGATTAACGCACTGATAAGAAAGAATGAGTTGATCCAAGTTGATGGCGTAAATAAATTGTTGCTATGGTCCTTTCCTACTTGCACTGCAGTTTACTTTGTGTGGCAACTGTTTTTATACATATATAACTGTTCTTGTTGAGGGCATAGATTTACACGTACATAATTGCAGACAGCATCCTGGGTTTGAATTCTAGGAGATGCACATATAATTTTAAGCTGCTTCTGAATCAGTCTCATTGAGTGATTATGAGCATGCCCATATTTGTCCCAACAGGCAATGAATTAAGCAAGAACCAGAGAGAGCGAGCTAACATGTGCCTCACTTGGTACTGCAATCATGGATATATACACGAACCGAGGAAGCGGAACTTTTCATTTTCTCATTCTTAGAATACATGTAAACTTCTTTGTCTCACATCTCAAGAGATGTTTTGATATTTTAATTTGAATTTCCGAAACAGGTTGTTACTTAAACCCCGATATCAAACGCTTGTATGTTGCTTGAGCAGGTTTAAGCCCCATGTTCAACATTTCGTCATGAAATTTCATGGCTTTTCTGAGTTCCTTTCCGCGACAAAGCCCACGAATCACAATAGTAAAACTTTCACTGCTCACCAAATTCTTCCCTCTCATATGATCAAATACCCTGACTGCTTCTTCAATCCTCCTTGCTCCGAAAAGTCTATTGAGAAGCACATTATAAGTTGCTATATCCAAACTCACATTCAATCTTTCCATCTTAATATGCAATGCAATAGCTGAATCAATTCGTCTGCTGGAGCAGTAACGCCTCACCAACAAGCAACAACAAGAAGAATCCAGTAATAACCCTTTATCAAAAATTACATTGACCAATTCCTCTGCCTCTTTCCACCTACCTTTACTACATTGTGATGCTACAAATTTAGATAATTCCAATGAACGAGTACTACACCCTTTTCTTATGACATCCCTTAACAATTCACAACCTTCCTCCAACTGATGTTCCATACAAAGAACATTTAAAAAGGCCTGATAACTCTTATCATTCACTGTAATACCCCTTTCTGAGACCAAACGATATACCAAAATTGCCTCCTTTACTCTCTCTTCCTTAGACAATGCCCTTAACATACATCCATAAGTAGCATCCTGTAATCCAATCTTCTCAGCACAAGCTCTCTTATAGAACATCTCTGCTGCAAAAGTCTTGCCCAAGTCACTAAGCTTCTGAACTATTAAATCATATTCTGATAAAGGAGTCTTTGGAAGCAGCTCCTTCTCCACCATAATGCTCATTATCTTCTCAATGACTTCAGCATTCTCATATTTACATGCCCCATCAAGAATTGAGCTATAAGTACTAAAACCTGGATGAATTTTTCTTTCACACATCTGATTCAAGGTAGCAAATGCAGCTCCAAAATCCCCACTTTTACCATAACAATCAATAACAAGATTATAAATAACAGAATTATAAATACCCAAATCTAACAATCTAAAAATTGTCTCAAATTTCCCATTTTTACACAAAATCTGAGCAACCAGTGACCACATAGACCGGTCCAGCAAAACCCCACAACGAATTATAGCACCATAACAACACCAAGCAAGTTTAATCTCATTTTTTCGCAATAAAGCATCAAGCAGTGCATTGCAGGCACAAACTGAAGGTGTAAAGCCATGAATTTTCATTTCCCTAAACACTTCTAACCCCTCAACAAACAAACCCTTTTGAGAATACCATTCAAGAACAAAGCTTAACACTTTAGACTGAGAATCTCTACCTCTACAAACTCGAATAAGAGACTGTACAAGCACTGATGCAGGGTGGGACTGAATCAGAGAATCCAAGAGGGCCTTCACGGGTTGGACAAGACCCGAGCTGAGCGAGAGTTGGATGAGCCGGCAGTGAGAGTTGAGGTCTGGTTGAAACCCAACATTTGATTTGGCCCAATTGAAGAAGCTGAGAGTGATTTGAGGGTTGCTCTGAGTTCTGTGGAGGATTTGGAGGAAGAGTGATGGGGTTAGTCTGGAGAGATTGAGGTCTTGGAGAATAGGGACCCAGTTGTGCCTTTGTAAGAGAATGGATGAGATTTGGGAGGCAAGCTGGTTTTGTTTGATTTGGGTTCTCCAAGTGAGAGCAGTTGTTGAAGTCGAAAATGGTTTGAGGAGGAGGAGAGGGTGAGATCTGTGAAGAAGCATTTGAGTTCTCACTACTTTGGTCTGTTCCGCTTCAAATGGTTTTGGGGAAGTCATGTTTTTAAGGTAGTTTGGATAATTTGTTGGGCTGGTTAGCCCAGGCTCACTTCTTGCACTTTAGTGGTTGTCCAACCCATCCGATGTTGGCCCACTCGAAGGTTCAACCTCTCTTTTTATTTTCATTTTTTATATACATTTTTTGAAATGAAAGACATAAACTTTTATTAAGATTAAGAAAAATTGGTTGCATTAACCAGAATTACAAACTGAAATTTTGGAACAATATCTTCCATCCACACCCCTATTCATTTCAAAAAACAAAACAAGAAAATACCAAAAATACCCATCATATTTTTTTGTTGGTCAAATACATGAATAAGATCTTAAGATTATTTTTTTAGTCCTCTTGTTACAAAAAATACTCTCTTATACCACGTCATTGCAAACATTTGACTTTGTCAATTAGTTTAATAGCCCAATCTCGTGATCTTACTACTTTTTCAAACTTGAATTCAAGGGGTAGCACAAATGCAAAACTAAGAAACGAGGCCAAGACCTTATAAGTCGAATTGAAGGGGACAAACACCCAAGCCCGCGAGCAAAGGACCAAACATGATATCCGAGAAACCATTACCCCTATTATGAGAACTAATAGTAGCAGTTACATATTTAGAATCTTGGCCGTGATGGAGGTAATTATGCTCCTCAAAAATTGACAAAAATCAATGAAAATTTCATTAGAGAATGTATATATAAAAAGAGATCCAAATTTGGAATAGGTATGAGAAAATATTATCTCAATTTCGTTTAATTGATCCACCAATAACTTAAGCATCAAAGCGATTAGGTTGATGCCACATTGATACTCATAACCCTTTGAGCTGATCTCTTCCAACTTTTGTAGACATTCACTTAACCAATCACTATTTAATCAGCTAATTCATCACCTCTACTGTTAAGGGTCATCAAATAGTCCATGACCCATGGACTGACCCAATAGCCCGCTAGCCCACCAGGCTAATGGGCAGCCCAACCCGGTAATATTGAAGCCCGCGGGTAGCCTAGTAGCCCAATGGGACAGGCTATGGGTTAGTTTCTTTACCCATGGGCGCCCAGTGGGCTGGCCCATTAGCCCGACCCGTTAGCTTGACTCATTGCCCAAAATTCATAACAAAATAATTTGGGGGTTTGGTGGGTGAGGGATTGAACTTTAGACATTATAAAAACTTTAAGACCACAAACCTAACCACTAAATATTTGGAGTGATTGTGATACAATGTGTTTAATAAATATATATATTTTGGTATTAGTCTAGTAGTTTTGATTTTTAAAACTAAGTTACTAAGATGACCGTTGCCCTACCTCTGTGCCTCTGGAAAGAAAGTCATTCTTTCCTTTGATAAATTCTAATTCATTCCTTACAAGTTACAATTATAGAAGAAATTCCTTTAAAAAAAAATGCTTACCATTGGTTGGAACTCATGGAAGAAATTATTTCCTTACGGTAAGCATTCTTAAAGGAAATATATGAAGAATCAAATATTTGATTCTTCATATATTAAGGGATAGGGAAATTATAGAAATTGGTAAATAACGTGGACTACTAAGAAAGTATAAAAGATAGTATGAACATAAGGAATAGAACACAGGTTTCGAATCTAACCGAAAAGCCACCCACGACCTAACCAATTAGACCAAATAGGTCAAGTGGGTCAGGTTTTTTTTGAATCTATGGTCAACTCTAGTATAGGTTATACATGGGTCATAAACATAATTCTTTTACAAAATATTTTTTTAATGAACCTATTGTATAGAAATAATACATTTTTCACTTATTGAAGAAATAATACATTTTTCGTCTCTACAGTTTCACATATTTACATTTGGTCCCTATTTTTTCATATTTCCACTTTTAATCCCCAAAATCTAGACCATCCGAATCCAACATTAAGCGACCTTTGCATGTCCCGTGGAGTCGTGTGTTTGCTAAGTAAGTTTGAACTGCTCGAAAGGTTGCTTTATTGTTATATAAGGGCTCTTTCTTTCTAGGTTTGAATTCTTACCTTTTTGTTATGAAATGAGGAAAGGGGCTACTAAAATAGGGGCTAGCTTTAGTATCCCATGAATGAACTATATTTGAAATTAACAATAGATTTGAATAATCCATTTGATTGTTTAATCAAAATTGAGACAAATTAGAAGTAAAACGAATTAAATAATAAATTAATTTTAGCTTGGCCATTAGAGAATATCAAGAGATAATGAAGACTTTGGCCATTTTTCTAACTACTTGGATGCTTCCTTCTTTTTGATCCCCTTAGAGATACACCCGCGGAGAATCGGGTTGTGGCATATGAAATGTCTTACTAGTTAATATATATATATATATATATATATATATTCTTCTTTTATATGGTTTTTTTTTTTTTGGAAATTTTATGTAAGAAAATGAAAACCTTACGGTAGGAGATCATATAGCTCTGTCGTGTGGCGTTTTGTTAGAATTATTTTTCATTTAAACATGACATCATAAATTTTCTATAATATTTCCATAAGTCAACATTAACATTATATTATGAAAAAAAATTATGCTGACTCCAATACATTGAAGAAACAAAAACAATGATTAAAACCTTCTCCCCTCTCCCCTTGTGTGTGTGTGTTAAAATACTTAGTATTCTAAAAAAAAAAAAAAAAATTTATTACACCACATAATAACTAATCTCTAATTTAATGACATTTACTTTATAGTCTAAATTCTTTATCCTCTTAATTTTTTATTACATCATTAATTTAACAAAAACTTATTAATTTTATCACAACATTATTTTATGTTATTACTTTAAAATATTTTGAACATTTTATATAGAAATTCTCACATAGCAGCTTACAGCATTATTCTCGCATCACGCGAACCCATTGCTAATTACTTTAAATTGCGTTTGCAACCATTTAAAATTTAAATTGTGTACACAATAAATAAATCATTACTAGACTCTTTTTCTTTTAATTTGTATTTTTTATTTTTTTTAAAGAGATAAAGTCAACTTATACAAATTGTATAAAAGTACTTTCAACGAAATTTAGAAAAGTACACCACCAATAAAATCATTGATATAATATAAATTTAAATTGTATTTAATATTTTATTTTATTATTAAAAAAAAAGACAAATTGAATTGTGTAACACAATTATAAAATCATTATTTATTTTTATATTTTGACTAGTACAATTTTCTGATAATTAAATATTTAATATTCTTTAATGTGTTTTTATAGAAAGCTTATGGACTTTAGTGGTTATATATAACATAATATTCCTCTCGGATAGATTATAACATGAGATTCCTTAACGGGTTTTAAAAGAAAGCATATGAACTTTAGTGTTTATAACTAGGGGTATTTATGGTGCAGTATAATATAGTTTTCGGTCATATTTAGTACTGCACCACATGGTGCAATGTAGTTTTCTCAAAACTCTCACAGCAAAGTGTGATTCGATTTAGTTTGATTGTTTTCTTATATATTACAAATATATAGTAAATGTATTAATATATGCTAAATGCCTATTAAATATATATTTAATAGAGATTAAATATTTATAAAATCTATATGAAATATAAAATAAAACTTATATATTAATTGGTGGGGTACTAGACAGTTTTTTGTGGTTTTCTAAAAACCTTAAAATTACCCTCATCACACGCGTTTCGCTCATGCAATGAGACTCTTTATTTATTTTTTAGATTTAGTTTCATAACTTTACAGTCAGTTGAAATTGGTTTTTGCTTAAATTATTTTATTTTATTTTTATATGAGATGGGGTAGTTTTTATTTTTTTAGAACGTGGGGTGGTTTTTTATTTTATAGGAACATGAGGTTTTTTTTTTGGATAGAAGGTGGGGTAGTTTTGGTTGTATACATGGGGAAGGAATTTTTTGTGATTAACATTTGGAAGTTTTGTTAGGATAGGAATGTGGGTAGTTTTTTTTTTTTTAATAAGCATTTTTTTTTTTTTGAAGTTGGAAATGTAATTTTACTGGAATGTCCTCCAGTTTTGTTCAGGATTTAGGGATATTTTTTAACAAAAAAACTGAGAATTCCAAACAGGGAAAACCCCTTAAATAGTAGTATAGATAAAACACACACACACACACACGTGCACACGCGCGCACATAAATGGGTGTGGTAAAGTGTGGTTTTGTGAGGCTTTCTTAATAGTAAACCACAAATGGCACCACACTGTGTAGTGCGGTGCGATTTTTTCACCTCCGTTTGTGGTGGGATGTGGTTACTCCATTTTCTAGGCAGTTTTGGTTGATTTAAATGCAGTCCAAGTGGTTTCGTGAACACCCTTAATTATAACATTCTCTTAGTTTATTACTATATTTTGTTGCAAGTAACTACTATATCTTCTATAAAAATAAAAATAAAATTAACTACTATAAATTTAACTTTAAAAAATGATATAAATTGATATAGTAAGATTATGATGAGTGCTGTAGGGATAAGGGGCCCAAGAATATATGTTGGGCCTTAGGCCTTGTCTAAGGACACTTAGTGGTTCGAGGACAGAAAAACAGTAATGAAGATGTAAGATTCAGAACTCCACGAGCAAGCTACGAATGAGAAGGCCGGGGAAGGTAGGCCGAGGAGGAGTATCTCCTCGGCTAAACGAAGTAGAGAGCAGAATGTGTGTTTTGTCATCCAGAGTAACATTCTAGGAAATTCTATTGATAAGGATATACATTATGAATGTACAGGACAAATGGGAGCTGTGAAATATCTAAGAGAAAGCTGCTACCACCGCATTGAATACTCTGTAGTTAACTCTCTAGCCGCATTAATGAGGAAGTGATATCTAAATAGTACTTTTCCGCCTTACAGCTACTCTCAAAGACTTCTGGGACAAGAATCAACACTAGCAATCTAATGTACACGTGGAGGGTGGAGATGAAAGAAATAAGATAGTATAAAATAGAAAGGAGACCCAGATGGAAGGGGATCGAAAAAAGAAGAGAAAAACATTGTAGCAACAAGAACTATACTTGTAATCAAATTCAAAAGAAATATATACAAGAATTGATCTTCTCGAATTGTGCCGAGGATGATTTTCTTCATATTAAACCGGTCTATCTTTACTTTCTTGCCATATGGATCCATTATATTTGTTATCTAACTCATTAGAGCCTAGTTGTCTAACTCACTCT
Organism: Quercus aquifolioides; assembly: GCA_019022515.1. Classification (NCBI taxonomy): domain Eukaryota; kingdom Viridiplantae; phylum Streptophyta; class Magnoliopsida; order Fagales; family Fagaceae; genus Quercus; species Quercus aquifolioides. Next base: position 86,844,666 of record CM032328.1, on the reverse strand, counting down.
CTGCAAATTCATTGTATTGGGCTTTTTGAGCCTAAACCCATCCATCCCTTGGGCTTAGGAACCAATTTGTGTTCTTACAATTGGCGCCGTCTGTGGGAAATTTCTTGTGCTTTAGTGAGTTTAGCGTTTAGTTATGGTAGGTTCAGGGCTGGATAGGGAGGAATCTATGGGGTCCTAACGTCAAGATCATTTTTTCAATCTTGAGCGCAGGATGGACCGGGAGGTTAGTGTGCACACTACCCATACTAATAGGAGTCAATCTAGAAGTGGGAGTCATGTTCCTTATGAGAAGGATACCAAAACCATGCAATCGGAGATTGATCATTTGCGAAAAGGCTGCGCTGCAAACGACGGAGAAGGACTTCTTTAGACTCTGACATTTCTTCCGATGATAGGAATGGCAGTTACAAACCCAGGTCAAGGACTCCTCCTAGTGAGTCTTTCTTGTACAATGAGTACTATCATCATGAGCCCAAGAATAACAGCTCATCTTGCAAAGGTCAGGGAAACTATGCGATGAGTAGAGCGTTAAACCAGATTTCCAGGTCACACTTCACATGCAAAATTGAAGGAGGGAGACTTCCTCGACGGTTCACTCAGCCAACGTTCACCATGTACAATGGATGAACAGATCCTGTAAAGCATGTGAGCCACTTTAACCAGAGAATGGCTGTGCATTCCAAGAATAAGGCCTTGATGTGCAAGGTATTCCCATCCAGCTTAGGGCCTGTGGTAATGAGGCGGTTTGATGGTCTGGGAGTAGGTTCTATTGATTCCTTTAAGGAACTTACTCAGGCGTTTGGATCTCGCTTTATTACATGCAGTAGAGTTCCTCGGCCTTTAGATTCCCTGTTGTCTATGTCCATGTGAGAATGGGAGACCTTGAAAACATACTCAGACAGATACTGGGAGATGTTCAATGAAATAGATGGAGACTTTGATGACATGGCCATAAGGACTTTCAAGGTCGGCCTACTTACCGAGTATGATTTGAGAAAATCATTAACCAAGAAGTTGTAAGGAGTGTACATAGGCTCATGGATCGTATTGATGAGTATAAGAGGCTCAAGAATATATGTTAGGCCTTGGGCCTTGTTTGAGGACGCTTAGTGGTCTGAGGATAGATAAATAGTAATGAAGATGTAAGATTCAGAACTCCACGAGCAAGGTACGAATGAGAACGCTAGGGAAGGTAGGCCGAGGAGGAGTATCTCCTCGGCTAAATGAAGCAGAGATCAGAAGGTGTGTTCTATCATCCAGAGTAACATTCCAGGAAATTTTATTGATAAGGATATACATTATAAACATACAGGACAAATGGGAGTTGTGAAATATCTAAGAGAAAATTGCGACCACCGCATTGAATGCTATGTAGCTAACTTTCTGGCCACATTAATGAGGAAGTGACATCTGAACAGTACTTTTCGGTATTACAGCTACTCCCAAAGACTTTAGAAAGGTGCTGATGGGACAATGATTAACACCAGCAATCTAATGTACACGTGGAGGGTGGAGATGAAAGAAATAAGATAGTATATAATAGAAAGGAGACCCAGATGGAAGGGGATCGAAAAAAAGAAGAGAAAAACACTGTAGTAACAAGAACTATAATTTTAATCAAATTCAAAAGAAATATATACAAGAACTGATCTCCTCGGATTGTGTCGAAGACTATTTTCTTCAAATTAAACTGGTCTATCTTTTCTTTCTTACCATTTGGATCCATTAGCTAACTCATTAGAGCTTAGTTTTCCAATCCACTCTCTACAATTCATTGTATTGGCCTTTTTAGGCCTAAACCAATCCATTCCTTGGGCTTGGGAACCAATTTGTGTCCTTACAAGTGGTATTTAATTGGCACTATAAATGAATATTTATTTATTTTTAGTGTGATTGGTTACACGAGTCTTCTTTTATTTTTTTGGAAGGGAATTAAACATGAAGTTTGTAAAGTTTTCGTAATTAACTTTATAATATCACTCTATCTTTATCTATATAATAAATATCATATATGAGGGTTATGGATCAATTCCGACAAAAGAGCATAAAAGTGAATGACATAAAATTTTGGCAAAAATGCAAAACTGACCCTCTAACTTTTATCTTTTGTCATTTCAGTCCTCTAACTTTCAGTTTTGTTATTTCAGTCCTCTAAGTTTCAATTTTTGTCAATGTAGTATTCCGTTAAGAATTAGTTACTCCTCCAGTTAAGTTTGGCCTTTTTTTTTTTTTTTTTAAATAATTTTCTTAATTAAAAAAAAAACTGTAAAAAAAAAAAAAAAATGTAAAAGGAACGACATTGTTCCCCTTCCCCTAAAATCAAAACCAGAAAATGGAAAAAGTCAATCTCGATCTCTCTCTCAAGATCAGTCTCTCTCTCAAATTGTAAGCAAACAATTTGAAACAGACATATTACTATCTAGACCAACCTTAACACAACAACCATGAAGACACATCCCAAGACTCAAATGCACCAGAAGCATACACAAAGATACTAACCCCAACATTGTAACTGAATCAACTAACACACCCGCCTCCCTTATTTTACGAAACAACCAAACCTCATCATAAAATCTTGAATTTGAGGTGTACCCAGATATCAAAGCATTGTAACAAATAGTTAGCTTTCTTGATTCACCAGTTTCATCAAACACCTTACGTGCATATTCAATAGAACAGCATCTACAATACATTGAGATTAAAGAAGTTTGTACAAAGGGATCGGGGTCGCACCCAGTTTTGATGACATGGCAATGGAGCTGTGAGCCAGAGATTGGAAGGGAGAGAGCTGCGCAGGACTTGAGAATGGAAGGGAAAGTGAAGGAATTGGGGGAGAAGCCAGAGCGGAGCATTCGGAGGTAGAGAGTGCAAAGAACGGGGAGGTTGAGGATGAAGACTAAAGGGGCCTTCCATGTTGTGTTTTTTTTTTTTTTTTAATTACAAAAATTATTTCAAAAAAAAAAATCCAAACTTAACGGAGTAGTAACTGAGACCTAACAAAATACTATATTGACAAAAATTGAAATTTAGAGGACTGAAATGACAAAACTGAAAGTTAGAAGACTAAAATGACAAAAGCTAAAAGTTTAAGGATCAGTTTTGCATTTTTGCCTAAAATTTTATTAATCGGAATGTGTGATGGGTGAGTAAGGCCCCGTTTGGTTTAGAGCTGACTCAATTCTCAGTTCTCAATTTTCATTTCCCATTACTCAAACTCAAAATTCATAACTCAATTATCAAACTCAGTTTCACTCAAAAATTGCAAAACACATGTTTGGGTTGAGTTCTCAGTTACATATCTCTACCACTTTTCCCCAATCCCATGGACCCCACCACTAACACTACCCAGTGCAACACTATTGCTACCCACGGCTTATTAACAAAAAAATTCTTCCACTCTTCCTCTCACCTTTCATTTCTCTGACTCTCCCTCTTTTCTATCAAATTTTTTTGTCTATCAAATTTTTCCACTTTTCTCTGTTTCGTTCTCAGCTTTCTCTGTCTCTCCCCTCTTCAATCTGTATTTGGGTGTTGGTTGGGTTTCACGGTGGAGATCGGGTTTGAGATTGGGTTTTTGGGGCTGGGTTACGGTGGAGATCGGGTTATGGGTCACGGCGTGGCTTGAATCAGTTGGGGTTGGGTTACGGTGGTGTGGATTGGCACTGGGTTGGTGTTTCGGTGGTGTGGATTGGCGCTAGGTTTGTTGTGGATCGGCACTGGATTTGCTGTGGTGGCGCTGGGTTTGTTGTGGTGGTGCTGAGAAAGAGAAATGGGCGAATTTGCAACGGTAATATCAAGCTGACATGACAATACACCAGCTGTGGGCTCCACGAGGTCTTCCATTTTACGGAAATTGCCACTGAGTTTGAGTTTGAGAAACAAAAAACAGCAAATCCTTGTTTCCAGCTTTCATCACTCTCACTCAACCCTCACTGAGTTTGACTGATGAAAATAGGGAGAGGAAATCAAGCCAAACACTCAGTTCTCAGTGGGTCCCACGCAATTCTCAGTTTGAGTGATGAGAACTGAGTCATATGACTCAAAACAAGGCTAATCCAAACAGGCTCTAAATATCAAGAGATATATACTCTCTTTCGACGGGACGATCGAGCATGGAGTTATGATCGGCTATGTTAATCATGCATGTCATTTTGCACTTTGCAATATATACATGATATCATGAACCTCGTTGCTTAATTAGGCTATTCCCTGTGCAGGAATTTACTTCCAAATAATGCTCACTGCAAAATGCATTGATTCTTAGCCTACAGTAAATATGCTCCACAAACTCTCTCTCTCTCTCTCTCTCTCTCATAGTAATTGTGAGTAGTGGTACACTACCCAAGCTCCTGAAGCATTATAAAGGGTAGTGGGGCGCTCTCTCTAACCGATGTGGGATTACAAGTCCAAGGTCTAGCCCTTGCTTGGTCCTGCACTCGGGGACGAGGGGCAAAACCGCACCGCGCCAGGCACCGCGGTAAGGATACAATCAGATGGGGTTCTTATACCTTACAGTAATAATTCCGATTCTTTTGATTTGAGCACAGTGCAAAACACTGACATTAGTTCTCACATCCAACTCCTCAATGATGCAAACCCACAACATTAGTTCTCACATCCAACTCCTCAATGATGCAGCTTTGTTTTTGTCTTTCAATCATCAATTTACCTCAACAACCCTTCTAGGACCGTTGAGCAGACTCAGGGTAATGAGTCCAGGGGGAATCACAAGGCGTTGAACCTTCTTCCTAGTGAGTTAACTCAATCTCCAAATATTTTGTATTTTAAAATAAAAATTTTGACAGTTCTTTTCTTTTAGTTAAAGGACAATTGTTTGTTCCACTGGAATAAAACGTACGATCCTACACCATAAATCAAATAACGTATTGGCCAGCCCGATGATAAAGAACAATATTACTTATAAATTAAAACTTTATCACAATATCTAAAAGTTTTTTTTTTGAGAATCTAAAAGTTTATCGCAATATCTAAAAGTTAATATATACCTTTTTATTTTTCTAATAAATTTGATAATTATAAAGAGTAAGTAGAATATGAAATTTTGAAAACTTAAATATTTTAATAAGAAACAAAAAAATATCAGTTAAGTTACAAGATTCTTGGGAAAAAAAATCCTTATATTAAAAACAAATTAAGCTTTATAGCTTAAATTTTTTTAAATTAAAATCTGAAGTCTAAGAGCAATGCAAAATAGAATCATTTTTTTACGAGTTTTTTCTTTTGGTCTTTTAATTTACCTACTTATGATTTTATATACAACTTTTTAGAATATTATTTTTTCTAGATATAACTATACTTAAATCAATCTTGACAAATAAGTTTTCGGCAAAAAGGTACTCTGCTTCATGCAAGTGATCGTTTTTTTTCCTAATTTCTTCTCTTTCCATTTTCCTTTGTAATCTCACGGCTTATATATGAAAAAGTTGAAGAACGATTCAGTGCATATGACTATTCATCTTCTAAAAGCAATGATTTAAGAGACATTATATGAAATTTCTTATTATTCTCATTTCTCGTGAAATTATGAAATTTCTTGTGTGTAGTATTGTTGTGCTCTCATATTGGTTGTACTTTCCAATATGTAGGGAGTACCAGGACCATATAGTGAGGCTGCCGCTATGAAGGCATTTCCCAAATGTAAGACTGTCCCATGTGAAACGTTTGAAGAAACACTTAAGGTTTGAATAAATGTTATATGAATAATATATTTGTTTTTACTACAACAAAATGTATTTTTAGTGACGAAAATTAGTGAGGAAATGTATTTCGTCACTAAAAATATAGCTTTAGTGACGAAATTCAATTGTTACATTTAGCGATGAAAAATAAATTTCGTCGCTATTGTGATATGAAAAATAAGCTCCGAGGAGGGAAGCTTTGGCGCCAACTTAATTAATCTATAGTGACGAAATATTTCGTCGCTAAAAGTTGAAATTTTTAGTGACGAAATATTTCGTCACTATAAGTAAGTATTAGTGACGAAAAATAGTCGTCACTAAAAAAATAAAGGTTTTGCACTTATATGTTTTTAGCGACGAAATGAAATTTCGTCACTAAAAGTATGCTTTAGTGACGAAATATGAATTTCGTCTCATATTTCGTCACTAAAAAAAATAATAGATTTACCCTTATATGTTTTTAGTGACGAAATGTGATTTCGTCGCTAAAAACATATAAGTGCAACAAATATGAGTACATTTTCAGCGACGAACTCGAATTCGTCGCTAAAGGTATCCAATAGTTACGAATCCGAGTTTGTCACTAAAAGCTTTGTAGAACTCAGGCGCCGAGTGAAAAATTGTAGCGCCAAAGTAAATTTAGCTACAGCGACGAAACGGTTTGTCGCTAAAAGTTTAATTTTTTGCGACGAAAACTTTCATCGCTGAATATAACATATAGTGACGAATAGAAGTCATCGCTAAAAATAAATTATAGTTAAAAAGTATATTATCAGCGGGTATCCAATAGTGACGAATCAGAGTTCGTCGCTAAGGCTTTGTACTTATTATGGTCAGCCCATTTTATTTTTTTTTCACTTTTCTCTTTTCTGGTTTTTCTCCCTTTCCCTCACAGCTCTTCCGAGAAAAACACATACCCACAAAAAAACTTAAATTCCTCACATACCCACAAAAACACAAACCAACAGAGATCGCCGTCGTCGCCGATTCAGCGTCAGCGACGCACCAGCAGCGACGATCCCAGTGTCGCTTCAGCGAAGCTTCGGCGACGCACCCAGCGACGCTTCGGTGACCCTTCGCCTTCCCTTCACTGATTCAAGTCTTTTTTTTTTTATTTTTATTTTTTATGAAATTCAATTTTGAACCCTTTTGTTTTACAGGAAGAGACCAACTAGATCTATTCACCTTGGAAATTATCTTGGAGCTATAAAGACTTGGATTTCACTTGAGGTTGTTTCGAATTTCTTCAATATGCTCTTGTTGTGAAACTGTTTTATCCAAAACTTGAACACAGTTTTATCCAAATTGTTTTATCCAAACAAATTTTTGTTAATTTTTGTTTCTAAATGCTTGATGTTAATTTTTTTTTTCCTTTTTGTTTTTTTTTTTATTATTTTGTTTGAAATTTGTTCTCTGTGGTAGGATAATTTGTCTAAGTTTGAATAGAGACTGTTCTCATTTTGTACATATTGTTTTGGATGAATGGTGATTGTGGTTGTGGAATGGTGATTGTTGTGAAATGGTTTTGGGTCTCAATTTTGAAATCAATCATAAACTCTTATTTTTACATGTTGATGATGCGTATATCTGTTTTGTTCTATGAATTTGAAACTTTTATCTTTTGTTTTGTTTGATTTATTTTTTAGTGAGAAGTGAAAGTGATTGTTCTTTTGGGTATTTGTGGTTAACCATTTGATGAAATATACATTTGAAGCTTATTATTGTGGATGTTTGAGTTGCAGGGCAGATGGATTTGTTTTGTTCCAAAGACGGATTTTTTTTTTTTTTGGTGGAAAGCCGTGATTCATTTGTAAAGTTATAGAAATGATGGATTCTATGGAACTTTTTGTTTTTAGGGTTGTTTTCATTGATGTATGAGCGTACTTATTAGGATGGAGATGTGGTGTAAAGAATAGTGGAGTAGTTGTCATGTCTTTAGCAAATTTTTTTAGGGGGATATCTAATAGTTAAACATGATTACATGCTCTAAAAGGAAAAGTTTAGATTGATTTCCTTGTGTGTTTATATTTGTAGAACTTCTTGATAGGGTAGTTTAACACCTTTAGTTACTATAACATTGTGTTTTCTTCTTTTTTTCAATGCTGGTTGTGATTTACCTAATTCTAATGACTTTATGTCAATTATCTACTTATTATTTATTATGTAAATCTATGGTATTCTAGATTGAGAGTCATCTTTTTATTGAAATTCTTACATTGTCTCCATCAAGAGGTAAAGCTTCACTTATCTATGTGTTGCATGCAGGTAAAGCTTCACTCATCTTTTTGTGCTTATCATTGGGTCTACTTAACTGTTCACTAAAAGCTATCTTTCTTTTATTTCCAGCTCTCTCTTTTGTGACTGAAGAAATTGTGAGGAACAAGGTGAAGAACACAAGTTAACTTTGGATTTTTTCTAAAAGTTGTAAACTTAGCTTGAGCAAAGTAAGTATATTCTAGTTAAAAACTTATAAAACTCTATATATACTTGTGATGTTGGAAATTTGTTTTGTGGTGGGTTGTTTTGTTGGAGCAAGCGGGTGGCTTGCATGGTGTTATAAGGTGTCTTAAATTCATATTGGGAGTGTTTTTAATTTCTTGCAAATGTGAATGAAACTTGTTGATTAGTAGCAATTGTGTTCCTTTATTCAATTTCAATACTTGTAAGAATTATAGTTGTGATGTTGGAAATTTGTTTTGTGGTGGGTTGTTGTGTTGGAGCAAGCGGGTGGCTTGCATGGTGTTATAAGGTGGCTTAAATTCATATTGGAAGTGTTTTTAATTTCTTGCAAATGTGAATGAAACTTGTTAATTAGTAGCAATTGTGTTCCTTTATTCAATTTCAATATTTGTAAGAATTATAGTTGTGATGTTGGAAATTTGTTTTGTGGTGGGTTGTTGTGTTGGAGCCAAGATGAGATCCAAAAGAATATTCTTAATTTTTTGAGAAGCAAGGGTTATGATGACGGTTTTAACTATGGGGGTGGTTCATCTTCAAGTTAAATCACTTATTGGTTAGTACTTTATCTTTAAGTTAAAACACTTCATTTTTTATGTATCATTTGAAACTAATTGTTAGAAATGTTTTTTATAACATAGTTAATGTTTTTACTTTACGATTTTAATGTAGTAGTGTTTTTATATTTGTGCAGATTTCTTATTGGTGGCTTTAGGGGATTTACTTTTGGCATTATTTGAAGACATATGAGGACATCTTTTGGCTTTAGGGGGTTCTAATTATATTATGCTACATTTTTTGTATTGTTATAAAACATCTTAAGTTATTCTATGTGTTGCAAACAATTATTATATGGAAAGAGTTTGAATTTGATACTTGTTTTAATTTTAACTTGTGGAATGTATGGATCGATTTTTTTATAAATGTGTTGTTGAAATAAATGTGTTAATCAAATGTGAGGTTTTAATAATGTAATGACAGGTTACAGGTTAATATCAACGTCATGAAAATAATAAAAACAAAAAATAAGTTTTAGTGAGAAATTTTTTCGTCACAAATATGGCAACAAAAAATTGTTTTAGTGACGAAATATTTTGTCACTAAATGCAGTGGAATTTTGTGAGAAATGGTTTTAGTGACGAAAATTTTCGTCACTATATGTGCATGAATTTTTTTAAAAATAGTTTTAGTGACGAATATTTTCGTCACTATATGTACTCGAAAATAGTTTTAGTGACGAAATTTTTTGTCACTAAATATGATTTAATAAACTGAAATGGTTTTAGTGACGAAATATTTTCGTCACTAAATACTGTTTTTAGCGAGGAAAATATTTCGTCACTAAAGGTTCTTAAGTCGCCAGGACTTTTAGCGACGGGGCTACAGTGACGAAACGAATTTCGTCACTAAAGGTTCTTAGTGACGAAAAATTGGACTTTTAGTGACGAATTTTTTCGTCACTAAAAATACATTTTCTTGTAGTGTTTGATGAACAAATGCTAATTATTACATACTTTTATTGGTATTCATTAAATTTATTTTTTTATGTTTATTGGTCTTGATTTTTTAAAATAACATTAGGCTACAACCAATTTTATAACTAAACTTTATTCTTAAAGTAATTACAATTTTATTATAAAATGCATACAAACTAGCTTGTGAATATTATTGATATTAATTCAACCTAATAAATAAATATATGATGTGATTGGAGATACGTACATTTGTAAAAATTATGTAATGAAACTTAAAATATCATTAGCATTACTATTTTATTTTTTATTTTTTAAAGCTGAAGATGTATCTTGATGAGTTGTTTACCTATTATTGTTACCTTGATAGAGTTGGATTCAATATTTCACAGTGTTGTTAGTGGATAAAGCAGTTCTTCCCATCGAGAATTCTATTGGTGGAAGCATTTACAGTCACTACGACTTGCTCCTTTCCCATAGGCTAAACATAGTCGGGGAGGTGAAATTGCAAATTAACCATTGCCTTCTAGGACTGCCCGGAGTAACAATGGAGGAGATAGTAAGTGTTAAGAGCCATCCTCAGGTCAGTGATCATTTTGTTTCTTTTTCATTATCTTTCTTCCTAGAATTTTGTTGTGAAGGAGAATGTAATGTGCCTGTTCTGTACGAGGGACATGAGTGCTACGCACTTTCGTCTATGGCAAAAGCTTTAGGATATATGTTGCTCAAATAGGAAAATTCTTATAAAAAACCATATAGTTTAACTGGTTAGCAACTCTTAGTGTCTCTAGTAGAGACATTTGGGATTCAAATTCCCTCACTTCTAACTATAAAATTATATATATATATATATATATATATATATAAGCATTATGATTGATGCTGCATCAATAACATAATAAAAAAAATTCAAAATTATATTTTTTTGATTGTTTTAAAAGTTGAAACATCATTTTGTATGTTTAATGTAATAAAATTTGTAATATCCATAACATGATTTATTAGTTAGTGTTCCATATGGGTAAGGTTTAGCTCCAATATGCTGAAGCCGACACGATATGGACACATGTTCAATTTTTATCACATGTCCACGTCGTGTCAGTTCCAGTGCATTAGAGCACTAGAGCTAAGCTATATCCCTTCTATACAACAACAAAATCTTCATCCCACTATTTTGGGTTCCACTAGTCTTTTTATGATTAATAGTCAAATAGGATGGAAAGTAGTGGTAAAAATACTAAAAGTTAGTTAAAAGGTATTGATACAAAACTTTAGCCATCTCATTTATTTATTTATTTTTATTATTATTATTTTTATATATATAAGCTGCCTTATGGAATAAAGCTGTTTGTATTACACAAATATTAACCTCATTTGTGATGGAAGACAAAGTTCCCGACAGTTCTCTCTGTTGCTGTTTTAAGAATGTAGTCACTTGCAGGCTCTTGCTCAATGTGATATGACGCTAAGCAAGCTAGGTGTTGTCAGAATTATTGCTGATAATACTGCCATTGCTGCTCAGGTTATCTATGCTAGTTCAGTATATTCCATATATATTGTATTTGAATTTCTTTTAAATCTGTATACATTCTCTGATGAATAGGGGGTATTTGGTAGGGTGTATATATATTTTGAAAAACAGTTATTAGTGTTTAAATAATATTACACGTATTTTCATACATTTTTTCACCCACAAATATTTTTAAAAAATACAAATAATATTACTAGAACAACATTACCAAATAGTCTCTAAATTATTTGGACAAAAGGTGGCTTCCACTGGGCTAAGAGATACTGGAGCTGTTGCAAGTGCTAGAGCGGCAAAAATATATGGGCTTGACATACTCGCTGAAAAGATCCAGGTAAGACTTCCTTCTCTTCAGATTTGTAAGACTCGGGCATATAAATCAAACAAACAGCTGAAAACCCTAGACCAATCTTCAAAAGCATTGTCATCACTCATCACCAAACATCTCCACTTTGACTCAGTAAGACTCGTAGTCACAATCAAACCATTGCCACCACATGACTTTGGAGCAATATAAAGTGTTAACCAAACACTTTTCTTTGCAATAGCCAAATGTTGGGATGAGAAGAGAGAAAAAGAGTGAGTTCATGAGGAGAACCAAAATATTTTGTCCCACATATACTATGTTCATAGCGTACAGCCCTTTCGGCTGAAACTAAAATTGATCTTCTTATTGTCTCCTAATTAAATTTTGTTAGGGTCATATTTATTATGTATTGACATATCTTATGACAAAACATACTTTACTTGTAATTAGATAGATCTAAGTGAGTTCATGATTATCATGACAAGTGGTTTCATTGAAGATATGAAAATTACTCAATAACTACTCAAGAAAAACTGAATCTATAGGTTACCTCCTTAATACTTGTCGATTTATCAAGATTTGATGAAACTCAATACCTCTCGATCTATTGAGTTACGAGATTTCAAAATATAGCTTACAACATTTGGATTCCAATTGGCTATTGTTTATGGGCTTGTGTAAACCTAATAGGAATAAGAAAGCCTATTTAAAAGGTCCATTAATCTCCTATATAAATAAGGTGGTAGAGAAAGAAAACCTTAACCCTAAAAAGCTTCATAAGGTTTTCTTATTGAAGCCCTAGCCTCCACCTACAGAAGAAAGAGATCTTATTGCGTTTCTTGTGCGCCTTTGGGTTTTATAACCAAGCAAAGTCTCTAGCGCCAATCATTGAAAATCTTATTGGTGTTTTTATGTAAAGCTGTTGCAAATCAACTACTACAATCAAAAGGTTGATGTGGAGTTAGTTATGTACTTGGATTCGTGTAAATAAGTTAATCATATACTGGGATCTGTGCAAAAAAAAAAAAAAAATCTCTATAGGATTAAGTCCAATTGGGAATTGGAGTGAAAGTTCAATTATAGGTTGATACTTTGGGATAGTCTAGGGTAGTTGTAAGATTCCTTGTATCTATAACTGCTTGATTCTTGATTAGTGATTCTTGGGAGTGATGACATGAAAATCACTCGGTGAGGTTTTTGTCTTGTGAGAGGTTTCCCTGTTAGTTAACAAATCACCGTATTAATTTATTTTCTGTTGTTGCACTTTAGTTTATTTGGTGATTTGTGTGTGTTTCCACGATTTGCATGTAATTTAACCTAATTAATCAACTTGTGTAATTGAATTAATTAACCTAGAACAATATATAAGCCAACAAATTTAGTATTAGACCATAGCATTTTCAAAGGATATGGTTTCAATGTAATTGATCACATCCAGAACTCTGTTGTTGTTCCTCACTGATCTATCTCCTCCATTATAAAGGACATAAACACCGCTGCTTTTTTTTTTCCCTTAAAATTTTAATACTGCTCCATTTCTCACTAAAGTCAATTCTGCAAATCTTTTGGTCCACTCTATTGCAGCTTATACTCCCTTTTGTATTGCTCCGGTGCCTATCCATCTCTACTCTGCTAGCCAAAGATTTACAGGTGGAAAAGATAGATGGGTTGTGCCTATGATCTTTTCTCTTAGAATATAGTCTTTATCACCCCCTAATATATATATATATATATATATATATAGCTGCATCAGCGTGTGTACATGCTCACCCTAGTTCTACATTATTGGGAAACATGCCTTGACTTATGATACATGCAATAATTACTTACTAATTTCTACATGGAAATTTTGCTTAGATGTAATTAGTAATAACTACTTTGACAGAAATCATACTTATGTTGAATGTCCTTATCAGACTTTGCCTCTTCCCATTGTTATTGTCAACTATGAAGATTGTCAAACTGTCATGAAATGTGCCAAATGCAACATGACTAAATTGTTCCCACCTTATACTGGCCAGGATGTTGACAATAATATTACTCGTTTTCTGATACTCTCAAGAGAACCTATAATTCCAGGAATTGATGACAGGCCCTATAAGGTATAAACTTTTGTTGCATATTTATATGTCTAAACTGTCGTCGAATTGACGAAATATTTGTTAATTTTGTTCACATAGACGAGCATTATTTTTATTTTAAAAGAAGGTCCTGGTGTGCTATTCAAAGCTTTGGCAGTGTTTGCTCTCGGAAACTCTAATTTAACAAAGGTAACTACAAGCCCAAAAACTAAATAAATAAATAATTGGTAACTTTTATAATTGCATTATTATTATTATTATTTCTAAAATTGTATCAATAGACTTTGATTGACTTGATCTGCTTCTGAGAAATTTCAAATTGACAGACACCCACATAATCAGCATCATTTGATGGTTGATGGTTCTAAGGAAGGAAGCATCAAGTGAGTTTTATTATCTTTTGAATTGGAATTTGCAATTGCAATATTGGGATTTGATATCTATTAATTTATTTTAACTTATCAATAATATTCCATTAGGAAAAAAAAAAAAAAATATATATATATATATATATATATATCCATAATATTTACCATCCTGTTTTCTTCCATAAATTTGGGAAATGACCATTTCTGTTTGAAATGAATTAATTTCATAATTTGAATTAAATTTTATAAACCTCCATTTGAAATGCATATGATACATGTGGCATTTTAAGTATTAGATGCATGTAGCATATCTCTCACAATGTGTGTGTGAGAGAGGCTACATCTATCTATCAAAAGTTATATGAAAAAGAAAAATTGTTGTAATAATTTATTCTTTTTCATAAAAATTTGTGTTTAAGCAATAAAATTTGAGATTAATTACAAATTATAAGGAAAATTTTGATTTTAGAAGAAGGGGCATATTCATGCCAAAAATAAAAATCCTCAACGACAAATAAACAAAATGTAGTAAATATTATATCTTTGTGGGTTCTTTTACATTAATATAATATTTAAGAATGATTTATATTTTATATTGCTCAAGTAAATTATATATATATGAGTGCTTGCAAATATGTGCATGTGAATTTTGTCTTTCCCTAAAGTTAAATCCTAGCTCCGACATTTTCAGCACAGTATCGACTCGATTGAGATTCCTTTTGTATTGTTTATAGTTATAGACCCTCAATGCCATGGGCGGCTTTACATTAAGGCCAGGGGGTTCAAATGAACCCCCTGACCTGGCTCAAACAAAATTTTTATATATAAAATTTTTAAAATTTTTTCATTTTGACATCTTAAAATAAAAATTTGAACACTCTTATCCTAAATTTTGTTTGAACCCAATTGAAATAAGCTTGAAGCTTGAATATGATTATTTTAATTTTAATTTCACAATATTTTTACAATAATATGAGGTAAGTTGTAACAGCTTTTTATCTGGACCAACAACTAACAATATTTTTTTATCTACCTTTAACAATTGGCCACCTAGATTTTGTTGTGGAATTTTTTTGAAAGTATTGTGTCAATCCCAAAAATTTTGCTCATTCATTAAAAAAAATATGAATATTCTTTCTAGGATTTTGGCTTACTTTACAGTTGACAACGAAATAAAGTTATTTTTCCTTACACTTTTCTTCTTCATTAACAAAAAAATTACATCACTGCTACAACCAACACAGCTGTACAAATCTGTATCTATATCTGTAATTTTTTCCTGATTCTCTCTATCTCGCTTTCTCCCTTCTATTTTTTTCTTAGTTTTTCTTTTTATCTCCAATTATCTACAATTCTAAGAGAGTGACTATGTCTATGTGTATGATTAAGAAGTCATCCACTTCAAACGTAAAAAATTATATTAGTTACTGTTTTATTTTCTTAGTTTTACATTTACTCCTAGTTCTACTCCTAAGTGTGTTACTAGTCTTCTCCTTCTTTATCATATATTTTTATATAATTGATATTACATATAAATATAATAAGTTATTATTAATTTGACAAAAATGTATGATTAGTAATTGTTAGGTTCTAAAGACTTAGGATTTAATGTATTTAGAACTCTAATATATATTGTTGGCAAATTATGATCAAAACAGGTTGTTTAGTCTTGTTTAGACATGCTCAAAGTTGTGTTGTTTATGTAAAGTTGGAATCGAGCTGATGCAGAATTTAATGTGCATCTCAGCTTGGCTCGATTGATCAAAGTTTAGGCTAGATCAATCGAAAGTCGAGCAGATGCGTTTTTCTGCAGAATTTCCAACTCAGCCCTAACTCCTAAAACGTTTAGGGTTTTATGTTTTTGCCCTAGGTATATAAGGCAAACCCTAGCCACGTTTTTAGGTTGCTCATATTGTTGTTTGTGTGAATCTCTTGTGAGATCTGAGAAGAGCTTTCCTGCACATAAACTTAGGATTATCAAAGAGGAGATTCGTTCAAGAACTTGATGATCATTCAGTTGCTGCCATAAAAGGTTAAAGATACATAAGCGGGTGTGCTTGTATTTGCTAGAGAATCCAAGAAAGAAGGAGTCCGTGGTCTCGGAGCTTGCACGTGGTTGTGTCAGTAAGTTTCTACTGGTGGGTAGCAATAAGATGTTAGTGGTCTAAGTCTTATTGTAAAACTTCAATTCTTTCTATAGTGGATTCAAGTTTACCTTGAGGATAGCTAGGTTAAATCCTCCCCAGGTTTTTACCGGTGTGGTTTCCTAGGTCATCATATCTTTGTGTTATTTATATTTCCGCTGCTATATACTTGATATGATTGTTTGATTGTGATAACCTAGATTTGCATAATTTGATTAAGTTAATCACTTGGCTAATTAACTAAGTTAATCCTGTTGTTGTTTTAAAGGGTCTAAAAACATACAGTAATTTAATTATAGGGGAAATCGCAGTTAATCCACCTGTGGTTTGGCTCGTTTTAACAATACCCACCCGTGGTTTGAAATTTGTCACTTAACCCACCTGAGGTGGCCTCTGTTAGACTCTCGTTACCCACCTCTGCCCTTTTCGTTAGAAATTCCTCTTTACTATATAAGGCAAAATTAGAACCCAAATAGAACCCTAAAAAAAAGAAACGAGCTCTCTCCCTTTCTCTACCTTAGAACCCCCAAAAATCCCCAAACCCATAATCCCTTTCTCTCTTTACTTTGATTGCCAAAGTGAAATCCCTGAACACTTGCAAGCAAGGATGAGGTGTGTTGAAGCTTGGGTTTTCCTCTATATCAGGTATGAAATGATTTTCTAGGGGTTTGGGGCGGTGGCTAACAGCGGTGGTGGTGTTGGAGGTGGTAGTTTGGTGAGGCTATGATTTGATGGTTCAGTGAGTTGGCTGTGGTGTTGGATATGTTAGATTGCTGGGTTTTTTTTTTTTTTTTTTTGCTGATTTTTTTGCTGGGTTTTTCTTGTTTCTTTGTTTTTGCATCCCGATCTGGGGTTTTGGGCGGTGGCTAACAGCGGTGGTGGTGTTGGAGGTAGTAGTATGGTGAGGCTATGATTTGATGGTTCAGTGAGTTGGTTGTGGTGTTGGATATGTTAGATTGCTGGGTTTTTTTTTTTTTTGCTGATTTTTTTGCTGGGTTTTTCTTGTTTCTTTGTTTTTGCATCCCAATCTGGGGTTTTGGGTGGTGGCTAACAACGGTGGTGGTGTTGGAGGTAGTAGTTTGGTGAGGCTATGATTTGATGGTTCAGTGAGTTGGTTGTGGTGTTGGATTTGCTAGATTGTTGGGTTTTTTTTTTTTTGTTTTTTTTTTTTAAGATTTTTCTTTTACTTGTAAATCTGGGTTTTTTTAGAGAACCCAGCAAAAAAGAGAGGGTTAGAGTTTTAGAGAGAGGGTTTTTTTGCTTTGTCTACCCTCTTTTGTAAAACTTTGTGCTAATTATGTATATGAAAAATGATGAAACAAATTTTATCTTGACTTGTTCTTTGATATTTTTCTTTTACGTTTTATGTGATGAAGAAGAAGAATGAGAGAAAAGAGGAGAGAGACATAAAATATAATGAAAAAGACACATTTACCCCTATTTTTAACGGTGAAAAGGGAGAGGTGGGTAACGGGGGTCTAACGGAGGCCACCTCAAGTGGGTTAAGTGACAAATTTCAAACCACGGGTGGGCATTGTTAAAACGGGCCAAACAACAGGTGGGTTAACTGCAATTTCCCCTTAATTATATTAGTTTATGCATTTAATAGTTATTGTCTTACCTATTTTATAACAATTTTAGACTATTGTATAATATAGTTGTTTTGTATACTAAATTGTATTTAGAATATTATTTTAGATTATTGTATATAATATGGAAGTTTATCTATAGAAAAAAAAAAGATTAATCATTTAATTTTTTACTTGCCCCTCGTGACAAATGACAAATTCCTAGTTTTGCCAATGCTGACTCCCTAGAAAAAAATCCTGGAGCCGCCACTGCTCAAAGCTAAAGTGGTAACTGTTTTCCAGTGGAAGGTACATGGAGAGAATGTTTTACATGGACTTTGAAGCTTCAATGGCAGAGCCTCGTGCCCAACAGGCGCTACTACATCTGCAGGTCAGTTCGTATGTCATGACTCATGATATGCTTTTCCCTTGTATAAAATCTCTCTTCACCTTACCTTTATATAAAATTATGGTCAAAACTATGAAACAGGTAATTAAAAGGATTGAATGATTAGTGAAACATTCTTTTATTTTGGCAGGAATTCACAAGATTTGTACGTGTCCTTGGTAGTTACCCAGTGGACACAGTACAGATCGAAGGCCCTCTTTGGAAGTTATTAGTTCATAATGGATGACCAAACTGTTGATGCTTCATTCATGCATGTGGGACTTTAAAAATTTTTTTTATTAGTATGTAATAATATTATTTGCACGTTTTGATTAAAAATATTCATACTTGGTCTCCTCTGAGATTATCATATCCCCACAATTCAATTAGAAGCAAAATCTAAAAAGCCCCTTTTCATGGTTGTAAAAAAGGATTTTTGTTCGAATCCTTTCGTTTGAAGGAATTGGTTAGCTATACAATAACAAGTATTTTACTAGATAGAGTTTTTTTATGAAAGAAATAGAAAAAAAAAATGTAAAACCCAGAAGGAAAATAACATAGGAATTATAGTCAAACCATAAGTGAAAAACCATATAATTAAACTAGTTAGATAATGCATAAAGCATGCTTCTCATATTATGGGAATGTATCTTATACGTATTTCTTACAACATATGGACCCCAAATAACTACGAGGCACAAGTATTGACTCCAGATCTTTGATGTGGCACTAGGTTAGTAGTTCACATACATTCAATGCCAAATAGTTGGGTGTGCTTATTTTTACTCCCTTTTTTAGGCACCAAGAGTTACATCATTAGGAAAAACCCAAGTCTTAGCAATTCCAAAATACACATAACCAGTCTAGGAGACAGCAGCTCAATACATTATTAGAGCCTCCACTAACCTTTTTCTCTTCCTAGTGGTCATAAAGCTCGAAAAGCAACCTGATTCCCAGTGCTTTGAATCATTAGAAAAGTCTGAAATGGAAACATTTCAATGGCAATAATCTTCTCAAAATATACCTTCCAATATGTATAGTATATATGCTTACTAAATTAGAACTTAATTTAACACAAATCAAAATGAATTTTCCCCATCACATACAAATTTCCACATCCAATATCTAGTAATCCCTACCAAAATGGTCTATTTTCATCAACACTCTTCCTTTATTTATTCCAAATTTTAACAATCCAAAAGGCCTTGTATCATCACGCATCCACAACAATCTCCCCAGTCTCAGCAGCAGCAAGAATAAGCTCTGGTTGTATGGCCCCAGCTTCACTGTATGTCCCATCAATTGCATTGGGCTGTCCCAATGCCTTCAAGGCTAAGTGTGCCGCCTTTTGGCCCGATATCATCATGGCCCCAAATGTTGGACCCTGCAGAATCACAAGCACTTTCTTAATTAATAAAAACGTCATGAACTCAATCTCATACACTGATGTTACAAAGTATTTCAAATTTTATTATTCAAGTCCTATAAAGTATAAGCTAATATATCAATTTTTAAAACAAACAATAAAGATTGAGAAATTCATTTACTATATTATTGATACGATACTAAATATATTCATTATCACATCAAATTAATAATTAAAAAAATTGCTATGAATTAAATTGAACAGAAAGGATAAGAGACAAAAATGGTTGAGACATATTAGTATAATCTTTCAACTATCTAATTCCCCCCTTCCATGGTTTACTTATTAGGTTGATGATTAAAGGTCCGTTTGGATAAAACTTATTTTGCTGAAACTGAAAACTAAAAATATTGTAGCAAAATAATTTTTAAATGTGTGAATAGTACTGTAGAACCCATTTTTAATGAAAAAGTTGTTAAAAAGTAAAATTTGTGAGACCATAAAAAGTGCATGAATGCACTGTTTACTGTTGACTTGGTCAACAACTGTGGCTGAAGCAAAAGAAAAACAAAAAAAAGAAAAAAAAAATGCAGACTTAAACATAAACTTGGATCCAAACCCACACTAAATTTACGTTTTCCTGATAGTTTAAACTTTTGGAATAAGTAATAATTTATCATATTAACAAATAATGAAAGGTCAATTTCAATACTTGTTAGGAATCTTATGATTAATAAAAATTCAGCTGGTCCAAAATAATTACCATTCTTGGGGCACCATCAATTTCTGCAACCTCCATCCCGGTAACAATCATACCAGGCACAATCTCTCGAGTAAGCCTGACAATGGCATCCTCAGCAGTGTTCATGTCAAGGGCTTTCATTCCGGGCACACTATCAATCATTCCAATACTCTTCAGCCTCTTAACTCCAGTGGCTCCAAATGGCCCATCATGCCCACACGAGCTCACCACAACCTTAGCCTCCATCACATTAGGGTCCATGCAAGACTGTGTGTCATGGTTCATTGAAACCAAAGCCCAGTTGGTCACCACTCCCGAGACCCTCTCTTCCTTCACTATCAAATCCTCAGCTGCCACAGCGTTGAACAACTTCACGTTAGGCCTAGCCAATAGCTTGCTCATGATTGTGGATGTGAACAAAGCTGCGTGCTTGATAACAACGTAGTTTTCTTGCTCATCATACTCGATTTCAAGCTCGTCAAGGAAATGATGAGCTGGTTTACGTACAACCATAGCTGAAAAGAGCTGGCCACCAAGCCATGCACCACCACCAGGGCTAACGGATTGTTCAATAATAGCTATACGGATTGAAGGGTTTTTGCTGAGTTCATAAGCGCATGAGAGACCAGCTGAGCCAGCACCGACTATGACAACATCAGTATCAGCATAAGTGATCATGTCTGTCATGTATCGGCGAGTCATTTCACGGGAGACAGTGGATTCTTTAATGGGTTGGAAAGTGAAAGATTTTAGGTCGTATGGTGGGGTTAAGGACATAGAAATGGTGGAGTTTTGTGGGGTGGATTTGATGGGTGTGAAGCGAGAGGTAGTGATGTGTGTGCCATGGAAGGAGGACTTATTGTTGTCTAAGAAAGATGGTTTTGGGAGTGAAGAAGTGAAGGTTGTAGCCATGGCTGCCATTGAAGTGTCTGATATGGTTTTGGGGAACGATGATGTTGTGAGGTAATCAAAGGCTTAGAATGATGAGTGTAAGCAGGGTATTAATGAACAGTGTGGGAAGGTTGTGGAAAAGTATGAAAATATCTGAACAAAAATCTAGAAAGTGTGTACTGATAATGAGTGGTGAAGATAGAATTTGAGCGGTTGCAGAACGCTTAGAATTTTTGGCCACAATCTGGTACAGATATTAGTATACTACTGCTATTTAGTTCATACTTCTGAGTTCTGAGATAGTTTCCATTTTTTTTTTTTTTTTGGTGTGTGGAAAGAACAATGACACCTCCTTAGGAATAATTTATGGAAAATGGTTTAGAATATATTTTTAGAAATATTTTATAGAAAAATAATAAAATAATTAATTTTTTTGACAACTTTTTATATTTCACATGAAAGTGATATCAAAATTTTCATAATATTAACAATTGTCTTAAGACACGGTTAACATTACCTATAATTTATTATTCCTACCAACCAAAAACAAGATAGCAATCAATTGGGTAGCAATCAATTGGGGGGTTTCGAGTCTTTCAATGAGTCTTTTGGCTAAATATTGTATAAAATGAAGTTTATTTAGAAAATGATGAGAAATGCAAATTTCGACAATATCATTGAAAAAGTAGGAGAGAAGAGAGAGACATGATATGACGGAAGGGAGAGAGAGAGAAAAAAATTGTGGCAATACCATTGCCGAAATTAACAGAGAAAAAAAATTACAATTGTGGCAATTCAATTGCCAAAATATACTGGGGTAGATATGAGATGTGATGGGTTTGAAGTATTTTGTAATCCAATTGGGGTGGTTTCAAGTCTTTTGGCTGAATATTGTATAAAATGAAGTTTATTTAGGAAAATAAGGAGATATGAGAATTTCAGCAATACTATTGCCGAAATTCTGAGAAAAAGTAGGAGAGAAGAGAGAAACATGATGTGACGAAGGGAGAGAGAGGAAAAAATTAATTGTGGCAATACCATTGTTGAAATATGAGAGGAATAGTGAAAAATTTCTCATATTTCGGCAATTGAATTGCCACAGTTGAATTGTCATAAATTACAAATTTTCCTCTTTTTACTATTCCTCTCATATTTCGGCAATTGAATTGTCACAATTGCAAAATTTTTTTCTCTTTCCTAATTTCACCAATGGCATTGCCACAATTCATTTTTTTTCTCTCTCCCTTCTGTCACATCATGTCTCTCTCCTCTCTCTTGCTTTCTCTTAGAATTTCAGTAATGATATTATCGAAATTCGCATCTCTCCTCATTTTCCTTGTTAACGTATATAGTGTTATGGGCTTTAGGCCCAACTAGATTACTTATATAGCACACATTCTTGTACTACACTCTTACTTGTACTGCACTCATATGTCTCCTATATAAAGGCACTCATGTATATTCTTTCATTGATGAAATACAATACAATTACATTCAATATTTCTATCATGGTATCAGAGCTACTGCTCTGACATTTTCTTAGCAATCTTGTCTTTATTGGTGTGACTCCAATCTCAACATCGCTTCTGCCATCACAGCAGCCTCTCGCTGTTGAACCTCCGACGTCTTCCAGCCGTCGTCTTTGGGTTCCGGACCTGCAGCCGCCGTTGTTGAGGAGTTTCATGCTACAAAGACCACTGCCTGTTGCATCACCGCCGCAATATTGCTCCGATTACGTTTGTGAAGGTACCACAGAGATCATCTTGCACCAATCTACACACTCATGGAAGCCTCGAAGCCATCAGAGACTGCTCGCGCCCCCACGCGCCGCTCAAAGGTTCTGCGTCGCAACGCACGTGCTCCACGCGCCTCCCACGCGCCACTGCATAGCTGGGTTCCTCCTCACGCGCTCCCACGCGCTGCACCTACAGTTCCACGCGCCTTCACGCGTCGTGTCTGCTTCTCACGCGCGCCACGCACCACACGCGCGAAATTTGCTCTTCCACGTCAGCCCTAGCTGACATCAGCGCCTTGTCATCTGCTGACGTCATTTGTTGACTTTGACATCGTTGATCGTTGACTTCCAAAGTTGACTTTGACCAGGGTTGACTGTTGACTTTTTTTGCCAAAGTTGACTTTTGCAGTTCAGGTGCTCCTTACCCAGTTTTTTGCGTAGATTTCATTTTTGCATATTTTTGCTTCTAAATGAAGAATAAGGACAGGTCTTCTTTTTATTGCAACAATCGTCGCTGTCAATCCATCAAACGTTTTTGTAATTTTTGCAAATGTTTTGACCACAATATTGGGACTTGCTATCATCGCAACAAATCAGCTGTGTCCATTTCTACTGCTACTATTGCTAACACTGAGAGTGTCCAACCAATGGCTCCTGTCTCTGCACAGTCTAAGTCTTCTTGATCCACTTTCTCCATTTCCAGAGATGACCTTATAAATATCATCACCAATGTCATTCGTATGGTTGGTAATGCATCTTATTCCTCTTCTCTCTCAGCTTTATCTGGTATGTCTCCTACCTCTTGGCTTATGGATTCTGCTTGTTGCAATCACATGACACCTCACTCGTCCTTATTTTCTGACCTTAGACCTGCACCGCACCCTCTTAATATTCGCACAGCAAATGGTTCCACAATGTCTGGTCATAATATAGGTTCAGTTTCAACCTCCAACCTCTTGGTTCCTAGAGTCTAATGTTCCTGACCTTTCTTATAATTTATTTTCTGTGGGACAATTAGCTGAGTTGGGTTATCGCATTACCTTTGGTTATTCTGGGTGCATTGTGCAGGATCCTAGGACGGGACAGAAGCTTGGGACCGGTCCCAGAGTTGGGCTTATGTTTCCCGTGGACAACCTTTGTCTTCCACTTGTTGCTCCTGTTTCTGTTGCTGCAGTTGCTGCAGTTTCTTCCACTCCTTCCCTTGCACTTTGGCATGCTTGTCTTGGTCACGCATCTTCCTCTCGGGTACAACAATTGGCTTCTAGAGGTTTGTTAGGTTCAGTGTCTACAGAAAATTTTGATTGTGTTTCATGTCAGTTAAGAAAACAACCAGCTTTGCCTTTCAATACTAGTGAATCAATATCCACTGATATCTTTAACCTTATTCATTCCGATGTTTGGGGGCCTTCCTCTGTCTCTAGTATTGGTGGGTCTAGATATTTTGTTGTCTTTGTTGATGATTACTCTCACTATAGCTGGATTTTTAATATGAAACATCTTTCTGAACTATTGGAAGTATATTCTAATTTTGCAAAAATGGTTGAAACTCAGTTGTCAAAACACATCAAAATTTTTCGATCTGATAATGCTCTTGAATACACTCAATATGCTTTCCAAGCTGTTTTGCATTCCTATGGCACTGTTCATCAACTAACTTGTCCAGGTACCTCTCAGCAAAATGGTAGAGTCGAACGAAAACTTCGTCATATTCTTGACACTATTCGTGCTCTCCTTCTCTCTGCCAAAGTTCCTGCTCCTTTTTGGGGTGAAGCTGCTCTTCATGCTGTTCATACTATTAATCGCATTTCGAGTCTTGTTATCCAAAATCAAACTCCATATGAGCGCCTTTTAGGGTCACCTCTAGACTATCACCACCTTCGCTCCTTCAGTTCTGCTTGTTTCGTTCTTCTTCAGCCACATGAGCATAACAAACTTGAGCCTCGGTCAAGGCTTTGTTGTTTTCTTGGCTATGGCGAAACTCAAAAGGGGTATAGGTGTTATGATCCTGTCTCTCATCGTCTTCGTATCTCCCGCAATGTTGTCTTTTGGGAACATCGCCTCTTTGTTGAGCTCTCTCATTTTAGTGCTTCCCTGTCTTCCTCTTCTGTCTTAGATCTTTTTCTAGATGAGGCTCATATTCCTTCTGTAGCTACTCCTGATCTTCCTGTAGTTGCTCCTGATTCTGTTACTGTAGACTTCTCTGTCCAACCACCAGATATCACTGATCCCTTTCCTAGTTCACCCTTTAATGAACAGGTGAAAGATGAACAGGTTGAAGACGAGCTACCCAACCCCAATCCTGAGCTTGGGTTTCATGCTCCTGCTCCGCTTGAAGATCTTGCACAAGACATTCCACATCGTCACTCAACTCAGGTAAGATCTATTCCTACACATTTACTTGACTATCATTGTCACACTGCCCTTGCTACACTACACGAGCCTCACACCTATCGTGAGGCTTCCACTGACCCTTTATGGCAGATTGCAATGAAAGAGGAACTTGATGCATTATCTAAAAACCATACTTGAGATTTGGTGACACTTCCTCTTGGGAAATCTGTGGTTGGTTGTAAGTGGATCTACAAGATTAAGACTCGCTCTGATGGGTCCATTGAGCGCTACAAAGCTTGTCTTGTTGCAAAAGGTTTTACACAAGAGTATGGGATTGATTATGAAGAGACCTTTGCTCCGGTTGCTCGTATCTCATTTGTTCATGCCCTTTTAGCTGTTGTTACTGCCAGTAAATGGGACATTTTTCAGATGGATGTCAAAAATGCATTCCTTAATGGGGATTTAAGTGAAGAAGTTTATATGCAACCTCCTCTTGGTCTCTCTGTTGACTCAAACAAGGTTTGTCACCTTCGACGTGCACTTTATGGCCTTAAACAAGCTCCATGAGCTTGGTTTGCCAAATTTAGCTCTACCATCTCTCGCTTGGGTTACATGGCCAGTCATTATGATTCTGCCTTATTTCTTCGTCGCACTGATAAATGCACTATTTTACTTCTCCTGTATGTGGATGATATGATCATAACTAGTGATGACCTCAGTGGCATTCAAGAACTCAAGTATTTTCTCAGTCAGTAATTTGAGATGAAAGATCTTGAACATTTCAGCTACTTCTTGGGTCTTGAAATCACTCATTCTATAGATGGACTTTATATTGCTCAAGCTAAGTATGCTTCTAAACTCTTGTCTTAAGCTGGACTTACTGATAGCAAGACTGTTGACACTCCAGTTGAGCTTAATTCGCATCTGACTCCTTCAGAGGGGGAAACCATTATCTAATCCCTCTATTTACAGACGCTTGGTTAGCAACTTAGTCTATCTCACTGTCACTCGTCCAGACATTTCCTATGCTGTTCACCAGGTGAGCTAGTATCTGTCTGCTCTACGATCGACTCACTATGCTGTTGTTCTGCGCATTCTTTGATACCTAAAGGGAACTCTCTTCCATGGTCTATTCTACTCTGCTCAGTTTCCTCCTATTCTTCGTGCATTTTCTGATGCTGATTGGGTAGGAGATCCCACTGATTACAGGTCCACCACTGGTTATTGCTTTATTCTTGATTCTTCTCTGATTTCTTGGAGAAGCAAGAAACAAACTTATGTGGCCCACTCCAGTACTGAAGCAGAATATCGTGCCCTTGCTGATACCACATCTGAGTTCTTTTAGCTACGATGGCTTCTCAAAGACTTAGGTGTGTCTACATCCTCTGCTACTCCTCTTTATTGTGACAACCAGAGTGTCATTCATATTGCTCATAATGATGTCTTCCATGAATGAACTAAACACATCGAGATTGATTGTCATTTTATCCATTATCATCTTGTCCATGATGCTTTTAAGCTGATCTCAGTCTCCTCTAAAGATCAACTTGCAGATATCTTCATCAAGTTACATCCTAAGGGACGCCTTCGTACTTTGGTTGACAATCTCAAGTTGGTCTCACATCCACCTTGAGTTTAAAGGGGCTGTTAACGTGTATAGTGTTGTGGGCTTTAGGCCCAACTACATTACTTGTATAGCACATATTCTTGTACTACACTCTTACTTATACTGCACTCATATGCCTCTTATATAAAGGCACTCATGTATATTCTTTCATTGATGAAATACAATACAATTACATTCAGTATTTCTAACATTCCCAAATAACTTTGAACAGTGCTCATATCACAAATAAACTTCATTTTATACAATATTTAGTCAAAAGACTCATCTTTCGACATTAATTAGGTAGAGATCAAAGAAAAAGAGAATGGACGCATGTGAGAGAGCTAAATAATTGAGAGAAAACAAGTGGTTTTAGATGGTAAAAAAGAAGAAGTACAAATAAAATAATTATAATTAAGAATTGTATAAAAAAGATTAAATGATACATACGAAGTAATGCAAGACAAGTGGGATGAGAAATTTTGACCCTATCTAACAAAAAAAATTATTTGGATAACTTGGTTTGCTTTTGGGCCAGGTTATTTGTCCAATTGACTATATCATTATCCATGATATGGGACCATTATTTATTGTTTAGGGATGCAATGCTAATCAAGGCCCATCCAATTCTAAGGTTTCATTGACTTTGCTACATGATGATTAGTTTTTCTTCAAAAGATGACACGTGAAATAATGGAACCTCATCCATCATGACCTTACAACCTTCATAATCTTTAAAATAATGATAAACGAATCAACCTACATTCAATATATCGTGTATTTGTTCCTATAAACAAAGGGTGCTCATAAATTAAACAACTAATACAAAGTTACGAGGACATAGTCTCTTATGATACATGCCCAAATTGTCATAATAAAGCAAAATATAATTACCCGCACATGGGCTTTGAAATATAACAAAATCCTGGTTTAGTTCCATTCCTTCTCTAGTTAGAGCATCAGCACAATGATTTGCCTCATAGAAACAATACTTTATCTTCACTTAAAATATTTAACCGAGGAGGATCCTACGGTCCGTAATAAGACTTGCATAATGTAAATTGTTGCAATAAGATTCAATAACCCAGTTAAAGACTACCTTTGCATGATCTCATTTTCAACCGCCAATGAATTTATATTTATATACTTCAATAGCTCATCCCTCAAAACACAAAGCTCTGCATCAACACTAGTAGCCACACCCACATGATTCGGGTAAAACCCATAATCCATAGTCCTCTACGGTCCCAGATCACTCTCCTACCATTTAGCTAGCCTAGGATTGTCCAATGAACAGCAATCTGTAACTGAGTTTGTGACGGGCTTCCATAGGTTTATTCCATCTCACTCTTAACTAATTGCATGCTCTTGTTCATGTGAGAACGAGTAGCACAAATAGAAGAATTCAGTAGCACAATGGTTAACTTCTTTAAACAAATCATGACTTACCAGAGAATTTCTAAACACCACTCTGTTTTTGTGAAGCCAAAGGTTCCAAATGGCTAAAGGGGAAAAATATATATATATATATATTTTTGCTCCTAAGGGTTCCTTGGCAACCTGTGTTTTAATTTAAGTAACCACATACACAGGTCCATGTTAAAGAAAACTAGGCACCAATCCAACAGCTTGGGTATTAGCCTAAAAGGATCTAACATTAATTGTCACAATCTTTGGTTATATAGAGTCTGTTCATTCAGGATTTTTTAACGGGTTCAGAGATCCTTATTCCTAGCAGAAAGTTGTTAAGCTGTGCTTATTGGAATTTAGGATTCTTATATAATTAATGATACTCAACTGATATAGATGCATGTTATATATTCTTCGGCATTACTGCAAAATTATCATTAAACAAATGCAGAACCGTAACTGTGCATGACACTAATTAACTGCAATAAATTAAAAAAACTAAACATGACAGCTGTGGGATTTGAACCCACGCCCTTTCGGACCAGAGCCTAAATCTGGCGCCTTAGACCACTCGGCCAAACTGTCGGATGTTGTTCTTAATTTCCCCAAAAGATTTATTTATACCAAAACAATATTCGAGGTATGAAATCCCAACCTGAGAGTTCATCTACCATTGAATTAATTATTAAAATACACACTATCTCATCACATCTCTACTTTTGATGTTGATTGAAAATTGGTATATACAGATACCAATCCCTTATTCTTTGGACACCTCTGCGCTTAGCCAAAAAAAGCACTTGTGCCTTTGTTGTACTTGTATAGTTGTATGTGATTTTTTACTTGTTTTTCTTTATTGCTTTTTGTTTCTTCCTATGTGTCTTCTTTTTACCCACATATATAGAACCACACCAATCAGCTGGATTGGCATTTTGGGGCATTGGCTCCTCAGAAGACTCTACACAGGGATCTACTCGCCAATTTTATCTTTTTGCCAACCAAGAGGATTAATGTCAACTATCTCACGATTCTCATGTCTCCCTCGAGTAAATTATGAAAAACTATCAAGATTGAACCTTTGATGCAGAACATTTAACCTGTAATTTGACCATGTAATGCTAGAGTATCTATTTTTACACGAAGTACTCATTTTTGAGACAGATCTAAGCATTACTATTAATCTAATTCGATTACTTATCAGAAGCATTACTATTAATCTAACTCTTTTTTTATCAATTGATTAATTTTTTCCTCATTAACAAGAATATAAACACCAAACCCAAAAGGACAAGGAAGAAACACCATCTCTTGGTGCAAAACGAGACATGGGGGGAAACATATGAGAATCCTTCCCACTTTTTACAATGAGAAGTCCAATTAGCTTTTTCTTTTTTGGGATAAGTTAGGACCAATAAGCTTAGGAGAAAGAATTGCTTCAAGTCGGTTTAATTGAAAATTTCTTTGATTTGTTATATGGTTGTTGATGCCCATTTTTGCAAATCTGTACCAATCTGCCGCAATCCATATGCTCAATCCATACGCTCAAGGCTTATGAGGAAGAAAGCCCAATGAAGAGTAAGGTCCAAAGGCCCACGAAGAAGACCAAAGAACAAGAAGAGTCAAACTAAAGGAAATGACAAATGCAGCAGGAAACGCATGAAGAAACAAGACAAAAACACGCAGCAGGACAAAACAGAGTTGATCTGCTACGGCAGGAACGGCATGGGAGACAAACACAGAAAACAGTGGAGCAAGCACAGAAGGGCCGGGGCACCACCAACCTGTACCCAGCCAATACAAGGGAGGTGGGCCCACGGTCAAAGAGATTCAGAGGGCGTGGTTTGGTGGTGGGAGAAAATGGGGTCTATATTTGGTTTCCTGCCATAACCTCTTTTGGGAACATATCCTGCTGGGATGATATCTTACCCAAAAGAAGTAATAAATGGTTGGGACCACTGATGCATGCCATAGAGCTAGGTAGTGAGGTAAAGGTATACGGGAGGAACAAACAAAATGGAATTTTGTCGTGCAACAAACATGTTCTGAGCAGATGGCAGTGGTCGGGGCAACCAATGGGTGAGTGGGTAATCTTGAAAGGATGCCCACAACAAACCAAAAACAGTTGGTGAAGCCCTAGGGGTAAAAGGGAGAAATCCATTAAATTAGCTCACTATAAAAGGAAGGTAACCACGGCAAAAAAAGAGGGGGACCCGAAAAGGGGAAAGGAAGAAAGGACCGAGGTAGAGGAAAAAACAGGGGAATGAGTGAAAAACAGGGGAAGAAGAAAAACACCCAGAGGGGAGAAAAAGAAAGAAAGAAAGAAAGAAAAATAAGAGAGAAAACGCGGCAGGAATAGGGGCATGCATCAATAGACCTTCTTTTCCCTCCCTCTTAGCAAACCCACTCTTTGAAATCTCCAAAAGTAATAGCTAGTAGCCATTTAGGCCTATTCTCCAAAATGAACAACTTTTACGGCAAGAGCCCATGATAAGGTTGTTGAAGTTGGAGTTTGGGTTCCTTCTTGGTTTACTTATCTTATGGGCAGATTTAATACTTAATTTTGATTACAAATATATTTGATTTTCAACTTATATTCACTGTATTTAGTCATCCTGCCGTAGCACGTTTTCACGTCTGCCGCAGCAGTTGTCCTGCTGTGGTGTTTTACTTGCTGTATTAGTTATCCTGCCGTAGCACATTTTCATTATATTTACCGTGTTAATTATTATACAAGCTAATCATTTCCTGCCGAAAGCTTTCTTCTCTATTTGTTATTACGTATTTTGCTTTAGACACAAACTAACCATTATCCTGCCGTAAGTATATATATATATATACATATACCCTGTTTCTCATGTTCTGGAAAAATATATTTTATATATGTATATGTGAATACGTATAAGTATATATACTCATATATGTATGTATATATTTGAGAATATGCTAACCCATTTAAACTAACACTTGTTTGATGGGTATTTCCTTTTGGTTTTTTTAGACTTGTTTATGCGCAGGAAGTAGAAATGTGTTTCTGCAGTAAAAATGGTAGTCATTCACATTGCCGAAGGCTTTATTGCACGGCAGGAAGCTTTAATGCACGGCAGGAAGTCTTAAAGCACGGCAGGCAGGAAGCTTTAATGCACGGCAGGAAGTTTTAAAGCACGGCAGGCAGCTTTAATGCACGGCAGGAAGCCTTAAAGCACGGCAGGCAGGAAGCTTTAATGCACGGCAGGAAGTTTTAAAGCACGGCAGGCAACTTCACTGCACGGCAGGAAGTTTTAAAGCACGGCAGGCAGCTTCACTGCACGGCAGGAAGCCTTAAAGCACGGCAGGCAGAAGCTTTAATGCACGGCAGGAAGTTTTGTTGCACAGCAAAAGGCTTTACGGTAGGAAGCTTTACGGCAGACAGCTTTAAAGCGCGGCAGACAGCTTTAAAGCATGGCAGACAACTCTATTGCACCAGGCTTTACGGCAGGAAGCCTTAAAGCACGGCAGGCAGGAAGCTTTAATGCACGGCAGAAAGTTTTAAAGCACGGCAGGCAGCTTCACTGCATAGCAGAAGCTTTAAAGCACGGCGGACAGACTTGTTGCATAGCAGAAAAGTCAATCTTGCGGCAGAAACTGGAGAAAAGTTCCTGCGGCAGGAACAAAGGATAAGCCCATTTCGCAGCGTCTTCCCTTGGACTTGGACTCAACGTTTGCGCGCAAGCCGGCCCAAGTTGAGTTCCAGTTGGACCGGTCTCGACTCCCTTACTCAGAATACTCGGGCCTACTACCGCGGCAGGCAGCCCAGCCCGACACACAAAAATGGCCCCCACAATGGTAAATGTTAAAATCATTCCAATGCATTTTTAGTCATATGACTTATTTAATGAATCATATCACTTTAAAAAAAAATATAAATAAATAGACAAAATTTGGCTCCAAATATG
Source organism: Quercus aquifolioides (assembly GCA_019022515.1). Taxonomy (NCBI): domain Eukaryota; kingdom Viridiplantae; phylum Streptophyta; class Magnoliopsida; order Fagales; family Fagaceae; genus Quercus; species Quercus aquifolioides. Next base: position 86,812,641 of record CM032328.1, on the reverse strand, counting down.
CCTGGAGGCTTAGGCTTCAAGCCCCAATAAGAGGATGTCATGTGTCATTATTATACGTAACACACTTGACTCACTTAATCAAAAATTTTAAATTAGAGATTGTTGTGTTCCCACTTCCCATATGTGAGTTGGAATGTTAATTTAGGAATATTATGATATTTTGTTTTATCTCCAGCATTAATAAAAAATAATACTGTCAAATTGTGAAGACTTAGTGCCTGTTTGGATTGAGCTTATTGCATGTCTGCGTTTTGAGTTTCACGTTTCCTTCCTTTTTTTTTTTTTCAACGTGTATGAATAGTAACCGCATTGTTCATGCACATGAATTCACTGTGTAGGAGAAAAAGTGCACTGTTCACGCACTGTTCATGAGACCCACAACCACTTTATTCAGAAAAAAAATATTAAAAATGGATCTCATGGCACTATTCACACATTTAAAAATTATTTTGCTACAGTGTTTTCAGTTTTCAATTTTCAGCAAAATAAGCTGTATCCAAACGGACCCTTAGTCCAAGTCATGTGAAATAATGTCTGTAACTTTTTGCTTTTGGAAAAAACACAAGATATGGTCTGAGAAAGTTGTATGTGTAGTGGGTATATATAGAAGAATGGTGGTAGTGTTATTTCAACTCAAAACCTATTTTGCTTTGAAGTATAAATTAGAGTTGAGCAAAAACTTTGTTAGTCTTATTGTCATAGGAAATTTGAAAAACAAAAAGTAATGGAGTTGGGACGTTTTTGGTGGTGGCCAGTGGTGTTAGTTTTGGTTCATTTTGTTATGAATGGGTGCTTTGGTTGTTGGGAGCAAGAGAGAATTGCTCTCTTGCAATTCAAAGTTTCCATCATCAACTACGATAGTGAATATTATTTTCCTCATTGGGACTTAGGCAACAAAGAGAGTGATTGTTGTGAGTGGAAAAAAGTCAAGTGCAACATCACTACTGGCCGTGTAATCCAACTTACTCTTAATAGAACGATGTCTTATTTGAGTAGAGAAAGTGGGGGAGGTTGATACTTTAATGCCTCTTTGATCTTCCCTTTGAAGAGCTCCAGTACCTCGATTTGAGTTATAATTCCATTCGTGGATGGGTCCCAAATGAAGGTACCAAGTTTATATCCTAAGAAAAGTAGGAAGTATTTAATTTGTTGATATTCTAATTTTTTTTTCTATTACATCTTTTTTTTTTAAATAGTCGAGAAAAAAATAGTTGTATTTTAGGAATCATTTTATACTATTTTCTGGGAATATATAGTTGCATATGTGAAAATTGAAGCATATAAATTACAGGTTTTGAAAAATTCTCTGCGTTGACCAAGCTGGAGGTGCTTCACTTGGAGGGTAATTATTTCAATAACAGCATTCTTTCATCCTTGAGTGGAATTGCTTCCCTCAAGGAACTATATTTGGGGGAAAACGATTTTAATGGATCAATCCAAGGTATGCCTTTCGGGTAAAATTCTCATTAATTTGCAAAGGAATGAAGAGTGCTTAATTCTCATTAATTTGAAAGTATTCTCCTTTTTTACCTTTTCTTTAAAAATAAATGTAGATTCATTTATTTTTAAAGATTCATTTTGTGCTGTTTTGTGGGAATATAAAGTCACAGACATGCAAATTGAATAATCTAAAAATTGCAGGTTTTGAATGATTCTCTTTGTTGAGCAAGCTGGAGGTGCTTCACTTAGAGGGTAATAATTTCAATCACAGCATTCTGCAATCCTTAAGTGGTATTGCAACGCTCAAGGAACTAGATTTGACTGGCAACAATTTGAATGGATCAATCCACATCAAAGGAAAAACTCTCATTAATTTGCAAAGGAATATTATTGGAAGAGTGTTTCACGCTTATTGATATTTATGCAATTAAATTTCACCCTTTTTTTTCCTCAGCTATTTTAAATGAATGTATTTATGCGACTGAAGTCCCTTTTTTCTTCCATGATTTTTCATGTACTCTTTTTTAATGTGGAATTTAAAATCAAATACTTATTTTGTTTGGTATGTCAAATGAAATTATCATGTCGAAGTTTTTAAGATATTTTATTTTGCCCTATAGATTCAAACATCTTAACTAAGCTACAATTCCTAGACTTGGCGGTGAATGATTTCAGTGCACAAGTTCTTGAGTCATTAACTGCCTTCCCATCGTTGAAGACATTAGATCTCTCATATAACAATTTGGAGGGATCGTTTACTGCAAAGGTAAGTTATACCATTGACATCAAGGTGGCGTTGTTTTGCGTTTTTATTTTAATCACTCGCATAATAGTAAAAAAGCTCTATAAAAACCTTATTCTAAATATTGATAATCAAATTTCTTGAAATTCAATGAGACTGAACTTATTGTCTTTCACAAGTATCATAATTTATTTTCGTCTTGTTAAATTTTGTATTCAAAATGTTAAAAACAAAGACTACGCAGTGGAGATTTTAATATCAGTTTTTTTAGCATACCTTTCCTGGCCTAAACCAACAATCACATAGGAGCTTCAAGGTTGTTCTACATTGTCCAAAGCTAGCAATTTAAACTCGTTCTATATTCCAACTTTAGTAACCAACAAATAAAATGTTTCTACAACGGTGTTGCACAGGACTAGAGTAATGCAAACAAAATCCACACCCTAAGAGCGTCACAACAATATTACAATAGATTCATATTTTAAATTATATTAATCTAAAAAAAAAAACATTATCTATTTTTCTAATGACTTGTAAATAATTGAAGTTCATTCGTCAAATATTATAATAATTAATTAGTATTATAAATTGATCATAAAAATAATTTCTTATCAAGTATTTCAAAATAAACATATAGCATACATGCACATCAAATGGGACACCAGCTATATTTTACAAATTGAAGAGTTCAAAAAAAAAAAAAAAGGTTTTAATATGATTTGTTTAAAAAGGAATTTACCTAAATCGGAAGTAATTGTAGCAACCAAAAAAAAAAAAAAGAAAAAGAAAAAGATTTAGATGTTGTAGAAAATAAGACTGAGATCTTCAAGGAAAAGCATCATCTCTAGTTGAAATAAATTAATTTCATAATTTGAATTAAATTCTAAAATATGAAAGTATATAGACTGCCACATTATGTGGTAGTCTATACTCTATACATTATTATTAGATAAAATAAAATTACTTTCTTTCAAAGAATCTTTGTTATGGAAGTGGTCTTGGCTACTTTAACACTTTTGTGTGGTATCTTAATAATTTTGAGCAATTAGTACTACTTTATGCTCTACTGTATCATATATATTTTTTTTTATTAATTTACATACCTCTAAGCTTTCTGCTTTTGTTTTAGAGTTGAGCAAACTAAGCAACCTTGAGCAGTTGGAGTTGCATGATTCATCGTTTGATAGAAGTCTTCTTCGTAAAATTGGAGTTATGACTTCTCTTAACGTATTGACAGTGAGATATTGTGAACTGAATGGCACCTTGCCTACCCAAGGTAGGGTGTTTTTTATTTTTATTTATTTTTTTTACAATGATATTGCTTTGAATAATTACAATGGTAGAACATAATAACTAATTATCACATTATACAGGCTGGTGTGAACTTAAGAAGCTCCAAGGGATATACCTCAGCGACAATAATTTTGAAGGGAGACTACCTTCATGTATGGCAAACTTGACATCACTCCGCCTATTGGATCTCTCTAATAATCACTTCAATGGGAACTTTGCCCAATCTCCACTATCAAGTTTGTCATCACTTGAGTACCTTTCTTTTTCAGATAACTACTTCTTGATCCCATCCACGTTGTCCTTCCTTTCCAACCTCTCAAATCTTAAGATCCTATTAAGTGATAACAATATATTAGCTTTGGAACCTGACTCCCTTACTTGGATTCCAACCTTCCAATTAAAGGTTTTCAGTTTGTCAAGTTGCTCAATTAACATTCACAGTATGACACCTCCCAGATTTCTTCATTACCAATATGATTTGCGAGAAATTAAACTCTCTCACAACAAGTTAGTTGGGCAGTTCCCTTACTGGTTGTTAGAGAACAATACAAGATTGGAGTTTTTTATTGTAAATAATAACTCTTTCACAGGGCCTTTTTTGGTGCCATATGATATTCGACCCAACATGATGAGCATAGATATTTCAGATAATTACTTATATGGTCCAATTCCCAAAAACCTTAGTTTAATTTTTCCAAATTTAGAATTTTTAAAAATGTCAAGAAATAAATTTGAAGGCAATATTCCTTCTTCTTTTGGGAATTTGGTTTTCTTACAGGATCTAGACTTGTCTGGGAATCATTTGTCAGGAACCATACCAATGCATTTCATAATGGGTTGCTACAATTTAGAATCACTCATATTATCAAACAATAACTTCAGTGGCCAAATACTTCCTACCAATTCTAATTGGACTAATCTAAGAAATTTACATTTGGACAACAATCACTTCTCAGGCACGCTTCCAACATGGATAGGGAACATGACAACTTTAGAAAATATTGTTATGGCCAAAAATCATTTTGAAGGTCCTATTCCAATTGAGTTATGCAAACTCGTTGATCTTGCATATCTTGACCTTTCTGACAACAATCTTTTTGGCTCTGTTCCATCTTGCTTCAATTCCTCAAATATCCTTTTTTTTCACTTACATAAAAATTTCTTGAGCGGTCCAATTCCAAGTGCTTTCCAAAACAACTCCAATCTACTTGCACTGAATCTTCGAGATAACCATCTAACTGGAAACATTCCCAATTGGATTGGCAGCCTCTCATCATTGAGAATTCTCCTCTTGAAAGCGAATCATTTATGAGGTCAAATTCCAACTCAAGTATGCCTTTTGCAGAATTTAAACATTTTGGATCTTTCCTACAATAAATTTTCAGGTCTAATTCCTCATTGCTTGAGTAACATTACTTTTGATGCATCTGGCCCCAAAGCTTCTTTAAGAGATTTTTCTATGGCGATAGCATTTACAAGGAGTTTGTCATTATATTTGAACACAAAGTCAAATATTTTCGAATATCTCCCTGATGATATATGTGAGTTCGAAGGATTTGAGAATGTTGAAGAAGTAGAGTTCACAACAAAAACTAGAACTTACTCCTACAAGGGTGACATCCTTGAGTACATGTTTGGAATTGACCTCTCATGTAACAACCTAGCAGGTAAAATCCTACTGGAACTCGGTTGGATGAGCAGCAACATTCGTGCATTGAACTTGTCACACAACAATCTATCCGGACCAATCCTAGTAACATTCTCAAATCTAAATCAAATAGAAGTCTGGATCTTTCCTACAATAATTTGAATGACAAAATTCCACCCTAGTTGATCGAAATGACCTCTCTAGTGGTCTTCATTGTGGCACACAACAACTTATCAGGAACAACACCTGAATCAATTCATTACTTTTGATGAAAGTAGTTATGAGGGGAACCCTCTCCTGTGTGGACCTCCATTAAATAATAGTTGCACCAAAATGAGACCACTGTTTACAATATCAGTGGATATTGAGGGGGAAGGTGGTAGTTTCATGGACATGAGTGTATTCTACATAAGCTTTGTGGTGGCTTACATAACTGTCTTGTTGGGAATTGTTGTAATTCTCTACATAAATCCATATTGGCATAGGGCGTGGTTTTACCTCATTGAAGTGTGCATTGACACTTGCTACTGCTTTTTTGTGGTTCATTACCAGAAGTTGTTCAATTTCAGCCTTGCATAGCCTTGTATTGCTACTATTTTGTTGTGGTTTATTAATGTAAGTTGTTTAATTTCAGACTTGCATAGCCTTGCATTTTAATGATTGCATGTATGCATTTCTCTCCTTGTTGGATTTTGAATCTAAAGATTGAATTCTAATCCTTCATTGTGCAAAATTTGTATTTGCTGTGTAATTTTAAAGGACTAAGATTGTATTTTTGCATTGTTGCTTTAATTGAATATGTGAGTTATGCAAAGACAGAGAAATACAGCTACCCCCAAGGGGCTAGGAGTCTAGCCATGAAGTGCCATGTAACGGCAAGAAAATCTTAAATCTTGCAAATTATTTCAAAATATTGTCCAACTCTTTTTCTACTCACCATGAACTCTGCCAAATCACATCAAACATGCTCATGAATTCACAATGTTCAAAACCAGAATATGGGGACATCCAATCCTATGCACAAGCACTTGTATGATCTGACAGCTCCAAAGAAAACCAATTGAATAATGTTTAACTTTCTAAATGCTTCATTAAATATTGAAGCATCTACATATTCAAAAGATTTATTCCAAGTGACATCTAAATATCTATGTACGTGACATTATTCATAACCTAATACAAAAATGACAGATAAACTGACTTGATGTTCTCCATAGTGAAAAATATTAAAGAACAATAAATAATGTGTACAATAACAACTTAGGCACTCTAGATGCAAGTGATCAAATGTTGTCGCCCCAACCCCCAACCCAAAAAAAAGGACAAAAACAACCCAGTCACTCCTACAAAACTTATAGAGTGGGTGGGTCTTTCAACAATTGATGCTTTTTCTTCAGTTGCCTTTATCCTTTTTTGCTAAGAATTAGCAAACAAATGACACCAATTGGTCTACATTTTACCCTGATGCTCTAGCAGTAGCACGCTTATTATATTCCCCTTGCTCTTCTTTGGCAAACTCTTCAATCAATTCATCTTGCCTTGCGGTCAAATTCCAGCAAAAATCAAGCATTTTAATCTACTATAAAAATGAGAGGCTGCAAACACATTCCCATATGAAATACCCCAAGACCTAAAAAATTACTAAAGTAACCCCAAAACATAAAACAATGACCAAAATACCCCAAAAACCTAAAAAAAATTATCGAAATACCCCCAAAATCTAACAATTACCAAAATACACCCTAAACCTAAAAAATTACCAAAATACTCCCTAAACCTAAAAAATGACCAAAATACCTCCAAAACCTAAAAAATAATTGAAATACCCCCGAAACCTAAAAAAATTACCAAAATACCTTGAAACCTAAAAAATTATCGAAATACCCCCAAAACCTAAAAAATGACCAAAATAACCCCAAAACCTAAAAAAAATGATTGATAAAAACCCCTGAAACCCAAATTATGACCAAACTACGTCTAAACATGTAAGATGACCAAAATACACCAGAAACATCTAAAATTACCGAAATAGAGGTTTAGGGTATTTTGGACGTTTTGAGGATATTTTTGACAAATTAAAGGTTCTAAGAGTCTTTCAGTCATTTTATAGGTTTCGAGGGAATTTTAGTAATTGTTTAGGTTTCGGGGTTATTTTGATCATCTTTTAGATTCTAAGGGTATTTTTGTCATTTTTTAGGTTACGAGGGCATTTATGCCATCTTTTAGTTTTAGGGTTATTTCAATAATTTTTAGATTTTTGGATTATTTCGGTAAATTTCTAGGGTTCAGAAGTATTTTGGTAATTTTTTAGGTTTCGGGGTATTTTGGTAATTTTTTAGGTTTCGGGGGTATTTTGGTCATTTTTAGGTTTTGAGGGTATTTTGGTCATTTCTTGGGTTTCGGGGGTATTTTGGTATTTTTTGAGTTTCGGGGGTATTTTGGTCATTTTTTGGGTTTTGGGAGGGGTATTTTGGTAATTTTTAGGTTTCAGAGGTATTTTGGTCATTTTTAGGTTTCGGGGGTATTTTGGTCATTTTTTGAGTTTCAGGGGTATTTTGGTCATTTTTGGGTTTCGGGGGTATTTTGGTAATTTTTTGGGTTTCGGGGGTATTTTGGTCATTTTTTGGGTTTTGGAAGTATTTTGGTCATTTTTAGGTTTCGGGGGTATTTTGGTCATTTTTTGAGTTTCAGGGGTATTTTGGTCATTTTTTGGGTTTCGGGGGGTATTTTGGTCATTTTTTGGGTTTTGGAAGTATTTTGGTCATTTTTAGGTTTCGGGGGTATTTTGGTCATTTTTTAGGTTTCGGGAGTATTTTGGTCATTTTTATGTTTTGGGGGTATTTTGGTCATTTTTTGGGTTTCGGGAGTATTTTGGTAATTTTTTGGATTTTGGGGGTTGATCATTTTTGGGTTTTGGAAGTATTTTGGTCATTTTTTGGGTATTGGGGGTATTTTGGTCATTTTTGGGTATCAGGGGTATTTTGGTCATTTTTTTGGGTTTTTGGGGTATTTTGGTCATTTTAAGGTTTTGGAGGTATTTTGGTCATTTTTTAGGTTTTGGGGGTATTTTGGTCATTTTTAGATTTCGGGGGTATTTTGGTCATTTTCTTGAGTTTTAGGGGGTATTTTGGTCATTTTAGAGATTTTGGAGGTATTTTGGTCATTTTAGTGGGTTTTTAGCATATATGGTGATTTTAGAGATATCGGGGGTACTTTGGTCATTTTAGAGGTTTCATGGGTATTTTGCTCATTTTGGAAGTATAGGGGATAATTTTGGATGTCCAAGGGTATATTGGTAATTTTGGAAGTATAGGGGGTATTTGTATCATTTTAGGTATTTAAGGATATTTTGGTAATTTTGGAAGTCAAGAGGGTATTCAAGTAGTTTTAAAGGTATTTGAGTCATATTGAGTTAAATGGGTGGTGTAGGGTCAGATTCGGCGGCCCAAGCCCAAGGAGATGTGGATTTGGAGCCCACTGAACCCAAAACAATGAATTTGTAGAGAGTGGGTGAAAGAGCTAGGCCAATAATGAAAAATAACAGTATTGAACGGCATAGAAGATGGGGAGATTTGAATTAAAACATGCTCGGACAGAGGTGAATGTCTCGTCCGAGGAGGTGATTCTCATTGATGAACTTAGGTTACAAATGTTGGAGCTACAGTAAAATCATATGCTCTTCTCTCTTGGATTTTTCGATCCCTCTTATCAGATACCTTTCTCTCTTATATAGTGCTGCCCTTCTACATCTCCACCGTCCACTTGTTCATCATCTAGGCGCCCACTTGAGTGTATGTCCCATCACACTCCCCCTTTAGCCCTGTCTGAGTGGCGGTAGCTGAGGATGCACTGTTCAGGGGTCTTCTCCACATAAATGCGGCCAGAAGGGTAGGTGCAGTGCATTAAATGCGGTGGTTGAAGTCTGTCCCCTTGATATTTCTTCTGCTCCTGCCACCTCCTTGTGTATCCGAGGTCCCTTTTCTCCCTCGACACTTGTCAGACAGATCGCTTGACACGTGCCGGACAAAAACCTTGTCGGATATGAAGGTATCGGTCTCCTCGGACATATGAGCATATCCTCGGACGGTACTCGTGCTCGTCTGCGGACATTCACCTCTCACATGGGCTTCTGGCTGCGTCCTGGCCTCCTCGGAAGAACAGTGGTCCTCGGATTGGGCCTTGGGCCCAATGCGCCAGGTTGGGCTTTTCTCCCCCACAGGTGGGTTACTAATTAAATGGGTTGGGTTGGTAATGGATAATTAATTTATATATAAACGGGTTATAAATGGATAAATGGGTATGTAGGGACCGGTTTCGAGCGCTCTCTACAGACTGAGAGAGTGGACCCAAGCCCAGCTAACCCTCCAATAAATTTATAGAGTATGGGCTCAAGAGCTAGGCCTTAGCAAAGAATGCAACGGCCATGCATGGTTGTACGTGAATGCTGGTATCCTAAATATGGATTGGAATACACAATAAGGCTCCTCGGATGGGTTTATGGGGGTTGAAGTCGTTCTTATTTCTTTCAAGTGAGGTTATAATGGTTGAGAGAAAATACTCTGCTACAGTATTTCTTTTTCTCTGGTTTTCCGTCCGTCCCCTCCTCAAGAGGGACTTTTTACATTATATACTTCCCTCTCAGTTGATCCTAGCCCTACATTTGTTGATCAACCCGGTTTCCACTTGAGAGCCTGTCCCATCAGCCGCATTTCCATACCTCCAGTGGGTTGCAGCGCCCAAGACGGCACTGTTCAGAGGTCCTATCCTCATTAATGCGGCCAGAGCGTTAGTTGAGGGCATTTAATGTGGAGGTGACAGTTCACCTGGGACTTGCTCCTCCACCATGCTTCAATGTCCGGTGATTGGTTCTTGCTATTTGCTCCTTGGATGCTTGGGGAGACTCCCCTTAAAGGTATGCTGTATGCCAACTTTCTGACCTCGGTCTCCCGAGGGTGTAACCATCCTCGGCAATGCTCCTTGGGCCCTGGGCTCTAAACTTTCGTCCTCGGACCTCGGACCTTCAAGGCGTCCTCGGCGTGGGCCTTTGGGCCCGATTTCGGATGGGCCGGGGTTGCTGACTTATTCTGGCCCCACAATAGCCCCTCAAAATCTTGCTGTCCGCATCCTCGGGCGGAAAGGAGGATTTTGATATCCCCGGACCTGCTTTATGTCCAATCGAGTCTTGTCCCTCGTCAGCACTGGAGCCTTTTCAACTGCCCAAGGTGCGTTACTGGCGCTTCGGTGTGCGTAACGTGTCCTGCATTAAATTCGGGCGGCTTTATGCTCCCCACGTTCAACGGGCAGATGACAATCTAACGGTGGGGATGCGTCTAGCATTTATGGGCGGGAAAACTCGCGCGGCTCTTCCTTAGCATTGGGAACCGCTCCTTCTTTCTAGGGTATAAATACCCATTTGAACCGCTCCTTCTTTCTTCATTTACAATCAAGAGCTCTTGCGCCTCCATTCAGAGTCTAGCCAAATTTTCATCTCCATCTCCAGCGCAAAAAACCAATCCGAGGAGCTCCTCCTCATTTCTGTAAGTCACTCTATCCCTCTCTACTCGTCCTTCTCTTTCATTCGCTCTTCTTTTAGTTCGCTTAGGCGTCATTTGGGGATGGGTAGACTTAAGAAGCATGTTGGCTCTGAGGAGGCGATGGAGAAATTCATCGCCGATTACAAGATACCGGCCAACGTGGGCCTAAGGTATTGTGAGGAGGGGGAGTGGCACCTCCAGAGGCAGGAGGGCGAGGTGGTGATTCCCGTCATCGCTTTCCTCGAAGGGGGGATGAGGATCCCCATGGGGCCGGTGATGAGGGGTTACCTCACCTACTTTCGGTTAACCCCCACCCAATGCGCCTCCAACATGTTCAGAATTCTGGGCAGTGTGGATGCCCTTAACGAGAAGATGGGTCTGAGGCTGACCCATCATGATGTTAATTACTGCTACAATCTTCAACATCTGAAGGGCAAGTCCTACTACATAAGGACGAAGGACGACAGGATCCGGCTCATCCAGTGCCTCCCCGAGTCCAACAAGGGGATGAACGAGGATTTCCTCATCGTGTCTGGAGCGTGGCACGATGGCCTTCACTGCCCGACGACAGAGGGGACTCTAGGTGGGGCAGTGGGAATAGGAGGGGATTCAAAGATTCTGACTTCTTTTCTGCATTGTTTCTTCTTGTACTGTTTGGCTTCTAACCATGGATGTGTTTTCCCTTTGCAGATCCGCACTCTTTTGCGCGCCATTTCAGCTTGATTAATAGAGAGGACTTGCAGAAGGTGCTCAGGTCTGCGGATTTTGAGAACGAAGCAGACCACCAAGTCAGAGCTGCGCACAAGATTTTGGGGTACACTCCACTCCAAAAGTCATTTGCGGCCCCAAAGTACGTGATCAGAGCTAAGGATCCTCGGCTGCAGAAAATAAAAGTGACCGAGGACGGTTTCGAGTTTCCCGAGGACACCTCCACTTTAGAAGGCATCACAGTAGCAGTCCCCTCGTCTTCCCATACATTCCCAGAGGCCGTAGAAGAGGACTTAGAAAAGGAAGGGGACGCTGCAGATTGTGGTCCTGCCGAGGACGATTTCAGTGTTTTCGAGCAATTCCATCAGTCCGAGGACCCTTCTGGAGACTTGGGTGATCCTCGTCTATCCGAGGCAGACTTTTTAGCGTCGGACAAATCTTCTCGGCTCGAGATGGGCTACAAAAAGAAAGCCCAACCCACCCTACTCGACCTAATCGAAGGTCAGCCGGGGAAGTCCAAACCGAAGCTTCCTCCCCCTCCTCCAAAGGCTCGTCCTGCTCAGACCAGGTCGGCCTCACCACAGCCCAAGCTTCCTCCTCCTCCGCCTCAGGCGAGCCCGCCGTCTAGGCACGAGCCTGCTAATCCTAAGCAGAGGAAGGACAGGGGCAAGAGGACCCTTGAGGACAAATCCGGGCCTACGCGGGAGGGCGATGGCACTCGGCGGCCGTCGAAGCAACTGAGGATAGACTCCTCAACGCAGGAAAAACAGGTCGCTCCCCCGCCCGAGGTCCAGGCCTGGCTCCCCGCCCCAATGCTCCGCGGGGCACCCTTGAGAGACGACTCCTCCCTCAGGGACTTTAAGGATGGCGAAGGCGCATATATGGCCGACGCTGTGAAGAGATGCCTGCTCCTTCCCGCGGACATGGCGGAGCTGGGAACCATGAGGAGTAAGGACGTCTTCCTCTGCCTCAAGCGGTATTTGGGGATGGTAAGACCCTTAACCCTTAACCCTTGTGCTTTTTCTTGCTTCAGTTCTTTCCGCTTTCCTTTCTTTTTTGAGCTCGCCTAAATATGACTTATCTGTTTCGTTTGGCAGGCTGTACAGGCCACTTTCAGGCTGGAAGAGGCGGCCAGTGAACATGGTAAGGCCATGGACGAAGAGCGCGAGAGGCGCCTGGTGGCCACTCGGACCCTCAAGACCTCCGAGGAGGACCTTGCCAAGGCGAGGGAGGAGTTGAAGCAAATGACTCAGGCTAGGGCCAGTGCAATGGCAGGCCTTGAGGGTGCCCAAAGGCAGGCCGAGGCTCAGACAAAGCGTCTGGGTGAGGCAGAGAAGCTTGCCGAGGAGCAGATAGCAGGCTTGACGAAGAAAGTGGCCGATGCTGAGGAGGCCAAGAGGGTGGCTGAATGGGCCAAAGGGGAGGCTGAGAGGGCCAAGTTTGAGGCAGAGCAGGGCAGGGAGGAAGCCTGGGCCACCAAGCAGGAAGCCGAGGAGGCAGCCTATACTGCCGGGGCAACTAAGACAGCAGCTGCCTACAAATCCCAAGTCCCTGGGGTATGTAGGCGCTACTGCTCCGAAACTTGGAGTGAAGCCCTCAGGCAGGCTGGGGTGGAGGCCTCTTCTGACTTGTGGAAGGAGGAGAACGTGTACTACCCTCCTGTTATCTGCGAGGCTGCCCCAGATGGCTCTGAGGCCGAGGATGCTGCTGCGGAAACTGCTGCCACTCCGGGCGAGGGGGCCTCGGATGCTGGGGTCACTGATGCGCCAGTCCCAGGGAGTAGTCCCTCCTTGGCGGTTGAATTGAGTGACGGCTCCAACGAGGATGCACCTCAGCAGGCTGCTAAGCCTTCCCTCGATGCCCAGGTTTCGTCCGCCGAGGGGGCAGCTATTCCTGCCGTGCCTCTGCAGGCCATCCCCCTCGGTCAGGGCTCAGAGGACCCTGAGGCAGCTGCGGGCCAGCCACCCACCGAAGCGGGCAACTAGGCTCCTTGGCGTTTCTGCCTGCTGCACTTCATTTTTGCATCTTTTTCTTCCTTTTTGCTTTATTTGCAATGTAACTTCCTTGATGTAATTCCCTTGAACTTAATGAAACGAGAGCTTTATTTCCTTTTCTGTTTGTTGTAGCTGTTTGTTTATTTGCACATCATCTTCTTTTCCTTTACTTGCACGATTTTAGCTTCAATTGCATCTCGGCCAATCGTGGCATCAGTCATTATAATGGGAGGGTATGTATTCTCTGATGCACTTTTCGTTTCCTAAGGACCAGATTGAATTTCTTCGAGTAGACACTTAGTGTTTCTTCAGTGTGGTTAACTTCTCCATAGGCCTGAGTCCGAGGACCATGCAAAGCCTTGGTCCTGCTTGATACTTAGCTTCTTGAGGTAAATAGTGTTCCCACAGGCCTGAGTCCGAGGACAATACAGAGCCTTGGTCCTTCCTGACACTTGAGTTTGGCTGTAAGTAACTAGTTTCCCCATAGGTTTGAGTCCTTGGACCATGCAAGACCTAGGTTCTGTCTAGTACCCAGATGTAAGTGGTTAGCTCCCCATAGGCTTGAGTCCTTGGACCATGCAAGACCTAGGTACAGTTGCTACCTTCAAGATAAGTGGCTAGCTCCCCATAGGCTTGGGTCCTTGGACCATGCAAGACCCAGGTACAGTTGCTGCCTTCAAGATAAGTGGCTAGCTCCCCATAGGCTTGGGTCCTTGGACCATGCAAGACCCAGGTACAGTTGCTGCCTTCAAGATAAGTGGCTAGCTCCCCATAGGCTTGAGTCCTTGGACCATGCAAGACCCAGGTACAGTTGCTGCCTTCAAGATAAGTGGCTAGCTCCCCATAGGCTTGGGTTCGAGGACCATGCAAGACCCAGGTACAGTTGCTGCCTTCAAGATAAGTGGCTAGCTCCCCATAGGCTTGGGTCCTTGGACCATGCAAGACCCAGGTACAGTTGCTGCCTTCAAGATAAGTGGCTAGCTCCCCATAGGCTTGAGTCCTTGGACCATGCAAGACCCAGGTACAGTTGCTGCCTTCAAGATAAGTGGCTAGCTCCCCATAGGCTTGGGTCTGAGGACCATGCAAGACCCAGGTACAGTTGCTGCCTTCAAGATAAGTGGCTAGCTCCCCATAGGCTTGGGTCCGAGGACCATGCAAGACCCAGGTACAGTTGCTGCCTTCAAGATAAGTGGCTAGCTCCCCATAGGCTTGGGTCCGAGGACCATGCAAGACCCAGGTACAGTTGCTGCCTTCAAGATAAGTGGCTAGCTCCCCATAGGCTTGGGTCCGAGGACCATGCAAGATCCAGGTACAGTTGCTGCCTTCAAGATAAGTGGCTAGCTCCCCATAGGCTTGGGTCCGAGGACCATGCAAGACCCAGGTACAGTTGCTGCCTTCAAGATAAGTGGCTAGCTCCCCATAGGCTTGAGTCCGAGGACCATGCAAGACCCAGGTACAGTTGCTGCCTTCAAGATAAGTGGCTAGCTCCCCATAGGCTTGAGTCCGAGGACCATGCAAGACCCAGGTACAGTTGCTGCCTTCAAGATAAGTGGCGTTGGGATGCGAGACGTGTGATAATGACAGGCAGAACATCTGAATTAAAAAGGACTTCTTTATTAATAGTAATACCTTTTCAGGTTATTTACATTCCATGGACGAGGTACAGGTTTATCATCTAAATCTTCTAAATAGTATGCTCTTATCCCTGCCACTGAGGTGATCCGGTAGGGACCCTCCCAGTTGGGTCCGAGCTTTCCCCAAGAAGGGTTCTTGGCAGCTCCTACGACTTTTCTCAGCACCAGGTCTCCCGGTGCTAGTGGTCTGAGCTTTACATTGGTGTCATATCCCTGTTTGAGCTTCTGTTGGTAGTGGGCCAGCTGGATCATTGCTTGCTCTCTTCGTTCGTCTACCATGTCCAGGCTCCGCCCCAGCAGTTCATCATTGCTGCTAGAGTGAAGGAGCTCGTCCTTAGCATTAGGAAGTTGGTTTCCAGGGGGATTACCGCCTCCGCACCATAAGTCATGGCAAAAGGTGTTTCTCCCGTTGAGCGCCGGGGCGTGGTCCGGTACGTCCAGAGGACGTGGGGCAGCTCTTTTACCCATCTCCCCTTGGCATCATCCAGTCTCTTCTTAAGCCCGTTGACGATGACCTTGTTGACAGCCTCGGCCTGTCCGTTCCCCTGAGGGTAGGCTGGCGTTGAGTATCTGTTTGTGATCCCAAGTTCGCAACAATACCTCCTGAAGGCTTTGCTATCGAACTGGAGCCCATTATCCGAGATGAGGGTATGAGGGACCCCGAACCGTGTAACTATGTTCCTCCAAAGGAACTTCTTCACGTCTACGTCCCTGATGTTGGCTAGTGGTTCGGCCTCGACCCATTTGGTGAAGTAGTCCGTGGCCACCAACAGATACCTCTTGTTCCCTGGTGCCTTGGGGAAAGGTCCCACAATGTCCAAGCCCCATTGGGCGAATGGCCATGGACTGGATAATGGATTGAGGACTCCTCCTGGCTGATGGATGTTTGGGGCGAACCTTTGGCATTGGTCACACTTCTTGACATACTCCTGGGCCTCTTGCTGCATTCCCGGCCACCAGTATCCTTGAGTGACGGCTCGGTGAGCCAGGGATCTCCCCCCTGTATGGCTCCCACAAATTCCTTCGTGCAGCTCTTCGAGCAAGGATTATGCCCTTTCGGGGTGGACACATAGAAGGTATGGCCCAGAGTAAGACCGCCTGTATAGCTTGTGATCCTCGGACAACCAGAACCGAGGAGCTTTCCTTCGTATCTTTTCTGCCTCTGATCTCTCCTCAGGCAGGACGTCATCTTTGAGGAATCTCACTATGGGGTCCATCCAGCTAGGACCCATCACAACTTGATGGACGGGGATTGCTCCCTTTGGCACTTCACTTGCCCTCTCCAGGTGCTCCACAAGTATGATCCTAGGCAGAGCCCCTGCCGAGGAGGTTGCGAGTGTGGCAAGTGAGTCGGCATGACTGTTCCCACTCCTAGGAATATGGGACAGGCTGAAGGGGTGAAACTCCAACTGCAAGCGCTTGACTTGGCTAAGGTATTCCTGTATTCTCGAATCCCTGGCTTCCATCTCCCCCTTTACTTGTCCTACCACCAATCTGGAGTCTGAGAACATCTCTATTGACCTTCCTCCCATCTTTTGTACCATGATCATCCCTTGCAGTAATGCCTCATACTCGGCCTCATTGTTTGTGGCCGTGAATCCGAGCCTCAGGGATTTCTCAATGACATGATCTTCAGGGGAGACCAGGACCAGCCCCACCCCGGACCCCCTTTGGTTTGCCGCGCCATCCACATATACTTTCCAACATGGTGACTGTGGGATGGAGATTGCCCCAACTGATTTCTCATCGCGGCTCTTATCCTCGGCTGTCACTTCTACGACTGGTTCGGCGAACTCGGCCATCAAATCTGCCAGAACCTGGTCTTTTATGGAAGTCTGGGGCATGTACTTGACATCAAAAGCCCCCAGGATTGTGTTCCACTTCGCGATTCTACCTGTGTAATCAGCGGCCCGGAGTACAGACTTTAAGGGCAATTGGGTTAGGACAACCACCGTGTGAGCTTGAAAGTAATGGGGGAGCTTTCTCGTGGCGTGGACCACTGCCAGTATAGCCTTCTCTAGGGGTAGGTATCTGACCTCAGCTTCGTGCAGCGACTTGCTGACGTAGTAAACTGGCTTTTGAACGCCATTGTCTTCCCGTATCAGTACTAGGCTCACTACGTGGAGCGCCACCGCCAGGTAGGCGTATAGGACCTCGTCGGGCTTTGGATTGGACATGATAGGCGACCGGGATAGATACTCCTTGAGTTGTTGGAAGGCTATGGCACAATCCTTGGACCACTCAAATCCTTTCCATTTGTTGATCAGGAGATAAAAGGGCCTGCATCTCTCGGCCGACCTGAAAATGAATCGGTTCAGTGCCGCGATCATCCCAGTAAGCTTTTGGATCTCTTTGGGATTCTGCGGAGGCTTCATATTGTGAATGGCCTTGATCTGGTCAGGGTTGACTTCGATCCCACAGTGGGTGATCATATACCCCAGAAACTTGCCAGAACTTACGCCAAACGAGCATTTTGAGGCGTTAAGGCGGAGTTTGTGCTCTCTCAGGACGCCAAATGTGCGACCAAGGTCCTCCAAATGCTCGGACACCAGCTTGCTTTTCACGTCCGTATCGTCAACATAGACTTCGATGCTCTTGCCCAACATCGGCTCGAACATTCTCGTCATCATCCTCTGGTAGGTGGATCCGGCGTTCTTCAAACCAAACGGCATAACCTTGTAGTGGTAGTTCCCAATGGGTGTCACAAATGCCGTCTTCTCTTGGTCCTCCAAGGCTAGTGGGATTTGATGATAACCCTCGAAGGCGTCTAGAAAGCTCATCCGAGGTTGGCCTACAGTCGCATCTACCAGCTGGTCTATTCGTGGCATTGGGAAGGGGTCTTTTGGGCATGCTTTGTTCAGGTCTGTGAAGTCTACACAAACCCTCCACTTCCCACTTTTCTTCTTGACCACCACAGTGTTGGCCAACCATTTGGGGTAAAAGATCTCCTTGATAGCCCCCGCGTGCTTAAGCTTATTGACCTCTTCCCTGATCGCATCAGCGTGCTCCTTCGATGGGCGCCGAGGTGGCTGCTGCTTGGGGATTACAGATGGGTTGACGTTAAGGTGGTGACAGATGAAGGATGGATCAATCCCAGGGGCATCGCAGGGGTCCCATGCGAACACGTCAAGGTTCCTCTTGAGGAACTCAAGCAACTCCTCCTTCTCCTGTGGAGGCAGCTGGGTCCCGACCTGGAAGAACTTCTCCGGATCGTCGTCAATTACCACCTTCTCCAGGTTCTCACATTTCGCATCCTCGGCAGGTGCATCTGTGAGCGCTACTTGGGTCTTTGATTGCTATGAATCTTCCTCGGCTGGGGCCGAGGACTGTGCATCAATCCGATAAGATATGGCAGCCACCGTGTACTGCCTAGCTGTGGATTGGCAACCTCGGATCTCCAGAACCTGGTCCCCTGACGTGAATTTCACCTTCTGGTGCAAGGTGGAGGCTACGCCATCCAAGGCGTGTAGCCAGGGCCTCCCTACGATGGCTGTGTAGGGGGAGTATGTGTCCACCACTATGAAGTTCGCCTCTACCACCACCGGGCCTGTCTGTACGGGCAGTCTGATCATGCCCTTTGGGATGACAAGCTTCCCGTCGAAACTCATTAGGGGGGAGCTATAGGGTGTGAGGTCTTCCTGTTTTAGCCCCAGCCCCTTGTAGAGGTCTGGACACATGACCTCGGCTGCGCTGCCACCGTCCACCATCACCCTTTTCACGTCATAGCCCCCTATTATGAGGGTGACGATTAGGGCGTCCTCGTGTGGTTGGATGGTCCCAAACTTGTCCTCCTCCGAGAAACTCAAGGCTGGGGGAGGATTCCTCCTGGGCCTCTTTGGCCCCGTCCGAAGGTCCTCGACGGGCAGTTAGGCCACAGACAACACTCGCAAAGGGGGTGTGCCTGTTCTTCCTAGCGCGGCCAGGATTATATTGATCGTCCCGGCGGGCTGCCCCATGGCGGCGTCCCTCCGAGGCTCGTGGTAGGCTCGGCCCCGCTGGTCGCTGGAATGGTGCAGAAGGTGCTTCAGCCTTCCCTCCTGGGCTAGTTGGTCCAGGTGGTCCCAGAGGTTCCTGCAATCCTCCGTGGCATGTCCGTGGTCCTGGTGGTATTGGCAGTAACGATCCTGGTTGCGCCTACCAGGCTCCCCCATCATCTTAGCCGGCCATCTGAAGTATGGCTCGTTCTTTATCTTTTCTAGAACCTTGTGCACGGGTTCTCGGAATACTGCGCCGACAGTCTGGGCATTGGTCGCCCCGAATTGCCCACCGAAATCCCTCCTCGGACGGGCGTTGTTGTACCTGTCCGACCTGAAATCCCTCCTCTCCTAAGGGATAACCTTCTCCTTGCGTTTGCCTTGCAGCATATCTTCCTCCATCCGCTTATACGTGTCGATCCGATCCATCAGCTGCCGCACGCTGGTGACGGGCGTTCCGGTCAGGGACTTCCTCAGGTCGTGCCCCATTGGTAGCCCATTCTGGAATGTACTGATGGCGACGGCGTCATACTTGCCGTCCAGTTCGTTGTAGATCTCCCAGTACTTGTCCGAATAAGCCTTGAGGGTCTCCCCGTCACGCATAGATAGGGACAACAATGCACTCATGGGCCGAGAAGGCCTGCTGTTTGTGACAAAGCGGGAACCAAAGGCCTAGGTCAGCTGTCTGTACGAGTCTATGGAATTCGTCCTTAGACCGTTGAACCACCTCATCGCCACAGGTCCCAGGCTGGATGGGAAGACTTTGCACATCAGCGCCTCATTCTTGGAGTGGACAGCCATCCTCTGGTTGAACTGGCTCACGTGCTCCACGAGGTCCGTCCTGCCATTATAAGCAATGAAGGTTGGCTGCTGGAACCGCCGAGGAAGCTCTGCCTCTTCTATACGACGCGTGAAGGGCGACCTGGAGAGCTGATCCAGCGCCTTGCTCATGGCGTCGCTTCCTAAGCCCCTAGGGGTTGGGTTGGCACGCCTACGCCTCTGGTAGCGCTCCTCATCATGGGAGAAAGTCTCGCTGGGGGGTGTTCTTGACCTCTGCCTGTATTCATCATCGCTTTCGTCGTCGGAGGGCAAGTCAGGGTTGAGTTCGGACTGTCTCCGCTGCGCACGGCGTAGCTTCCTCTTCAGGTTGTCTATCTCGCGTTGCATGGCCACCTTATCATCCTTTCTCTGGGAGGCGTGGCTATGGGCCTCTTGCGACTGCGTGGCCTGGCCATCGTCGCGCTTCTGGGGAATGTACCCGTCCCCCTGGCTTTCGCTCGCCGTTGAAGTACGCACGCTTCCTTCTCGAAATCGTCTGTTGTCGTTCTGACCGCCCCCGGGGTCGCCATAGTGACCCTGAGGCCGTGATTTCGCCGGTTCTGGTCGATTGGGAGTTCTTTGGTGAGGGCCCGATCCTAACATGTTCAACTGTTGTCCTTACTAACGGACAAGCTCTCCCCACAGACGGCGCCAATTGTAGGGACCAGTTTCGAGCGCTCTCTACAGACTGAGAGAGTGGACCCAAGCCCAGCTAACCCTCCAATGAATTTGTAGAGTATGGGCTCTAGAGTTAGGCCTTAGTAAAGAATGCAACGGCCCTGCATGGTTGTACGTGAATGCTGGTATCCTAAATATGGGTTGGAATACACAATAAAGCTCCTCGGACGGGTTTATAGAGGTTCAAGTTGTTCTTATTTCTTTCTTTTGAGGTTACAATGGTTGAGAGAAAATACTCTGCTACAGTATTCCTTTTCTCTCTGGTTTTTTGTCTGTCCCCCCCTTAAGAGGGACTTTTTACATTATA
This sequence comes from Quercus aquifolioides, assembly GCA_019022515.1. Lineage (NCBI taxonomy): Eukaryota > Viridiplantae > Streptophyta > Magnoliopsida > Fagales > Fagaceae > Quercus > Quercus aquifolioides. Next base: position 86,791,870 of record CM032328.1, on the reverse strand, counting down.
TACTTCCCTCTCAGATGATCCTAGCCCTACATTTGTTGATCAACCCGGTTTCTACTTGAGAGCCTGTCCCATCAGCCGCATTCCCATACCTCCAGTGGGTTGCAGCGCCCAAGACGGTACTGTTCAGAGGTCTTATCCTCATTAATGCGGCCAGAGCGTTAGTTGAGGGCATTTAATGTGGAGGTGACAGTTCACCTGGGACTTGCTCCTCCACCATGCTTCAATGTCCGGTGATTGGTTCTTGCTATTTGCTCCTTGGATGCTTGGGGAGACTCCCCTTAAAGGTATGCTGTATGCCCACTTTCTGACCTTGGTCTCCCGAGGATGTAACCATCCTCGGCAATGCTCCTTGGGCCCTGGGCTCTAAACTTTCGTCCTCGGACCTCGAACCTTCAAGGCGTCCTCGATGTGGGCCTTTGGGCCCGGTTTCGGATGGGCCGGGGTTGCTGACTTATTCTGGCCCCACAGGATAATTACACACCCAACCCATTTATGACCCAACCCGCCCATTTGCCACCCCTACATATGATGCTATAGATTACAGTAATATGACACTTTTTTTTCCCATATATAGTCCACACACTGGATTGAACTGAACCAAAAAATACATTCTAGAGGGTGAAAATCCTGCAACAACAATGGCTAAGAACAAGGAAACCTATGATGGAATGCTGACACTGAAGTGCACATATTGATCACCAAATGAGTAAGAGTTCCTTGTCTTGATTCCTGCATAAAAACAATGAATTCAGAAGGAAAACACACGCAATTTTGATATATATATAAAATAAAATAAAAAAGATTTTACGCTCAAGATATTTAGAATCTTAACAGACAAATAAAATTAATGATATTACATTTAATAAATTGCTTAACTAGGGTAAAATCATCAAATCCTACATTGAAATGATGATCAGCAACAAATTGCATATTTTATGTGACTCATGTGGACTCTTAACATTAGTCATAGAGGATACTCTTCTGTCAAGTTTTCATGTTGATTCCTTACTTTAAAATAAAAAAAGAATAAATCATGACAGTAAGAAAAAACCACATTGACACAAGCTGAGGAAGTTGCTTCAATTAAAATTCTGGGGGTTTATTGATACAAGGAACAAAGTGGCTAAAGTGTAAAAGGACAATTATGTCACACACTATTCTCGATAAAGAGCAGGATGCAAATGGCAAGCAAAAATAGAATCATTTATCCCACACAAATTTTTATAAGTGAACATAATGAAATTTGGCATGTCTAGCTCACCAACCTTTCTTCTTCAAAACTACCTTTTGACTGGGCTGGGTGCCAGAGTGAACCTAAATATTAGAAATTAGTTAGATCATTATACTATAGAGAATTAGAACAAGAAAGAACCTCTACAAGAAGCCAGTAATCTTAGGCTAAAAGCCAACCCCATAGGAATGACATGGAGGGATAGAGAGATGCTATTTGGCTTTGGTTTTTTATTGTCCCAACAAAAGGACAAATGAAATGTAGACGACTAAATTTCTAGTTTAAAATAAATCAAACAAGTAAAATAGTTGCACAAATGCGAATTTATATTGAATATGTGTGGTATAATTCTCTATGATTACAAAAGAGTGATCCTCTGATTTGATCTCCTTGCAAGACTTATTGATTTGGATTTGTGGTAATGTGATTGTGACTTGAACACAAAATATCCTTCAATTTGGTTGAGGGATGGATCAAAGATTGCTGAAACAGAATTACAATGAATCTCTGGCTATGAGCTTGTTAGAAATCCTTTGTTCTTCGTGTTCTTCGTGTGTTCTTCGTCTTTGAAGGTTTATGGTGGAAGTTCTTCGGGGCTTTAGGAGCTTGGATCCATAGAGCTTCACTGATTTGTGATTTGTTGATGTTTTCGAACACTTTAGGCTTGATTCCCGCAAACTTTTGGATCTAGGTAGATGATTTGGATGATTTCTTTTCGAATGTTCTTCGTATTCGAAGTTGAAGTTCTTGAAATTCTTGGAGGCTTTAGAGCTTGGTTCCGGCAGAGTTTCTGGACTTCTGAGTGCTTCAAATGGCTTGGTGTCCTCCCAAATGTTTTAGGAAGGCTTCTATTTATAGGAGTTTAGGGGTGGATGAGTGACACGTGGCGGAGTCTGATTGGTGACACATGTCACAGCCTGATTGGTCCGCTTATGTCATCGCTTACACGTGCGAGGTTAATTATGTCATCGCTTACACGTGCGAGGCTGATTATGTCATCGCTTACACGTGCGCTGATGTGTGATTGGTTTTTGCATGACACTTGGCAAATTTCTGTTGGTTTCTGAGTAGTGATAGCAAAACCTAACAGCAATACGTGGAGTTTTGTAATTGGTTGTATCTATAACCCCTTAGAAAAAATAAATAATATAATCCCAACTAATTACAATAAAAATCAACCCAAATAACAACAAGATTAGTCCAAACAACAACAAATTAACAAAATATTCAACAAAAAAACCCATTCAAAAAAAAAATCCCTAATCATTTCGGCTCATAATCTATTCAACCTATTCTAAAAAAATAATCATTAATTTCATTTTTTCTAAAAAAAATGGTACTAAGAGAGATATTGTAACCGTGAGTTCTCTTCAGCAAAACCAGCAACCTTACTCTTCTCAATGGCATAACTTGCAATCGCAATAGGTCTCTCTCTCTCTCTCTCTCTCTCTCTCTCTCATTTTAGCATTCGCAGTTTTTATTTTATCTCTAATCTGTCTTTTTTGTTTTTTTAATTTTGTTACTAAAAAAAATTGTAAATTTCATATATATAATTTTTTTTTAATAATATCCATATAGTCAAGTACTTTTTATTATATTTTATACAATTTAAATTTCTTAATAACTTAAAAAAAGAAAAAAGAAAAAAAAAAGGGTTTCACTTCATGTTGCATTTCTTACTTATTGCCAGCTGTGCAATGACAATGTCCATCAATAATAAAGTTTCCCAATGGTTTATTTGGTGGCTCCTGTGGCCTTCCCTTCATGATCAGGAATCTGACCGACCTGGCTGGCATGTGGATCTTCCTAAGTCAATGTCCTTTAATCAATTGGCTAATTATAATTAAGCTATTGGAAGGATATTATAAAAAAAATATTCATAATAACATATCTTTTTCTTGGTTATTGTAATTGCATGTTGGTCATGTTTATACCAATAAAGCAAAGTCTTCTGTCTCTGTTGCAACTTGCAAGGAACAAATTCACTTCTTTCGGTAAATATTTTTGTTTAATAGAGGTTAATGCTTTTTTTTTTTTTAGAAAGGAGGTTAATGCTAATTCCAAGTTAAAGTAAAATACATAAACACAAAGTACTTTATGCTAAAAAGAAAATTAAATAAATATTAAACACTGATAAGACCTCTTTTTAACTTTTTGACCAAACACAAATCTATTGTAAATTCTTAAAATCTACATTTTAAGATTCTTTTGTTTCACAAGATAGCTAGTTCTTTTAATTTCAGACCGCCAAATCCAGTTGTCGAATCCAAGAACTTTCTGATTATTGTATAACCAATCAAAATTACACCACGCTCTTAGATGCAAACACATGGAGCCCACCTCCATTTTTAATTTCTGCCAGAACCCATTGGAGGGCAGCCTGGCTTTCTCTAATTTCTGCCAGTTCCAGTTCGGCACTTCCCCATTTTTTGTATTTTCATTTTCACTTCAATTCCTATATTGCCCATGTCGGTACAAAGTACTTTCATCTTTTTTTTTTTCTTCTATTTGTTTGCTCAAAAATAAAAAGTACTTTTATTTTTGATAAATGTCAAAGCATTGAGTATAATACTAAACCCCCCCAATTTCTTTTTTTTTTAAGTATTGATTAATACAGTGAAGGGATGATGTTCCCATGAACAAAAAGAATTGACTGAAAAGAAAAGCTACTTAGCTGCATAATTTATAAAATTAGAACAATTAATGAATGATTTTTGTTTTTGTTATTGAAAATGAACTATTTCAATAGGCTTCAATCCACATATAATAAAAACAATCTTCCACATAACATCACGTTTGATTATTATCTTCATATGGGAAAAAACCAAAAAAAGAAAAAAGAAAAAAGAGAGAGTTAAATATTATGGGTTATAATACATTTGTCTATAAGACTAATTTTCTTTTCCCCATATTCATATATAAATCATAAAATTTGATGTAGAAAACATTTAAGTAACTATATAATATGACCAATTATTAGCTCATTATTATCAAATAACGTACAAACGTTTGAATAGTATTACATGGGCAAAAATGTACATATATATAACTAAATTATTAACCTGACAATCTTCATGTGCAAAATCCTTATTCAAATACAGACCATTTAATGCAACTACTTCTCAGAGATCCCAGCTTAGAAGCCTCTTTCTCTTCACCCAAAGTCCTTCAGCCCAAAATGGAAAGAAGAGTCTCTCCAATGCCCACTCTTCTTTTCATTGCAGCTCTAATGGCTGCTTCTTACTTTATTATATCTGAAGCAGCTGATTCTAAAGGATCATTTCAAGACAATTTCGATATAATGTGGTCTCAGGAGCATTTTTCAACCTCCCCAGATGGGCAGATCTGGTATCTCTCCTTAGACAAAGAAACAGGTAACACACATATATACACAAGATTAGCTATACTTAATTCTATTTTTGCTCGCTTTAGTTTAAAGATATAGTCTTTGTGATAAGAAACTTATAGTATAGTTTATGTTTTCTTTTATTGTATTGTTGAATAGGCTGTGGATTTCAAACAAAGCAAAGATACAGATTTGGCTGGTTTAGCATGAAGCTCAAGTTGGTCGGAGGTGACTCTGCCGGTGTAGTGACAGCTTACTATGTAAGTCTTTGACATTGAATCTTATTGCTTCATATTTATATCATTTAATTGTGTTGTAATTAGAGAGTGGCTAATTAAAATGATTGGCAAAAATTTATGCTGTAGATGTGCACTGAAAATGGGGCAGGGCCAACGAGAGATGAGTTAGATATTGAGTTCTTGGGGAATAGGACTGGGCAGCCTTATCTTATTCAGACTAATGTGTACAAGAATGGGACTGGTGGCCGTGAGATGAGGCATATGCTTTGGTTTGACCCCACTGAGGATTTCCATTCCTATTCTGTACTCTGGAACAACCACCAGATTGTGTAAGTTTCTCTTACCATTGAAATTCACTCTTTTTTCTCTGAGCTACTTGTTTAGATCCTCCTCCCCACTTTGTACATGTGGTTACTCATCAAACACTTCGATGCAGTCACCATAAATATTGGAGACAAAAGATGTCTTAGTTAGTCTGTTGCTTTTGACTGAATGAGTAATACATAGACACAAACATTTTTCACAATTGGTTAACATGTCCGGTTATGATTGAAGCAACTTTTCAGCAGTCACACGTTAACTGTAAACAGTGTGAAAATTTTGTGATTGGTGGTGTACTAGAGTTTATAAAAATTCAACTATATAACTGCATTGGTCAAAAATTTACGCAATTGAATTTAATTATTATTAAGAGAAAATAATACCATTCCAATTGTGTTACATTTGTCACTACAATTATATGATTGAATTTTTTAGAGAAACTTTAGGTATGCACCAAAGTTTTGTATACAAAGAAACAAGGGGAAGTCTAACATGGGCTTTGGAAGAACTTATACTGACAGTTACTAACTTGAATTGCTATTCAAATATGGAAACAGGTTTTTTGTGGATAGTACTCCTGTAAGGGTGTTCAAGAACAATGGGAAAGCAAATAATTTCTTCCCCAACGAAAAGCCCATGTACTTGTTTTCTAGCATATGGAATGCCGATGATTGGGCCACAAGAGGTGGGCTCGAGAAGACAGACTGGAAGAAGGCCCCATTTGTGTCCTCTTACAAAGACTTCAGTGTTAATGGTTGCCAATGGGAAGATCCATACCCTGCATGTGTTTCAACCACCACTCAAAATTGGTGGGATCAGTATTCTGCTTGGCATCTCTCTGATTCTCAAAAAATGGATTATGCTTGGGTGCAGAGAAACCTTGTTATTTATGATTATTGCAAGGACTATGAAAGGTACCCCACATTGCCGGTAGAGTGTTCATTGAGTCCATGGGATTGATGAGCATAGTGATAAGGGATAAATACTACTTTATTTTTTATTTTTTTTTATTTTCAAATTCCATATTACATTGGTAAAAAATGTGTAATTTTGTGTCATTATTTTATTTGATTATTATTTAGATATTTAATTTATTCAAATTTTTATTTTGTATCGAAATGTCTTCTTTTGCTGGATTTACATTTACATGCTGAGTCTTTGACTTTAAACTTCTTACAAAAGTAATCAATGAAATTACTATATAGAGAAATGTCACACAAAAATAAGGTCAGCTTATCTTTTGATGTTGAAACTTGTTTAAAGCTTAGAAACTTTAAAGTTTAAGCTTCTCTTATAAATAGTTGAAAATTTATTTGTATGTTAAAAATAAAGTAGAATGGCCAAGTATGAATAGCCTAAAAATATTCAAATGTTGACATTATAAATTTCCATATTCTCCTATACTTCTATTTGAATAAAGAATTAGATATGTTTGTAGATTCAAAAAAAATTATTTTCATGTTTATGTTTATATTTATAATGTTTTTGTTTAATTTTTTTTTCAAATAATATAATTATTAATTAATATATTTGTACCCCTTTTAGATCTTTTAAATTATGTATAAAAAAATACACAAGTTGACAGTTATCAGTTAGATGATATCCTTGATTACATGCAAGCCACGCCAATAAACATACCGAAGCAAAATAAAATTAACTATAATTATTTTATTGGAATTAAATTACAATGATAATTTTAAAAAAAAAAATACAATATAACATTATACACCTTGACACTTTGTTGTTATTGCAATTGCGTGGCATGTACCCATTTCACGCAAAAAAAATAAAAAATTCAACTGTGTCCTTTGGCATTTCTTTGAATTCGAGAATTATAAAATAACTTAAGTCCAGACTAATCGCAACAAAATATAGATTACAACTTACTAGAGCCGAAACATGGTAATGTATCTGAAGCTGAACAGCGACACTAACTCTCAGAAACTTTATGGAAATTGGTGCTTTGCTTTTTTCATTAAGCACACTCGCCATATAATTGAACATGTATCAAAGCTTTTTTTCTTTTCTTTTTTCTTTTTTTTAAAGAAAAAATGTATCAAAGCTATCAACTCTAAATTCTTGATCGCTAATAGTATTTAAATTAATAATATTTTATTATTTACACTCATACATTATAAAAATGTCACAACGTGATCAACTAATTTAGGAACTGCATATGATATGAATTGTAGGCCGCAATATTTTGACCAATTTAGACTATGGTTGCCAACTAGAAAGTACAAACTCATCTCTTTCAAATCGACTTCTTTGGAAGATTCATAAAATATCAATGATTTTTTTTTTTTTCCGCTTCAAATGCGCCTTGCAAGTGAGAATAAAAATTTCATCAAAAACAATTTACATCTGATATAAAATTAAGGTAAGACTATCTTTAGATACTTAAACTTGTTTAAAACTTAGAAACTTTGTTGCTTAGCTTCTTTCTCATAAATAGTAAGAATATGATTTATATGTTAGAAACGAAAGAGAAAACGGTATGAATAACCTTAAAAATTCAAAAGTTGACATAGAAATTTCTATATTTTCCTATGATTCTATTTGAAAAAATTGTAACATATGTTTTGTGGAATCAAATTAAAAATATTTATTTATTTATTTATTTAAATGTTTATGTTTATTTTATGATGTTTTATTCAAGTGTTATATTCAAAAATAATAATTTTAAACAAATATATTTGTAACCCTTTTAGATTGTTTTTAATTAGGTATGAAGAAAAAAAAAAAAAAACAAGTCTCGAGGGGAAAATTTTGATGTTCCCAAATAGAGTATGGGGTAGTCAAGCTGAAACTCGACAATGGGCCCTTGAAATAGAGCCCAAAGGTTTTCGGTGTTGTGGAAGTCCACCCAAGCAAGAGATAGAGGCTGCAAACCTATCAAGAAGACAACAATAAAGCCCAATAAACACGTTACTATTGTTAGTTTGTTATATTATTAGTCCTTTTTACAACATCATAGTTCAAATCAGTCCTCTAGCGGTAAATGTGAAATTACACTTAAAAGTTCAGAAGTTAATGATTAAATAAATTTATGAAGGTATTTAGTCCTGGGGTTCCTTGTGTGTCTCAGTTAGGGGAATCTATAGTACTTTCAGCCATCATTAGATCAATGTGAGGGAAAAAATTCAATTGTTACAAATACATTATATCCTTCATCATAATAATAATAAACAAGGATTAAAGACTCCATTGTTACAAATAAAAGAGGAAAAAATAGGATGGAATGAAGGGAGAGAAAGATCCCTAGCTCAGTGTAGCAAGTATTAAACTAAGATTTTGATGAGTGTGTGTTCATAAGGCATGAATGAGACAATATGGGTTGTTTTGAGTGAGTGGGATGAGATTAACTCAAAGGTTAAGGCTTTTTGTGAGTAGTGGGTTGTTTATGAGTAGTGGGAGGCATTTATGAGCTGTGATTGTGTAAATGAGAGGAAAGAATGTCTGAGGTTAGATAAATGTGGGTTGAAAGGGATGAGTAGTGAGCCTAAAGAGAACTAAACTACTAGCAAAATGGCAAATATACCAGGGGTTTCAGAGGGAGTAGCTGTTGGTTTGTGGACTGAGATGCTTATGCTTTTATAATGGACTTTTTAGAGAAGCATTAATTAACAAGAATCCAAAAAACGTAGCTCTGATTCAAGGAAGTCAGACAGCTGAGTTAATAACCTGGATTTGGCCTAAAAATGAGAGATTTGCTTTTGGGGCTATTTTGCTTCTTGGGGCTATTTTGCTTCTTTGGGCAATGTCACACATGGGTGGTATTTGGGGTAATCTTGCATTAAATGCTAAGATTGCTGAGATTGTGTTCAGCCAATGGGATTAAGGCAAGTATTAAGGAAGAATCTGAGTGCTGCAACTGTGATTTGGACCCTAGGAAGTAGGATTCAACACCCCAAGCCAGGTGTCAAAGTTTAAGCCCACTTCAGAGGGTTCTGCTGGAGGTTCCTTTATGCCTTCCAAACCACATGTTCCCAATTTTCTCCCCTTTAGGATTCATGGGCTTGGCACATGAATCATCTCTTGAATGTTTTTAACATTTATAGCATCAATTTGCTGGAGTTTGAATAATTTGGTTTCAGCTCCCCTTCCGCTGGAGGTGCAGTCTTGAAAAAAGATGATGGAGTTCCATCACCCTTTAGACTTTAGCTAATATTACAAGCCTCGGGTACTGTTCACATCAGGTAGAGAGTGACCAAAAGTTGATGGAACAACCTCTAGTTCATTCTGAAGGACTTGGTTCTCTTATTGTACTTTGGTTAGGGATGAACAATGACTGTTTTGCCTACTTTCAGTCCTCTGCTTCTTGCAGGGATCTCTTAGATTGGGCCTGTTCACCTGGGCTGGTTCCCTTGGGTCAGGTTGTGTGCATCCTACAAAATCAACAACACATGTTGCCATGGGCTTTCCTTCCTCATGGACTTCTATTAGTAAATATTCTTTGGGTTTTTATAGATACTTGCAATGGGTCTTTTGGGCAATTAATTGTAATGTTTGAAACAATATGACAAGTTTTCAAAATACCTTTGAAAATAACCTTTACTATGATGGATTCCATAAATAACGTTCATGACTTCTAATAGTCGCATCATAATTTAAATGATAAGCTTGTGGAATTGAGTATTTTCCATGAGCGTTGAAGATATATTTTATGGATGTTGTGATGCAAGTGATGACCATGTGTTTCATGGGTTATAATGTGAAAACATATTCTTTAAGATAACTCCCTATGAGCTTTTATAAAACAATTGCCATGGTTTTTTGCCATAGTAACACTTAAGCAATAATTATGCCATGATACTTTTCTCTTTGCCAAGCGTTAATAATCTCAGGTTTTTTGATAAAATAGTGCCAATAAAGATTGGGTTTTTGATATTGTCAATGAAGATTGGGCTTTTGATATTGCCAGCGGAAACTAGGCTTTGATGTTTCCAATGAAAACTGGGTTTCAAATATTGCCAGCGAGAACTGGGTTTTGATATTTCCAATGAGAATTAGGTTTTGATGTTGCCAATGAAAATTGAGTTTTAAATATTGCCAGCGAGAACTGGGTTTTGATATTGCCAATGAGAATTGGGCTTTGATATTATTAATGTGAATTGGGTTTTGGATAAATATATTGACATGGGTTTAAACCATGGGTTTTGATTATGGATTTGAATTCCATTGATAAAATTGTTTTGCGATGGATTTGAATCATGGGCTTTTCAAATATTGCCAATTATAAGTATTTTTGGGTTTTAAATAGAATATGATGTGTTTATTGGGTTCATAGGGCCGGTTTTGGGTTTAGCTAAATAATGAAAATAAAATTGGATAAAATATGAGTTTTTGGGCTTTTTTGTGATATTTTATATCATAACCCAATTTAGATAATGAGATATGAAATATTTGTGATTAACATAATAATAGAGCAAAAATATTTGGGGAAACCCCAATAACTTATTAGTGGTATAAATAGGTGGTACTCAAATAAAATTAGGTGTATAAAAAAAAAGTACCCTAACAACAAGTAAGATGGAATTTCCCAAAAATTTTTTAAAAAGAAAATCAAAATTTTTTTTAAGGCATAGTCTTTGGTGTCTTAATGCTTTAAATGATTTTTAGAGCATGAAGATTAATTATCTAGCTTCATCTTAGTGTGTCTCTTTCTTAAGAATACTTTTGTTGATAATGGTTTACAATTAGCTAAAAGAGTAAAAGTGAGTTATTTACGATGTCTTAAACACCATAATTTTAGTTAGGACAAAGTTTGTAGGCAATGGCTACAAACTCCCACTAAAAAAATTAATACGGCTACATAATTTGAAAAGTCTAAAAATTGAATTGCATTTGTACGGGGAGTGGTCCTAGACCCATTGAGCCTTGGGCCCAAGCCTTATGGTACAGCGCATGATCCCATTCCCATTGGACCTTTGGTCCTAGGCCGGACGCGCTTTAAGGCCCAAGCTGAGCTCAAGTACCATAATGAGTCCATCTTGTCTTAAATGTATCAGAGGCAAGCCCCTGCTGATCAATTTTAACTTGATCGGGAATGTGCTTGCATAGGACAATCTGTGTTCTCGGTAGCCTGATATTGCCTTGGGGAATATCGCTGTCGAGCAATCTTTTGGAGGCAAGAACCAGTTTCAATGCCATTACCACCGTTCCCAACAGAGCATATTCTCATCAGGAATAATAGGGTTGGACCCCACCCACACGAGTGAGATTAGAAAGTAATCATAATGCCTCCACCCATCTCAAGCTATAAATAGGAGAATAGAATAAGAAGAAGGGGGTGGGCAATTTATAAGAGAAAATTTAATTAAATTCTAAATTGGAGTATAATTTTGTGTCACGTGTCATTTAATTTTTAAATTTTTATGTCAAGTGAATTATTAGGTGCAAAAATCAAAAGGTCTAAATTCAATTATATTTTAGATTGAATTTTAATTGGAGTTCAATTTTACGTCATGTGTCCTATCTAATTTGTTAATTTTTGTGGCAAGTAAATTATTGGAGGAAAAAATCGAAGAGTCTAGATCCAATTAGATTTCAAATCATATATATATATATATATATATTATGTAATTGTGATTGTTTTTAAATATACTCATACATATGCACGGGGTTACACACTAATAAATTTAAACACATGAAACAAAATTAGATTCTAATTTCAAATTCAAATTCAAATTTCTTTTAACTTTGCCTATTAATATATATACATATATATATATAATCTACTGCTTGTAAGTTATTGGTTGAGTTGTGGTGTGCTTTTTTAATTATTAGAATCTGTTTTCCTCTTCTTCTTTTTTTTTGTGTGTGATTGTTTCTAAAAAAAAAAAAAATTGTATACTTGATTCTTAACCTTTGATTTTTTTTTTTTTTTTTTTGAAAATCTTTTTTATAACAAACAAAAATAGAATTCTTGAAACGTAGAGCTCATTACCTGACATTACCCCTTATCCATTCCCCATATTCTCCATCATTCTACGGAAGCCTTCCAATTTTTTTACTATAAACGCTCCATCCAAGCCATGTATGATTTGAGAAAAGTTAAGAAATTGTATTATTGATAAAGTGGAAACTGTAAGTACAAGTAAAGGCCAATTTTTATATGATCCATTTAATTGAAGTGTAATAATATATTCACAACAATTTTTATAATTTTACAATAAATCATGTAGGTTGCAAATTATTATTGGTTCTAAGTTTTTAGTTTTAACATGGACCAACCCACCGCTAAAATTAATTATTTATTTAGCCATTGAACCGACTCCTTCTGGGCTTTCCCCTTGCACCTATATATTAAGGCCCAAACGTAACTGTTTGGTTAGGGCTCCGATTTTCTCAGAGCAAAAACTAAAACAAAAATTCACAGTTTTTGACAACAATGGTGTGCGAAAAGTGTAAGTTCCTTGAATATTTTTTCTTTTCCCCCAAATTTTCGATTCATTTATATTCGATTCCTCTAATTAAACATCAAACGCTTAATTTTATAATTGAGATTATCAAGAATAATTAATAATTGTTGTTGTTGTTGTTGTTATAGGTGAGAAGAAGCTAACGAAGGTGATAGTACCAGACAAGTGGAAAGCAGGTGCAAGCAACACCACTGAAGGCGGTGGCCGCAAGATCAACGAGAACAAGCTCCTCTCCAAAAAGAACAGGTTTTTTTTTTTTTTGGTATTAGATTTTCTTGCTCTGTTGAAAGATTTACTTGTTTGGGTTACTATGTTAGAAACAAAAAAAGGGTTTTTTTTTTGTTTTTAATTATTAATTATTATATAGAATCAACTAAAAGGAGTTTATTTATTTATTTATTATTATTATTGCGAAAGAGTTAGCTAAAATTGAAATATGTTATATTATGGTCCAATCTAATGATATCAAGTTTGTAACTTTTGTAATGCCGTCGTGAAAAAGTGATGTTAGGCTTCTATAAATTTTACTAGGAAAATGTTGGGAATTTGGTTTTTTATTATGTTGTTGATGCGACACCAATCATGTTATTGTCATGTTAGTTTGTAATCTTTTTGTAGTGGAAATTAATAGTAAATTTAGTTTTTTTTTCGTCTAGTGAAAAGTAAATAAAGCAATTCTGGTGTGAATTTTGATTGATGAGATTTTGTTACTCATGACGTACTATTACTATCATGGGCACATTGTTAATATTTGTATTTGATTTTGTTTGTGCAAGGACTAAGGATTTGTGGAGCTTTTCTGGTTTTCCTTTGATATATGTGTGTTTTTTGACATGGGTTTTATTGCAATGCACGCTGAAAGGGCTGTTTTTGTACCACAGCATTTGCGGTTTTGATTAGTTTCATGATCGGCTACAAAACTATGATTATTGTGTAGACTTTGTTTAATTGAGTTCGTAATTACATTTGGAGAGATGGAGTGTAAAGGGATTTTGGTGAGTTCTGAACTTGCAAGCTCTTGCTCTGTAGTGAGAATTGACCTGGAAAGCACGGGTGCGGCTCTGGCGCCGCACCCGCGTCGGACGTGGCGACGCGCGTCGGACGCGGTAGACCGCGTGTCCGTGCCGCGTCAGGCCATGTGGCGAAGCCGACTAGCGCCGACGCGGCTCAAATCGGGCCGACTCGGCCCGATTCGGTGGTTTCGGCCGATACGCCGTTTCGGCCGTATCGGCCGAAACCGCCGATATGGCCGGTTCAGGCCGAAATTCAAAAAAAAAAAAAAAAAAAAAAGGTGCAAAACGCACCGTTTGACTTAACCTAAACCTAAAACTCTCTCACGCACCCTCACTTCGTCCAAACACCCACCGTCCCTCACTCCAATCTCCATCGCTCGCCTCTCTCTTCTCTCTATGCTCTGCTCTCTGGTTGCTCGGCTGCTCACTCCCTCCCTCACTCCAATCTCTATTGCTCGTCTCTCTCTTCTCTCTGTGCTCTCTGGTTGCTCGACTACTTCACTGACTCACTCCAATCTCCATCGCTCGTCCATGGAATGTTTTTTGAGAGGTTGTGGTTGCTATAGAAAAAAAAGGTTCAAAACTGCGTTTCTAACATCATGGGCTGTTTTAGACTTTTAGTTTTAATATTGTGGGTTGTATTTAATTTATGAACATCATATTTTAGTTATTAAATTTGGTATATGTTTATATAATGTGAAAAATTATGCTTAGCAATATATTAAAAATATAAATAAAAATATTTTTAATAATTTTTTAATCGCCGAGTCCCGCCGCACCCGCACCCACCTTTTTCAAAAATTGCCGAGTCCCGCACCCGTACCCGCACCCGCACCCGAAACGCACCCGTGCTTCTTAGGAATTGACTAGGCTAGATTACTACCGCACAAATAAACCGAGCACTGCAGCTAGTGATCTTGATTTTAAAATTCTAATAGTTGTAATGGGGTCTGTAGATGCATGTTCAAATTATAAGGCAAAGTGCAATTCCTGTGTAAAATAGTTTACATAAAATTTAGATCAACTTGAGTTGCATCAGATGTATATCAGAGAGGACTGTTTTAGCAAATTGTTTCATCTTGTTATCTTCTTTAGTTAAGGTAATAACTAATAGCAAATATAGGTCACACTTTTAACTATTTAGTTGATGTTGTGCAGATATTGTGAAGGATTGTTGTGACACTAGAATGAGTTAGATACAGAATTGGACAAATTTCACTCTAGGTCTAGGTACACCACAAATATTAAAGTATTTGATGTGACAGGTTGCATATTGTGCATTGATTTGGGCAGATATAAGTTAAAATTTGTTGTAACAATGAGTATGGCCTCAGATAGGGTTCGAGGGGCCTCAAGTAATGCTGTTGTGTGCAAGAGTTCATGTAGCCGACTCACAATCAGTTAGGATCAAGGCTTTAGTTGAATTGAGTTGAGTTATAGCTTAAACTTTATTGTTGCGTTCAATAGAGTTGCTAACTTTGTAATGCAGAATATATTTATTTAGTATGCTGATTTTCATGTAACATCTTTGCCTATTGTAGTTAATTTTAATGGTCAGCGTTGTCAATTTAGGTTTGCATTTTAATAAACTTATCGAGAGTATTTTTTCCTTGCAGATGGACTCCATACGGCAATACAAAATGCATCATATGCAAGCAACAAGTACACCAGGAAGCCAAGTACTGTCACACCTGTGCTTATTCGAAAGGTACTGACTATGATGAGCAATACTAGGTACATGACTCTTTTCACAATTTGCTAAGGTGGCAAGTTGTGATTGGTGCAACATCACTTTCATAGATGGCCCATCACTTATACCACTTATAGTATGCATCAATCACAACATGTCACCTCAACAATTTATGAAAAAAGTTATGGATGATTTTGTGCCACTAAACTTACTGAATTATTATTTGATGTTGCTTATCTGTTTGGTAATTATAATAGCTAAAGTTTCATGCTAGGAAACGTCTGAAATGTACTTTCTTGTGCAGGAGTCTGTGCAATGTGCGGTAAGCAAGTACTTGACACCAAGATTTACAAACAGAGCAATGTATGATGCAGACCAGATACTAGCTGCCTTCTCTGTTAGTGCCTTTCCCTAAGTGAACTCGTCAAAATCATTAGAGGATGTAAACTTTCATTAACCATAACATGTATACTTGGTGTTAGTAATGAAGAATAGCTCATTTTATATTCTGATGCATTGTACTTGTAACCTAGGTTATGGTGTTTCCATGTAAATTTATCTTTAAAATGGACAATTTCTTTCTGTAGATACAAGTGGCAAAATGTGCTTGGGTTTCTGATTTACTTTTTGTTTTTTTAAACCTCATGTATTTGCCTTTAATCCCAGTTTAGCATGGAGGTAATGATCAGGTGGCTAGGTTATCAATTGTGGTATAGGTTTTGAAGTTGGTATTATACGTCTTTTCTTATTTTTAGTTGGCATTGATAGGCCTGTAGTTGGTATTGCCCCTCATCATCTGATTATCACTTATGTTTAGGGATGGCAACGGGTCAGAACAGGGGTGGATCATGGGTGCCTTGTCCTTACCCTGTCCCCTTTTTGGTACTGGAAAAGCCTGCTTGGAGTGGGATAGGTAGGGCCGAGGTAGAGGTATTTTGTCATTCTTAATTAAGTGAATTTGTCATTGATGAGATGGAGATGAAAAAGAAAAGGAAGAGGTGGCGGTGAGAGTGCCGAGTTTGTGATAGATTGAATTACAAATCTTGGTAGGAAGTGATAGTTAGCATGATAAAAACAGGAATAGTAGAGGCAGCAAATTTTATCATTACAACTGCGAACATTCTATGAAAAATCCTTATCTAGCTTGTGTTGATAGGTTTGAGAATTCCATTCATTTAAAAGAAGCTGGACCCCTAAATAGTTTCCAAAAGATGTAGAGGAAGGAATTTGAAGAAGAGCTTGTAATTTAGAAAAACTGTTATATAGGGGTATTTTTCAAGATAAAGATTTATATTTTGGGGCTTAACTTATCTCCGGTGAAAATTTAACAGGATATCTCATTTTGTTTTAAACAGAAGTTGCTATATCACTCATTAATAAACCAATGGTAGAGATTAAAACTCAATGCCACCTCATTAAATTTTAAGCAAAAACTAATAGAGCCCACCCAAGATTAACGTTGCTGCTTCTTCTCACGTTAACAACGTTAATGTTTTCACTAACGTTTTTTTTTTTTTTTTTCAAGCCTGCCAAATCAGATTTTAGAACTGGGCTAAAGCATATGCGAAGATGTCATTTTCTGCAGGAATGACTACAACTCAATTGAGTGAGAGTAGAAACTCTAATTTGAAGGATTATTTACATAAATTTCTGAACTTTTCACCTATTAAAAAAAAAAAAAGACTATTTACAGTAATTTTGTAGATTTTCATGATTACTACCTTAATTGTTTGTAATGAGGTAGCGTGCTCTTTGAGTGTATAGATTTTATTTTGGGTTTAAAAAAATGCATGCCAAGTGCTTGAGAAAAGTTCCCAAATAATTTCAAATAGGGCCAGAGCCAACTAGCATATACTGTGAATGAAGCATTGTATTTGAAGGAATCATGCTAAGGCCAACTAGCAAACTGAAGCAGCTATAGCACTGCACCAGTTATGCAGCAGCCACTGCACTGCATCAGTTATGCAGCAGCTCTAGCACTGCACCAGTTATGCAGCAGCTACAGCACTGCACTAGGCACCAATTAGAGATTTTATAACCGCAACAACATAGATTAATATATATATATATATATATATATTTTTTTTTTTTTCTTCCTGCAAGCCAATAGCACAGCAACATACTATTCTTCCATAAAAAAAGATACTATTCTTCTATTTTGCATAAATTGTTTGCTAAAAAAGTACAAAGTAGCATTGAACTTTTACCATTACAAAGTTTGAGCTCTAACAAAATAGCATAAACTGTGAGTTCCATAATTACAATCTTCAAGCTCCAAAAAAAAAAAAAAAAGCATAAATCATGAGCTCTAACAATTACAAATTTTGAGCTCCAAAAAGTAGTATAAATTGTTAGCTCCAGCAATTAAAAACAATGGTTATTTACAATCATTCAAAACTAAGAATTCTCTGCATCCATTCGAAGATAGGTCAAAAAAGCTTCAATTTTACTAGTTGTAAACTTTGTAAGCAATGAACTGATACCATCCCCTTCAAGATCACTAGGATTCTTAGAACATGGAAGAGGAAGAGGAGGATTTGTCATTCCTGCTTGACACATTACAACTATTAGCCAAATATTAACTATTAGAAAATCCACATAAGTCTCTTGAAAATTCTTCATTTCTTTTCTTACCATAAAAATTTACTGAATTCTCAAATGTTCCAAATGAACTTTGTTCTTGATAATTTCTAATACTCTTTTCCTGTATATAGTAGAAACATAATAGTTAAAAATGATGATTAATCTTATAGTATAAAACTAATTGTTATCAAATAAAATTCAAATAATTCTAATTTATGCAGTCAAAGTAAACTCTAATACAATGATACCTGAGAAAATGACGAAGGATTTCAAGGTTCACCAACACTTGAAAAATGAGGAATGTACAAATCCTATATTTATTAGTGATTCAAAATCACCTAAAATGAAGGGGAAAAAAAGATTAAACAACATGGATGAAGTTACCTGAACTAAATGATCTATGTACGACAGAGGATTATAACTAATGGCTCCATTAACTTGCATAGATGAAGTTAAATACTTATCCTACGTAATGTGTAATGTTTAGTAAATTATTATGTCATTAAATAAAGAACCTAGAATATTTGTGAAGCAGTATAAATGTTAAAAATTATAATGGTGAGACTAGTACTTGTAAAACTGATTTGTTTGTATGGGTTGATGGATACTTCCTTTTTTCTTCTTTTTGGGCTTTTCAAGACAACTTTTAATCCGGCGTCTTCCTTTACAGCCTTGCTTCTTCTTGAGACCCTTAGCAGAAATTGTTGTCATCTCATCTGATAAATTTTCTTGGTTAATATTAACTTGACAGGGATTAGATTTTTTTTTCTAAGGATATCATTAATTTTTTTGCTCAACTCATTATAGCTTCCCAATGCTAGCTCGTATGCTTCCTCACATTCACTTGCTAGAGCGATAAGCTTGACATACATTGGACCCAAAAACTTATATCGAGTTGTAACTTCCAACTTGGTGTTAGCTTTGATATCATGTCCATTAAAGTCTTGCACAATCTCATTTTTTGTATCTTTTGTCCATCTCTTAAGGATATATTTCTCTGGAAGAACCTTAATATCCATAACATCAAGAATTTTTAAAGCATGACTACACAAAATTCCACATCTTTCAAACTTTCTACAACTACATGAAACAATCTTTTCAAATTCCAAACTACTCGACGGTCTTTTGGCATACCATATATTGAAACTATATACTCATGAGTTGCATTTCTTTCAACACGCTCCTTCACAAAAGCTCCTTGGAACTCTTCATATTGAAACTTCAAAAATAATTTAGGTGTATAAATATGTGTTGCTTGAATCAGAATAGGTGACACAATCTTAACTTTTGGCAACTTTTGCCTTAAATTGCACTCACCCTTCAACTCCTTGTAATGTTTTGTATCAAGTAGTCTCGCAAAATGTATGAAGAATTTTACAATATCATAGTTTGACCGTAATAATCCTTCAAATCAAAGTTTACACTCTCACTCTCACTCAATTGAGTTGTAGTCATTCTAGCAGAAAATGACTTCTTGACATATGCTTTAACCCATTTCTCTTTCACTTCAAATGTACTTTGAAGCCAAGAATTATCAAAAGCATTGTACTTATGAAGTATAGCATCCCAAGCACTAAGAAACTCTTCCTCCTCTTCCCAAATTTTAAAACATGCATTGAGATCACTTCTAAATTCATCCTCATCTCGTAATAAATGGTTGACACCCTTGAGAGCATTTTGCATCAAATGCCACTTACATAATCGATGACAAGTATTTGGCATCACCAATGAGATGGCTTTTTCCATTGCCGGATCTTGATCTGTAAAAATTGTATTTGGTTTCTTCCCAAGCATTGCTTCAAAAAATGCTTCAAACAGCCACTGAAATGTATCAATAGTTTCATCATATAAAAGGGCAGCCCCAAATATCGCAGACTCTCTATGATGATTAAACCCAACAAACATTGCAAGGGGTCGATACTCCTTATTAGTTTTGTACGTTGTATCTAAAGAAACCACATCACCAAATAACTTAAAATCAACAATCATTTGCACATCTGCCCAAAAAATATTTATTATTAGTTTTGAAGCATCTAACTGTACTGCATAGTAAAAGGAAAGATTTTCTTTCCTTTGTTTCTGAAAGTATTTAAATAAACTCCCCGCCTCACCACATTTCTGTTCTTTTTTCCATTTACTATAATGGTAATTCTTTTGATCTTGCTTGGTGTAACTAAGAGCATCTCTACCACCAACTTGCCTGGCCATGAACTCATATGAATCCTTCAATTTTATACCACTGTCATAAGCCAAATCAATTTCCATTCCTTGTGCTTTTGAGACCTTTCGTTGGGATGGCATCATGTGAGCACATTGTGGAATATGGAGAATATGATTATGGTTGAGCTCAAGGCTATGTATAAAATATTTCCCCTTCTTTTTATCAAGCCGAATTATCATATGAGCATTGCAACCTATCCTTGTTTCAGCCCGTTCATACTTATTTTCACCATCTCTCTCCCATGGGGCTTTATTTCCCTCTTTACAACAAGTAAACTTTCTTGAAGTCACCATGCCATTCTTTTTCCTTTTATTGCACCATTGTTTTTGAATACTAAATCTAGAATTTCTTCCACACTCATTATAAAAGTCATACAACTCTTGTTCAGAACCAAATTCAATGCCAAGTTTTGAATATAATCAGTATCCAATTTTTGACTATTATCGTTGTTTTCCTCTTCCATGCAACTGTTAAATATAAATCATAATGTATAAGAAATGTGAATTACCACTGAAAAATGAAAATAAATGAATGAATGATGGCAAAACTTTTGTAATCTTATACATTATTTGCCCAAATTTATTAACAATGACAAAAAAAAACCCATAGATTTAATAATATTTAGCCTAAACTTAATCTTTTAATTATTTTGACATCTCATAAACATAGGATTGAATAAGAAATCAAAAGTAAAGATGGAAATACCTTCTCAGATACTCTGACAGTTTGCAAAGAAATTTCTTCTTCTTCTTCACTCTTTTTTCTAAAGATTATACCGAATAGTTCTAAAATCTGATTTGGTAGGCTGGAAAAAAGAAAAATAAATAAAAAGAGAGGGAGAACTTGGGCGGCAAAACATATTTTTCTTATTACTATTTTTGTGTTTTGGCGCTGAGTTTTGAAATTGAAGAGTCGATGAAGTTAAAAAAAACAAAAAAAAACAAAAAAAAAAAACAAAACCATTAACATTAACGTGAGAAGAAGCAGCAACGTTAGTCTTGGGTGGGCTCTGTTATTTTTGCTTAAAATTTAGTGAGGTGGCATTGAGTTTTTAATCTCTACTATTGGTTTATTAGTGAGTGAAGTGGCAGCTTTTGTTTAAAACAAAAGGAGATATCCTGTTAAATTTTTACTAGAGGTAAGCTAGATCCTATATTTTGGGAGACTAATTATTTAGCTAGAGTAATAGCAGTAGGTCTGAATTATTGAAAGAATATGGCTACAAGCCTTTTCATTGGCCCCACTGCCAAGAATATATGGGTTATTGATGGCCATTTGAATGAAATTTCAAAGGTGAAATATTACAAAGCTAAAAGTGATTGTTCCGAGGTGATAAATGATCCCCTTGTCAAACGTCACGACACAGGAGTAAATATTCTTTTGTGACTCCATTCCACGTGATTGAAAATGAGAAAAGAAACAAATATCATTATAAGTTTGATAAAATGATGTGAAAAGTCATAAAACATTAGGGTATTTTGTAGAAAAAAAATCATTCTATTCTCTTAAAAGCTTTGTATAAGTCTAAGTGACCGTTTGGAGTGGGCGTATGCATTTACAAGTTTGCGTTTTCAGATTTTTTTTTTTCTCCTGCGCGTGAACAGTAACATCACATGGGTTCATTGTGCAGGGGACAAAAATCACTGTTCACGTACTGTTTATCACTATTTACAACACTGTTCATGCACTAAAAAATATTAAAAATAGGTCCCACGGAACTATTCACACATTTAAAAATTATTTTGCTACAGTATTTTCAGTTTTCAGTTTTAGCAACAATAAGTTTAATCCAAACGGACCCTAAGCACAATTTCTTGGCAGAAAACCCGCTTGAATAGAGTGGATTAATCTAACCTAAAAAGGTCGAATGTGTAGGGCTAAAAGTTTTGTTCCAATCTTATATAATGCATTGCAAAGACATACTAGTTAGAAACTTAGAATTGTTGGATAGTTTTCAGATGTGGAATTTTTAGAATTTAAACCATTTTGGTGTGATTCAACCACAAAGAAATAACACCTTGAATAAACTTATTTTGAATGAAAGAGCAAATATGTGATTCCAAAATATTCAAGCATCCTTGAAATTTTTAAGGATGAAAGTCATCCGCGAGCCTGCAGCTTTCATAAGGTTCAGTGAAAACAAAACATATTGAGAAGACCGGATTAGACCCCCCAAGTTTTGTTATGCAGTGGATATATAAATTATTTACCAATTAAACCAATTATGTAAACCCAGTGTGGGTTTGGATCCACATTTGAGTTTTGCTTTTGCGTTTTGCTTTTTTTTTTTTTTTTACACGCATTTCAGGGGACAAGTGCAACAGTGGAGTACTGTTCAGTACTGTTTGGCCGTGTTTTTTTTGACATTTCTGTCCGTGGATCCCGTGCACTGTTCACGGGACCCACAAACTTCACTTTTCAGTTTTTTTTTTAATTAAAAATAGGTCCCACGATACTATTCACACATTTAAAAATTATTTTGCTACGGTGTTTTCAATTTTCAGTTTTCAGTTTTAGCAAAATAAGTTCTATCCAAACAGACCTCCAATTAAAGTAATTTAAAAAGTCACCAAATCTATCAAGCAAGTAATAAATAGATAACATAGCGATCTAGCAACATAGTGGAAAAACGTTGGAGAATGTCTTCGAAGAAGAATAGAAACTTTTTGTAACCTAGACTTTACAATGTTAGTAGATGAACTCGAACTCATTGTTGTGACCCACAACAGTTTCAGAATTTCCAAACTACTTGTAAATGGACCACCTCACAAACAACCTGTCTGTGCTAATGACAATAAACCTCTTATCGACTACTCCAAGGTACCTACTTGAAGGTTCAATGACCTAATGAATTTCCCTGGACTGTGGTTTCAAGCTCTTGATCAATTGAGTTATGACCGAGTTACTATCAAACTCTAGACAAAATGCACTTTTTTAGCTACTTCAATATTCTTTGATCTTGTGGGTTCCAGTTAGCTTAACTAGTAAAGTCTCTGATGGTTGAATAAGAGATTTGAAGTTCAATCTCTACCTACACCAAAAACTGATTGGTGTCTTGGTCTGATAATAAAAAACTATCATCAGAAGCAGACGCTATAGATTGAAACTTTCTCTCAACAAAAAAAAAAAAAAAATTCTTTGATCTTGAACAAATGAACAACTTTTATAGATACTATTTCAAGTACATTCTCAATGGATATTGTCAATCTAAAAACTCACACATTTTCTTTTTTCTTAATTTGTAAGTACAGGAGAAATGCATACTACCAAAAACAAAGTACGATTTAGAGGGCTTGAGACATCAAGGCACAAATGTTGTCTACCAGATCATGTTACTGGATCTCAATAACGTTGAGGCCAAACTATGGTTAAATTTACGTAGATTGTTTGCCTCCTTATTATAGTTAAATTTCTGGAAAATGTTCAAATTAAATTTTAAAAATCTAAAAGAGTTGAGATTGTCAAGTCATTTAAAATTTTAAATGATGTAACTGTCAATATACTATTAAATCCAAAAAGTAAAATCTTAACCATAAAATAAGTGAACAGAGAAGATTTAAAATGAAGAAAATCTTGTTACTAGGTCCTCACTTAATCGGATCTTAAAGACATGCAACCTCTCCCTCTCCCCTTTATCCTTGTTTTGAGAAAGAAAGAGAGATTTGGATCATGTAAATGAACCTATTAGGACTTCATGCGCATTTTTAAGGATTCTTCAAGAGGATATTTGCCTTTTGGGTATAGAATGCTAGGTGAACACATTGTATTATCTTACAATTTTACTACCTATTACACAAAACATCCACTTTTTGCAGGGTTAGAGAGGTATAGTGGTTGGCAATCTTACCCCTAATTTATTGAAGAGATTGATTTTTAGACTTGCAACCACAGTTTATTTTCTATTTTCTATTTTCTATTTTCTATTTTTTATGAAAGACACTTGTCATTGCATCAAAACTGGACCTTTTTGTAATTACACTGCCTAAACCTTATTTTTTAGTGCATTCCGGATCAGCCTGACAGATCCAAAATAATATTCTTATCCACATCACCATAGGGTCAGTAAATAATCCAAAGTAGGATTATTTTATTTTTGTTTTTCGCAAAGATCTTTATGACTAGTTAGCAATCAACGACAACAATTATGGTACAAGTTTAGTTTTTTCCAAACAATTATAGTACATTTGTTTGTATTTTGAATTTCCGGACATAAATTATTGTACTTGACTTTGGACCCAATCGTAAGCCTCTTTTGGAAACAAGAAGATAAACAGGAGATACTTTGGATAAGATTACGGATTGCCTAAGATCAAACTTCAAAGGATCTAATTTTGCTTTTATTGATAAGATAGCTGAAAGAAACACAAAATTCAACTCTGATGAGAAGCCATTTCCATGGCACAATGTTTTCGTACAATACATCATTCAAGACTAGCTAACTTGGGCACAGGGATATTTTGTACATAGGAACTCAAGGAATAATCATACTGACGTTGAATCCTAATAGCAACAACATAAACAGTAAAATCCAAAACGTCAATCGTTATGTCCTCGAAGATGGTACGCCGTACGTTAGAGAGCAATATTGAGGGATATTGATGAATCCATAGTGTTCTTTTTTCTCAAATAAGCTTTTGGTAGAAAGGAATTAAACACCAACATGAGTTCTTCTACATTCATTCACTTGTTGAGTATCTTGTAGTCCAGTACTTCTCAATTTCCTCGGCTGTTCTTCCTGGGATCCTCCCAGCTATTAGAGCCCACCTAATCAAAGTTATAGAAATTCGACTGAGAAAAGCTTTTTGTGCCTTCACAATTTTTTTAAACTTCTTTTTTTTTTTCTTTTTTTTCTTTTTTCTTTTTTTAAATCATGTAATGCCACTGAATTACAAGACAGTTAGTTGCCTTTACAGGGCTTTGAATAAAAGCACGAGAAAAATTAGAATTTTAGAACAAACCCACCTCTCTCCTACAAGATTGAACATCCTTATGATAAGTGTCTCCTCATCTTCAGAGAATTCGAGCTTGGTCTCTTCACTTGTTTCCTCTGAAATAATAATCCAATATTAGTAAGGAGAGCTAAATTTACTTCTAAGGACTTAATATATCAAGTTAGTAGAATTCCAAACCAAAGACAGTAAATATTTGAGCACAAAAAAATACATGTATGTGAACAAAACGATATGGACCCAAAATATACATGTAGGACCCGGGAAGCAAAAAAAACTATTTAGAAATCAAGCAAGGAAGATGTGAAAATGACTGTCTTTGAACAGGATTATAAGCTTATAAATGCACTTGTGTGAGAAAAAAGAGGATATGAAAATTTATGTCAAAAAGGATACCTTGAGTGTATGTAAAAGTTTCATTGGAAGAAGAGTGTTCGGAGTCGGCCATTAGGAACAAGCTTCTGTGAAAAGAGTAAAGAGCCAATGTAGAATTGTGTTTATAGCATTAGAGGCGCTTAAGTAGTAGATATTAATAGTAGGGAGTGCACGAATTTGATAAGCATGTTTGAGAATAAGAATGGACGTTGACATAAGGTATGAATGGTAGTTGAATAAGGGAGCTATCAAGTCTCAAAACAAATTTGATAGGTAGTTGAATTGCTCGGATGGGAGGGAGTTTATACATTGGTATGTGTGTGGTGTCACTTTGTGTAATTGTTCTGCATTTTGTGACATTCACAGTGATGTACAAATTTTGAAATCCATATTTCACTTGGAAGCATGGGGGGTGCCAAGGGGGGCCATGGCCCCCCTAGCTTTTGAAAATTTCCATTAATCTTCTTTTACATTTGGTAAAAAATCTAAAAAATACACAAAAATGTATTCACTGGCCTCCTCAAGAAATTTTTCTGGCTCCGCCACTATTGGAAGCATATAAAATATTTGTTTCTTTACCTAATCCATGAGTTCACATGAAAATTAGATTACATGTTCTTTAATATTGTGTTAAACAATTTTGATGCATAGTAATGGAAAACAGACTGCATTAGAGTCAGTTCAGCCTGCCAGAAATTTTGCATTAAAATATCTAGCCGTAAATATATGCCCTCTTCGGAGTTCCCTCCTACATACCATGCATCTCTCTTGAACAAAGCATACACTATTACAAAGCCCCTAAACCAAAAACATTAAGATGATATTGTTTTGATTCTCCACACACACACACACAACAAGAACAACAACAAAAGAAGAAGAAGAAGAAGATATTGTAAAATTGGAGCTCTCTGCATAGTTTGGACGGAAATTAATGTTTGCAGAAAAATCAAATATTTTGCCATAGGCCTTATATTTTTTTCAATAGTATGATTTTGAGCAATTTCTAGGCACTTGAAAGCTATTCACTTATTTGACATAAACATAACTGTCAGCCACGTTAAAAACAGGTGGTTCCTCTTAGGACCTTGGCTGGATATGTTTGGAACCAGCTAGGAACAGAACAAAAGTTAATAAAAACATGAAGTTTTTACATTCTTGAAAATGTTAATGTGGCTGGTGGTATGTCCCAATCCACAAACCTTGAAGGGTCCCAACAATATCTTGATTGCCTGGTAGAATGACTTTATCCATAAATCAGTACTGGAGGGTGAATCACTGCAGAATATTTGGCCTCTGAATTATACCATTTGATTGAAGAGAAAAAGGGCCCAAGTTCCTTTCTATCAAAGGAAAGTTAATAGCACTAAGGTAACCCCACTTAAAGCCTTCTTCTTTGTTTTATTTGGATTAGTGAAAAGTATGGACTTGATGGCCAAATTTCGGGTTCATTTGTCTGTTGAGTACACTTTTAACGATATCTTAAATCTAATAATGAGCTTGTGCATTACCCTAAAGCAGCAAAGGGATGAGAAGAGTTGATCTGGTATTATGGTAGTAACTAGGAGCATAATTGGCAAGACAATTCCAAAAGTAGGTGTGGAAGATAGAACTTGTGATAAGTACCTAGCAATTACGAGAAAATCTAGGACAACAATTTTTTTTAACCACAACCACAATTGTGATGTGACAGATTGTGAGTAGGAGCGAAAAAATGGTAGGTCTATGTGAAAGTAATAAACAATCACTCACAGTTGGCCACATTAGAATTGTGGCAAAAAAAGTTACAGAGGGCGTTTGGCCTCCACATTTGCGTCCGCGTTTCAGTTTTTTTTTTTTTTTTTTTCAGCCTCAAAGGCTGACTTTTCCACTGTGAACAGTGCATTTGTGCACTGTTCACAGACCCACAAATACCACTTTTCAGCAACTTTTTCATTAAAAATGGGTCCCACGATACTATTTACACATTTAAAAATTATTTTGCTACAGTGTTTTCAGTTTTCAGCAACAATAAGTTCAATCCAAACGGACCCACAGTCCTACAACCACTTAGCAATTACTAGATGTCTAAAAACTTTAGAAAATTACCTAATCTTGAGTGCTATGCAGGATGAGGATCCATTTTTAGTCTTTGGGTAGAAGATCATCTAAAGGAACTTTTAATTTGTAATAATCTATTATATTTTTCTTGGCAAGGTTTGAATGAAGGACTTACTCATTTCCACGCCACCTCACCCTCATACCATATTATATTCAAAACAGTTGAGACTGCAAAACATTTTTCTTACAAATAGAGCACTGTTTACGAGTTTCCTAAGTACAAGTATATACATATTTTATCAATGTAGGTTGTATAACCGTTGTGAGACATCATTTTATTGCATTATGCTAATAGATTACGTATGAGGAGTTAGCATAATGAATCTTTAGAAAACACAGAGTAAAAGAATGGTACATTTTTTTCAAAGCTTAATTGAAAATCATTGCCATGAGCATTGGTGCTTAGAAATTTTTTCCTCTGCCATACATATCAAATGCTTTCCATGCACAAGGAGTCAATTTTTGCGTCTGAAAGCAATCCACGGACGTGACATCCTTGAACAAGCTAGTCGTACCGTACGATTACTAATTTGTTAGGTTCTTAGTTATCTTAATGTAGACAACGTTTTCCTTGCGTACCAAATATTGTTCTTTGGATAACAATTAACAATGAGGTCGTTGCAATGGGATATAATACTCGCACATAGACAAAGATGGTATTTTATTAATGCTTGAGAATATTATTTTGACAGAAATTGAAAATACATTATAGACACTATACTCGAGTCTTAGAGCCATATAAATTGTATGATCTCTTACATGAAACAGCAATTGCAAACATTTCAGTATATCTGCTACTGCTGAGAGTGCTGCTTAAAAACCATGAATCTTGACATGTTCCTTCTTCGCAATGCCAGCCTATTGGCCAAACCCCAATGTCGATGGTTTAGAATTCAGAAATCAATAGAGAGCAACAAATTGAAACATTAAGAAGTTACCTGAACTAGAAAGGTAGAAACATTCTTTCGTTGATCACCTTGAAGTTGAATGACCTGTGCACATCAAGAATTTTATACAGTTTGAACATTTGAACGCTCACTATCAGTGAGAAAGCCAGGAGTCTATTATAGTAGTAGATAATGTAATATAAGCACCTGGCCCAGCTCTGGATCCTGGACAACAGTACCATTACAGCAAAATTCTTTCTTAAGGTCCTTGAGTATTTTACTATAGCTGAATTCCTTCTTCAAGCCCTGGACAGTGGTCAAGCGTTTCCTACCATTACGCTGCTGTATACGCACATGAACGTACCCCTTTGCCCCGGCAGAGTCCTTATCATTAGCCTCTGCAAATGGATCTTCCCACCAAATCACACAGGATGCACACAAAAGCAAACAACAAAAGTCAGCATGTGCTGTTCCCATTGTCATCTAATGACTTAAATTATGGCATGACTTCTGCAACAAGTGCTTACACCCTGGATATATTATATTCCAATCCAGGTTACAAAGTAATCCGGTTTTAAGATCATTATTATTTTTGGATTTTCTGTTTTTCGAAACCTTGACTACCTTGTCGAGGATCAATAGGTAACCCCAAAATTTTGAGACTAAAGGCTTGGTGGTTGTTATTTTTCAAAACACAGCACTTAACAGTAAACAACATAGAGAAGAAAAAAACATACCGAAGGCACTAGGTATTTGGATGTCGAGTTCAGACATGAAACTTGGTATAGGAGATTGAAGAGATCCAGCACAAGTTCTTTCTCCCCTTCTAAACACAGATGCTCACAGCTGAATCCAAGTTAAAAGTCCCATCAGTCCCAAAACACTAACATGGTTTGTAACACAAAAGTTTTGAAATTAACACCATATCTTAAGGGAGATTGAAGAGGAGCAAAAAGAGTTGGACCACATTTACTATTTTCCTTTGATCTTTTTACCTCCATTTCTATACAATCTTAAAGTAATTTACCCCTTTAAATTTTAAATGGTAACTTTGAAAAGCTTATGATTTTTTTCATTCAAGTAAATCATATCAAGACACTAACTTCTACTTTGCCCTATATTTTCTCAAATGCTCCCATCAACTTTAGTGAAAGGGAAGAAAAGGACAAATTCCCACCCCCCCACAAAAAAAAAGGGATCATTATGCTGTTCTGCACTTCTGCCTTCGACTTGTTTTAGTCATTAACCAACAACCACTCTTTGAATAATAATCTTCACATCTCCAACCACAGATTTGTACTTCTTGTTTTGCTCTTAAATACTGTTATTGCCAATTCTTTGTAAAAATCCTAAATCTGATCAGAGTATGTTAGGTTTTTTTTTTTTGGCAAGGATAGTCAGTGTGCATCACTTTATCACAATATAATGGTTGCTAAAGAAATATCTTTAAAAAAATAAAAGACAGATCACACAACATAATGTTCTCAAATTCAAAATTTTAAGACCTAGAAACAATTTAAAATAGCCAAAGAAGAGTTCAAGGGAAATTCTGGATGGAAACATTGAACACAAGAAGATAAAAAGGCTTGTCCAAGGAAGTGATAAAATGCCAATGGCACTAACTAGTGTTTTAATCCTTGAAACATAATTCACTCTTCATGTTAATGAGTAAGTTTGACTTCAAGAGGAGGTGGAGAAAGAGATTCAATTATTCAAACTAGAAACCTATGCTTCATGCATGGCCAATTATGATGCTCTTAAACTAAACAAGTAATGGCAGAAAATAAATTTCTAGCTTATGTGAATATAGTATATATTGAGTATATCTTCAATTCAAATTGACAACATGAATTTCCATAGAAACCAAGTACAGCTGCATTTCTCAAATTTACAAAACGATTTATTTATATGACACAGGCAGTAGGCATGTGTCCAGAGAAGGTATACACAGATATTGAATTGTCCATATAACATAGTTATCATTTCAGTAACAAAACAACAATCTAATTTTACATGTTTTTTCCCCAATTACACTGTATGACTAATGAGATCCATATATTAATAGACAAAAAAAGGGTGCCTAAATTTTCCAGTGGGTCTACTCACATGCATGCACCTGACAAGGTTTCTATTTCATTTGTGCAGAAAGTTCCTTCCCACTACCAAATGAATTATGTTAGTCAGGATTACTTTTGCTTTGTCAGGATTACTTTTGCTTTGTTCTTAAGACACAGTTATTGGACTTACGGCGGCCATCCCATTATGTTTGTGCTTTATTAGATTTAGATATCAATGGATTTTTTTTTTTTTTTTTTGTAGGTCAGACCAGATTTGATCTCAAGTATTTGTTTGGATCCGTGTCCACATCTATGCATTTACGTATTCAGTTTTTTTTTTTTTTTTTTTGCCGTAAAATTTGACTTTTCCACCTATGTACTGTTTATGTGTCTGACAAAATGCATTATTTAGCACGGTTCACGTACTGTTCATGAGACCCACAAGTACTTTATTTAGAAAAAAATATTAAACTGTTCACGCACTGTTCATAGGACCCACAAGCACTTTATTTAGAAAAAAATATTAAAAATGAGTTCCACGATATTATTCACATATTTAAAAATTATTTTGTTACAGTGTTTTCAGTTTTTAATTTTCAACAAAATAAATTGTTTTGTCTCTTGAGTGGTATTAAATACTCCATTAAATGATGATTACTCATCTTTTTCAACAATATAAAGTCAACTGGTTCACAAATAACACTCAACCACCTTGGATTTGTGTGTGGGTGTCAGTGAATTGATAACAAATTACTTTTTTCTTTTCCTTTCAAACTATTTGCATTTCGGCTAAAATTATCTATTTAATATTCCTTAACGTATGTCCTTAGGTTAAGCCTATAATCATAATAGTACAGACAATCACCACAAATGACAATCATCAGTAGTTTGGGGGAATCAAACCCAAAAAGTTTGGTCACATGGGATTCTATGACTTGTGTTTTCAACAAGATGCATTCATAAAATCACGAAAAGGACTTGTGTCTTCAACAAGAATCATTCATAAAATCACGAAAAGCATCGCTAATCAACTCTCTCTTCTGAAGGAAAAAATAAAAATAAATCCTTAGTACTTACTCAACAAATACAAGTCCCTATCTCAAAAGATTTTTTTTGGCTAATATTGAGACACGGTAAGATTCAAACCTATGACGGACACCATATTATGATTATCCTTTATTAGGTCAAGATATCAATAGATTTCTTCTTTATGTAGGACAAATTCGATCTCAAATCTCCTAAGTTGTATTTAATACTCCATTAAATGATGATTACTTATCTTTTTTACAAAAATATAAAGTCAATTGGTATAGAAATAACACTCAACCACCTTGGATTTGTGTGTACGAGTCATTGAATTGATAACAAAGGTGTTTTACTTTTTTCTTTTCCTTTCAAACTATTTGCATTTCGGCTATAATTATCTATTTAATATTCCTTAACATATGTCCTTAGGTTAAGCCTATAATTATAATAGATACAAACAATCACCACAAATGACAAGCATTTGTAGTTTGGGGGAATCAAACCCAAAAATTCTGGTCACATGGGATTTCACGTATTAAACAAGAAGCATTCATAAAATCACAAAAAGCATTGCTAATCAACTCACTCTTTGGGGGGGGGGGGAAGATGCTCAACAATTACAAAAGTCCCTATCTCAAAAGATTTTTTTTTTTTTTTGGCTAATATTAAGACACAGTAAGATTGAAACCTATGGCAGCCACTATATTATGATTGCTCTTTACCAGGTCAAGATATCAATGAATTTCTTTCTTATGTAGGCCAGATTTGATCTCAAATCTCTTAAATTGTATTTAATACTCCATTAAATGATGATTACTTATCATTTAAAAAAATATATATAAAGTCAATTGGTATATAAATAACACTCAACCACCTTGGATTTGTGTGTACGAGTCATTGAATTGATAACAAAGAATTTTTTTTTTTTTTTTTTTGTGTCTTTTAAACAATGTACATTACGGCTATAATTAACTATTTAATATTCCTTAGCATATATTTTTAGATTAACCCCAAACAATCATCGCATATGACAAACATCTGCAATTTGGGGGAATCAAATCAAAAAGTCTGGTCCCAAACCTATTGCTTTAGTCAAATTTTCTATCATATTATACAAGAAGCATTCATAAAATCACAAAAAGCATTGCTCAACAATTACAAAATTTCCTGTCTCAAAAGCCTTGTAGCTTAATAATATTGTCTAGTTCTTATTATGTGAAGAATCTGTGTTCGAATTCCCTCTCCCACTTTTTGCTAGCAAAAAAGTATTTAATACAAACATGAGATGACAATGACGATGACCAGATCATGTAACATAATTCTAATGAAACAATAATTGAAATTAACAACAAACAACTAGTCCAAAAAAAATAAGAGAAAAGTACCTGATTCTAAATGAAGCTGTGAGAGAGAGAGGAAAGAGAGAGAGATAGCTGAGAGAATTGGATAAGTTAAGGAAGGTGGTGGTGTGATTGGATCCTTATATAAAATAAATGATAAAATGACAACATAGTTTTGGCCACGTCTTTGCTTTAATGTAGACAAGCATTCTTGACCATTAAGTTTCAAATTCCAGCCTAACCAAACATTTAATTTCTTCTTCGAAATCCATTTCCCATTAAACGTATGGATTAAAATTGTTGGTATTCTTTGACTGTTTCGGTGGACGGTATTCATAGTTTGCCAAAAAAACTTGAAGAAATGAGATAAAAAAGGGGCATTCATGTTTTTCTGTTTCTTTTTTCCCCTGGTAAAATGGGTTAATTATAGATTAAAACTCCTTTAAATTTTGAACACTCTTGGATTTCTTGAATACTCTGGATCGATTTGGCAATAGGCTGTCCATGAAGTTAGAAAATTTGATATCACGCCCAACTTTTTACCCAGTCAACCAGCCAACCAATAACCCTAGCCCCTTAGGAAGAAAATACGTGCCACGTAAGCTTTGTTCAACATTTTGAATGCATGGCTCTTCTTTTTTTAATTTTAGTTTTTTTCATTCTCAACAATGAATTGTCAAATGACCCATGGTTCTTCCCCACTTGTTTAGCTCACTAGTGGATGGAATCGTACACATACAGGTGAATGGTAATGTAAACTGTAAAGTTGAGTTGTGGAATTTATCAAGAAAATTTTGCATGACAAAGGTGAGGAGAAAAACAAACTTGAAAATATAGAAAAGACACCCCTAAACACCAGCAAAGACCAAAGAGTTGATCCCTATCGTCTTGCTTTTTGAATCATAAAGCTTGCTACTCAAAAACCTTAAAAATGGTAGTATAAAAGGAGATTATTACAACATTGGCATTGGGGGCTCTAAAACTCCCAATTTGATATTTTAAAACCTCAAACTATAAAAATTAAGCTTCAACCAGATGGTTATACTTCATAAAAATGCAACTCAGCTAAAGTAAACTCTTAGCATTCACATCCAAGTTTGTATCAAAGTTGTTATTTTACCATGTAAAAACCTACTTTATCTATCATACCAATCTATTTTACAATATATCCAACATCTCAATTTATTATTATAACATACAACTCATTAAAATAATATAACTATACAATAAAATAATATAAAAAGGGAGGAGAGAGAGTGGACTCAAAAAATAGGGAAGAGAGAGACAATATTTTCACATTAAAAAAAATTCTTTACAACTTGGTTGTAAAAAATTTTAGATATGCACACTTGGATAAATTAGGTTTTTTATGCATTGGTGCTGTAGAATAGCCATTGGGGGGGTTTGACAACCCCCAATGCAAATGCTCATTAGCATCCAAGTATCTAAAAATAATACCCATTTTATCCTTAAAAAATTACTTTTATCTGTTTTACACTACCATTTTACAATTACCTTATGTCCAAATTCTTATTTTTCACATCACAACCAATACTATTCATTTATCTACTCTCTCTCTCTCTCTCTCTCTCTTTGCTACTAGCAACCATACCAGTAATTAGTCTACAAACCAAGCATCGCCACCACAGCACCCAAATCTACAAACCAAAACCAACCCCACTAACCACCAAAACACTAAAATTAAACAACCACCAACCAACCAAACATCAAACCACCAACCACCAAAACACCAAACTAAACACTAAAAACAAAAACTAACAACCGAAACTTAAAGCAACTACCAAAACCAAGCCAAGCAACCATTGAAACCAAGCCCAGCACCACCAATTCAAAGCCAACCACCAATTCAGCCACTAATTCAAAACTAACCAACTGATTCAACCCACAACCCCTGATTTAAAGCCAAAACCACCAATTCAAACCCATCAAACAATCAGAAACAAAACCCAGCCGCCGCCGCCATGCACCTTTTGTCCTCAAAGCCGCCACCACCTCCTACCAAAAAGAAAGCAATATTTTGGTTTGGTCAAGGAGAGAGAGAGAGAGAGAGAGAGAGAGAGAGAGAGAGTGAACATTGTTTTGTATAAGTTTAGATAGAGTGAACATTGTTTTGTATAAGTAAGAAATTGCTATAGCAAAATTGTAAAAATTTTTAGGTTTAGACACTTGAGTAAAGATGGGTTTTAGTGTTTTTGGGTTCTAAAATAACAATTTGGGAGTTTTACAAACCCAATGCTAATGTTCTTACTAATAAGATTTTACTATAACAAATGTCTATTTCCTCTTAATGGTTTTTTTTATAAAAATTTTATCCTCTCTCTCTCTCTCTCTCTCTCTCAAACCTCACCACCGGCGTGGGTTGTTTTGCATAGAGATTGGCATTGGTCTTTTTGCAGATCACGTGGGTTGTGATGTTGAGATTGGTGTGTGATGGTGGTGTGGTAGTGGTAGAGATCGGTTGGAGGTATTAAGATTGGCGCCGGTTGTTGGTTCATGGGTGTTGGTTCGGTGGTAGGTTGTGTGTGTGTGGGTCGTGGATTGTGGTGCAGTAGTAGTGGCATGGGTCATGCAATGGTGGCATGGGTCTTGAGATTGGTTTATTAGCATTGGTTTATTAGTGTAGGGTGAATTATGAAAGTGGATATTAAAATACATAACTTAGTTTTTTAGTATCTAAACTAACAACTTTTGTAAATACCCGGATGATAATTCTTAGTAACCATAAGTAGCAAACAAGGAGGATGAGTGAATAGCATTTGGAGAAGCTTTTTAATTGCAAAAACCAAGTAGAGATTTTCGGGTTGAGTTTAATTATAATAAGGATTTGAATGGGTTTTACATACTCCAATTAAAATTGTCAAATCATATTTTCAAATATTAAGGGATAACACTTTCCACAGACAATCTTTTGAGAAAAATTAAAATCCCATACCCTTGGATCTGAATAACCACAAATTTCAACTAGCTAGGCCGCCAAAATCCGTCAGAGATACTATCGAAGTCTAAAAGAGCAGCCAACAAATATGTATTACTCAAGGTTTTGTTTGTTGGTTGAAAAAAGACTTCAAGAATAAAAATTAGAAGAATGATAAAGCTACAAATTTTTTTTTTACAAACTGTTAACGTAGTAAGTGATTATTGGTAAATAAAAAAATAATGTCAATAGTGAAAGTAGATTATGAGAATGAAAACCAATAAGAATTTTTGCCAGTATCCCCCCAAGAAAAAATGTATAGAGACAGTATCCCCCCAAAAAAAAATGTATAGAGACACAGGAAAATAAAGGGGAAGGATGAAAGAGAGCCGTTGTTGGTGATGGGCCCTGAGAAGATGAGCCATAGTTATTGGTCTGGGCCAAGAGAAAGAGCGGATAGGTATTGATTGTATGGCAGGCTCTATACTCTATAGCTTAGTTTGTGACTAGCTGGTAAAGGCACACTGGGTTTAGAGTGTGCACTCTCAAGTAATTGTAATTCAACTTAGCAATTAATTACATTAACCATAGATTATCAACAACTACATCAGAAGCATTGGAAGTATAAAGGGCAATTGAAGCTAACAAAGTGTGATGTAGACGGAGACTTACCTTTGTGTTTGAAACAATAAACTTGGGATTTGGTCCTAAGTGGTGAATGATTTTGGATTCTAGTTTTAGATGGAGGACGAGTGTGAGAACAAACTGGCTCGTGACTTAAGACAGTTGGACCGAGAGTTCCTATCTAGTGCTGGGGATCCATCTCCATAATTTTTGTGTTATGTAAGCTAGTATAATCTTGATGTATGTTGGGGCGTCATCTCAATATATTGTGGTGTTTATATACATGCTTTGGCATCATTTTGTAGGTGTTCAACGAAAGTTCATTTTAATTAGTTGAGAGAAAAATATATAATCCTAATAATCTACGATAATAAAGAGAATAATGACAGGACCACACACCCCATCAATTAGTTTCAATCACTCTAATTAGCATAATCTACTCTATCAAACTCTAATCACTCTAATTAGCTCAAACTACTCTATCAAAATCACTTTAATTAGCTTAACCCAAATAAAAAAAGCTCTTACATGGCTAAACACATACAAGACAAGCGTACGAACCACGAGGAGTATGAATTTCACTTCCATAAGCCAACTTCAAACAATCAAACCTACTAGTCTCAACTATTGTTCTAGGAGTTCTAAGAAAAATCAATTGAGTTTCTTCTTTACCAATTATGCCTGGGTTTGAAAACCAAACCAAAGCACCTAAACAATGGAGGTATCATCAAGCACACAATTCATAGCACAAATATACTTGCAAACATAGCAACATCATCAAATTTATTTAAAGGCCACATCAGGGCCACAGACATAATAATATAAATATAAAAGAGTTTTTGATGTTTCCACCATTAAAGCAGAAACAATTAAACAGAACCATAATAAATCATAACCATAATTTTGAATCATAAAAAGCAGGGCTTTTTCACTCCTCAGAAAGCACCACCACGGAGACGGAGGACAAGGTGAAGGGTGGACTCCTTCTGGATGTTGTAGTCAGCAAGGGTGCGGCCATCCTCGAGCTGCTTTCCGGCAAAGATCAACCTCTGCTGGTCTGGTGGGATCCCCTCCTTGTCCTGGATCTTCGCCTTCACGTTGTCGATGGTATCCGAACTCTCCACCTCCAAAGTGATGGTCTTTCCGGTGAGGGTCTTGACGAAGATCTGCATACCACCACGGAGACGGAGGACGAGGTGAAGGGTCGATTCCTTCTGGATGTTGTAGTCGGCGAGGGTGCGCCCGTCTTCGAGCTGCTTCCCGGCGAAGATCAACCTCTGCTGGTCCGGTGGAATGCCCTCCTTGTCCTGGATTTTAGCCTTGACGTTGTCGATGGTGTCGGAGCTCTCGACCTCCAAGGTGATGGTCTTGCCGGTGAGGGTCTTGACGAAGATCTGCATGCCACCGCGGAGACGGAGGACGAGGTGGAGGGTGGACTCCTTCTGGATGTTGTAGTCGGCGAGGGTGCGGCCGTCCTCGAGCTGCTTTCCGGCGAAGATGAGCCTCTGCTGGTCCGGTGGGATGCCTTCCTTGTCCTGGATCTTGGCCTTGACGTTGTCGATGGTGTCGGAGCTCTCGACCTCGAGGGTGATGGTCTTTCCCGTCAAGGTCTTGACGAAGATCTGCATGCCACCGCGGAGACGGAGGACGAGGTGGAGGGTGCTTTCCTTCTGGATGTTGTAGTCGGCGAGGGTGCGGCCGTCCTCGAGTTGCTTTCCGGCGAAGATCAGCCTTTGCTGGTCTGGGGGGATTCCTTCCTTGTCTTGGATCTTGGCCTTGACGTTGTCGATGGTGTCTGAGCTCTCCACCTCGAGAGTGATGGTCTTGCCGGTCAGGGTTTTCACGAAGATTTGCATCTATCAAAAACAACAATAACGACATGAGATTACGATACGGCGCCGTTTCTGATTTCATGAATTTCCATATAAAATTTTCCAGATTCAACAGATCAGATCAGATCAGATCAATCATAAGCAATATATAGAAATAAATATAGATTTTTTTTTTTTTTTGGTTTCATTTTCCATACAGCTCTAACGAAATAATAAATCTTTCATTGTATTGAAAAAATAATTTTGATATAAATCCTCCACTATAATCAAGTTTTAATTTTAGTACAGATCTGACCAAATCAATTGGATTTGAGCGCAAAATAGCACCAATTACCATATGGCTTTTACAGATATGATAGATCTATAATCGGCATATGCTTTTCACTGCTTTATGGCTTAAGCTAAAGTCCACCAATATAAATAATCAAATTCCACGAATTTCCGTATAAATCCCACAGATCCATAATTGCTTTGATGATTATTTATGTTTGGATTTCCCAAATATTATGGATATAAAAAGAGGAATTTTACTATGCTTCAAATAAATCAAGAAGAGGACTGAAATAATAAATAAAAGAAAGAAAAAGAAAGATACCTTGAGAGAGTTTTGATTTTTTGCTTCAAAAAAAAGTACTAATGGATTGAATGATTTGAATCTGAACGATGAAACAACGAAGGAGTTGGGCTTGATTTATAGGAATAAGTTGAAGGGTTGGACACGGAAATTGAGGGACCCGTGACTGAGAGGTTGAATTAGGTGATGACACGTGTCCAGAATGAGGTGTCGGGCACTAGTGTACACGGCAAGTTGGAATCCGATGATTTCGAGGTAATTTGATTAACGACGTCAATGATTGTAACGTATTGGTGGGTTTTAGCGGTAGTTGACGGCGGTAATGACGGAGTTAAAACCGTAGAGAATTGGATTTTGGACAGCGTTGCTTATGGTGCAGAACATAAGTTTTGTTTAGTAATATTATTTAAATGTTTTAAAATTGCGTGTGAATATAAAAAAAATTATAAAAATTCGTGGTGTTTAAATAATAAAAATTACTTATTCTGCCTTATTTTTTTTGTTTTTTATTTTATTTTGAGATGTCCTAAAATATTGTCCTGTTTTTAAAAATAAAAGTCATTAATTTACTAATGTTCTGATTATATTCCTATTAATTTACTAATTTAATTTTTTGATAAATTTTTTTAAGGTTAGTTTTGAAAAATTATATATTTTTAAAAAGTAGACAAAATAATAAATAATGTTCCCTTAAAAAATTTAACTTTTTAAAACAAAAAAAATGGACGGAAGGGGTATTATTTAAATAACTATACTAAATACACCTTTAATTTTGGTTTGTTTGACGGAGTTATCTATGAGGGACACAGAAGTCAGTGTCAATGGGCCGGCGAGGTTTGTGTTGTATTGGTATATTTTGCAAGTGGGTTTTGTTTATTTCCCGTGTGCTCCACTAGGAGTTGTTGGGGGAGCTATAAAGATTCCTAGGTCAGCCAACCACTCCTCACAGGTCAAGCCTTCTTTTATTATTTATTTATTTATTTTTATATTAGAGACAATATAGAATTTCGATTATAAACATTTTTGTGAGTCTTTTAGCTAAATATTATAAAAAAATAGAGTTTATTGTTGTTATAGACACTGTTTAAAGTTATTTAACAAAATGAGGAGAGAGACTGAATTTTGATAACACTTGTCGAAATTATAAGAAAAAGTAAGAGAGAGAAGAAAGTTGAGTGATGTGATTGGAAGGGAGAAAAAATGAATTTCGGTGATGACATTATCGAAATTCATTCCACTGCCCAGGCTCTGTCCGTGAAGTGCCCCAGTGGGAGTGCTCAAATGATTTACCCATTGTGGCAACCACGTTGCCGAAAATGGGAGGAAAAGGTAAAAATAAAAAATAAAAAAAAAAGTGGTTGCCAAAATCTGGGGAGGAATTGAAAAAAAAAAAGGGTGTTATGTCCACAATATTTTTATAACATTTTCACAACAAATCACGAGTCATTAGTTGTTATTAGTTCAAATTTGAATTTAACACTGAGATTACTTTTTTAATCCAACAATAACAACCAGTAGTAACCTGTCATTTAGGATTTGTTGTAAAAATGTTGTAAAAATTTATTATTTCTTAAAAAAAAAAAAAAAAAAGTGGCAATTGATTGGTGGCAATGGCATTGCCAAAATAGAGGGGAAAAAAAATTGTGGAAATGGATTTGTGGTAATGGCATTGCCAAAATAGAGGGGGAAAAATTGTGGAATGAATTTGTAGTAATGGCATTGCCGAAATAGGAGGTGAAATTTTTTTTTTGCTGCAATTGGTTTGTGGCAACGGCATTGCCGAAATAGAGGGGAAAAAAATTGTTACAATTGGTTTGTGGGAATGGCATTGCTGAAATAGAAGGAAAAAGGAAAAAAAAAAATTGTTTGATTTTTGGCAATGACATTGCGAAATAGGAAATTGGAGGAGTGAGAGAGAGCTGTCTGAATTGCAAAAAATCAAACAAATTGAGTGCATTATAAAACAAACTGGTCTTTGATAATCGTTGGGAGATTGGAGGACATCAGGCCAATGGAGAGGTTTTAGTTGTTGCCAGCACGGTAGAGTTGACCTTGCTTATTGATATGCAACTGTAGTTACATACAGCTTTCTTTTTTTGAAAAAAAATAATGGATTGGAGGATGGACTTTGTGTATGTGTTGTAAGCTGTAGTTACAGACAGCTTTCCTATTACGGCACTGTCATTGCCAAAAATCAAACAATTTTTTTTTTCTTTTCCCTTCTTTTTCAGCAATGTCATTGCCACAAACCAATTGCAACAATTTTTTTTCTCCTATTTCGGTAATGTCATTGCCACAAATCAATTGCCACTTTTTTTTTTTTTTTTTTTTTAAATAATTTTTAGAAATGATAAATTTTTACAATAAATCCTAAATGGTAGGTTGCTACTGGTTGTTATTGTTGGATTAAAAAAAATAATCTCAGTGTTAAATTCAAATTTGAACTAATAACAACTAATCACCCGTAATTTGTTGTGAAAATGTTGTAAAAATATTGTAGACGTAGCACCTTTTTTTTTTTTTTTAAAAATTCCTCCCCAGATTTCGTCAGCCACTTTTTTTTTTCCTCCCATTTTCGGCAACTTAGTTGCCACAATTGGTAAATCATTTAGGCACTCCCACTGGGGCACTTCACAGGCAGAGCTTGGGCAGTGGAATGAATTTTAGTAATATCATTACTGAAATTCATTTTTTCTCCCTCCCAATCGCATCACTCAACTTTCTTCTCTCTCTTACTTTTTCTAACAATTTCGGCAACGGTGTTGCCGAAATTTAGTCTCTCTCCTCATTTTGCTAAATAACTTTGAACATAGCCTAGAACAACAATAAACTCCATTTTTTGTAATATTTAGCCAAAAGACTCCATTTTTATTGTACAGCAGAAATTTTATGTTTGTTTTTTTAAAGAAGAAATTAGAGTGGTTGAGCTAACTAAAATTTATGTTTTGTTTTTATTATTTAATCGAATAGAGTGAGGAGGAGAAAGAATGGGGCCAAAATTAGAAATTAACACTGTTTACAAACAATATAATTAGTAGGCATTGTTTTAAAATTATATTTATTACTAACATCTCGAGTTTCTAAAACTCAATTTAGGGTTTATAAATCGAGTTTTAAAGACTCGGTTTTCATGTTCTGATCAGGTCTGACGTGGTCCTTCTCCACGTGGCGTCTACCTAGAAATCGAGTCTCTAAGACTTGATTTATAACTCGACAATTTGAAACTCGATTTATGGCTTCATTTGTATCCACGTGAATTCTAGCTAGATATCGAGCTTTAGAGACTCGGTTTTTAAAAAGGATAATCGAGTTTTAAAGACTCGATTTATGAGCTTTGGTCCATAAGCATCCACGTGCCTAAGCAGCTGCTTTTTAGTCCTCATATCTCTGGGTCTCCCCGTTTCCTCCTCCAAAAAGACCCAGCGGCTCTCTCTTCCTCTCTCACTCTCTCGCTCACTCTCATCCAAAACTCACCCCCATTACAAAACTTTAAATCAAACTCACCCCCCATTTACTCCTCATGTCAGGTAAGGTTTACACTCACTCACTCTCTTTAGTTGTTAGTTACATATATATATATATATATATATATTGTTAGGTTTTTTTATGGGTATGTATATCGTGACTTTTTTTTTTTTTTGGTTTGATATTGTTCTTTATATTTTTGATAGAATGATTGGAAGGTTTGTAATGGGGTGAGTTGTGTGTTTAGTTTTTTTTTTTTTTTTTTTTTTTTTGGTTTGAGTATGATTAATGATTTTTTATTTTTTTATTTTAGAAACAAATGATAATGATTGAGTGTGTTTGTATGTGATAGGGTGAGTATATGCAAATGTGGGGTTTGTATATGCATATAATGTAACAAGTTAGTGTATATATTTGCTAGGCTTTTATAAAAAGTAAAAAATATTGTAGATATATATTTGTATTGTTAGGCTATTTTTGTTGTTGTTTGGTTTAATATTTTTCTTTATTTTTTTGTTAGAATGAGTTGAAATTTTGTAATGGGGGTGAGTTTTGTCTTTAGTTTTTTTTTTTTTGTTTGAGTTCGAAATGATAATGATTGAGTGTGTTTGTATGTGATGTGGAGTGTGTTTGTATATGCATATGATGTAAGAAGTTGTAATTTTTGTACTTTGAGTAGATAAAATGGTTTTGTAATTGATGTTAAATGAAAGAGATAAAATATGTCACTAACATATTACAATTGACTCTAATAGGTTCACAATCTCTGAAGAATATTGATATAAATGTATACTACGGTGGACCCCTTCTCAATCCTGATGAGATTGATGGATTCCCATTTAAAGGGCCGGGTATCGAATGCTATTACATGATGATACGTTGTAAGTTGAAGACGTTAAATGATTTAAAGATGAAAATAATGGAAGAATTGAATTTGAACCCTGCCTATTATGACATAAAGATTATTTACCGTTACCCACAAGAAGTCCTTCATGAACGGATAAATTACGAGTATATGGCGATCAAAGAAGACAAACATGTAAAGATCATGTTTAATAGGATCCATAAAATGCCTCAAGTAAATGCTGCTAAGTTGTACATAAGTTTGGGGCCGCTTGCAGAAATTGATGCCGAGGAGGTGCAACAAACAACTACATCTTTACAATTTACAGCCCTAGATGATGGATGCACTACAATGGGAGATTATACACTCCCATCTCAAGATCATGCTGTCAATACTGGTGAAACACTCCAATCTCAAGAGATACATTTAAGGGAGGAAGACGAAGACGAAGATCATGCTGCAAATGATGGTGAAAATCTTGATGATATGGATGAGTACGAAGAGAGGATTGAGTGAGGCAACTTTGACAGGGATGTGGATGACCATGAACTTGTTCCCAATTTTGCAGAGGAAAATATGGAGTACCATGATGAAGGTGATACGAACGATGATATTGGCATCCAGCATGATACAAATACGACCACTGCCTTCACACCTCTTGCCGAGTCATTCTATGCAAATACTTGGGAAAATATGGTTGATCATTCACGTCTTCAGATACCATTTGTTTCTACTTGGGAAGATGGGATGCATTTAAGTAAAGGGTTGACTTTTGCAAATAAAAAGGCAGTGAAGCATGCATTGATAATATATGCAGCAAAGGAGAATAGAAATTTTACAATCCGAAGGTCGACCAAACTAAATTGTGCGCCGCATGCATTGACACCAATTGCAAGTGGTACATTGGGGCATTCATGAAGGCTAAACTTAATGGTCTATGGATGACCACATCTTATATGGGTCCACACAGTTGTATACCCTTTGGCCTGCGAAGAGACGATAAAATGATGGATTCTAATTT
The DNA here is from genome assembly GCA_019022515.1 of Quercus aquifolioides. NCBI lineage: Eukaryota > Viridiplantae > Streptophyta > Magnoliopsida > Fagales > Fagaceae > Quercus > Quercus aquifolioides. The sequence goes on along the minus strand of CM032328.1, from coordinate 86,747,776 downwards.
TGTTGCATCAGAAATTGTGGGAAAATTGCGACAGGATCACACTGCTTGAATTGATCAGCTCTAGGACATCATACATACTAAGTATGAGCATGAGCTTTCTTACTATAAGGTATGGGACGTGAAACAAAAGGCAATTGCTAAGATATTTGGGGATTGGGAATAGTCTTACCAAAGGTTACAAAAGTTGTTATTAGCATACTTGGATCAGGATTCGCGCACCCAGCACAACTATTACACCATACCTAGAAACGTATCTGATACTACATTACTGCGCTATGTATTGTGGGCATTCACTCCATGCATTGCTGCATTTAGATATTGTAGGCTAGTGATTAGTATTAATGGGACTCATTTGTATGGTAAATATCGAGGGGTGTTGATGATTGCAATGGCAATCGATGCTAACCAAAAGGTTTTGCCTCTCGCCTTTGCTATTATGGACAAGGAGTCAGGGCCTAGTTGGGGGTGGTTTTTAGAGTGTCTCAGGATTTCGATAGGGCATGTGATACCTGACGAGAGCATTTGCATTATTTTTTACCAACATAAAGGTATCAAATACGCCATTGCAGAGTAGCCTAAAGGTGATGACGGAAGCTTACGGGTATTTCACCGATATTGCCTTCGACATGTTGCTAGCAACTTTAACACACACTTTAATGACCCGACTCTAATGACATTGGCCTTGAAAGTTGGATATGTGACTCATGAAGCTAAATTTAAATCCATAATGCAAATCATTAAGGATGTCAAGATTAATGCACTTAGAAGGATAGACCCTGATGATGACAAACTTGATCGCTATACGCCATACACATATCTAATGAGTGAAGATGTGGACAAATGGACCCAGTCACATGATGGTGGAAGACGTTTCGGGGCAATGACAACCAATGTCTTTGAGTGCTTTAATGGGATACTTAAAGGTGCCCGTGGTTTACCCATTGCTGCAATGGTTGAGTTCACTTGGTGCAAACTTGTTGCATATTTCCATGATCGACATAAAGAAATTACTTCTGATCTCTCTTGAGGTAAGGTGTGGAGTGATTATGCAATGAAGATCTATACCAAAAATGTGCAGAAAACTTTAGGACACACTCTGAGGGCATTTAATCATGAAACCAGACTATGAAAATAGAACCTAGTTGTAAAAACATGAAAATAGAACCTAGCAATCAAACATGAAGGTTCCAATAAGTTGTTATATGTTTGGTCACTAACAGGTAAATAATTTATGTAAAATTGCAATTGAATATGAAAGTCCAAAAATGCAGTAACATATTAGATGATTACATCTTAGTCGGGCTTGTACTTCTACACCCTTAAAAATTGTAAGATTTATACATGAGGCTCATCTCGTATTAGCCTTATGCATGAAAAAAAAGGTGGCACGCTAGGAGAGCAACTGTGTAACTACTAAACAAAAGCTTTTGCATCATCATCTTATTAAACCAATAAATCAAAATCTACAAAACCAATTGATTGGTATACAAGGTTGCATTTAGCAACAAAAGAAGGCAAAATTCCAATACAAGAAAACTGATCTCATTTGTTATTATTAAAAAATGGCACTAGTTTAGCTTCAGCATTCTACATTAAATGAGGTACAAAATGACATTTGTGGCAAACTCTCAGGACTACATTCTCGCTAACCACACTTCCATTAACACCAGCATTCTTGGCAATCAATTTCAATGGGTAACTCAAAGCTCTTTTGACAATATCTGCTCCAACATGCAATTAATCCAACCAGCTTGAGCCTAAAAAGCTATCTAAAAGATCAAAAGGACATGTGCCTCATTTTGCACCATTCATCATAAGACTCCGCGGCCTCCTTTTCCTGAGCAAATTGGTAGGAAGAAACAACCAATCCATCAAGATGCAAATTCTAACTTATCAAAGAAAAATATATCAGGACGTAAATTCTAGCAAAAATTGAGATAAAAAAGAGTTGCTAAATGTTATCCACACACAAACAATTGCCCCACCAGAGTTGGCTATCTATGAAATCAAATTTAATCACAAGTAATTTAAAAATGTGTTCTGTCTCTTCAATGCAAGGAACAATTTTTCAGGCCTCATGAAATGCAGAATACCAATCTTCCCGCTCTTTGCCTGAGACTGATGTACAGCGAATACAAATTGATAGTTGAAGATTGATTTGTATTATATCTTTCAATCCAAGGCTTAATTTTTACCACTCTTTGTATAGAGTTCATTAGTTTTCTAGTAAAACTTTCTATATAACCGTCAGAATAAAATGATTAAGCTTGGAACCCACTTTGCAAATCAGGCATATCAACAAATAAATCAGAATGAGATAACAATATCAGCTATATGAAATCAATCATGGTACTTCAAGCAATTAAGTTTTATGATTTCTGCAAAGATAGTGCTACAAATAATTAAATCCTAACAAATCCAGCTGATAATGGACTAAACATTAATAAGGTACTTGATGCAATTTGTTGCCCTCGATATTCTGAGAGCAGTGATGGACTTTTGCTTCCCACTGAAAGGGAGACAAAGTGCCTAACAAGATAATTACTAACTGTTTAAAGAAGTTCATCATAACTTTTATGATAGAACCATTTTTTTTTTTTTTTTTTAATTTATAAGTATGATAGAACCCAATTTCCTATTTGGAAGGCAGAAAATATTTCCATTATACTCTCTAAAGTGGAAAAACCAATATATTAATAATGATGATGATGATGATCAACCAATAAAGGAATATGGTTCACACTAACAGTCTAGATTCAGGAAGCGTCACAAAGACACGATTGGCCAACAGAAATCAATGTAGGATGTGGAATTTATTTCAAAATTACCATAAATTTATAAAATTGACTGAACATTCTTTCTAACTAAAACAGATTCTTATCTTTTACAGAAACCCCAGAAAATTTCTAGGGGAAAAAAAAAGGAAAGACAATGCTCATGTACAAGAATAGAATCAACCACCAACTAATTTTGCTGGGCGGTGGACCTTTATCTGACAAAATTAAATTAATTTTTTAAATATTCACTATCCTCCAACTCTATCAAGTACCTAGTGAAGAAATATTGTTTTATGCTTACCAAAGCATCAATAATTTCCTCAACTGTATCGTGGCAGCAGCATCTATCAACTTTGTCAATCCTGAGTCAAAATCAAAACAGGACGGGCAAGTAAATTAAGTCAGAGACATCAGTGCCGCTGCATGTATTTCTAAAACAGACCATCAAATACTGAATCCTCTTATTTCAAGAAAACTTAATTTATATGAACAAAAATGAATTTACTCAGAAAATGCCATCAGCATCAGTTAATGTTTTTGATCTACAGATCAATATTATGGAAAATCAAGATTTCAGACTATTATGGAAAATCAACATTGATCTACAGATCAATATCTACAGATCAATGTTATGAAATTTGGATGAAAAACTATTTCATTGAATTGATTCTATAGCTGTACAAATGTATATATATATACTAACTTAACAACACGTGTGAACACATCAAAACAAATATAACTAACTCTCTCACGTGTATGACTTAAAACTAACAAACTAACTAATCAAGAATCAAGGAAAACTACATGCCGTTTATGTGTACTCATCAAGCAGTCCAAGCAAACCACACTGTCGTTTAGAGGAGTAATTGCAAGTCTTCACTTTCTTCAATTCTGAGAAGTAGTCTGGACTTCTATTTGAATTTCTCATCTTAGTTGTTCCAGTGCTGCTGCATCGAGTACCAATCTGTGCTGCACTAATTGTGGCAGCTGGGTCTGCATCACCTGATGCATTGGCTGCTGCACTGAGTGGCATGCTATGCTACACTGAGTGGCATGCTATGCTGCACTGGTGTGGCAGCTTTACCTGATGCACTAGCTGCTGCACTGAGTGGCATGCTATGCTACACTGGTGTGGTAGCTGGTGATGCATCCTGCTGCACCAGCTCATCCTCTTGTTTTTCATACTCCCCCTCAAGATGGACTGAGGAAGAATAGAGGTTAAGCAGTCCCATCTTGGACGTTAACATAGAGAATTGTTTATGGCCTAACGCTTTAGTCAATAAATCCGCCAATTGACAATGTGTTCTCACATGATTCAATTTAATCACTTTAGCCAACACCTTATCTCTTACAATGTGACAATCAATCTCTATATGCTTGGTCCTTTCATGAAAAACTGGATTGGAACCTATGTGCAAAGCTGATTGGCTGTCACAAAACAGCATTGCCTCCTTATCATGTCTAATCTGCAGATCCCTTAGCAAATAAAGTATCCATACAATTTCACAAGTTGCCACAGCCATGGCCCGGTATTCTGCCTCAGCTGAAGATCTTGACACAGTAGCTTGTTTCTTTGATTTCCAAGAAATCAATGAGTCTCCAAGGAAAATGCAGTAACCTGTAACAGATCTTCGTGTATCTGGACATGATGCCCAATCTGCATCACTGAAACCTTTGACATGGAGTTCTGATTGTGCAGAAAAGAATACTCCTCTCCCTGGTTCATTCTTGAGGTAGTGAAGTACCTTAAGTGCAGCAGCATAATGAGGCTTTCTAGGTGTTGCCATGAACTGACTGAGCTTGTGAACAGCAAAAGTAATGTCAGGCCGAGTAATGGTTAAGTATAGCAGCCTTCCTATCAACCTCCTGTATTGACTAGGATCATGTAACACATCACCTTCATGTTTACTAAGTTTCAAAGTAGGATCCATAGGAACCTTGGCTGGTTTGCATCCTAACAGTCCAACATCTTCCAAAATCTCTAGAGCATATTTCCTTTGACATAAGGAAATGCCCTTGGCTGTCCTTGCTACTTCTAAACCAAGAAAATACTTCAAGTCCCCTAAATCCTTCAACTTAAACTTCTGGTCTAACAAAACTTTGAACTCCTCAACTCCCTTTTTATCATTACTTGCAATTAGAACATCGTCAACATAAACCAGCAATGCAATAAATGAATCTCCTTGCTACCTAATGAACAATGAGTAGTCAGCCTTGGATTGAACAAAACCAAGATCAATTAAGGCAGTTGAGAACTTAGAAAACCACATTCTAGAAGCTTGTTTGAGACCGTATAGTGATTTATTTAGTTTACAAACCAACTGAGGCTGTTGCTCCCCCTTGCTGTGAGAAAGCTTAGATTGCTAAGAAAGCTTAGACTGCTGAAATAGAGGCTGCCCCTTGCTGTGAAAGCCTGGTGGAAGTGACATAAAAACTTCCTCATGCAAATCTCCATGGAGAAAGCATTGTTAACGTCAAGTTGACTGAGAAACCATCCTTTCACAGCAGCCACAGCAAGTATAGCTTTGACAGACACCATTTTGGCAACTGGTGAGAAAGTGTCAATGTAATCCAACCCCTCCTTTTGGGTGAAACCTTTGGCAACCAATCTGGCCTTATACCTCTCAACTGAACCATCTGATTTGTACTTCACTCGATAGACCCATTTACAACCAATGGGTTTCTTACCAGGTGGCAAGGAAGTAATAGTCCATGTTTGATTAGCTTCTAAAGCTAAAATCTCAGCATCCATGGCTGCCTGCCACTTGGGGTTACCAACAGCTTGATGGTAAAAAGTAGGTTCAATGATGGAAGAAATGGCATAGCAAAAAGATTTATAAGGCTGGGACAGATTAGTGTAAGATAGATAGGAGTGAAGGGGATGAGAAGTACCTGAAACATGATTGGAGGAGCTTGAAATGGCTGCTGATTTGACTTGATTACAGTGATAAGCCTTAAGGTAAGAGGGTGGTTTAGAAAGTCTGGTAGACCTTCTAAGATCAGCAGGTAAAGCAGATGCATCAGGAACATCAAGAAACTCAGATGCAGCAAGGACATCAGATGCATTAGGAAACTCATGAACTTCTTCATCAAAATCTTGATGGATTTGGACAATAGTGTCATCAGAAATGGTAGAGGAAGAAGAAGGAATAGAGAGTGGAACAACAATAGATTCAGAGGAAGAAGGTGAATGGAAGATAGGTAGAGGAATAAGAGTGACAGATGGAGAAGAGGCATCTGAAACAAAGGGAAAGCTGGACTCATGAAACACAACATCTCTAGATAGAAAAGTAGTGTGAGAATCAACATCAAACATTTTATAGCCTTTGACATTGAAAGGATATCCTAGAAAAACACACTTTCTAGCTCTAGGTGTGAATTTGTGTTTATGAGGAGTGAGATTGGCAGTATAACACAAGCAACCAAAAACTCTAAGATGTGAGTAGGAAGGAGGTTTGTGAAACAAAAGTTCAAAAGGGGTTTTATGATTTAGGAAAGGGGATGGAAGCCTATTTATAAGGTAGACTGCATTGAGGACACAGTCACCCCAAAAAGAGAGAGGAACATTGGATTGAAGTTGCAAAGCCCTGGCAGTGGCAAGGATGTGTTGATGCTTTCTCTCCACAACTGAATTTTGTTGTGGAGTGTAAGCACAACTCAATTGATGAACAATCCCTTTGGAGGTGTAAAAATCACTAAGATTAAACTCTAAAGCATTATCAGATCTAATGGATTTAATCTTGGTTCCAAATTGAGTGAGAACCATGTTATAGAAAGAGACAATGAGAGGTCTAACTTCAGATTTTGCTTTGAGCAAGAAAACCCAAGTTGCTCTAGAAGCATCATCAACAATGGTTAGGAAATACTTATGACCATTAGAAGTTAAAACAGAAAAGGGACCCCATACATCCATATGAACAAGATCAAAAGAACAATCACACTTATTATTATTGAAGGGAAAAGGAATTCTTTTTTGTTTTGCCAAAGGACAAACAGTACAAAGCTTATTACAACAATTCTTAAGGAAAGGTAAAGTGCTACTCAAAGAATGAACCTTGACATCAGAGGGGTGCCCAAGTCTGGAATGCCAAAGAGAAGACACATTTGTAGAGAGAGAAGAAGAGCAAACAGCAGAGAAGGATTTGAAATTCTGCTTGGAAAGGAAATTAGAGAGGGATGTGGTAGCTTGGGAGAGGCTTGAATCTTGCAACAAGTACAAACCATCATGCATTTTACCCATTCCAATCGTGCTCCAACATGTAAGGTCCTGCAGAAAACAAAATTGAGACAAGAAAACCAAGCATATAGGTTGGGATTTTGTTAAGGCACTGACTGACAGAAGGTTAAAAGTAAAAGATGGTACACAAAGAACATTGCTAAGGGTTATATGGGAGGAAAGTTGAATGGTACCAATGTGTGTAACAAGAGCTGCTTCCCCATTAGGCAGTTCAACCATAGTATGTGAAATTTCAGTATAAGAAGTCATCAAATGAATGGAACATACTATGTGATCACTTGCACCAGTATCAATGACCCATGTATGAAGATTATAAGCTCTTCTATTAACAATTTTGGCAGAGAAAATAGAATGCTTGAAGTTGATAGAAGTACCTGCAACAACATTTGATGGATAGGCCACAGAATTGGCAACATGAGATTCTTGACTTTTAGGAAACTGTTGAGTAGAACAAGAACCAATTAAGGTCAGAAGTTGCTGGTATTGGTCATGAGTGAAGGCTGGAGCTTGAGATACTGACATAGATGGAACAAAGTCAGTGACTCCAGTAGAGGTGTTGCCTTGAAGTAGTTCAAGATTCGTTGAAACTTGATGTGCAGTGGCATTTTTATTGTTCTTGAACTTGAATCCTGGTGGGAAGCCATGCAACTTATAACATTTGTCCACAGTATGGCCTAGCTTTCCACAGTGAGTGCATAAGGGCCTGTCTTTGCCTTTGAAGTTAGTTCCTGAGTTCTTGGCTGCTAAGGCAGTGGATTCAACTCTAACAACATTATGCACAGACCTCTGCATTTCTTCTTGAATGAACAAAGAATGAGCCTTATTGACAGAAGGCAAGGGATCCATTAATAAGATCTGAGTCCTTACTTGAGAGAAGGCATCATTCACTCCCATAAGAAATTTCATGGTGGATTCCTTGGTTTGAAGATTCTTCAACCGTTGATTAATTCCACACATGCAATGACCACAAGTACACTAGGGAAATGGACTCAAATTCTGCAATTGATCCCACAAAATTTTGAGCTGAGTGAAGTAATCAGTGAGTGATTGCTCTCCCTGATGAATCTCAGCAATTTGTTTCTGGATATTGAAGATCTTTGTTCCATTTCCTTGACTGAAAGTGTCTCGAAGGTCAGTCCAAATCTCCAAAGCAGTGTCTCTGTAGATAATGCTTCCTTGGAGCTTTGGTGATACAGAGTTGATAAGCCAGGTGCCAACGACGTTATCGGCTCGAATCCATGCTTGAGCAGCCTCTGGAGAATTCACCAATGATGAAGAGATGGTTAAAGATCCATCAATAAATCCTAGCTTGTTCTTGCCAATCAGAGATTTTCTCACTGATCTCGCCCAAGCAAGATAATTCTCACCGCCAATCAATGGTTGAGAAGTGAGAAGTGCTCCTGGATTTTCCCCAGGATGCAAGAACAGAGGATTGCTAAGATTATACAAATCTTGTGAAGAAGACGAAGCTGCTTCTGTAGTATTGACTGTTGCTGTTTCTGCCATTAAAGAAAAGCTTGAAAAGCTTGTAGAACACAATAATGGTGGAGAAAAAAAAATCGAAGAGGATAACAATGCTCTCTGATATGAAAACAAGAACAGAGAGCAAAAGAAAATCTCTCTGATATGAAAAACAAGAACAGAGAGTGAAAGAAAATCTCGAAGGAAACAGAGAGAAACAGATAGAGTTCCCAAAATTGATCTGAGAAACCCTAAGAAAATTAGAAACGCTTAAGAAATCGCTCTGATACCATATGAAATTTGGATGAAAAACTATTTCATTGAATTGATTCTATAGCTGTACAAATGTATATATATATACTAACTTAACAACACATGTGAACACATCAAAACAAATATAACTAACTCTCTCACGTGTATGACTTAAAACTAACAAACTAACTAATCAAGAATCAAGGAAAACTACATGCCGTTTATGTGTACTCATCAAGCAGTCCAAGCAAACCACACTGTCGTTTAGAGGAGTAATTGCAAGTCTTCACTTTCTTCAACTCTGAGAAGTAGTCTGGACTTCTATTTGAATTTCTCATCTTAGTTGTTCCAGTGCTGCTGCATCGAGTACCAATCTGTGCTACACTAATTGTGGCAGCTGGGTCTGCATCACCTGATGCATTGGCTGCTGCACTGAGTGGCATGCTATGCTACACTGAGTGGCATGCTATGCTGCACTGGTGTGGCAGCTTTACCTGATGCACTAGCTGCTGCACTGAGTGGCATGCTATGCTGCACTGGTGTGGCAGCTGGTGATGCATCCTGCTGCACCAGCTCATCCTCTTGTTTTTCATAGATGTCCCAGCAATCAAATTATGGGTCTTTATGATCTTTTAGAGAAATGAAAGTGTCCCTTCCTTCACACTAGTAGTATTATCACAATGTCCAGTACTTCCATACTACACTAAGTGAAAACAACAGTCTTACAATGATCTGCAATATGAACATAGCCAAAGATATCTAGCAGCCCTATATATAATTTTATTTTTATCCTTAATAACTCTACTTTAAACATTAAAGAATTTCTACACAAACATGATGGACAATAAAATTGATAAAAATCTACAGAACTAAGATGTATTTGTCAGATCATTACTTATGAAGAACACTCTCCCTGTCTGGATAGACAAGGTCACCATATTGCGCAAGGGCTGTCTCTATAACAGAAGGTTCATCATGGAAAATCAATTTACCAACGCGTTCTTCAACCCAAGCAAGTCTCTGTCAGAGAGAGTTGATAGCTAAAACTAAAAGCTGTCAATAATGAAGAAAAAACATAGAAAACAGAAACGAAGAAGTAAAGGAAGTGAAAACAAACTGCATTTAATGAATAGTGTGTAGCAAGGCCACAGGCAACCATTTCTACACTGTAGAGCTTGTCTCCTGTAAGAGCTAAGTATTCCCCTGCAATGAAAATAGAATCCAACAGTTTGCAAATCTGTTTTCATGTTTACAGAAGAAATGGATAACAATTCAAAAAGTTAAATGCTCGGTCCTAGTGATTGAACAGTATAAAAACCATGTGAATCCAAGTCCGTGTTTAGGTTTCTCTTGAAGATATTGTATACTTCAAATTGAACAAAATATCTTACCCAAATAGCCAGGTAGACGAGAAAGATAATAGGAAGCTCCTGCATCAGGATGGAAGCCCATTTGAGTCTCTAGGTTGGCAAAAACCTGCAATTTCATGCTGAGGTTAGAAGCTTTGACTATGCATCTACTTCACCAAAACATGGTGATAATACAAAAGTATACAAAGCACACCAGAAAGCAAAATGTCAGGATGCTTTACTTTTTCTTTTTTTTGATAAGTTCAGGATGCTTTACTGATGTTTGGGAGATTGAAAAATGCTACATAGAGTTATATTTACAATGAGGAGAAGAATCAATATCGGCAATGTGGAACACAGTAGCACCATAAATACAATATAACAACAGAAGTAGAAAATGAAAGAAGAGTTACCTTCTATTAGAGTAATAAGCCCTTCCACCATTAAGAACATAACCATACTCTTCTATGAAGTAAATAAGATTAGTCACAATAAGATTATTTTTAATGCCATGCATTTACTACTTCCATGCTGACAGCAAATAAAATGCTTACTACTTTGACTCACAACAAGATGGGATGTTAAGGGATGCAGCCAATTAACAGCAAATATGGGGCTGTTGTATCAAAAAGATTTTCTATCCTGAGCAGTGATTGCAGACGACTACAAAAGGTGCTTACCAGCAATCAATCCCAATGGCATTGGCCCCTTCCTTATCTGCCTTTTGATCATCTCCAACGTGTACTGCTTTGCAAGCCTCAACATTAACTTCATTTACAGAAATGGCACATTGTGACAATGGAAGGTGATATGTTTAAGCATTTGCACAAGATAAAACGATCTTGTCTCAGCCACAAAAAGATATACAGCAAAAGCAAAAAAAAAAGGGGTACTAACATAGGCTTGATTTCATCTGCATGTAGTTTGGTATGATTAAACATAGAATGGTATCTTTCATAACTGGTTGATTCTTGTTAGGCTTTTATGAAATTACAATTAAGTTATTTTCTCTTTTAGCAACACTTGACAATGTTCATGAAGAAAAGAAGAAAATCAACACACACTATTTTTTAATATAATCTTTGAAAATCAATCAGTGGATGTTAAACCCACAACCTCACCCTCCACTTCACTCTTACAAAGGAATAATGTATCATTTGAGTTACCTTTTTTGAACCTTACGCTGTCTCGTATAATGAGAAGGAGGTCTTGCATGTCCTTCTTTAGATGTCTCGGGCCTAGCTTTGTGTCCATGTTTGTGCCCCCCTATCCCACAAGGAGGTGCCTTTGATATGCGTTTCGGCCGACCTGCTGGCTCTACAAGTAACCCAACAGCCTGCTCAGCTTGAACATGGGGTGGGTCGATGCCCGAAGAAGGGCCAGTAGACGTACTATGGGAGGGTGGCTCTGTGTGCATGTCAGGAAGGGTTGGATCAATACCCAAGTCAAAGGATGAAATGGGTGAAAGCTCAGAAAATGACCGTGGGGTGGGTGAAGGGATGTTAGACCCAGGACATGGATGTGGGGTGGGTGGAGGGATGTTGGGGGTAGGAGATGGATGTGAGGTGGGTGAAGGGATGCTGGGGCTAGGATATGGATGAAGAGGGATGGTGGGTAGGGAAAACCCGAGGGGTAGCAACAGTCGGACAAGAGCCACGTCCGGCAGGAGCTGTGCTCGTGCTTGGCCTCTAAGTAGCCGCTGCCACAAGAGTTGCTGCCTCCTCATTCGGGGCCTTAGGGATAGGAGGTTGTACACAGTCAATCTCATGAATTGCCTTCAACACATCAGTAATGTCCTTATGGTCCCCCATGCCCACCGGGTGACGCCTCAACAAACAGATGTATCCTTCAATCTGCACATGAAAAAATGATCATATTAGTAATGCAATAGCAAATAATATAACCAATAATATAAATAGGAGCTTACACAGAATTTCTTGCCCAAAATCTGTACCAAATACTCTTTTGTGCTTTGGTTGGCCATAAAGGAGAGGATGCAGAATCAGTTTTTGATGCAATGCACATTTAAATAGATCCAGATGTATATTCTATCAAACAATTGAGAAAAGTACAGCAGTTCATAGTTACATTTGATGTAGATGCACTATAGAAACAAACAAAAGACCACTTAGCTTGAACCAAGGAAGTAAGTGCATGGCCTTGGAATGGTAGCAAGCTCACTAAAAATTTAAAAACATCAACTAGAATGAACCTGCCAGTTTATCAAGGGGTTTGCAGAAAGGATAAAAGGTAAAGCACAAATACATTATCGTCTGAAACAACTTTACCAAACATAACTACCTAGGAGCTGGTTTAGCTTTATCATACACTCTTTTTGTGCTTTGGACGGCCAAAAACCATTCAAATAACCCCATCCCTACAGTTCTTACTTCTTAGCATATTATAATTGACAGATTTATACTTGAATTCAAGATAACCACTTGGCTACTTGCAAGATACAGAATGCGGCTATGTAAGGGATGATGTGGAGTTCAGAAATTATTCTCATACTAGTGCTTGTAAAGAAATAGGAAAAGATTTACGAATGAAGCTCTATTAAGAAGTTACCATTAGAATCAATTTAGTGCCGGGGTGATCGATGAACCTCCAAGTTACCCTTTTGAACCAGTTGAAGTACTCATGGTTTGGAGGCATATCACCAAGCATTGCTTCACAATGCCGTTGAAGATGATTACCCCACTCGATGATATGCCCAGCCTGTTTTTGCGTCCAATCAACACCGACCTTACCCCTCAAATCAATGTCATGAAGCACCGTATTAGTGTCAACATTATGGGGAATTTCTCGGATCATCCCAATTTGACAAACGACATGATCCGGTGTATGTTTCTCTACTAGGTGGAAACATACAAGCGGCACCGTTGCCGTCCACATGGCCTTTCCTGCAATGCATCACGGCGGAAGGTCCTCTAATTCAGCTACATATGGCTGCCACACCACCTACAACAGCCAAAAAACAAGTAGGCAACAATGTTTATATTTCAAAGTTCACCAAATGTATATCTTGTTCCTAAACATGTAAAACAAGGCATATTCATACCTGACCTGGCAACATTGAAGCTATTTGCTCGCGATACTTGTCCCTAAAGATGTGTGCGGGCCTGTTTTTCTTGTTTGGGACCTACACCCACCTGCAATCAAGAACAAGAGATCAATATCTAATCATAAATGTGCCCACTAAGATAATCATATGATTAAAACTATAATGTAATCAAGTTAATGTAATAAAGTTGTAGTTAGGGGTGTGCGTGGGTCAGATTGGGCGAGTAAAGGCCAATATTTTTATCCAATCCGCCACCAACCCACCAAAGTCTAAATCCGGCGGATTGGTTACAAATTTTGACGGTTTCAACTCAATGGGTTAGGCAGGTTGGCATTAACAATGTTGTTGTTGTTGTTTTTTTTTTTTTTTTTTTTTTAATTATCACAAACTACAATTTGTTATTGATAATCTCAAAATATAACTAATGCACACAAAAAACTAAAGGTAGATTTCATTGAATAATCTCAATTCCAACATAAACATAGAGTCAGTGAAAAAGAGATATATCATCTCTAACAAAAGTAGGCTCTGCCTTACAACTTAGGAAATTAAAAAATAGTAGAATTAAATCAACAAACTCAAATTCTTAACATTCCCAAAGTCACATCAAGGATTCAAAATAATAACATACCAACATAACAAATAAACTTCAAAATGGTATGCATGGTCTCAAAAGCCATAATGTAATCAAATTAAACCCACTAAAAATAAACTCAATTCTAACAAAAGTTCTTCACAAAATAGACTTCATCAATCAACTTCAAGCTTGGTACCACTCCAAAAATTAAGTTGAACTCCTCCAAAGCAAGTAGCAACCTAATCAATCATCCACCACATAAGATAAAATTAGGAATGTTACTATTATCTATATAAGATAATGAAAATTGCACATAATCCTAAGTTGCTTTAAGTACAACAATGCCAAATATAATGATGCAATGGTAAATCCTAGATATGAGCTAGACTGGCAACAAGCATTTGAACACTTGATTGCATAAAAGAATAAGGTAAGGCTAAATTGTGAAAAATCGTATGAAAACTTGGATCCGTGATTGCCAAACCAAATCCCAACAATCAGGCTTCGACCATGTACGCACTAAGGGCTGGTATGAGGCTTTCATTTTCTCTTTTTTATTTTAACAACAGCACCTAGCTTGAATTACACACACACAAGAGGCCCAAATAATGTTTAAGCAAATGAAGATAGAGAATGGATGTTACCTGCCTAAGCCAAGTTCCTCAAAATCAACTAAATCAATTCTCCACATCTTTTATATTTAAAGCAGCAAATTCTGAAATAAAAATATTACATATAATAAACATGTTACTGCAATTAATCAAAACTAACTAAATTAAAGTATCCATGAACCAATTTCAACAAATAATTAAAAAAAATGTTACCTGACTCAATTTCTTCATATTTTTTTATGTCATCCATAGCCTATCGAAGGTTGATTGGAATTGGTGAAGACCGCAACCAATTTTGTCCACAAATAAGAGCCTCCACCATCTTTGGAGTTAGAGAACTTCGAAATGAATCAAGTACACGTCCACCGGTACTAAAAACTGACTCAGAGGCCACTATGGAGACTGGAACAGCCAAGACATCTCGTGCTATTTGAGAGAGAATTTGATACTTGTGGCAATTAAGCTTCCACCATGCCAAAATATCAAATTCAGCATTGCCTAGACCCTCACAATTTTCTATCAGAAACCTATCCACTTCGGATTTATTCTCCAAACTTTCTGCCTCCTCCAAGTGTTTCTTATATTGAAAGGCAAATGACTTGCTATCATCTTCCTCCTCATCATCAACATACATCTCTTCAAAAGTTTGACTTACACTAGGTTTTGCAACATTAGCACTAGTATCCTTTTGAAGATAGTGCTCATATAATTTTTTTAATTTTGCCTCCACCATTGCTGTTAGTTCTTCTGCCTTGGATTTTTCATAAACTTATTTAAAGGAAAACATGATATATCTCAATTTATAACGAGGGTCTAGCACAACAGTAACATACAACAAAAAATTGATATTTTTAATATTCTCCCAATATTTGTCATGTTTCTTTCTCATATTAGCAGCCATATTCTTTAACATATTATCCTCACTTCTACTTAAAGTCAACAATTTAGATTGCACTGACACAAGTTCATGGAAAAATGCATTAGATGTGACATATAAAGAACCTGAAAATTGCAAAGTCACCTTATAAAAAAGTTTTAGAAATTGCACAAAGATTCTAGCCTTTCCCCAATCAAGCACATTAGGAGGCCCAATATTCTTTCTCCCCCTCCCTTTTCCTCTCTCATTATCATCCTCAACCCTAACCTCATTCTCATCATTATCATCATCATTGAAATATGAGTCAAATTGTGAGTCTTCCTCTTGTAGCTGCTCAAAAGCATTTTGGAACTTCACAGCTGCCTCCAACATCATATAGGTTGAATTCCACCTAGTTGGAAGATCTAGGCATACTAGACTTTTACTAGGAATTTTTTCACGCTCTACACAATTCTTGAAAGTTTGAAGCCTAGATGGAGAAGACCTAACATATCTCACTGCATTTCTAATCTTAACAACTGATTCATTTTGATCTTTTAAGCCCTCACACACAATAAGATTAACAATATGTGCACAACACCTCATATGCAAAAACTCATTATCCAAAATGGTGGTCTTCCAATCCTTATTTTTTCTTTTCAGATATTGTATGGCAATATCGTTTGAACTTGCATTATCAAGTGTGATTGTAAATATCCTATCTATCCCCCACTCTTGCAAGCACTTCTCAATATGCTTACCATTTGTGACACCCTTGTGATTAGGAACAATACAAAAATTTAAGATTCTTTTATGCATGTTCCAATCATTATCAATCCAATGAGCAGTAAGACACATATAGTTAAGATTTTGAATTGATGTCCAAGTGTCAGTGGTTAGGCATACTCGTTGCTTTTGAAATGCTTTTTTCAATTTTTTCTTCTCTTCATAATAAAGATTCATACAATCACGAGCAACAGTGGTGCGACAAGGGATAGTGAACCTAGGTTCCAAAACCTCAACAAAAAACTTAAAGCCTTCCTTCTCTACATGCCTAAAAGGTAACTCATCAACAATTATCATCTTTGCTAGGGCATTGCTAGCAATTTTTTCACTAAACACCATTGCTTTAAAAGTAGATTGCCCTTCTTCTTTTTTAAGAAAACAAAGTGTCTTTTGTTTTTTGTCTATGACCTTATAAGGGGACGTGGGGCATTAATTATAAAGATGATTCCAAAAATTACTAGTCCCATCCCTTTTCCCACGACATCTATAGACTTAACCATAGTAATTACATGCTGGTCTAGGGTTATTAGGATCACAATCGCCCATCATTGAAAAGTGATCCCAAACTTTAGATTTTTTCTTTTTAGAATGCTTAGGAGGAAGTGCATTGGTATTACTTGTGGTTGGAGACTCGGTTTTGTCATTAGGTTTTTCATTGTGGGCACTAGATGTTTCACCCTCCATCACCTATTAAAAAAATTAGACAAAGACAAAGAATAAGATGAACCGTAAGAATATGTAATATATAACAATATAACATATTAACTTGAATATACAATGAACAATAGATACTTGAATATACAATGAATTGCTTCTGCTAGAAATAGAATGGCTTTACATGTAATATATTAACACTTTTTATATTATATAAATTAATCAAATGATGGAAACTGAAATAAGAAAGACACAAAAACTAAACAATACAAGACAACAAAGCAAATAAGCAATTACCTTTGTGCTGTCGGTGAAGAATTGAAAGGATATAATATAGGTTTCAAAAAGGTTAAAGAAGAAAAAGGGGAAAACAGCAGCTGAAGAAAAAATGAAAAAATAGCGGCTGAACTGAAGGTGTAGGCAGTGAGAAGAAAAAGTGAGACTTAGAGCGTATAAATACAAATAGTATAAATGCAATGTATATAGTATATATGGCTAAAGTAAATGGGGTGGGTGGTAGGTAAGAGTGTTTAGGGTTTCAATATTGACTTTTTAGATTTTGTTTACGGAATTTTTTGAAGGCCGGTTCTGTTTAGGGAATTGATGATTGATTAGCTGTAAAAATTTATTAGGTGAATTGATTAACTTTAAATACTTAACAATTTCAACTAATATATATATATATATATATATATATATATATATATATATATTTTTTTTTTTATGTATGTAAAATTATTAACTAAGTGGGCGGGTCAGGTTGTAGTGGGTTGGCAATTTTTCAATCTGTAACCCAATCCAATCCGCAATTTTGGGGGTCTAACCCACCCAACCCAAACCGCCTAACTTAATTACCCGCACATGGCGGACGGGTCGGACGGGTTGGCGGGTTAAGCGGATATTTTGCACACCCCTAGTTGTAGTAATCATTAAGGTTGCATATAGACTCTCTGAGTTCCAAATCATGGTTATTACAATTGGTTAACTAAGTAGCTTTTATATACTTATAAAATAAAAAAATAAAAAAGAAGTAGCATATATTAACCTAATCATATAATTTAGGAAATTTGACACAAAATTAGAGAACATTAACCTAATCACATATATTGAACCTCTGTTTAACAGTGTTTAATATTGACTTAAATAATTCCAAGAAGCCTTTAAAATAAATAAATAAAATAAAGTTACACGATTGTGGGCTTAGGTAATGATCACATAATGTATGTGATGTGTATGAGTTAGAGACTTACTTTAGGGACAGTGGACCACACACTGGAGGACCATAAGCACCCACTGGTGGGCCACGCTCAAATGTTGGGCACAAATATAGGAACCTAGCCCATGCCCAATATTGGACTAACAGCAAGCACCCACCAATCTGACTGGCTGTCTTATCGCTTGCCCTACATAGCTCTCTGTACAACCGTGCAAGGTAAGCACTTCCCCAACTGTACCTTCGTGGGTTGCAAAGGTCCTCCAATTGCTGCAGCTACATTAGATGCACTCTATCGCCGGATTTGTCCATGAAGATCGTGTCCCCCAGTAGCGCTAGGATGTAGCATCGTGCGTACTTATACAGCTGATCCTCTTTAGCATTAGGTAGCAATGGACCGACAACTTGCTCCAAAAGCCGTTTGATGACAATCCTCTGGCCAGTAAGTTGCTTTGTCTCATCATTTATAGGAAAAAAACCAAGGAAGTCCTGACACACATCCTGCCACACTTTCTGCGTGCTCCCTGTTATAGGCTCGCCATCAACATGACGCCCGAGAAGAACCTCCACATCCTGCAATGTGATGGTGACCTCACCATGTGGCATGTGGAAGGTGTGAGTCTCGGGCCACCATCGCTCCACTAAAGCCGTTATCAGGCCATGGTCAATTTCTCTACTTGGAGTCTTGAGGAGTCCCTCCAAACCAAGTCCCTTAATGATGTCAACGACTCGGTCGTCCACCATTGGCTCTAGCTTGGAGAACTCTTCACTACAGTTGCAGCAAGTAAGGGCCCCCGGATCCTGCACATAACAGAACCATGGATTAATATATGACAGCAGGTGTGTACATTTACGAATTAAATGGGGTACCATAAGAAGGATGCAGTTCAGATCAACACAAATGGTTTCAGTGTTGTGTTTTACCTGCCCATCCTAAATAGCTTCGGACCGATGGTCGACTTGCTAGGTCAACACCGACGAGTCAATGGGTCTGGGATGCGCATGGCCAATCTGTCTAGCATTTGTAGCAGCCATATTGAACAAGAATGATAAGCAGTTAGTTTGAGAAATGAACACACAATATGCTTATGGAACTAGGTATGAGTTATGTAAGGTTGAAATTTATCAACCATCTTGTTGGCTTTATTCCGTGCCAATTTGCTTGTAATTTAAGCATTTAGTAACCCTGTATTTAGGTGGGATTATTGTAAGGGTAGTGTGTGAGAAGATGTGAAGAAAAGCTCAAGTATGTGCAAAGAAGCAGAGCTTCGCGGCTAGGACTCGCGGGTGGCTCGCGGCTGCAAGTCGCCAACTTTAGGCACGTGAGATGCACGCAGGGAAGCTGAAGGGTCGCGCCAGCTGTCGCACTACAGGACAAAAGTCCCAGGCTAGCCAGGCCGTTACGTCGCGACTTGATTTCGCGACTTGGACAAGCCGCGAGACCAAGCCGCCAATTTACCCTGTTTGGCAAAAACTGTCTCTTCGTATTCTTTTCTCACCTCACTATATATAGACCCTTATACCCACTAAATTGAGAGAGCTTCTAGAGAGAATTTTGTGAGAGAAAACCCTAGAGAAAAACAAGATTGCCTCATCCCCAATTTTCATCTAAGAGACTCTACAAATTCTTCTACTCTCTTCCTCTCCATTGTTATACCCTTGAGAGGTCTTTTACCAAATCCTCATTTCATCACACCCACGTCTGTGAGAAGGTTTATTTGGTGCTAAGGGAAGCAGTTTGGGAAGGAACCAATGGTGATTGGTTGATGCTATGGGCTATAGCGGAATCCGGTAAGCTAGAAAAGAAAAAGGTTCGGCGCAACCTCGTTGGAGCAAGAAGCTTGGAGGGCTTAGGTACCTGGGTAGATTAGGCTTGGAGGGTCTATTACTGTTCATGTATCCCAACTACATTTTCTAGTGGATTATTGACCGCTTGGAGGGCGGCGGAGAGGTTTTACGTCGAGGGTTTCGGTTTCCTCTTCGATAACACATCGTGTGTTGTCTTTGTGTTTGCATCTCTCTTCTCTTTATCTTTACCTTATATTTACTGTTGTGGATGTGTTTATATTTGGCTTAGATTAGTTACCAATTCTGTGATTGGCTTATGTTCATATTCCGCACATTAATTGTTTGATTATAAGCTTGATTTGATATTTTTATAATTTGGGGTATAAACGTTCAAGTGTGTTTCATACCCTTATTGAACTTTCAAGTTAGAGCATACATACTAAATTTAAAAGACAGCCAGCGTTTAAGAAAAATCATCACCTTCCCACAGTTAAACAACACTAAAATATTTCTAAGTCAAATATAAAACTCACTATTCTACCATTTCATTTTATGGGTCCAGGGAAGTAATTCTAATTCTGCATTTCCTTCTGCCAGGATTTTTTTAATTTTTTAAATTTTAAATTTTTTTAATTCAAATTAAAAATAAATAAATATGTTGAGGATATGTAAAAGGCAATTTGGTAAATCCTACACTGCAGATTTAGCAGAACCCATTAACATAAACTGAATTTAACCAAAGCCTCTCCAGCTTCTCAATTTAACATTCATTGGACTCGAAACAACTGACAAAGACAATGTAATATATACTTAATTTAAGAATTGGATTCATTGAATGCCCTTAATGAATAAAAAAAAACTAATCTTTTTATTTTATAAACAAAAGGACTATTGTTTAAATATATAGTTGTATTGATCAATAAACTACTAACAAACACAAGCCTTTCAAGAAACAAAAACCCAATACAAGAACTCAATAACCTAATATCCACACAAAGTCAGAAACAAAAACCCATTACAAGAACTCAATAACCCATAACAAATAGACAAACCCAGGCCTCAAAAAAACCCATTTATATTCAATAATCATCAACATATAATTAAAGTCACAAAAAAATAATGAAAAACCCTAATTCTTGACAAACCCAAATCTACCTTTTGAGAACTGACCAAAAAAAAAAAAAAAACCAACAAAACAAAACAAGCATTTAAGAAATAGATTACCTAGCGTGGGTTTCAGTAAGGGTGAGGATTTGACAGAATGAGAATGAGGAATTGAGTCTCTATGCCTTTGAGAGTGGGGACTTGAGTGAGAGTGGCTTAGTGAGGGAGTGAGGCGTGAGAGTGGAGAGGTTCTGGGTGAGAGTGAGAGGGTGATTGAGAGAGGCGTGAGAGTCTGGTCTGTGTGAGAGTAGAGAGGCGTTATTTTTGAAAAAGCCCTATAGGTTTCTAGGTGGGCTTACCACGTCACAAACAAATTGCCACGTCACATACAAGCTTATAAATTAAGTCTTAGAGACTCGATTTCCAGGTGGACGCCACGTGGAAAAAATGCCACGTCAGACGTGATCAGAACATGGAAACTGAGTCTTTGAGACTTGATTTATAAGCCCTAAATCGAGTCTTTCAAACTCGAGATGTTAGTAACATATATACTTTTGAAACAGTGCCTACTAACTATATATTTGGGCAAACGGGGTTAATTTCAAATTTTCGCCGAAAGAATGGGGTTATGGATACAATATTTTTAATAACAAAATTTAAGCTACAAGTAAAAAAATAATATTAATGATAGATCCAAATAAAAAGCGATAATAATTTTCTACCAAATTGTTACTCTCAACTCCTACCTACCCATTTTCAAATCCTTGAGGTTGACAACCCAAACACTTACCACACCCATTCTGAGTGTAAAGTGAGATTTTGGTGTTGCTAGGAAGCATTGGAAGAAGCTATTTGTTTGGTGGATGCAATCGGGCTGAATTGCATGAACTGTGTCTGTAACACTACTCGCGACGAAATTATTACGTCCTCGGATCACAAACATGATAATTTTTCAAGAAGGGAAGGGAATATAGAGAAGTCAATAACATCTGTACTCACCCAATTTCAAGTTTAAAAATCATCAATAGAAATAGTTTTCACAAATTTCTTTTGTATTAATGAATAAGTAATTATAATTCTCTATAGGGCAAATTACAACTTACTCACCTGTAGTTTGACCCAAATTTAAATTATCTACTTGTAGTTTGAAATTTGACACTTTACTCGCTTGAGGTTGGCTCAGTTAGAGTTTTGTAACCCACATTCATTAAAAATAGGCTAAATATGTAATTTTGATCCACTTTATGTCTCTCACTTCCCAAAACAAAAGACACATACAAAAGCAAGATAAAACAAGATAAAAAAGGAAGGGTTTCAATCCCCGCATATACCAAAAACTGATTATTGTCTTGGTCTGATGATCAAATTTATCATCAGGAGTGAATGTTATAAATTGAAACTCTATAAAAAAAAAGAAAAAAAAAAAGAAAAAGAAAAAGAGGAGGGTTTTGCAAAAATTAATATTTGTCCATAACTGGAATTTTAAATCTAACAGATGGGAATCAATGAGTGAAGTTTCAACCTGTTTAAATTTTAAAATAGTTATGCTAATTCTCCAATTGACTCACATATAGTGGCTTGACGTGGAAATAAGAGCCATGAATATTAGCTTCAAAATGACACATTTGTTCAGCTAATTGGCACACATCTTTATAGAACCATGCTCCCCCAGACAGATATTTTGTGCTTTAGATCTAGCAAATCCAGTAGGTCTTTGATGATACAAAAATCTCATTGTCCTTAAAAAATAATGGCTCTTTTCTTTCAACCACAGGATGCTTCTGTAGTTTTTTAGTGGCCGGAATCCTCTGCCACTTCATCTTGTCTTCCCAAAAGGTAACCAACTTCTTAAAGCTGATATCAGATGGAACAAATAACTGGTAAGACATTCTAGATGGCCCAGAAAATAGAATCATGGTAAAACACTCAGGTCGTATATCACAATAAAAGAGAATGCATTAGAAACAAAACTTACTGCCTTAATACATTATAGATTGATATTTTGATTTGGCAAACAAAAGAGAGGTTTTGAATATAGGTTTCAAATATTAATTTTTACAAAAGCCTCCCTTTTTTATCTTGTTTTTTCTTTGTTTTTGTATGTGTTTTTTGTTTTGTGAAGAAAGAGATATAAAAGCTTAGCAAAATTACATATTTAGCCATATTTTTTAAAAGAGGTGGGTTACAGAACTCTAAATAATCTAACCTCAGGTGAGTAAAGTGTCATAGTTCAAACCACAGGTAGGCAACTTAAATTTCTGTCAAATCTTAAGTGGGTAAGTTGTAATTTGCCATTCTCTATAATTAAATCCATTTACAACAAAATACTCCTTTCTGTAAAGTTGTGATTTACAACTATGTGTTTTGTTGGCTTTTATTCCGTGCCAAATTTGATTGTAATTACTTTCAATTATTTATACCCTGTATTTGTTGTGGGAATTGTTGTAAGGGGTGTGTGATAGAGAGTGTGTGAAGACTCAAGCAAAGTGGAAGCTGATGGAATCTCGCGGGTATGTCGCGACTAAGCTTCCCGCGAAGTGAAGCATGTGCCTTGCACATGCTGGAATGCGAAGAGTCAGGACAGATGGAGACAGCTGTCTCTCGCGAGTATCTCGCGGGTAAGGCCTTCCCGCGAGACACCCGCGAGACATGCTGTTCTGCCAGCCTGTACTGACTGACTCACACATTCTGCACCTATCCTATATAAACCCCCATTACCCACAAATGTTGAGGAATGCTTCAGAGAGAAAACCCTAGCCAAACACATTTGCAATTAGAGATTGTCATCCCCACCTTTCTCTATACACTTGCTTGTGGTATCTCCTCAACCCTTCCCTCTCCATTTCCACACCATTGAGAGGTTGATAGCCCAAACACTTACCACACCATTTGAGAGTGTTGAGTGACGTTTTGGTGCTGCTGGGAAGCATTGGAAGAAGCCAAGGATGGCAGATGCAACATGGAGCTTGTTGCGGGATCCGGAGAACTAGACAAGACACAGTTCCGAGAAGCCTTGTTGGAGTAGGAGCTTGGAGGGCTTAGGTGCATCGGGTAGATTAGGCTTGGAGGGTCTTTTGCTCACTCATGTATCCCAACTGATTGTCTAGTGGATCGATTTCCGCTTGGAGGGCGGCGGAGAGGTTTTTCGCCGAGTTCTTCGGTTTCCTCTTCGAAAACACGTCTTGGTGTTTTCTGTGTTTGCATCTTTCTTCCCTACTCTTTTATATTCCATTATGCTGCTGTGTTGTTTAGTTTATGGATTAGAGTAGCTTTCTGATTATACGCTTGTGTTTACACGTTTCCGCACTTAGTATTAAGTTTGTGTAAAATCAACCAAGCCGTAATTTTAATTGGGGGTCTAAACAGCTCTTGTGTTTTTCAACACATTTTAGAGCTTTCAATTGGTATCAGAGCGGGTACACTTGCTTGGTTTAAACACCTTAGTGTGATCCTTGACCCTATTTGAGATGGACCGGTCTCAATCGCTCAATGTTCCACCATTTTTTGATGGGAACAATTACGCATTCTGGAAAGTCAGAATGAGAGCATTTCTATGCTCTATAGAAGATACCGTTTGGGATGCGGTAGAGCTCGGCTGGACTAAGCCGGAAGCTCCTAAGGCTAATTGGGATAAGGCGGCTCTTGCAGCAGCCAATGCTAATAGTAAAGCTTTAAATGCTATATTTTGTGCTGTGTCTCCTGATGAATTCCACAAGATTTCTCACATGACGGTAGCCAAAGAAGCTTGGGAGATTTTGGAGACCACTTATGAGGGTACAAAGAAAGTTAAGGACACAAAGCTTCAGATGCTTACCACCAAATTTGAAGAGCTCAAGATGGGTGATGATGAACCGTTTGATTCATTCTATGGGAAGCTCAATGAAATTGTGATTGCTAAACTCAATCTTGGGGAGAAGATTGAAGATGCTAAGGTGGTGAGAAAAGTGTTGAGGTCCTTGCCTGAAAGTTTCAGAGCAAAAGTTACAGCCATAGAGGAAAGCAAGGATTTGGATGAGATTAAAATTCAAGAATTAGTTGGGTCTCTCCAAACATATCAGATGGGACTGCCTTCCCATAAGATGAGTAAATCACTTGCTCTTAAAACCATCACCGAAAGGATGGGTGATTCCTCCGAAGAAGATGGGGTGGAGAAGGAAGTAGCATTTCTTGCGAAAAACTTCCGAAAATTTCTGAAGATGAAGAACAGTGGGAAACCATTCAACAAAGGAAAATTTTCATCCTCCAGAGGTGATAGGAAAGAGTTTCCAAGAAAAGAAGGGAGGGAGTTTCAACCTTCTTCAGAAATTATTTGCTATGAGTGTAATGGCCATGGACATCTAAAGAAGGAGTGTCCAAATTTTCTAAGGGGAAAAGGCAAAGCTTATGCCACAACACTCAGTGATTCAGAATCCTCTGATTCTGACTCGGAAGAGAGCTGTGACGGAGAGGGAAACTACTCCGCATTCATGACCATTGCTCATGTGGAGTCATCGGATGATTTGGGTACTCTTGTGAAGGAGCTTGGTGAGCATTCAGATTCAGAGTCTATTGGGAATGTGGATGAATCAGATGCTGAAGAAGAAGAAGAGAATATAGCTAATCTTCAAGAAAATTATTCTTTACTTCTTGAGAAGTCTGGAGAGTATACCAGAATAGCCAAGGCAGCTGTGAGGAAAATGAAGAAGGCTAAGGAAGATTACAGAAGTCTCATGGTCAGATATAAAGAGGCTAAGTGCGAAATTGAGACATTAAATGGCGAGTTGTCTGAAGCCTATACGAAGGTGAGGTTTCTTGAGCAAGAGGTAGTACAAGCTCATGCCAAGATAGAGAGAGTCTCCTCCCAGAAGTTAGATGATGTTATCTCATCTCAAAAACCCTCTTCAGACAAGTCCGGGTTGGGATACACCGGAGGAAGCAGTTCATCAGCCAAAGCTACCAAAGAAGTGAAGTTTGTGAAGGCCGCAGTGCCTATTGTAGAAGAAACCATCCCTGAGAATGTGAAGGTTGAGAAGAAGAATGTGAGTGAGCAACGAATGGTGAATAAGCCCCGAAATCACTCCATGGGTAGACATGAAACCAGAGGAAGGTCTCTCCCAAGATCACAACGGAATCCTAGAACGGACTATGTGTGTCATTACTGCGGAATGCAAGGACATACCAGGCCCAACTGTCAAAAGCTGAGATCAGACAACAATTCAAGCGCACCTCGGTCACGAGGAAGGAGAAATGACATGAGGTCTTGGGGTGGTGAACAACCGAGAAGTCAGAATCGTGATCCTGGCATGATGGACGTGATGAAAATGATTGGTGCCTTCACCACCTGCTTGGAGAGTTTCACCAGAAGGTTTGATAGTCCAAATTCTCGTACCCAATCCGTTAAGGATATCACCCCAAACGCACGTGACGTGTGGGTGAAAAGGGGTGCTCATGCATAAGCATTATAACATGTCCACGCATAAATTCTTTCAATATTTTGGGACATTTGCTGTTGCATTTTCTTCTTGCATTGCTCTATTTTTATATTTTTATTGTGTCCGGTTGTTTTGTACCGGTTGTCTTTGTTAATTTTCTTTTGTTGTTCTGTTTTGGGTGTGTTCAAAAAATTCAAAATCACATAAAAAATAGAAAATCCAAAAAGTTTGATCACTTTGTTGAGTTTTGTCTCAAAGCATGTTTTGCCCTGTACCTTTGTACTTATGGCTTTGTGCATTTAACGAGCTTAGCTTGTCTCTCATGCACTCATATCATTGTGGAAGAAATTCTGAAATCTATGTGACTGTTGTAAATAGATCTTCAACCTTGTCATGAATAATTAGTGAATGGTTTTGTTGATCTTGAGACATGCATAGACTCATGCCTATATATCTTCCCACTTTTATTTTTTTGCTTAAAAGAGCTCTCTAATTGTAAATCTCCAAATGAAAAGAGATATAGAGCTGCAAAAGCCTGTCGCACAAACTAGTATTCGACTAGGAAAAAGGGAAAGCGACCAAAATAAAATGTATGATGCCCAACAAGCCAAAGGCTAACTCATAAATTGAAATATCAAAAATTTCAGGCATCTTTCTCTAAATGAGATTCTCTTTGCTCAAAAGTTGCAAATGATATGTTAAAAATGGAGCCAAATGAAAAGCTTCAATGAATTATTGTCAAGTACATGTGGGAGGTCATATATGCATGTTTCTATAATTGAGATAGATCACATAATCTAGTGCTAGTTGTGTATGCCTTGATTGAATTGATCATTGAAGCTTCACATTGGACTAAGGACTATCTCATTTTTGATATTCACACACAACACACAAGTCTATGTTCAATGAATGCCTTATTCATTTGTGTGATTGTACTTGATTAAATGTGTTTTCACATGCTCAATCTCTGTTGATCAAACCCAAAAAGATTTTTGAATGTTTTATTTGCTTTTTGAAAGAGATTTTATACTTTCTTGTTTTTGTTTTTCATTAAAAATCATGTTTTTGTGTGTCTTCAAAAACTGGTTCAGGGGTTGTTTCGCGAGAATCTCGCGACTTAGAGCTTCCCGCGAAAAGGAGTTGAGGGAATTTTTTTCTTTTAACTTGTCACACAGGAACTTTCGCGACTGTGTCGCGACCAAAAGCTACTCGCGAAATACTGTTTGGCTAAAATTGGATTTTTCCAATTTCAGACAGAAGTTACCGCGACTGTCTCGCGACTGTTTCGCGACCTAATGCTTCTCGCGAAAATTTTTATGCTTCAGTGGCTCTTCTCGCGACTGTTTCGCGACTGTCTCGCCACTCTCTAACCCGCGAAAAACGCGTGTTTTCAGTTTTTATATAGCTGATGTGACAGTTTTTCAAAACTATCAAACTTCCCTCGCTCAACCTCTCTCAAAGTTTTTCAACCCAAAATCACTATTCCATTCATTTTCCTTCAATCCAAGCACTTTTTCTGCATTCTTCTCCTTCAAGGTATGATTCTTAACTATTTCCTTTCAAGTTTTACTTAGATTATGCAGAATTTTTGTTAGGGTTTTGATAATTGGGGATTTTCGAAATTTTGGGTTGTTTTTCAAAATTGGGTGATTTCTTTTCATTTTTTTTTGATTGGGCTGTGTCCCTTTAGTTGTTTCTGTACTTGTGTTGGCCCCTTGTGGCATTCTATCATGTATTGAGGGTAGTTTTTCACATGTTCATGCATTATTCATGTAATTTTTGTTTCTGTGCACACTAAGTGTTTGTCAAAATGTCCGAGTGACATTTTTGTGCTATCTTGAAATCAAGTGATTTCAATCATTGGACACTCACTTGTATGACCTTATTTTACTTGGTTTGGTCTTTGATTTTGTGTTTCTATCACTTTGTTCATGTTGCACATTTTTGACACACAACATAGCACACTTAGGCACCCTCATGCATCTCTTGCCGCACACACTCATCAGCACATGCTCACAGACACACACTCTTGCACTATTTCTTATTGTGTTGCTTTGTAGTTATGCCTTATAAGTCATAGTCTTTTAGCATGATGTGAAGTGTTTATAATGCTCTGTTTTTCAGGTAGTCTGTGTATGATTTAGCACTAACATGAATCTAATGACGTCTGTCTTCTGGTTGTGTTTGTGCATTGTTGTTTCCATTTTTGCTTTGTGCCATTGTGCAGATGTCTCCCACCAAGCATGCAGCTAGGAAGAAATCGACTTCAAAGAGAGCCCGAACTGATTCAGATCATTTCCGGTCTATAGATGCTGATATGAAGTACAATGACTGCTACAAGACCAAGACGATCATCATGGAACGGGTAGTCCAATTAGAGACTCTTGAGGACACTTTCATCCCTGAAGTGTTCAAAGATAGAACTTGGACCAAGCTGCTGAACCCAACTGGAGTGGTCTATGCAGAGATCATCAAGGAGTTCTTCTCTAATGCCATTGTCAACGGAGATATTATTGAAGGCTGGGTGAGACACAAGGAGTTTCAGATTACTAGGGACAGCATCCAAGATTATTTGGAGACTCGTCCTCCATCTCAGCAAATCACAGTTGCTTATGAGGATAGATTGGGTAAGATTGATGAGATGATCAAAATCCTTGGTGGTGTATCGAAGAAATCATCCATGGACACTCTCAAGTTCTCTCCAGAAATGAGAACATTGAGCTATGTGATGATTCACAATCTATATCCAGTCACCAATCTCACAACTCTATCTGCTCCAAGAACAAGATTTCTGTATGATCTCTTCACACATAAGGAGATTGACATTTGTGGCCACATCATGCATGTCTTGAAGAAGAGCATCACAAAGCAGAATACACGGACTGTGATGCCGTTCCCCTCCTTGATCATGGGTTTGATTGCCAAGACAAAGCTCAAGATACCCAGTGGTCTCACTGTTGTTCCGAGGGATTATCCCATTGGTGGTCATACTTTGACTAGGAGCACTGCACACATTCGAGGATCCAAGACTGGTGTGCATACCATACCACCACCTCGACAAGTTCAGCAGGAGGAAGCTGAAGATACAGAGGAAGAGATTGACAGGTTCACATCGGCTCCAGAGCCCTCTGCACAGCCATCATCTTCTGCTCCACCATCAGGCTTAAGCAAACTTGATCAGTTGCTTGCTAAAATGGACCAGATGTCGACAGTGCTTGACTCTCATGTGCAGCACACAGCAGATCAGTTCGCATATCTTCAGGGGCAGATCACCGCATTAGCATCACAAGTTCAGGATTTGTCTCCCACTCATGGCTCTGATTCGGAGTCCGAGATGTTCTAGTCCTTTGGCCATTCCGGTCAAAAAGGGGGAGAAATTTCTAAGGGGGAGCTGGAGAAGAGCTTGCACAGTGTTAGGGGGAGCATAGCCTAGATACACAGTAGCATTGGTTATTGGGTTAAAAAGACGGTGTTTTATTCAGTATTTTTAGTGTTTATATCTGTTTTACTGCTTTTGGTTTAAAGCCTTGATACTACATTTTTTTTAAGTATTATTTCAGAAGTTTTCTTTTGTGTTAGTCTCTTTGTTTTGTAGCATACTTTGCATGTACCCATGTTGCTTTTGTAAGTTTTAAGGGTTGTTTTTGTTTCATTGCATATTTTGTAGGCTTTTATGGTTTGTGCCATGTATTTGCAATACTTTGCTTATGCAGCCTTTATGCTTGTGTTATTGAAGTCTAATGTCATACATTTACTTCAGTACATCACTCTTGTGCCCTAGTAGGATTGTTCCTAGATACATATACGTTCTATGCATTGGTTGAGTGATGAACACTCTTGTGCCCATGTAGGATTGTTCCTAGATGCAAATACTTTGAGTATTTTGCATTGGTTGAGTGTTGGATTTGCAAATGGTACTCTTCATATGAGCTTATCATCTTGCATATCCGGATGTTCATTCCTTGTGTGAATGAGCATAGTAATTGCTTGTGTATAGTGATTACTTGTTTGATCTTGCCATGATCTAGTGTTTTCTATTTCATCTTGCTTGATCATGCTATTGATGCTCCATATGCTTTTCAAGTTTTCTGCATACAATGATAATATTTTGTTGTTGTGTTTCAGGAGTTACTTGTTCATATGTTTCAAGAGCGTATCAGAATCTAGAATTAAGTGTGAGTGAGTTTTGCCTGTGTTCCCAAACTCACGGTTAAGTCTAGAGTCTGTTTTAGGGTTTTGTCACGGAATAGCCAAAGGGGGAGATTGTAAAGTTGTGATTTACAACTATGTGTTTTGTTGGCTTTTATTCCGTGCCAAATTTGATTGTAATTACTTTCAATTATTTATACCCTGTATTTGTTGTGGGAATTGTTGTAAGGGGTGTGTGATAGAGAGTGTGTGAAGACTCAAGCAAAGTGGAAGCTGATGGAATCTCGCGGGTATGTCGCGACTAAGCTTCCCGCGAAGTGAAGCATGTGCCTTGCACATGCTGGAATGCGAAGAGTCAGGACAGATGGAGACAGCTGTCTCTCGCGAGTATCTCGCGGGTAAGGCCTTCCCGCGAGACACCCGCGAGACATGCTGTTCTGCCAGCCTGTACTGACTGACTCACACATTCTGCACCTATCCTATATAAACCCCCATTACCCACAAATGTTGAGGAATGCTTCAGAGAGAAAACCCTAGCCAAACACATTTGCAATTAGAGATTGTCATCCCCACCTTTCTCTATACACTTGCTTGTGGTATCTCCTCAACCCTTCCCTCTCCATTTCCACACCATTGAGAGGTTGATAGCCCAAACACTTACCACACCATTTGAGAGTGTTGAGTGACGTTTTGGTGCTGCTGGGAAGCATTGGAAGAAGCCAAGGATGGCAGATGCAACATGGAGCTTGTTGCGGGATCCGGAGAACTAGACAAGACACAGTTCCGAGAAGCCTTGTTGGAGTAGGAGCTTGGAGGGCTTAGGTGCATCGGGTAGATTAGGCTTGGAGGGTCTTTTGCTCACTCATGTATCCCAACTGATTGTCTAGTGGATCGATTTCCGCTTGGAGGGCGGCGGAGAGGTTTTTCGCCGAGTTCTTCGGTTTCCTCTTCGAAAACATGTCTTGGTGTTTTCTGTGTTTGCATCTTTCTTCCCTACTCTTTTATATTCCATTATGCTGCTGTGTTGTTTAGTTTATGGATTAGAGTAGCTTTCTGATTATACGCTTGTGTTTACACGTTTCCGCACTTAGTATTAAGTTTGTGTAAAATCAACCACGCCGTAATTTTAATTGGGGGTCTAAACAGCTCTTGTGTTTTTCAACACATTTTAGAGCTTTCACTTTCATTTGATCTTCTTGAAAATCTTTGATTTAAATACAATTTTGATCCGAAAACTAGATGTTTTTCAATTTTATTGGAAACAGACCGAGAGATCTTTGAACGGACTTACGATGAATCTCTAGATATGAGATTGTTAGAAAATTTTCATTTTTTGCGTTCTTTGTATGTTCTTTGAATGTTCTTTGGGTGTTTTCTCCTCAGATCCACAAGAAAGTTTTCTCCCCAAAATGGGGAGAAAATTTGGGGGGGGGGGGGGAGGTTCTGATTGTTTATTGACCAAAATGTGCACTTCCACATGGGTTTTGTTTAGTATGTTGGCTTTTCTTTTTCTTTTTCTTTTTTTCAATTCCAATTTTGAGTGTTTGTTTTTTGTGCTCATTTTTGTTCCTCCTTTTTTTTTTTTTTTTTCCTAGGCGTTGCCTCTTCCTCTTCCTTTTTCTTTTTTCTTTTGATTTCTTGGGGATGTGGGCATGATAGGGCTTTGTTTTGTATATTTTATTTTAACTAGACGTGATTTGTTTTTGGACAATATTTTTATTTTTTAATAAATTTGGGTGATTGCTTTTTTTTTTTTTTTTTGTGGTCACTTTTTTGTTTTAATCGGGGGACAAAGTTTAGCTACAAAATTGATTATAGCCTAAGGCTGCAACCTTACTCAATAAAACAAACATTATTACATATTTTCAAAATCTAATCGTTGAATTGCATGTTTTTTACGCTCTTAATACACACATGTCAATCAGATATATTTATTATATGATCTATAAGTTTATATTTTATGCATAATTTTAAACCACAAAAATTTGCAATTTAAACAATTTATTGATGACATAGTTATTGATCTTTAATTTTTTAGAAATTTCGCAAGCATGAAGAATATAAGAACAAGATGTAATCCAATGATGGATTTGTCAAAATTCACCTCCAATAAAAAGATATTAAGTAAGGTTGTAGCCTTAAGCTACAACCAATTTTGTAGCTAAATTTTGTCCTTAATTGGATACCATTTTTTAACAAAGGTATATGAGTAAATTTATACAAACTCACTTTTTTCATCCCTCCAATTTTCCACTCCCAATCAAATAAAAATGAGAGAAATTAAAATCTTTTCTATCTTCCAATTTTTCAATCCTCCCACCATTTTCTATCCTCCCACTTTTCCGCCTCTCCAACCAAGCAAACCCTAAAATTCAAAACAGGTCTAAGGCGAAGTCCAACTAACAATCCAATTTGCTTCAAAGGGAACCATGCACTTAACTAAAAAACCAAGTCTTTTTTAACACCTTAATCAAACCATCTAGTATCATATAGCAAGCTCAATCCAAAACATTTAGCCAACCAGATTTCCTTTTTTAAACCCACTCACACCCTTGGCCTAACTTGAGTCTACCGTTCAAATCAAACCCAAAACCCACTAATGTTGCAATTCTTCATCGTCAACATGCAAACCTACAAATGAAAAAAGAACACTTCATTGTGGCAACTGCATTGTCTAAATATTGTGCCTACTTGGTGACTTTTTCTCCGAAGACTTTTACTTAATCATGAGTATGTTACAAAAATTATTTTTGATCAAGTTATTAACGAAGCTAGTGATAAACTCAAGGGATGCAGATTTGAGACAAGTATTTGCTAAATATATGATGATGAATTTTGTCAAAGATAAAGACTCACAAGCTAGCTGACACATTTATTGAAATGGGTGTTGCTCTTGCAAAGTAGATAGAAAGAATAGAACACAATGGGCTGAAATGGAAAATTCTGGCTGAGTTATGGGCATAGATGATCTTGTTTGTGGCTCCTTCCAATGATGAAATTTCCCATGCAGAGAGCCTAGCCATGGGAGGAGAGTTTGTGACTCACTTGTGAGCATTACTCTCCCATGCAGGCATACTTAAGTGAGACCTAGCTCAGGATGTCTGACCAATATTGCTTTAGTCCTTGTGTGTTTTCTCTATGCCTGAAGTCAAATCTTGACTCCGCCATTAGTTCTATCTTTAGGTCTAATGCATATTTTATGATGTTATTCCTTTTAGAATAAATTTTGCTAAGAATCTCAATTGTAGAACATAATTAATGATTTCAATGAAGTTAAGCAGCATAATATCAAGAGCATGCTACTTGTCTTTAATTGTTTCTTATTTTCTATTGGCCAATTTTTATCCTACATTATCAACTTAAGGTTTATTTGTGATGTTCGAATCATAGTTCTAGGTGCTAAATAAATTTGAGGTAATACATGTTAGTCTTTTGTTTTTCTCTTGAGGAGTCTTTATTTTTTTATTTTAATAAGAATCTTAATAGAAGGGAACATTAAAAATGCCACTGAAATTAAGTATCAGATTAGCAGTTATATTTCTCACATTTTGTTATGCTTATTTATACTTTATACATAGACATAAACATAAACATGTGTGTAACACATTTTGGTGTACCATTGTGTAAGGACCGCATACCCTCTCATAGCGTGTGTGTTGTCCAATTGTATTTTATAATTGGTTTGAAGCCATAGAATAATACTTTGATTGGAATGATATGAGTGATTTTTGGAGACTGAGGGTTTGTTTGGAATGGAGGCAGAATCCCTCCATCTCCCTCCATCCATGAAGTTTACAAATACAAAAATATCCTTCCATTACAATTGATCCTAAGGTTAGAGGTAACATATCAGGTTAGCACGCGGGTCAGTTTGTGTCGTGTCAAGGTAAATGTATTTTGACAAACACATAAAGAAACAAAATCAATTGAGATCTATCTACTAATTTGGACTATCTGATTAGTTGCTACCATAGTGGATCTGACTTCGATCTTGATTACCACGGCTAGATTCACAAACAATTTAGAGAAGAGTCTCAACAGTTGATATTTTTATTAAAAATCGCTGAAATTATCACACTAACTAGCATTATTAACCTTTAACAAAATGTCGACAGAGATTATGACTTTCGATGATTAACAAGGTAAGTGCAACTGTGCTATAAAGTATCAAGAATATATTTTTTAATCATTAATGTACAGTATCACCGAATTTTTCCTGACACAGAGGAGAATTATTTTATCAAGAATATTCTTTCTTTTTCTTTTAAAAAAAATTACTTAGGTATGCAAACCGCAAGAGGGAGTGTCATTTTTTGAAAATCACATATTCTATAGGGAAAAAATCATAGTGCAAAAGGAACTGAATTATATTTACATTTATACAAGTAATTTGTGTCGTTTCACGAAATCTTAAAAAACTAACTTATAAACATAAATATAAATATATACAGACATCCATATATGCAAATTCATATAAATACAAAAATAGATAGATGTAAATTTATAAAAATAAATGAAAATGTATATCACCTTGAAAGAGTTTTACGAACATGAGAGAGAGTTTTTTATTTTTATTTTTATTTTTTTTAGAATACTAAGTATTTTAATATACACACACGGGAAGAATGTGCTAAAGAAACTAACAATAGTGTATATCCAAACATGTGAGAGAGTTGATATAATTAAAAAAGATATTTAAGTGAAAAATAAGACCATTTGAATCTGCTATACATTTTCTAAAACAGATAGTTATTCGTTGTTGTTAACAACCGATAAAATTTCTATCTAATCCTACGAATCTTATTAATATTGATAAATTTTATTACCTAACAACTAAACAACCAAGCAAGAGAACAAGCACAACGCGTAGAGGTAGAGCCCATGCAATCCTTGCAATGTTGCATATCCCATTCCAAGTTCGTCCAAACAGGCTCTGTCCTTACCATGTCTTTAAGACATAACTTGATCATACATGAGAATAGTTTACTTTTTCATATTTTGGCTGAAGAATGACTCTGTTTTAGACCAAAAAAAAAAAAAAAATCATTTTTTTTTATTCTATTTAAAAGACAAGTCTAGGACAATAGTTTTTATTTAGCTATTGCAATCATTTTCCCTGATAATGCGTCACATGTATAGGATCAACTAAGGCATTGGTGACGGTATAAATTTGTTTTAAAGACTTATAAAGGTCCATTTACAGGCTAGGTTCATAATTAAATGTCTATATGAGATCCTAACAATGTCATCTTTAACCATTTTTGTAACTCACCTTATGTATTCGATACACTCCCACTCATATCTAGTGACTGACTATGGTAACAACTTTTATATTGTTCACACAAATCTTAATGTTTAATCTTTTTTTACAAAATGACATAGCAATAAATATGATTGGTGGATTTAAGAACATAATAAATGAATTTCAAACTTATTTTTTTTCCAGCTTATTGGTGCTAAATCAAATTGTTAATGTTATATAGTAAAATTCGTAGTATCCTATTATCACGCTTTTAGTATTGTTAGCTAAGGCTGTAATTGAACCAAGTTGTTTATAAGCAGCTTGAGGTTCGTTACCAAACTCATGAACATGAGGTTCAATATATATATATATATATATATATATATATATATATATATATTTTTGAGAAAACATGAGGTTCAATTTAACTGTATGTAATATTATACTTTCAAATGTCTAAAAAATTTCTTATATAGACTTAAAATTAGACTATATAAATTAGCCAAAAAAAAAAAAAAATCGTATAATATCAAATTATTATTTGTAGTTTACTGAACATATAAACAATCAATTTCTAATAAAAAAAAATTATAGATTTAGATAAAGGTAAAAAATTTAGTCATGATTTTACTATGAGTGAAAAAAAAAAATTAATCAAGTAACTTGTGAACAAGCTTAAGCGTGGCTTGTATTCAAAATAAAATAAAATAAATAAGCCCATGCTTTTAATAGGTTGATTCAACTCATTAACAACCCTAGCTTGTTCTTTCATTTTTCTATTCATAGTTCCTCTCTCTCTCTCTCTCTCTCTCTCTCTCTCTCTCTCTCTCTCTCTCTCTCTCTCTCTCTCTCTCTCTCTCTCTCTCAAGCCCCATCACTTTAGTGAGTTAGTCTTCCAACTTCCATGTGCGCACGCGCACACACACACACACACACAAAGATAACTCTTCCGGTCTCTCTTGAATTTTTACTTTTAATTGTCAAAAACAAAACAACTTGAAATATTCCCATTAAAAAAAAAAAAAAAAAAAAAAAAAAAACAAAAACAACAACAACAACAACAACATCAAATATCTTTTTATTTTGGCAATAGGTTTTTCTACTTCTCTTTTCACACAAAAGACATTTATTTATTTATTTATTCTGTTTAAAAGACAAGTTCAGGATTGTATTTTTCATTTAGCTAGTATAATTCTATTCTTGATAATGGGTAACATGTTAGTCATGATTACTATATATTAAAGATATTTTAAAGGCTCATTTATAGGCAAACTATAAAGGTTTACATCCAAAAAGTGGGACAAATAATTTGTACGTCTATTTAACCATAGTTGTAGCTCATTCCTTTTTTGACATATATAGCGATTAATTATAATACAAACTTTCATTTTTCACCCAAAATATAAATTTGTGGATTTCGCTTTAGTGCTTCTGCGCATGCAGCCATCTAATACTATATATAATAGCAGAAGCTTTTACGAGGTGCTGACACGTTAGGAAAAATGACCCCTTAAAATTCTGCCACGTTTAAGTTAAAAAGCGATAAATTACAATGTTTCAAAACACTGTTTGGGAGCCTCTTGTCTATATCTATATTCTATATCTATATCTATATATATATATATATATATAATAGCAGAAGTTGAGAGAAAGTGGGTTCCTACAATTAAGGTGGTGGTGACAAATAGGATAACTGCCTATCTAAAATTCAGACACTCTTATAGTTTAATCTTTAAAAAATCATATGGTGCATCGTTTGGAGAGGCATCCTATCACAGCTTGATGGTCTCTGAGTATAAATACAACACTAATTGCTTAAATGGGTAAATTACATTCCAAAGGCTTGCCCGTGTATGGAGAAAGAGAGAGAACGATAGAAAGAGGCAAAGTTCGTAAGGCCCAAGAGAAAAAGAGAAATATCTAAGGCCGGTGATTGTTCATTCCCTGGCCAAACTTAGACCATCAGAATAGCAATCACAGAAAGACACTGTTAGGCCATATATCAACCACTCGAATCGTTGGAACCGGCATCGGTAATTTTTTTTTTTTTTTTTTTTTCATTCTTTAGATTTGGGTATGAAATTTTACTTTTAATTGAGTTTTTTTGTTGGATAGGTTTAGATTTGATTCATTTTTGTTTTGGGTTTTAGGGTTTTCTATCAAAATGTTTGTAGATATTTGCTTTTGTTTTGAGAAAAAAGGGAATCGTTTCCTAGTTCCTTTAAAAAATTCTTCCTTCTTCTTTTGACTTTTTGATTAACAATGCCTCCAATGTGTCCCTATTCTTTCTTTGAATTTTTTTCCCCCACCAAATTTGAAGTTAAATTACTTTTGCTATATGTTTACCACTTATACAACTGTAGTTAGTGTAAGGTTGAATTTAATCAACCATTCTGTTGACTTTATTCCATGCCAAATTTGTTTGTATTTAGCATTTAGTAACCCTGTATTTAGGTGGGATTCATGGAAGGGTAGTGTGTGAGAGAGTGTGAAGAAATGCTCAAGATTGTGTAGTGATGCAGGGACTCACGGCTGGATCTCGTGGGTAGCTCGCAGCTTGCAAGCCGCCAGAAGATGCTCACGTGCCAAGTATGCGGAGAAGCTGAAGCGTCATGCCAGCTGGAGCATTACAGGACAAAAAGTCCAGACTGGCCATTCAGTTATCTCGTGGCTTGAACTCGCGGCTCAGTCAAGTCGCGAGGCCAAGCTGCCAGCCAGCCCTGTTTTGGAAAAATTACTCTTCGCATTCCAAACACACACCACTATATATAGACCCTTATACCCACAAAATGTAGAGAGCTTCCAAAGAGAATTTTGAGAGAGAAACCCTAGAGAAAAACAAGATTGATTCATTCACAATCTTTACATAGAGACTCTTCAAATTCCTCTACTCTCACCTTCTCCATTGTTACATCCTTGAGATGTTCTTACCCAAATCCTTTTCTCACCATACCCACATCTATGAGAAGGCTATTTGGTGCTTTGGGAAGCAGTTAGGAAGGGACCAATGGTTATTGGTTGATGCTATGGACTATAGCGGAATCCGGTAAGCTAAAGAAGACAAAGGTTCGGCGCAACCTCGTTGGAGCAAGAAGCTTGGAGGGCTTAGGTACACTAGGTAGATTAGGCTTGGAGGGTCTTCTGCTGTTCATGTATCCCAACTTCATTCTTTAGTGGATTATTGACCGCTTGGAGGGCGGCAGAGAGGTTTTATGCCGAGGGCTTCGGTTTCCTCTTCGATAACACATCGTTGTGTTGTCCTTGTGTTTGCATCTCTCTTCCCTTAATCTTTGCCATTTAATTTCTGCTGTAGATGTGATTTTATTTGGTTTAGATTGTTTATCAATTCTGGTATAAGCTTATATTCATTTTCCGCACATACATTGTTTGATATTAAGCTTGAATTGGTTTTTTATAAATTAGGGGTATAAACGTTCATAGTGGTTTATACACTATTTGAACATTCAGTTAGATTTTGGTTCCAAGAATTAGGGTTAAGGAAATCAGAATTATGATATGTGACTATTTTTTGTTAAATATTTTCGGTAATGGGTTTGTTTGAATTCTTCTCTTTTGGATTTAAATCATTCAATTTCTTTCTCTGCAGAAATGAAGTGGAATCCTTCTACAATCTAGAGTATCTAATTTAATCAAAGCAAATTGTTCAGTTAAGGTTTGTTGGAACCACAAGCATAGAGAGACATGCTGTTTAGCCGTAACCATTAAAGTTTTTGTTTTCATTTAATAAATCTGGGGATTGAATATGATTTAGGTTTGAATTTCTTGGTTGGATTGGTTTAGATTTAGATTTAGTTATCTGCCATGTAGGAAAAATACCCGCTTAAAAAACAAACACGCGTAAAACAAATTTGAAACGCCACACTCAAAGGAAAATGATGCATTTATATTTTCTGCATACTCTGTGCTTAGGGGGGGCTGAGTGTAATATCTGTTACTATTTCTATGATGTATTTCCATGGCTATATATCTGCTATTGCATATTCTGTTTTCTGCATAACAGGTTCAGGATTTTCTGCATAATTTGTGCTTACAGGGGGGCTGAGTGTAATATCTGTTGTTGTTTCTGTTATGTATGTCCTTGGGTTGTATTTCTGTTGCTGCATATTTTGTTTTCTGCAGAACAGGTTCAGGATTTTTTGCATAATTTGTGCTTACAGGGGGTAATTGTAATATCTGTTGATGTTTTTGTATTCTATGTCCATGGGCTGTATTTATTTTGTTGTATATTTTGTTTTTTGCAGAACAGGTCTTTGTTCCCCTGTATTTATGCTTATAGGGTTGTTGTATTTGTACATGTATTTCTCCCTTTTATCAAATAAAATTTCTATCTTTATCTATAAAAAAAAAAAAATCGTAAATACTGCCGACTGCAATTTGTTGGCATCGTTTGGTTTTGTTGAATGCCTCATGGGTAGTTAGCATATTTTCTCAAACTTTCAAATGTCATTTATCTCAATTGTTAATTTAATTTTTTCCCTACCAGAAAAGTTATTAGGTTCTCTAATAGAAGAATTACCATTGGGTTCTCTACAATAAAATGAAAGGTATGATAGCTTATATTTTCCTCTTTGTTTCATTGTTCAAGGAAATCTCTTTTCAATTTGCAATTGCTTTGATTTAGAACAAAGATTTCCTTAACAGCAACACAAATAAGACTATGAGTGCAAACATTTTATGGGAAAAGAAAATCTTAAAAAAAGAGATTTTAAGAACTTAACTGGAACTTAAAATAGATGGGTACATTTAAGGTTTTACTTTTAAGTTAGAAAACATTGGAGGAACTATTGTCGGGAGAAAGGAAGGAATTGAACAAATGGGGAGTAAAACCAAACTTCAAAACATAGATTTATGACAAAGTTTATTAAGCATATGGGCCAACATTAAAATGAAATTATCTATTATGTGACTAATTAGTGAAGGTGAGGAAAGAGTACAAAAAATTAAAATGAAAACTCACTGGGAAATGAAAGAGGAGCCAGTTGTTGGCATTTAAGGGCCTTGACAACCCTTCTCTTAAACTTATAGCATTTTTTCTTTTTTTTTTTTGCTAAATTTTAGTTGATTGTAGATTTAATTTTAATTCTTTTGCAAAATGTTTTCTAACTGCAGATTCTTTTTTTCTTTTTTGGATAGGATCTAACTGCAAATTGTTCATGAATAAATGTGCCATTTTACTGTGTTTGAGCTGGTATATGATCTGTTAGGACTTGACATGTCATGTATATATCTATTTTATAGAAAGGATTTTATAGTCTTATATAAGGTGAGTTTTTCTCTATTTTTTATTATTATTTCAAACATTTTCAAATAATTTATGTTGGTTTGTGGTTGGTAAACTTTGGGTAGTTGTGGATTTGTGTTTGGGTGTTGAGACATTTGTTTGTTGCAGATGATATGATCATTTTGGGGCTTTGGTTGGTGTTTCAGTTTACTAAGAAATTATATGCGATTGTGCATCCTATTCATTTGAAAAAAAGTTTTGGAAATTAGTTACATCAATATAGGCTAACTGCATGATTTCAACATTTTTTGTAATAAAAAATTTGTTTATTGCTTTTTTGTAACTATGGGGCATTGCATCTCATGAACAGTTAAAAGAGTGGTCAAACTTTACATATGTTGTAGCCTGTAAACAACAATGAAGCATAAATTTAGTTTATGCCTATTGGAGGAACTTCCATTCATATTTCCCGCACACACACCCAAACTTCCAAGCCTTGACTTCACATTTTCATCATTTTTGTTTCTCTTTTCTTTTTTCTTTTTTCAATCTTATAAAATTTGGGGAATTTAAAACGTGATAATTTATTGTTTGTCAAATTGGAGACAATGAAGGCTTTTATTTTAATTTTTTCATTAGATTTCCAGTTCTATGTATTTTCTGAAATGACTTTCAATTACCTCCTTTTAGTGGGCAAGAAAACGAGTACAAACTACATTTAATGCTTACCATAAAAATGATTGTTTTTTTTCTTAAGCTCATGGTGCAAGTTACAATGGTATAAATGCCCAAATGAATTCTCCAACTGACATTGGCTAAATTTTCTCTTAGATTGTAGATTGATACTAAAATTGTTTAAGTCATTTAATTCTCCTTTGTATTACATCACTACCACAAATGATTTACAATTTTATTATTATTTTTTTTTTTTTTATGGTAGTAGGTAGACGCCTTACAATTGGTAAATAGCTAAACATACATATACATTACCCTTATCAATTTTAGTATCTTCTACTTGGGTTTTTATCAAATTTTTCTTTTTTTTTACTCTCTGATCTTCCATGGAAATTTGGCAACACCTTATTAAAAGATAAGAAAAATATGATTATATTCTAATAGATACTTTCCTATGTTTTTTTTTATTATTATTATTATTGGATTTTGTTTTATAAGTAAAATTTTGATTTAGAAATTTTTATTAGACATGTTTAAAGGAAAAAGAAATGATAAGAGCTATCTAACACTCATTCCATGTGATCTAGATTTTAGATGGTGGAACTAATTTCACATTTGTGTGTGATCTTCATTTGGAATCAATTTAACATTAACATTTTGTTCTGAATCTTCTGATATGTCCAGGTATGCAAAAAGATCTTCAATGGCTTGCTTGCTTACAACATTAGACCCATAAAGACTTTTAACAAAGAAAACATGAAGTCCATAAACAAAGGATTAAACTATTTGACTTTTGGTTTATTTTAAGGTTATAAATGTTATTTTGAGCTATGAATCTAAATTTTTATGATGTTATGAAGAAAGGTTTCTGTTTTTCTTTTGCTGTAAGTTCAATTTTTTCCCGTTATTCAAATTATGTTAATATATATTATTATGACGGAGTATTATTTACTTTTGATGATATTATATAAAAATCCCATGCATTTGCACGGGTTATAAGCTAGTTTTGATAATGGCAGTGTCCACTTAATATCGTTTTTTCTCCTTGCACGCGTTCTCCTCTCTTTATCACCCCTTTCTTTATTCTACTGCGCCACGATCTCTTCATTCAGACGTCAGACTAGGCTTTATCTCCATTTTTTTTTTTTTCAGTAGGGTGAACTCTGGATGCT
Organism: Quercus aquifolioides; assembly: GCA_019022515.1. Taxonomy (NCBI): domain Eukaryota; kingdom Viridiplantae; phylum Streptophyta; class Magnoliopsida; order Fagales; family Fagaceae; genus Quercus; species Quercus aquifolioides. Next base: position 86,705,156 of record CM032328.1, on the reverse strand, counting down.
CTAATATTTATATATCACTCTAGCTCTCTAGCTCTTCAGCTTTCTAATTCAAGAATTAGTGTTTTCTAAAAGTTCATTCATAGTGTGGGAACGATAGCATGTGTCTGTTACACAACAGTCCTATAGCCTTTCTTATAGTGTTCGGATCATGGAGGCGTCAAAGCCACAGTTTGATGCTCAAATATTCAATATGGGCATCTTATCTTTTGTCTACGTTCATTATGAACTACCGCACGGGTCTGATGAAGTCGACAAGTTGCCATGATGAATTGTTTGCGATTAGGGCGACGTTTTTGCTTATGACTCGGAAGTGATACAACTTGCGAGTTTTGTTTCAATATGGTGTTGTCATCTGGCAGCTACCAGGTACGTAAGAGCGAAGCAAAGGGGTCGAGGGGATTAAAAAAAAAAAGATTTTACATTTTTTATATGTTAGGGGCATATTTATGTCATTGGCTAATCCTTTGACAAAACGCACTTTACTTATAATTGGGTAGATCTAGGATGTATTTAGTACTTCAAGAAACAAGTGTTCAAGTTAAGTACTGAAGTTATGCAAGTCTGACCAAGAAACAAGTGAAAGAAGTGTTGTTCGTTAAAACTTGACAGAAGTCTCGACAGAATTCTTTCTACCGAGATTTAATGTTGAAGCTCGACATAAGTTGTGTCTGTCGAAAATTATGAAATCAAACTTTTTAGATCTAATTACATGCATATCCTTAAGTAATTGTGTAGGATTTCTTTTTTTACAACCCTAGACATATATAAAGATTATTTTAAGGGCCGTCACAAGGTGATGCAAGAATAATACATGCATTGTGTGACTTAATGCAAAAAGTGGCTAGTTCATTATTCTCTCTGTAGAAGCTACTACGTCTTTACGCCAAGGGTTTTGTGACCAAGGAACTTCCTGATCTTCATTGTTGATGAACTGAAAAACTTTGCAGCCAACATCTTCCTCAAGTTGGTGAGTTAGTCACGTACTAGGATCCATGCATCATTGGTTAGTCACGTACTGGGATTCGTGCATTGAACGAAGAGATTGCCGCTACAATACAAGTCCAATTGGGTATTGGGGTAAGGGTTCAACTGTAGGTTGGTATTTCGGGATAGGCCAAAGGGTTTGGTAAGATTCCTTATACTTGTAACCGCTTGTGATTGATAATAGTGGATTCTCGAGAGTGGTGACCTTAAATTCACCTGGTGGGATTTTGCCTCGGTGGTTTTCCCCATTCGTAAACAAATCACTTGTGTCAAACTTATTTTCCTCTGCATTTAGTTATTTGGTGATTTGTTTGACTAATTAATTAACTTGGGTAATTAATTAATTTGCAACGGGGCCTGAAAGTTCAAATAGCGTATAAAACACTATGAACGTTTAGACCGCCAATTACAAAATTATCAATTCAAGCTTAATGTCAAACAATATATGTGTGGAAAATGAACATAAGCTAATAACAGAATTGATAAACAATATAAACCAATTAAAATCACATCCACAACAGAAATTAAATGGCAAATATTAAGGGAAGAGAGATGCAAACACAAGGACAACACAACGATGTGTTATCGAAAAGGAAACCGAAGCCCTCGGCGTAAAATCTCTCTGCCACATTCCAAGCGATCAATAATCCACTAGAAAATGTAGTTGGGATACATGAACAACAATAGACCCTCCAAGCCTAATCTACCCAATGTACCTAAGCCCTCCAAACTTCTTGCTCCAACGAGGTTACGCCAAACCTTTGTCTTTTCTAGCTTATCGGATTCCGCTATAGCCCATAGCATCAACCAATAACCATTGGTCCCTTCCTAACTGCTTCCCAAAGCACCAAAAAGCCTTCTCACAGATGTGAGTATGGTGAGAAAAGGATTTGTCCAAGAACCTCTCAAGGATGTAACAATGGAGATGGTAAGAGTAGAGGAATTGAAGAGTCTCTATGTAAAGATTGTGGATTAGTCAATCTTGTTTTTCTCTAGAGTTTCTATCTCAAAATTCTCTATGGAAGCTCTCTACATTTCGTGGGTATAAGGGGTATTTATACTGGGGTGAGAAAGAAATGCGAAGAGTCAGTTTTTCCAAAACAGAGCTGGCTGGCGACTTGGCCTTGCGACTTGACTGAGTCGCAAGTTCAAGCCGCAAGCTAATTGAATGGCCAGTTTGGACTTTTTGTCCTATAGTGCTACAACTGGCATGACGGTTCAGCTTCTCTGTATGCTTCACTCGTGTGCATCTTCTGGCGGCTTGCCAGTCACGAGCCACTCGCGAGTTCCAGTCGCGAGTCCCTACTTCACTGCAATGTCTTGAGCATTTCTTCACACTCACTCACACACTAGCCTTACATGACTCCCACCTAAATACAGGGTTTCTAAGTGCTGAATTACAAGCAAATTGGCATGGAATAAAGCCAACATGATGGTTGATTAAATTCAACCTTACAATCTCCCCCTTTGGCTATTCCGTGATAAAACCCTACAACAAACTCTAAACTTAACGTGTGAGTTGGGAACAGTTGAACAAAACTCACTCACACCTAACTCTAGAATTTGTGAAGCTCTTGAACCATAAGAACAAGTATCTCCTGAAACACAACAACACAATATGATCATTGTATGCAGAAAACTTAAAAAGCATATGGAACAAGCACAATGCGATCAAGCAAAAAGGAATAAAGCAATAGACCATGGCTTTACCAAAAATGAACAATCACTATAAAAAGTGACCACAATGCTCATTCACACATGGAATGCACATTCGAACATGCAAGCTAATAAGCTCAATTACAAAGTATCATTTGCATGTCCAACACTCAACCAATGCATAAACACTAGGTAAATGCATCAAGGATAAAAATCTAACAAGGGCACAAGAATGATGTACTTAAAGAAAATGCATGACATTTAACAACAAGTACTAAAGCTACAAAGCATGGGTACAAACCCTAAAAGCTAACAGAAGCAGAGGTACAAAACAAAAATAAAACTTAATAACATAACATAAACACTGAAATATGCTGATATGAAGCAAAATATTAAACATAGGCCTGCTTGCTGAAATCTCCCCCTTTGATCAAGCTCTTTCTCACCCTATCATTGTACTCGCCCTATCAACATCATCTCCCCCTTTTTGTCATGGAATAGCTAGTCCTCATCTTATTCTAGCTTTCTTTGAATATGATGCAATTGAGTTTGGAGAGAAGTGAACTTCATATCACACCGAATGTTGTGATGGTGCAAGATAGATGCGAGTCTGGACATCTTGGTGCTCAACTCGTGGACAGATGCCACAATGTTGTCTATCTTCTCGTCAAATAAGGATGAGCTAAAGCGCGAACCACTGTGAGATGCTGAAGTTTCTGTTTCGATTCCCTTCTGGCTATGACTAATGCTAGCATTGAACGTACACATGTTAATTGGACTCGGTTTTGTGCAGGGAGACTCATCTTGTGATGGATGAATCCCTTTGAGCTTCAAAATCCGAGAAATGAGACAGCAAAAAGGAATACATGTCCTTGAATCAGTTCGTAGAACCGTTTTGCGCAGAACGTGAAAGATATGTACACAAATGTCAATCTCTACATCAGAGATTAGATCATGAAGAAACAAGGCATGTCCAAGGTTCATATACCCGGTGCTGGATAATGGGTACAGGTTGTGAAACATGATGATTGTAAGCACCCTCAATTTCGGAGGAAGAGAGGAAACACTGACTGAGTTCCCATTTGGTGAGAATTCCAAGTCTTTTCTAAGAGCATCCTGAAGTAGGTCCTCATTTGGACAAAGATCATCATAAACCGGTGAGTCTTTAAGCATCGGCCGGTTGATGTAAAGGATCTCTACCAGATATGCAAGAGAGACTGAGAAACTTTTTCTTCTAACCCAGCACTTGAGTTCTTCACCTTCAATAATTGCATTGGCATAAAACTCTTTTACCAAATTCTCATATGCTTCGTCAAGGTTGATCAACAGCCCTTTCAACCAACGGTGTAGCATCTCTGAAATAATTCTCATAAGTCTGAAAGGCAGCATAGGATCTAAACTTGTTGGGATCAAACACTCCTGATGGTGAACGTCTCCTTTTTGTTCTAGGTGAGAGGTCATCAACAACAATAACAGGCTCCTTCCCTTTGCTGCTGCCCCTTTTCAATGCTGCTCTCTTGAATGGAGACATTTTCACCCTGCATCATGTTTTACCAAAAATAAGAGAAACCACACAAGACACCAAACATTATTAGCGTTGGGTTAGTTCCAAAATATGGATAATGAAGAAAACCCTAAAAACTTGAGATTTAGGATCCAAACATGACAATGAGTGCGTGTGTGCCACTAATAACACAATGTTTACTCAAGATAGAGTAGATCAGTACATAACCACCAACAATCATGCATCAATTTCACCAAAAGATCAGATACCCATATTCAATCAAGAGATATACAACTATCAGCAAAAGCACACAATCCAAGAGATATATGCAGTAAATGTGAAATATAATGAGTAAGAATCAAAACCCATACCTTTCCTTGAAGATTGAAGCAGAAATGATGAACAACAATGGTGGTTTATGTGAGAAACACGGTAGGTATGAGAAAGGTTCAAACGGGGAAAACAATGAATAGTCACAAAAGTTCGAGGGAAAACTGAAAAGTTTTGAAAACTGCCCTTAAAGTGCAAAACACGCATTTTTCGCGACTGAGTCAAGTCACGTGCAAGTTGCTAGGGTAAGTCGCCAAACACTTAAAACAAAAATTAAAAAAAAAAATTTCTAAGTGTTTTTTGTGACTGGAAGGTCTACCCGCGAGAAAGTCACAAGGTAAGCCGCAAAAATCTCTGTGTACCCCTCGCGACTGGATCTTCCACCCGCGAACAAGTCACCACACTGAGCTGCAAGAAACATAAAAACCCAAATTTTCAAAAATATTCTTAGTATTTTTCGCGACTGGAGCTTTGACCTGTTGGAGAGTCGTGAAGACCTTCTGAGTAATATTCACGACTGGGGGCATGCGACTGGACAGACTCACGACTGAGTCGCCAGAACAAGGCAACACTGTTTTTGAAATTTTGACAATTTTTATAAAAACAAAATACTTTCCAAAAACAAACTAAAACAATCAAAAATATTTTTTTGTTTGATCAACAAATATTGAGCATGTGAAAACACATTTAATCAAGTACAATCACACAAATGAATATGGCATTCATTGAACATAGACATGTGTGATGTGTGTGGATATCAAAAATGAGATAGTTTCCAATGTGAAGCTTCAATGATTAATTCAACCAAGGCATACACAACTGGCAGTACATACAGTGACCCATCTCAACTATAGAAATATGCATATATGACCTCCCACATAAAACTTGATAACATAACTTTGAAGCTTTTCATTTGGCTCCATATACATCATATCATTTGATATGTTTGAATCAATACATCTCATTTTGAGATTGATGCCTGAAAGTTTTGATATTTCAATTTGATGAGCAAGCCTTTGGCTTTTTGGGCATCATACATCTTATTTTAGGTCGCTTTCCCTTTTTCCTAGTCAAATACTAGTATGTGCGACAGGCTTTTGCAGCTCAATATCTCTTTTCATTTGGAGATTTATATTTGGTGAGCTCTTTAAGTAAAAACAATAAATTAAAGAGTGGGAAGATATATAGGCACAAGTCTATGCATGTCTCAAGATCAACAAAACCATTCACTAATCATTTATGACAAGGTTGAAGATCTATTTACAACAGTCACATAGATTTCAAGATTTCTCCCACAATGATATGAGTGCATATGAAACAAGCTAAGCTCGTAGATGCACACAGCCATTAGTACAAAGGTACAAGGCAAAACATGCTTTGAGACAAAACTCAACAATGTCGATCAAACTTTTGAATTTTCTACTTTTTATGTGTTTTTGGATTTTTGACACAAAAGCAAGAAAAGATTGATAAAAAAAATGTAAAACATTTTAAGTAAAGGAATGCAAAAACACATAACATGTATGACCAATAAAGGAAAAATGCATAAATGAACACAAAAAGAACACATGGAACATAGAGTTTAAGGAATGATACCGACACCAATGGTCTTACGCAAAGATTCAAACCTCGGACCATCAAGAGGTTTAGTGAATATGTCTGCCTTTTGATTGTCAGCATTGATGAACTCTAGACACACAATCTTGTCCTCCACCAAGTCTTGAATGAAGTGATACCGGATCTCGATATGCTTGGATTTCGAGTGTTGAACTGGATTCTTTGGTAGATTTATGGCACTAGTGTTATCACAGAACACACATATAGTGTCTTGAGAAATTCCATGGTCATGGAGTAGCTTTCTCATCCATAGTAGTTGTGCACAACAACTTCCCGCTGCTATGTATTCAGCTTCAGCCGTTGAAAGAGACACTGAATTCTGCTTTTTGCTCATCCATGAAACCAAGTTATTCCCAAGATAGAAGCAACCATCGGAAGTGCTTTTCCTATCATCAATGCACCCGGCCCAGTCAGCATCTGAATATCCAACAAAGCACTCATTCGAATATTTTGAATACCAAATCCCGTAGTCAGATGTGCCATTGATATAGCGAATAATTCGCTTGACTGCCGTCAAATTGGACTCTTTAGGAGCTGCTTGGAGTCATGCACATACCCCGACACTAAAAGTAATGTCTGGCCTACTTGCAGTGAGATAGAGAAGACTACCAATCGTGCTTCGATAAAGTGTTGGGTCTACGTCGACACCAGCTGCATCTATGCTCAATTTTGCTGAGGAACTCATGGGAGTGGAAGTATGTTTCTCAGAGTCTAGACCAAATCTTTTGACAAGATTTTTGGCATATTTCTCTTGAAAGATAAATATTCCATCTTTCTGTTGTTTCACTTGAAGCCCTAGGAAGTAGTTCAACTCCCCTACCATGCTCATCTCAAATTCCCTTTTCATTTCTTTCGAAAATTCATGAGCTAGTTGATCAATTGTGGATCCAAAAAGAATATCATCCACATACACTTGAGCAATAAGGAGAGATTTCTCATTTATTTTAACAAACAATGTTTGATCGGCTTGGCCTCTCTTGAAACCACAATCCAATAAGTATGTGGTGAGGCGATCATACCACGCTCTTAGTGCTTACTTCAACCTATACAATGCATTCTTCAACCATAACACATGATCCAGAAACTGAGGGCCTTGAAACCCCTTTGGTTACTCAACAAACACTTCTTCGTTTAGAAAACCATTCAAGAAAGCACTCTTCACATCCATTTGGTGCAGCTTGAAGTCCATAATACACGCTATGGAGAGAAGAATTCGGATTGACCCAAGTCTTGCTACCGGTGCAAATGATTCATCGAAATCTATGCCTTCAACTTGAGTATATCCTTAAGCCACCAATCTAGACTTGTTTCGGACAACTTCACCATCTTTATCAGTCTTGTTCTTAAAAATCCACTTGGTGCCAATCACATGTGTATCCTTGGGCCTTGGAACCACCTCCCATACATCATTTCTAACAAATTGATGTAGCTCTTGGTGCATAGACTCTATCCAATTCTCATCTTTAAGAGCTTCCTCTACCTTCTTGGGTTCAAATTAAGCAAGATAACAATTGTACGTCACATGATTCACACTATAACTTGGCCCTCTTCTCAAACGAAGTCCCTCATTTACATCACCAATGATATTGCTTGGTGAGTGATTGAGAGTTACTCTTGATGATGGTCTCTTGGAAGTTGAAGGTTCCTCATTACAAGAGATTGGAGGTTGGACTTCCGGAGGTGTGAGTGGGCTTGAAACTCCTTGTGTTGATCTAGTCTCTCTTCTTGATATAGGAGGGGTAAATTCCTTTTCCGGTGATTCTTTCTCAGCATCATCACCTAGAGAGATATCATCATCATCCTCATTCTTCTTAAGATTTAGCCCCTTGCCATCATCATCAATATCCTTTTCTAAGATGGTGTCATTTATGACCACATTTATTGACTCCATCACCGTCTTAGTGCGCTTGTTGTACACTCTATATGCTCGGCTATTTGCAGAGTATCCTAGGAATATCCCTTCATCACTTTTACATTCAAATTTTCCAGGATTTTCCCTGTCATTTAGAATGTAACACTTACTTCCAAATATTCTAAAATATTTCACCTTCGGTTTCTTTTCTCTCCAAATTTCATATGACGTCTTCTTTGTCCCTGCTCGGAAATAAATTCTATTCCCAATGTGACATGATGTATTCACAGCTTCAACCCAAAATTTTTGGGGAATGTTTTTGTTGAGTAACATGACTCTTGTCATCTCTTAGATCACCCAGTTCTTTCTTTCAACCACCCCATTCTATTGTGGAGTCTTTAGAGCTGAAAATTCCTTCTTGATGCCGTGCTCATTGCAAAAGGCTTCAAATTTAGCATTTTCAAATTCCTTCTCACGATCACTTCTAATTTTGACTATAGGAACCCCCTTTTCATTATGTAGCCTCTTACATAACCTTTCCATTTTGTCACATGCTTCTGACTTCTCTCTAAGGAATTCCACCCAAGAGTACCTTGAGAAATCATCAACTACCACCATAAAATAGCACTTTTCGCCCATGCTTTCAGTTCTTGTTGGACCCATTAGATCCACATGAAGTAACCCTAAAGGTCATGAGGTAGCAACTACATTCACCTTAGGATGAGCTGATTTTTTTTGTTTTCCCATTTGACATGGACCACAAACACTTTTCTCAATTTTCCCAAACTTTGGTAAACCAACCACTGCTTCTAGCTTTGAGACTTTAGCCACTTGCTTGTAATTAGCATGCCCAAGTCCAAGAGATTCACTCGAGCACTTTGACATGTTATGCTCAGTTTGGGAATGATACCATAGCAATTGTCAGTGGTCCTAAGTCTCTTCAACACTTGAACACCCTTCATTTAGGATTAGACACCCTTTCTTTGAAAATTGGACTAAGAAGTCTTCATCACATATTTGAGTGATGCTCAGTAGGTTCACTTTCAATCCTTTGATGTACAGCACATCAGTCAACAAGGGCAGTCCCGAAATCTCAACGATTCCATTTCCTAGAACTTGTGAGTGACTACCATCTCCAAATGTCACATAACCATCTTCCTTCTCTTTGAGAGTTTTGAACAAAGACTTATCTCCAGTCATATGCCTTGAACAACCACTATCAAGATACCATAAATATGAATTAAACACTTTCAATGCGGTATGAACAAAAAGACAAGCATGTGATAGGCATTCTTGACCATCAAAGCAAGACTCATCTTTATTTTCTTCATTCATAGAGGAATGTAGCTTTCTTTTCAAACCATCAAGTTTATCACACAAATGTCTATTCCTTTTCTTATATTTTTCAACCAAGGAAATCGACTCACACAAGCTTTTATGAACATCATGATTTCTATGAACTAATGATTTCAGCATTTGTATAAAAACTCTTGCATGTTTCTTAGACTTGAATAACTCTAAAAGTTCATTACTAGGACAATCTTCAAATATGCTCATAGAGTCATTATCACAAACACCTTTACTCCACTTCATATTGGCCTTTGCCATAGCACTTTCCATAGCTAGCCAAGGGGTCTAGGATCACACTCAGGTAATAACACCACAGCGAGTGTACCCGCTCTGATACCAATTGAATGTTCAAATAGCGTATAAAACACTATGAATGTTTAGACCCCCAATTACAAAATTATCAATTCAAGCTTAATGTCAAACAATATATGTGTGGAAAATGAACATAAGCTAATAACAGAATTGATAAACAATCTAAACCAATTAAAATCACATCCACAGCAGAAATTAAATGGCAAAGATTAAGGGAAGAGAGATGCAAACACAAGGACAACACAACGATGTGTTATCGAAGAGGAAACCGAAGCCCTCGGCGTAAAACCTCTCTGCCGCCCTCCAAGCGGTCAATAATCCACTAGAAAATGTAGTTGGGATACATGAACAGCAATAGACCCTCCAAGTCTAATCTACCCAGTGTACCTAAGCCCTCCAAGCTTCTTGCTCCAACGAGGTTACACCGAACCTTTGTCTTTTTTAGCTTACCGGATTCCGCTATAGCCCATAGCATCAACCAATAACCATTGGTCCCTTCCTAATTGCTTCCCAAAGCACCAAAAAGCCTTCTCACAGATGTGGGTATGGTGAGAAAAGGATTTGGCCAAGAACCTCTCAAGGATGTAACAATGGAGAGGGTGAGAGTAGAGGAATTTGAAGAGTCTCTATGTAAAGATTGTGGATGAATCAATCTTGTTTTTCTCTAGGGTTTCTCTCTCAAAATTCTCTCTGGAAGCTCTCTACATTTCGTGGGTATAAGGGGTATTTATACTAGGGTGAGAAAGGAATGCGAAGAGTCAGTTTTTCCAAAACAGAGCTGGCTGGCGACTTGGCCTCGCGACTTGACTGAGTTGCGAGTTCAAGCCGCGAGCTAACTGAATGGCCAGTCTAGACTTTTTGTCCTGTAGTTCTACAGCTGGCATGATGGTTCAGCTTCTTTGCATGCTTCACTCGTGTGCATCTTTTGGCAGCTTGCCAGTCGCGAGATCTAGTCGCGAGTCCTTTCTTCACTGTATAGTCTTGAGCATTTCTTCACACTTTCTCACACACTACTTTTACATAATTCCCACATAAATATAGGGTTTCTATATACTGAATTACAAGCAAATTTGTTACATAATAAAGCCAACAAGATGGTTGATTAAATTCAACCTTACAGGGTTAATACTTTTTTGCCCTATCAAGTGGTATTAGAGCGGACACACTCTGATTAGGTTTTAATATTTGTTGTGTGATCCATTGACCCCTATTTGTCATGGATAGAGAACAGTCTCTTATTATACCTCCTTTATTTTATGGAACTAACTATGCATACTGGAAAGTACGCATGAGAGCTTTATTGCAGTCTTTAGATGAAAAGGTTTGGCAAGCTGTGGAAATTGGTTGGGTGAAGCCAAAGGAAGCGTAAGGCTGATTGGGATAAGGCCAAAATCAAAGCGGTAAAGCAAGGATGCCAAGGATGGCGATCAATACACTGTTCCCTTTGGACCAAAGTGCTTTGGACGTCATCGGTTTGGACACATGAAACAAGAATGTGCAGCATATCTCAAGTTGATTGGGAAAAGCAAGGCTCTTGCTGCTACCTTGAGTGATACTGAGCCTAAGATTGAATCAGAAGACAGTGATGACGAGGGACTCTTAAGTGCTTTCACTGCCACAGTGGATCCTACTGAGGGGATCATAGAAGCAGTGGCTGAAGAAGAGGACTTGGTGGAATCTAAGTTTTAGAAAATGGATGAACAAGATGATATCCATACAGCCTATGCTAAGTTGTACAAGGCTTTTGAGAAGCATGAGAAACTCTATAGGCTGGCCACTGAGAAGCTGAATGATGTGGAGCTAGATCGAGAGAAGCTCTCTACCAAGGTTGATGAAGCCAATCAAACCATTAAAGCACTGCGATTTGAGAACAATTTCTTGGCTGAAAGGACTAAGAAGTTTGAAGCAGACATGTCTCAAGTTAGAGCTCAATTAGAGAGGACCTCAAGTGCAAAATTCGATGAGATGCTAAAGGGTTGTTTGGGTGAAAAAAAATGCTCACTCATCACTCTATAACTCATCTCTTGTCACTGAAAATATCCCAATTTCCTAAGGTGGCATGTTTGGCACTTGTTTCCAACTTTTGATAACTCAAAAAATTTTACTTTTTGTGGGACCCACGGATTGACTTGGCTCATCTTTTACTTCTTATTTCTTTTCTTTTTTTCCTTCAACCCCCAATACCCAAACTCACTAAACTAAGAGCTTCTTATTTCTCACTGTCTTCCAGGCTGGTGATGATCTGATACAGTTATATCACAATTTCATCATTGACTTTGAGACCAAAATCAATCTTCTCAAGCTTGCACATTTTGCTATCATAGTTTCTAGGCAATATTCAGAGAAAGAAGCTACTATTAATTATCTAGAAGGAATGATTGAGAAACTTTAAGCAACTAGAGAGCAGCGAATTGAAGAACCAATCCTTTACATTAAGATGCAAATAGCCATATTTAAACTTGAGCAAGGTGACCAAAAAGAGTACAAGAAGCTTCTAGAAGATGGGAAGAGTACCCTTGACAACATGACGGATATTGATCCATTTGTCTATGCTAGCTATTACTGGGTTTCATCTCAGTACTACAAATTTTGCCAAGAATTTGCTGAGTTCTGTAAAAGCGCTCTTCTTTATTTGGCATACACATCAGTGGAGTCTCTTTCAAATTCATTTAAGCTGGTACGTGAAGAAATTAAAAAAAGGGAAAGGGGTTTGGTCTGGTATGAAGAGCCATTGGGGGAGTAAAGGCAGGCATTGAAATGACTATACACTGACTGTGGGGCCCATTAGTTGAGTGAAATTACCAAAATGACACCATAACTCTATTTCCATAACTTGAAAACACCTAAAACTTGTTTCCAATTTTCATAACTCATCACTCAATTTAGTGAGAATTGAGTGATTGGTGTGCTGTCGCAGGCAACCAAAAATAAAACCTATATTCCTAAAAATATATGTAGCAGTGCGAGTAAGGATCGTTCCCATAGAGAGTATCTAGCCTAATTTTATGCTACGTGAACAAGGAGGGGGGGGGGGGGGTTTGAGCATAATGAAAACAATTTTAAGAAAAACAACTAAGGAACAATTCAAATTAAAGTATCAAAATCAATCAAGAGAACAAACCTTGGTCCAAGTCAATATCCACCATCGGAATTTTGCAACTGATTATTGATGCAAGTATATATCAATTCACACTTTGAATATTCACTGTTGGAACTATTTTCCTATCTCTCCTTAGTCGTAGTTAATTAGAAAACAAGCGATCTAATTAACCCTAACTACTAAACATCCCAAGACAAGCGCTAAAGATTTAATCTAGTAGCAGCCTTAAGAACTAGAGAGATCGATAAAGCTAAACAACACAAACACAAGCAGTTGCATTTAATTTAGTCGAGCGTTCTTTCTAAGATCTAATAATTTCTGATGCAGCAAATCATTAAATCTTGGTTGCTTTACAAATTAGAGAGATCAAACAATTACAGATTTGATATCTAACCTAGTAGTAGATTGCAACGAATAATAAACTAGTAGGCCTCCTAGTAATTAAACGAGACAATCATGAAAATAGGCATAGAAGAACATCCGATATTCAAAGCATAAATTTGAACAATAAAAACAAATTAGATCTCACAGTTTTATTGATTTCGAGGCTTCAGTTTCCTTCGACAGAAAACTCGAAGAAGAAAATCAAAGAAGAGGGGAGAGAGAGGCGTGTGTGTGCCTCCAATTATGATTTCTCTTCCCCTTTTTACACGTTTATTCCCGCTTTCCCAAGCCTCCAAAATCTCCTAAAATATTCTAAATAATAATATCCAAATTTTACTAATTAAGGAAAAATATTAAAAAAAAAAAGTCCTAATATAACTAGGAAAGTGGTGTTTTTCAGCTGGAATTTTCATGCATCAGATCTGGAACCTTCCAAAAATAAACCACGTCAGATCCGCGTATTAGAATTGCAGGCAAAGGAACATTCCAGAACGTCAACAGTGCAGGTGATGCAACTTCAAGCCCGATTTCGATCTTGACGTGGCTCGTATCTCTCAAAACTCAAAACATGAAATTGTAGAGCTCTGTCTTAGCGTTCCATAGCATCTTGAATCATCTCAATCGGAGCTCGGATGTGAGAGTTATGCCCAGATTACGAAGCGATGTCAAAGCTGTCCAGAATCACCCAATTAACTACGTTTTGCACTTTATGCCTCCATTTGCATCCTAAATCAAAATATAAGAATAATGAGTTCATTTAGGCACCAAATAAATATAAAAGACTAAACATTAAGGGAGAAAAATATGACATTTTTCATTCTTATCAGTGATGAAAACAAAAACTCAAAAGAAATCCAAACAAGTGTTTGCTTCGTGGGACCTGCCAATTTTGAGTGATAGGTGATGTAAACTCAGTGATGAGTGATGAAAACACCCAAATCCAAACAGCCCCTAAGCATTTAGAAAACTTCTTTTGACAAAACCAGTTTGGGGTATAATTTCTCTTCTCCTAATATTGCCTCCTCTAGTACAATTGTGTTTATCTCACTTGCTGATAATGTTAATTCTATGAACAATGAATTTAAAATTGAAATAGCTAGTAAGAACATAGATAAAGGAAAATCTATTCTAGAAGCACCCCCTAAGGTTGAAAAGAAAGAGACTAGAAACCGTAGGACTAAGAAGGAAAACAACAAAAAGTCTCAACAAAAGAAGCCGCAATTCTGTCATCACTGTGGAGCTTCAGGGCATACTCGTCCAAATTGCTATAAGTGGTTAGCCACTCAACAAAGCAATAGTATGCTCTCATCTAGAAACCAGAATTAGTTTCTGGAAGCTCGAAAACGTGTTGAAAACATAAGAGCTGTTTAGACCCCCCAATTAAAATTACGGCTCGATAGATTTTACACAACTTTAATACAAAGTGCGGAATAGTGTAAAAGCGAGCGGATGAACAAATAAACTACTCTAATCCATAAACTAAACAACACAGCAGTATAATGGAATATAAAAGAGTAGGGAAGAGAGATGCAACCACAGAAAACACCAAGACGTGTTTTCGAAGAGGAAACCGAAGAACTCGGCGAAAAACCTCTCTGCTGCCCTCCAAGCGGAAATCGACCCACTAGACAATCAATTGGGATACATGAGTAAGCAAGAGACCCTCCAAGCCTAATCTACCCGATGTACCTAAGCCCTCCAAGCTCCTACTCCAACAAGGCTTCTCGGAACCGTGTCTTGTCTTAGTTCTCCGGATCCTGCAACAAGCTCCATGTTGCATCTGCCATTCCAGGCTTCTTCCAATGCTTCCCAGCAGCACCAAAACGTCACTCAACACTCTCAAAAGATGTGGTAAGTGTTTGGGTTATCAACCTCTCAATGGTGTGGAAATGGAGAGGGAAGGGTTGAGGAGATACCACAAGCAAGTGTATAGAGAAAGGTGGGGATGACAATCTCTAATTGCAAATGTGTTTGGCTAGGGTTTTCTCTCTGAAGCATTCCTCAACATTTGTGGGTAATGAGGGTTTATATAGGATAGGTGCAAAATGTGTGAGTCAGTCAGTACAGGCTGGCAGAACAGCATGTCTCGCGGGAAGGCCTTACCCGCGAGATACTCGCGAGAGACAGCTGTCTCCACCTGGCCTGACTCTTCGCATTCCAGCATGTGCAGGGCACATGCCTCACTTCGTGGGAAGCTTAGTCGCGACATACCCGCGAGATTCCTTCAGCTTCCAATTTTGCTTGAGTCTTCACACACTCTCTATCACACAACCCTTACATCAATTCCCACAATAAATACAGGGTATAAACGATTGATAAGAATTACAATCAAATTTGGCACGGAATAAAAGCCAACAAAACACATAGTTGTAAATCACAACTTTACAATCTCCCCCTTTGGCTATTCCGTGACAAAACCCTAAAACAGACTCTAGACTTAAACGTGAGTTTGGGAACACAGGCAAAACTCACTCACACTTAATTCTAGATTCTGATAAGCTCTTGAAACATATGAACAAGTAACTCCTGAAACACAACAACAAAATATTATCATTGTATGCAGAAAACTTGAAAAGCATATGGAGCATTAATAGCATGATCAAGCAAGATGAAATAGAAAGCACTAGATCATGGCAAGATCAAACAAGTAATCACTATACACAAGCAATTACTATGCTCATTCACACAAGGAATGAACATCCGGATATGCAAGATGATAAGCTCATATGAAGAGTACCATTTGCAAATCCAACACTCAACCAATGCAAAGTACTCGAAGTATTTGCATCTAGGAACAATCCTACTAGGGCACAAGAGTGTTCATCACTCAACCAATGCATAGAACGTATATGCATCTAGGAACAATCCTACACGGGCACAAGAGTGATGTAGTGAAGTAAATGTATGACATTAAACTTCAATAGCACAAGCATAAAGGCTGCATAAGCAAAGTATTGCAAATACATGGCACAAACCATAAAAGCCTACAAAAACATGCAATGAAACAAAACAACCCTTAAAGCTTACAAAAGCATCATGGGTACATGCAAAGTATGCTACAAAGCATAGAGAATATCACAAAAGAAACATCTGAAATAATACTTAAATAAAGCATAGTATCAAAGTCTTAAACCAAAAGCAGTAAAATAGTTATAACCACTAAAAATACTGAATAAAAACCGTCTTTAAAACCAATAACCAATGCTACTATGTTTCTAAGCTATGCTCCCCCTATCGCTGTGCAAGCTCTTCTCTAGCTCCCCCTCAGAGTGTTCTCCCCCTTTTTGACCGGAATGGCCAAAGAGCTAGAATGGTTCGGACTCCGAATTAGAGCCATGAGTGGAGGACAAGTCCTGAACCTGCGTTGCCAATGCGGTGATCTGTCCCTGAAGGTACGCGAACTGATCTGCTGTGTGCTGCACGTGGGAGTTAAGCACTGTAGACATCTGATCCATCTTAGCAAGCAACTGATCGAGTTTGCTTAAGCTTTGTGGTGGAGCAGAAGATGATGGCTGTGCAGATGGCTCTGGAGCTGAGGTGAACCTGTCAATCTCTTCCTCTGTATCTTCAGCTTCCTCCTGTTGAACTTGTCGTGGTGGTGGTATGGTATGCACACCAGTCTTGGATCCTCTAATGTGTGCAGTGCTCCTAGTCAGTGTATGACCACCAATGGGGTAATCCCTCGGAACAGCTGTGAGGCCACTGGGTAGCTTGAGCTTTGTCTTGGCAATCAAACCCATGATCAAAGAGGGGAACGGCATCACAGTCCGTGTATTCTGCTTTGTGATGCTCTTCTTCAAGACATGCATGATATGGCCACAAATGTCGATCTCCTTATGTGTATAGAGATCAAACAGGAATCTTGTTCTCGGAGCAGATAGAGTGGTGAGATTGGTGACCGGATACAGATTGTGAATCATCACATAGCTTAGTGTCCTCATTTCTGGAGAGAACTTGAGAGTGTCCATGGATGATTTCTTCTGTACACCACCAAGGACAGTAATCATATCAGCAATACTACCCATTCTGTCCTCATAAGCAACTGTGATTTGCTGAGATGGAGGACGAGTCTCCAAAAAGTCTTGGATGCTGTCTCTTGTAATCTGAAACTCCTTGTGTCTTACCCAGCCCTCAATACAATCTCCGTTGACAATGGCATTAGAGAAGAACTCCTTGATAATCTCTGAATATACCACTCCAGTCGGGTTGAGCAGCTTGGTCCACGTTCTATCCTTGAACACTTCAGGGATGTAAGTGCCCTCAAGAGTCTCTAACTGGACTACCCGTTCCATGATGATCGTCTTGTCCTTGTAGCAGTCATTGTACTTCATATCAGCATCTATAGACCGAAAATGTTCAGAATCAGTTCGGGCTCTCTTTGAAGTCGATTTCTTCTTAGCCGCATGCTTGGTGGGAGACATCTGCACAATTTCACAAGGCAAAGAAGGAAAAAATATGCACCAACACAAATCAGAAGACAAACTTCATTAGATTCAAGTTAGTGCCAAATCAGACATAGACTAACTGAAAAACAGAGCATGATAAACACTAAACAATATGCTAAAAGGTTCCAACTTATAAGGCATAACTACAATGCAACAAAATTAGAAATAGTGCAAGAGTGTGTGTCTGTGTGCATGTGCTGATGAGTGTGTGCAGCATGAGATGCATGAGGGTGCCTAAGTGTGCCTAGAGGTGTGCCAAAAGTGTGCAACATGAACAATGTGATTGAGACACATAATCAATGACCAAACCAAGTAAAATAAGGTCAAACAAGTGAGAGTCTATGGATTGAAATCACTTGATTCCAAATTAGCACAAAAATGTCATTCGGACATTTTGACAAACACTTAGCGTGCACAAATGCAAAAAATACATGAATAATGCATGAACATGTGAAAATCTACCCTTAATACAAGATAAAATGCCACAAGGGGCCAACACAAGTGCAGAAACAACTAATGGAACACAGCCCAATCAAAATAAATGAGAAAAATTCACCCAATTTTGAAACCCAACCCAAAGTTTCGAAAATTCCCAATTTTGAAAACCCTAACAAAAATTCTGCATAATCTAAGCAAAAACTTAGAAAGAAATGGTTAACAAACATACCTTGAAGAAGAAAGTGCAGAAAAAATGCTTGGATTGAAGGGAAATGAATGGAATAGTGATTTTGGGTTGAAAAAGTTTGAGAGAGGTTGAGCGAGGGAAGTTTGATAGTTTTGAAAAACTGTCACATCAGCTATATAAAAACTGAAAACACGCGTTTTTCGCGGGTTAGAGAGTGGCGAAACAGTCGCGAGACAGTCGCGAGAAGGGCCACTGAAGCACAAAATTTTCGCGAGAAGCATTAGGTCGCGAAACAGTCGCGAGACAGTCGCGGTAACTTCTGTCTGAAATTGAAAAACTCCAATTTTAGCCAAACAGAATTTCGCGAGAAGCTTTTGGTCGCGAGACACCCGCGAAACAGTCGCGAAAGTTTCTGTGTGACATGATAAAATAAAAATTTCCCTCAACTCCTTTTCACAGGAAGCTCTAAGTCGCGAGCTTCTCGCGAAACAACCCCTGAATCAGTTTTTGAAGAAACACAAAAACATGCATTTTAATCAAAAACAAAAGACAAGAAAGTAGAAAAACACTTTCAAAAACAAATAAAACACTCAAAAATCTTTTTGGGTTTGATCAACAAAGATTGAGCATGTGAAAAACACATTTAATCAAGTACAATCACACAAATGATTATGACATTCATTGAACATAGACTTGTGTGTTGTGTGTAGATATCAAAAATGAGATAGTCCTTAGTCCAATGTGAAGCTTCAATGATCAATTCAATCAAGGCATACACAACTAGCACTAGATTATGTGACCTATCTCAATTATAGAAACATGCATATATGACCTCCCACACGTACTTGATAGCAATTCAATGAAGCTTTTCATTTGGCTCCATATTCAACATATCATTTGCAACTTTTGAGCAAAGAGTATCTCATTTAGAGAAAAATGCCTGAAATTTTTGATATTTCGATTGATGAGTTAACCTTTGGCTTTTTGGGCATCATACATTTTATTTTGGTCGCTTTCCCTTTTTCCTAGTCGAATACTAGTTTGTGCGACAGGCTTTTGCAGCTCTATACCTCTTTTCATTTGGAGATTTACATTTAGAGAGCTCTTTTAAGCAGAAAAACAAAAATGGGAAGATATATAGGCATGAGTCTATGCATGTCTCAAGATCAACAAAACCATTCACTAATCATTCATGTCAAGGTTGAAGATCTATTTACAATAGTCACATAGATTTCAGAATTTCTTCCACAATGATATGAGTGCATGAGAGACAAGATAAGCTCGTTAAATGCACAAAGCCATAAGTACAAAGGTACAAGGCAAAACATGCTTTGAGACAAAACTCAACAAAGTGATCAAACTTTTTGGATTTTCTATTTTTTATGTGTTTTTGAATTTTTTGAACACACCCAAAACAGAACAAGAAAAAAAGATTAACAAAAACAACTGGTACCAATCAACCGGACAAAATAACCACAGTAAAAATGGAGCAATGCATGAAAAGATACAACAGCAAATGTCCCTAAACATTAAAAGAATTTATGCGTGGACATGTTATAATGCTTATGCATGAGTACCCCTCTTCACCCACACGTCACGTGTGTTTGGGGTGATATCCTTAACGGATTGGGTACGAGAATTTGGACTGTCAAACCTTCTGGTGAAACTCTCCAAGCAGGTGGTGAAGGCACCAATCATTTTCATCACGTCCATCATGCCAAGATCACGATTTTGACTTCTCGGTTGTTCACCACCCCAAGACCTCATGTCATTTCTCCTTCCTCGTGACCGAGGTGCGCTTGAGTTGTTGTCTGATCTCAGCTTTTGACAGTTGGGTCTGGTATGTCCTTGCATTCCGCAGTAGTGACACACATAATCCGTTCTAGGACCCCGTTGAGATCTTGGGAGAGATCTTCCTCTGGTTTCATGTCTGCCCATGGATTGATTTCGGGGCTTATTCACCATCCGTTGCTCACTCACATTCTTCTTCTCAGCCTTAGCATTCTCAGGGATGGTTTCTTCTACAATAGGCTCTATTGCCTTCACAAATTTCACTTCTTTGGTAGCTTTGGCTGATGAGCTACTTCCTCCGGTGTATCCCAACCCGGACTTGTCTGAAGAAGGTTTTTGAGATGAGATAACATCATCTAACTTCTAGGAGGAGACTCTCTCTATCTTGGCATGAGCTTGCACTACCTCTTGCTCAAGAAACCTCACCTTAGTATAGGCTTCAGACAACTCGCCATTTAGTGTCTTAATCTCATACTTAGCCTCTTTATATCTGATCAAGAGACTTTTGTAATCTTCCTCAGCTTTCTTCATTTTCCTTACAGCCGCCTTGGCTACTCTGGTATACTCTCCCGACTTCTCAAGTAATAAGGAGTAATTTTCTTGAAGATTAGCTGTATTCTCTTCTTCTTCTTCAGCATTTGATTCTTCCACAATCCCAATAGACTCTGAATCAGAATGCTCACCAAGCTCCTTCACAAGTGCATCCAAATCATCCGATGACTCCACATGAGCAATGGTCATGAATGCGGAGTAGTTTCCCTCTCCGTCACAGCTCTCTTCCGAGTCAGAATCAGAGGAGTCTGAATCACTGAGTGTCGTGGCATAAGCTTTGCCTTTTCCCCTCAGAAAGTTTGGACACTCCTTCTTTAGATGTCCATGGCCATTGCACTCATAGCATACAATTTCTGAAAAGGGTTGAAACTCCCTCCCTTCTTTCCTTGTAAACTCTTTCCTATCACCTCTTGAAGATGAAAATTTTCCTTTGTTGAATGGTTTTCCATTGTTCTTCATCTTCAGAAATTTTCGGAAGTTTTTCGCAAGGTATGCTACTTCCTTCTCCATTCCATCTTCTTCGGAAGGAGCATCCATTCTTTCGGTGATGGTTTTAAGGGCAAGCGATTTACTCGTCTTGTGGGAAGGCAGTCCAAGCTCATACGTTTGGAGTGATCCAATGAGCTCTTGGATCTTAATTTCATCCAAATCCTTGCTTTCCTCTATGGCTGTGACTTTTGCCCGAAAGCTCTCCGGTAAGGACCTCAAAATTTTTCTCACCACCTTAGTCTCTTCAATCTTCTCCCCGAGATTGAATTTAGCAATTACAATTTCATTGAGCTTCCCATAGAATGAATCAAATGGTTCATCATCCCCAATCTTGAGCTCTTCAAATTTGGTGGTAAGCATTTGAAGTTTTGTGTCCTTAACTTTCTTCGTACCCTCATATGTTGTCTCTAAAATCTTCCAAGCTTCCTTGGCTACCGTCATATGAGAGATCCTGTGGAATTTATCAGGAGACACACCACAGAAAATAGCATTTAAAGCTCTACTATTAGCATTTGCGGCTGCGAGAGCTGCCTTATCCCAAGTGGACTTAGGATCCTTAGGCCTAGTCCAGCCTATCTCAACCGCATCCCACACGGTATCTTCCATAGAGCATAAGAATGCTCTCATTCTGACTTTCTAGAATGCATAATTGTTCCCATCAAAAAATGGTGGAACATTGAGCGATTGAGACCGGTCCATCTCAAATAGGGTCAAGGATCACACTAAGGTATTTAAACCAAGCAAGTGTACCCGCTCTGATACCAATTGAAAGCTCGAAAACGTGTTGAAAACACAAGAGCTGTTTAGACCCCCAATTAAAATTACGGCTCGATAGATTTTACACAACTTTAATACAAAGTGCGGAATAGTGTAAAAGCGAGCGGATGAACAAATAAACTACTCTAATCCATAAACTAAACAACACAGCAGTATAATGGAATATAAAAGAGTAGGGAAGAGAGATGCAACCATAGAAAACACCAAGACATGTTTTCGAAGAGGAAACCGAAGAACTCGGTGAAAAACCTCTCCGCCGCCCTCCAAGCGGAAATCGATCCACTAGACAATCAGTTGGGATACATGAGTAAGCAAGAGACCCTCCAAGCCTAATCTACCCGATGTACCTAAGCCCTCCAAGCTCCTACTCCAACAAGGCTTCTCGGAACCGTGTCTTGTCTTAGTTCTCCGGATCCCGCAACAAGCTCCATGTTGCATCTGCCATTCCAGGCTTCTTCCAATGCTTCCCAGCAGCACCAAAATGTCACTCAACACTCTCAAAAGGTGTGGTAAGTGTTTGGGCTATCAACCTCTCAATGGTGTGGAAATGGAGAGGGAAGGGTTGAGGAGATACCACAAGCAAGTGTATAGAGAAAGGTGGGGATGACAATCTCTAATTGCAATGTGTTTGGCTAGGGTTTTCTCTCTGAAGCATTCCTCAACATTTGTGGGTAATGAGGGTTTATATAGGATAGGTGCAAAATGTGTGAGTCAGTCAGTACAGGCTGGCAGAACAGCATGTCTCGCGGGAAGGCCGTGGGAAGGCCTTACCCGCGAGATACTCGCGAGAGACAGCTGTCTCCACCTGGCCTGACTCTTCGCATTCCAGCATGTGCAGGGCACATGCCTCACTTCGCGGGAAGCTTAGTCGCGACATATCCGCGAGATTCCTTCAGCTTCCAATTTTGCTTGAGTCTTCACACACTCTCTATCACACAACCCTTACATCAATTCCCACAATAAATACAGGGTATAAACGATTGATAAGAATTACAATCAAATTTGGCACGGAATAAAAGCCAACAAAACACATAGTTGTAAATCACAACTTTACAGTTTCCATCCTCTCTTTCTCCTCTTGGAGATCTTCTTAAGGCCCTTATGTTCCTTTTGAACTTGAAAGGTTTCAATTCTTCGCCCTCACCTCTGAGTCAAAGGTTTGTGCAAAGGAAAGGTTCTTCCAAGGTGTGGAAGGAAAAATGCTCAAAGTGATTCAGTCACTTTTTCTCTTTCTACCTTTATGTTTATGCATTACTTTTTTGTTTTGCTTTCTTGTTTTGAGTTAGTCTAGTTTTATGTTTTGTGTGTTTTTTCTTTCATGTTTTTGTTTTGGTTGTTTTCAGTTTTACTTTATTTGTTTTTCATGAAAATAAAAAAATTGAAAAATTAGAAAAATACAAAAACAGTGTGTGTTTGTGTATATTGGTACTTGTGTACCTTGGATGGCCATTGAAACAAAATTTTCTAAACTTGGTATCTCTTGTAGCTTAGATGAGCATCTTAATGCACAACTAAGCAAGTGAGCTTTGTGGCTCAGTTTGTGATGAGTACGATTAAGATGATCTCTTATATCTCATACTCATATCGCTCTTTGTTACGGGAAGGACTAGAAAATCCTAAGAGAAAGGCATAAATAATCATCTTACCACTAAAGCTCGCCAATCATGAATAACATCTATGTGCTTAGGCACAGCAAAATTGGGATGTTTAAGCTGAAATAAATGAGTATTTCTTTTCTTTTTTATATGTCCATGCATGCTATGTTCAAAAAGAAAAATATGCAAAGAAAATAAAAGCAAAAAAAAAAAAAAAAATCAAAATACTTTTCATATGATTGCAAGCGTGTTTTTAGGAGATGTGGGAGTTATAGGATGTACCTCGAAGGTGATAGTCCCCATCAAGCAGTTATGATTATTTGTAAGTATAAGTGATTTTCTTTGGTCTCAAATCTTCATAATATAAGACACTTATGCACTCTTGCTATGTTTTCACACACAACACGCAAACTCTTTGCTACTTTTGATACATGTGCAGGTACAATATGATTTGACCATCACAAGGAATACATGTGTTAATATATGCTCACTAAACTGTCTTAACTTGTTTTTAAAATATAAAATTGGTTAGACATATTTAGTGTGTGTGTGTGTTTTAGATCTATGAATGCTGTGCATACATGTTGAAAGCTCGGAAATGTGTTGAAAACACAAGAGCAATTTAGACCCCCCAATTAAAGTTGCGGCTCGATAGATTTTACACTAACTTAATACTAAGTGCAGAATAGTGTAAATGCAAGCGGATGAACACAAAAGCTACTCTAATCCATAAACTAAGCAACACAGCAATATAATGGAATATAAAAGAGTAGGGAAGAAAGATATAAACACAGAAAACACTGTGACGTGTTTTCGAAGAGGAAACCGAAGAACTCAGCGAAAAACCTCACCGCTGCCCTCCAAGTGGAAATTGATCTACTAGACAATCAGTTGGGATACATGGGTTAGCAAGAGACCCTCCAAGCCTAATCTACCCGATGCACCTAAGCCTTCCAAGCTCTTACTCCAACAAGGCTTCTCGGAACCGTGTCTTGTCTAGCTCTCCAGATCCCGCAACAAGCTCCATGTTGCATCTACCATTCCAGGCTTCTTCCAATGCTTCCCAGCAGCACCAAAAGGTCACTCAACACACTCAAAGGGTGAGATAAGTGTTTGGGCTATCAACCTCTCAATGGTATGAAAATGGAGAAGGAAGAGTTGAGGAAATACCACAAGCAAGTGTATAGAGAAAGGTAGGGATGACAATCTCTAATTCCCAATGTGTTTGGCTAGGGTTTTCTCTCTGAAACATACCTCACCATTTGTGGGTAATGAGGGTATATATAGGATAGGTACAGAAAGTGTGAGTCATTCAGTACAGGTTGGCAGAACAGATTGCCTCGCGGGTGTCTCGCGGGAAGGCCTTACCCGCGAGATACTTGCGAGACACAGCTGTCTCCACCTGGCTTGACTCTTCGTATTCCAGCATGTGCATGGCACATGATTCACTTCGCGGGAAGCTAGGTCGCGACATACCCGCGAGAATTCTTCAACCTTTAAATGCTTGAGTCTTCACACTCTCTCTCTATCACACATCCCTTACAACAAATCTCACAATAGATACAGGGTATAAACGATTGATAATGATTACAATCAAATTTGGCACGGAATAAAAGCCAACAAAATACATAGTTGTAAATAACAAATTTACAGATGTTTTGAGAGCTTAATATGTTGATTGGATCTTTGGTTGAGTAGCTCACTTGTTACATTCATCTTTGTATTTTCCCCCCTTGAAAAGCCTCATTTTCTTCAAGCTTGATAGATCCTCGACAGATTCATTTCTATCAAGCTTTCTTTTTTTAGCCTCGATAGAAACCTCGATAGATCCTCGATCCATCGAGCAAAATTCCTGTGCTCTCTGCCTTCTCGATAGCATTTCGACAGATTCTCGATCCATCGAGATTTTTGGGTTTCTTCTTGATAGAATCTCGACAGCTTCATCGATCCATCGAGCCAAAATTCTTTGCTCTTTGTCTACTTGAAAGATGCTCGACAGATCCTCGATCCATTGAGCTCTTCATTTTGCCATCGACAGATCCTCGACAGCACCTCGACAGATTCATTTCTGTCGAGATTTAGTGCTTGACAGATCCTCGATCCATCGAGTTTCATTTTCTATATATAGCTAAGGCGTGATTTCAGTTTCACTTTTCTCATTCTCCCTCAACAGATTTCACTTCTTTTTCGCCCCAAACACTCTTCTTTCACTCAAATCTCTCTACCCACGTGATTTTTGGCCTAGATCAAGCCTTAGTCACTTGGTAAGTGTTCTTAATCTCTTCATTTACATGCATTTATGCATTTTTGACCTAGGTTTTGGGGTTTTTGAAAATTTTTGGGGTTTTCGAGATTTTTGTGAAATTTTTGGGTTGGGTGTTGTTGATTTAATGTTATATGCTCATGCATTGCACTCTCATTGCATTATAACAATGTTTCATGCATTTTAGATTTGTGATTGATTATTTATGATTGTGTGCTGGTAGGTCTGGATTGGGTTTATACCCATGATGCTTTTAACTTTTGCACGTCACATGTTCATGCACATGTTATTTCTTTTCTTTTCTATTCTTTGTTTCTTGTTGTGATGTGTTTTGTTCTCTCTCTCTCTCTCTCTCTCACTCATAGACAGGCTATGGCACCCAAAGTGCATAAATCCACTTCGGCATGGAATCCTCTTCAAGGTTTTGGGTCTTCTTCCTCTAATCTTGTCCCTCCCCTCCACATTCAGTTCTGGGATGAGAAGGCCCGAAAGGAATTCTTGGAGAACTTCCAAAAAAGTGGCGTTCATCTAGAATGCTAGGTTATACTGTCGGATTTTGTCGACACTCGTCTCCCCGCTGTCATTCAGGCTCGGGGCTGGGAATCTCTAATTGAGAGTCCCTTGAGGTGTCTCGTCGTGTTTATACAGGAGTTTTACTCCAATATACATGACATCGATACCTCTGTACCTTAGTTTGCTACTACATTCCAAGGTACACATATCTTAGTAACCACGGATCTTATATCCGAGGTAGTACACGTTCCTAGGGTAGCGCATC
The DNA here is from genome assembly GCA_019022515.1 of Quercus aquifolioides. Classification (NCBI taxonomy): domain Eukaryota; kingdom Viridiplantae; phylum Streptophyta; class Magnoliopsida; order Fagales; family Fagaceae; genus Quercus; species Quercus aquifolioides. The sequence goes on along the minus strand of CM032328.1, from coordinate 86,678,752 downwards.
TTGACTACCCCAGCTTTGAGCGTCTTTGGACTATGTCCAAAGATAAGCTTCTCTCTCACTTCTGCAAGACTCCTTCCACATGGGGTGGTAAGCTAAACACCCCATGCTCGAGCTTTGCAAAAGGCCCGAGGTTCCTTAACATGGTGATGATATTTACTATTACTCTATTGTTTCACTATAACTTCATTACTAAGCCTCGTGCTCGCTTTCTTTTGTCTCTTTTAGAGGACCTTTCTATCAACTTCCCTTCTCACTTCATCACATCTATTCTAGATGTATATTTGGATACGGCGACCTCGGATAAGCTCATCTTCCCTTTAGCTATCACGCGGATCCTCCGACACTTTCACATCCCCATTCCTGACTCTCCTTTCTTTACCACTATGGGTACCATCTGCCCCGGTTCTGTTTGGCGGAGCGAGGCCTAGTTCGATCGAAGTGGCCACAAGTGGAGACGGATGATCATGCAGCTCCTGTGGCTCCCTCTTCCTTAGCTCCTTCCACCTTAGCGCACGAAGGCTGACTTTGGTGGTCGTCTTAACTAGGGCTGTCCAAGGACCCGTCGGACCGACCCACCCGCTGTCACCGACCGGAACCCGACCTACCGCTGACCAAACCGATGGCTACGACGGTCGGGGACGGATTTGATTCTCCAAATCCGAGATCAACGGGTCGAAGATCGGATTTCCTCCTCTCAAATTCGAGAAACCCCATCCGACTGATCGGTCGAAACCCATCATTTTTCCGGCGAGAAGGTGTAGATCTGGCGATATTTGAGATTTTTTTGGGAAGATTTAAGCTAGATCCAACGAGATTTTGCTAGATCTAGCCAAGATCTTGTTGAAAATGGCCAAGATCTCACTGGATCTGGCGAGATTTGGTCAAATTTTTACCCTTTTTCAAAAAAATTTCACTGGAGTTCTATCATTTTTCATCTTTTCTTAGTCGAATTCTCATCATTTTCCAAATAATCAACACCGACCGATCCGTCCGAACTCTGTGGAAGCTCCGACCCGCCCGATTCGATTAACCACTCCGGTCACCGGCGGGTTAAAATTTGTGAGATCCGATCTGGTTGGGTTGGTTTCGGGTTGGGCACAAACTCGACCCGGACAGACCTGTGGACAGGCCTAGTCTTAACTATATCACTGATGTGATGTGTCAGATGAACACCCAAGTCGGTCGCATTGCCCATTGATAGGCTCACCTTGGTGGTTTCACCCCCTCTCCATCTCTTTCTCTAGAGGCTTCGACTGGTGATGATGATGATCCTAGCTCTTTCGGCAATGACGAGATGACGACCTCTCGGTGACTTGCCCTTTGTCATTCGTGACAAAAAGGGGAAGTAGTTTTGGTTGAGAGTAGTCTTGTATTTAGGGGGAAAGTTAGTATAGGACATTTTTTATAGGGGAGTGTATATACTTATTGAGGGATGTAGTAAGGTTCTTATGTATTTTTTTTTTCTTTCTTTTACATTAGCCTCTTGTATATCAGTCTTGTGACCATTTATTAACATACATTGTACTTTACTTTTCATATATATATATATATATATATATGATGATGATGATGATGATGATGTATGTTTCTTCACCTATCTCTACATGTGTTGTTTCTTTATGTATGCAATCTTTATTTCTATTTCACACATGATGTCTTGATGAGTTTTGTTTAAGTGTTTCAAAAAAATAGGTTATGAAAGTCTACCATGCCATGAACTCTCTTCTTGCAAAGTTTTCCAAGAGTTTATGTTAGGGATAGATTTACTTTGTAATACAATAAGTGGTTATGAGTTTAGTGATTTAAGACTTCTCTCATGATTATTTGTTTTGTTGTGGTTTTGTCACAGATTGCCAAAGGGGGAGATTGTTAGGGACATATTTATGTAATTGGCTAATCCTTTGACAAAATGCACTTTACTTGTAATTTGGTAGATCTAGGATGGGTTTAGTACTTCAAGAAACAAGTGTTCAAGTTAAGTATTGAAGCCATTAAAATCTGACCAAGAAACAAGTGAAGCAAGTGTCGTTCATTAAAACTTGATAGAAGTCTCAACAGAATTCTTTCTATCGAGATTTAATGTTGAAGCTCGACAGAAGCTCAACACAAGCTGTATCTGTCGAGAATTACGAAATCAGACTTTTCAAATCTGATTACACGCATATTCCTATGTATTTGTGTAGGGTTTCTTTTCTCACAACCCTAGACATATATAAGGATTATTTTAAGGGTCATCATAAGATGATGAAAAAGAATAATACATACATTGTGCGATCGAAGGCAGAAATTGCTCTAGTTCATCATTCTCTCTGTAGAAGCTACTACGTCTTTAAGCCAAGGGTTTTGTGACTAAAGAGCTTCCTGGTCTTCATTGTTGATGAACTGAAGAACTTTGCAGCCAACATCTCAAGTTGGTGAGTTAGTCACGTACTAGGATTCGTGCATTGAATGGAGAGATTGCCGCTACAATACAAGTCCAATTGGGTATTGGGGTAAGGGTTCAACTGTAGGTTGGTATTTCGGGATAGGCCAAAGGGTTTGGTAAGATTCCTTATACTTGTAACTGCTTGTGATTGATAATAGTGGATTCTCGGGAGTGGTGACCTTAAATTCACTCAATGGGATTTTGCCTCTATGGTTTTTCTCATTTGTAAACAAATCACTTGTGTCAAACTTATTTTCCACTGCATTTAGTTATTTAGTAATTTGTTTGTGCTACCATGTTTTTGCATGTAATTTGACTAATTAATTAACTTGGGTTATTAATTAATTTGCGAAGGGGTCAATACTTTTTTGCCCTATCATTATATATTAAATTTATAGTTATTAAACTTGGCTTGGATATTTACTAAGTCTATAAACTAGGTAATGAGGTCGGATTGCAGAGTCCCAAAAAAAAAAAAAAAAAAAAAGTTTGAGAAATTTTGTAATATAAATATGTAAATTAAAACAAAAAGGAAGATACCTAAATTAAATTGGCTATTATAATTCAAAATTAGAGTTTTACAAATAATAGCACTTAAATTTCTTTAAAATTCACAAGCAAAATGAAAAGATGTCTTAAGATTGCTACAAAGTCTTTGCTAAATAAAATAGCACAAAAATGGTTATAGCTTTATTTTAGACATAGAAGGTAGTAAAGTTAAACAAGATCAGTTAAAGGAATAAACAAATAAAACAACAAAATATTCAAAAGAAGAAACAAGAGTCACACTATAAGACAAAACATTAAAAAAAAAAAAAAAAAAAAAAAAAAAAGAAAATGTTAAAGCCTTAAACTTGAAGCCTAAAAAATCGGGAGTTATGAAATATAGACTGATATAGTAATACGCACCTACATGCTATGATAGAAAGTGAAAAGGGATTAGGCCAGGAGCAAAAAAATGATGTACATACGAGCATTTTAAAAAACAAATTATTTAGGTTGTTTCCACTATGATGCACAGACGTGCATTTAAAAAAACAAATTATTTAGGCTGTTTCCACTTTAAATTACCATATTATCATACATTAAAGAAGTTCTGGGCAGAGTTGATGTTATTCGTGGCTCCCTCCAACGATGAAACTGCCGATGCAAAGCACCTAGCTATGGGAAGAGAGTTTGTGACTCACTTGTGGGCATTACTCTCTCATGCAGGCAAACTCAAGCGAGACCCAGCTCAAGATGTCTGACTAATATTGCATTAATCCCTGTGTGTTTTCTCTATGCATGCATGTAGGGCCGACCCAAATGTTTCAGAGGCTAAGGTAAAATCTTCAAATGAAGCATTTATGTTATCACTTAAATAATATTTAACTAGCATTTTATATAATATATAATATATAATATATATATATATATATATATATATTTTTTAAATTATTCTTTTTAATTTTTAATATGATTTTTTTTTTGAGAAAATGCTAAGGTTAGAACAAATTTTACTACAAATTAATGTTGTAACGGATGTGATCAGTGACATGAGACTTACAAAAATGCTAAAGACATTATAAAATTTACAACATGAGATTTACAAAGATATATCACCAATTACAAAAAATCATTCAAAAATGCATTCAATACTCTACTTGTAATTGGGTAATTCTAGGTGTTTTTAATACTTCAAGAAACAAGGTTTCAAGGTTAAGTGTTGAAGTCATCAAGTCTGTCTAAGAAAAAGCAAGCTGAAGTGCAATTTCATTAAAGCTCGACACCTGCTCGATAGCTACCTCGACACCTGCTATCTGTCGAGATTTAAAATTTCAGATTTCCAATCTGATTTTCTTGGGATCCGTGAATATGATTTTGGGCCTTCTTTTCTTCTAACCCTAAATATATAAAAGGATTGTTTTAAGAACCGTCAAGTGGTACACAAGTTGCAAAAGCATTGAGCAATCTTTGTTCAAGCAAATTGTGATCAAAAGACGAAGTTCTTGACCTAGTTCATCTTCCTTCAAGAAGTTGCTGTGTATTTGCACAAAATGGTTTTGTAACCAAGCATCTTCCTGATCTTCATCGTATAGGATGAACTGAAGAACTTTGCAGCCAACCTTTCTTTCTTAGTTGGTGTTCAGAAGTCGCGTACTGGGATTCGCGCATTGGTTAGTCGCGTACTTGGGAGCCGTGCATCAAAGTGGGAACTGTCGCTACAGATCAAGTCCAATTGGGTATTGGGGTAAGGGTTCAACTGTAGGTTGGTAAGGTACTTGGGATTCCTTTACTTGTAACCGCTTGATTTGATAATAGTGGAGTTTCGGGAGTGGTGACCTAAAAATCACCCGATGGGGTTTTTGCTGTTAGGGTTTTCCCCATTCATAAACAAATCACCGTGTCTTTTATTTTCCGCTGTATATTTAGTTATTTGGTGATTTGTTTGTGCTTCCACGCAATTGCATGATTAATTGGTTAACTAACAACTTTGGCTAATTAATTAATTAGGGTTAATCACAAGGGGTCATTCAGATTGTGGCTTATCAAGTGGTATCAGAGCAGGCACACTCTGATTAGGTTTAATCTTTGCTGTGTTGATCCATTGACCCCTGCTTGTCATGGATAGAGGACAGTCATTAATTATACCTCCTTTATTTGATGGCACTAACTATGTATACTGGAAAGTACGTATGAGAGCTTTCTTGCAGTCTTTAGATGAGAAGGTGTGGCAGGCTGTAGAGATTGGCTGGACCAAGCCAAAAGAAAAACCGACCAATTGGGATGACGCAAAGATCAAGGCGGCTAACTTCAACAGCAGAGCGTTAAATGCCCTATTTAGCGCAGTCACCAATGAGGAGTTCAAGAAGATATCCTCAACTGAAACTGCTAAGGAGGCTTGGATCATCCTCCAGACAACTTATAAAGGAATAAAGGCTGTCAAAGATTCAAAATTTCAGAGGCTCACTACAAGCTTTGAAGAAATTAAGATGGAGGAGGATGAGTCGTTTGATGAGTTCTATGCCAAGCTAAAGGACATAGTGAACTCAGCCTTCAATTTTGGGGAAACCATCCCTGAACCCAAGGTTGTAAGGAAGGTGCTCAAATCTCTACCTGAGAGATTCCATGCCAAGATTACGGCAATAGAAGAATCAAAGGATATTGACAAGATTCCTTTGACTGAGCTGGTTGGAAACTTGCAGACCTATGAGCTAGGACCATCCAGGATTGGCAAAACTGGTAAAAACAAGAGTATGGCCTTGAAGGCGAATAGCAGTGATACAGATGAGTCTTCCGATGATGAAGATTCCAAGATGAAGTCCTACATTACAAGGCAGTTCAAGAAGTTTATGAAGAATGCCAATGGGAGGAACTTCGACAAGGACCGCAGACAATCCAGTTCTTCTCAGTTCAAGAGTCAAGACAAAGGGAAGAAGGATGCTAAGGATGGCGGTCAGTACACTGTTCCTGCAGGACCAAAGTGCTTTGGATGTCATGGATTCGGTCACATGAAGCATGAATGCCCGACATATCTCAAGAGCATTAGGAAGAGTAAGGCACTTGCTGCAACCTTGAGTGACACTGAGCCTGAAGATGATTTCGACAATGAGGATGACGGAATCTTAAATGCCTTCACTGCCACAGTCAATCCTACTGAAGGGATTGTTGAAGAAGTGGATGAAGAAGAAGAATTGGTGGAGTCCAAATTTGAGAAGATGGATGATCAAGATGATATCCACTCAGCCTATGAGAAGCTTTACAAGCTCTCTGAGAAGCATGAGAAATTATATAGGCTGGCCACCAAGAAGCTAAGTGATGTGGAACTTGATCGTGAAGAGTTGTCCACAAAGGTTGATGAGGCGAATCAAACCATTGGAGCACTGAGATTTGAGAACAACTTTTTAGCTAAGAAGACCAAAAAGCTTGAAGCTAAGTTGTTTCAAGTTAGAGCTCAATTGGAGAGGACTTCAAGTGCAAAACTTGATGAGATGCTTAGCAATCAGAAATCTGCTTCAGATCGAACTGGTTTAGGGTATGGTCTTTCTTTCTCTAACACTGCTTCTACTAGCAATACTGTTTTTGTCTCTCCTGCTAATAACACTGAAATTGAGAACACTGATGTCAAAACTGAATTAGCTAGTGAGAACTTAGACAAGGGTAAGTCTATCTTAGGAGCACCCCCTAAGCATGATAAGAAAGATGCTAAAAACTTTAGGGCTAGGAAGGCTAACTCTCAACAGCCTAAACAAAAGAAGCAGCATCTCTGTCATCATTGTGGAGCTGCCGATCATACTCGACCAAATTGCTATAAGTGGCTAGCCACTCAACAGAGCAATGACATGATAGCATCTGGAAGCCAAAATCAGTTTCAATCTTCTCTTGCTCCTCTTGGAGATATTCTAAAAGCCCTCATGTTTCTTTCTAACTTGAACGGTTTCAATTCTTCCCCCTCACCACCGGTTCAAGGATTCAATCAAAGGAAAGGCTCTTCCAAGGTGTAGAAAAAAAAGGACTCTAAGTGATTTCATCACTTTCTTTTCCCCTTATTGTTTTTCTTGTTTGTTGCATTACTTGTGTGTTTTGCATTTTTGTTGAGTCAGTCTAGTTTTATGCTTTGCTTTGTTTAACATGTTTTGTGTGTTTACTTTCAGTTTTGTTTATTTTGTTTTAAAAAAAAAAAAATTGAAAAATCAGAAAAATACAAAAACAGTGTGCGTTATGTGTACTTTGGTATTTGTGTACCTTGGATGGCCATTGAAACAAAGTTTCTAAACTTTGTATCTCTTGTAGCTTAGATGAGCATTTCTATGCACAACTAAGCAAGTGAGCTTTGTGGCTCTTGTTTGTGATGAGTAAGATTAGGTTATCTCTTAAAACTTAACACTCATATCACTCTTTTTGACGGATTGGACTAGAAATCCTAAGAGAAAGGCATAAATAACCATCTCACCACTGTTGCCCGCCAATCATAATATGACACCTGTATATTTCGGCATAGCAAAAGTGCGATGTCAAATGCTTAACATCTTGGGTATTTCTTTTCTCCTTTTTATGCCCATGTATGATATGCTAAATAAAATAAAAAAAAGAAAAATATGCAAAGAAAATAAAAAGCAAAAAGATCAAAAATGCTTTAAATATGGTTGCAAGCGTGTATTCTAGGAGATATGGGAGTTATAGGATGTACCTCTAAGGTGATAGTCCCCATCAAACAGTTATGATTGTGTGTGAGTTAAAAGTTATTTTCTCATATCTCAGATCGTCATAACATGTATACACATATGCAATCTTGCGATGTTTTTCACACACAACACGCAATATTCTTTGCTAATTTTGATACATGTGCAGGTACAATGTGATTTGACCATCACAAAGGTTTTACATGTGCTAATGTATGCTCACTAAACTGTCTTAACTTGTTTTTGAAAAATAAACTTGGTTAGACTTGTTTAGTGTGTGTGTGTGTGTTTTGGAGGATCCATGTGCTTAAATTTTTGTTGAGAGATGATTTTGAGAGCTTCATATGTTGAGTGGATCATTGGTTAAGGTGTATGTTGGATTGCATTCATGTCTGTGTTTTTATCTTCTCGAAAAACTTTTTTTAAAAGCTGTCTCGACACCTCCTCGACACCTACTCGATACATGGTCATCTGTCGAGCTTCTCAAGCTTTTTCTTATCGCAATCTCGACACCTTCTCGACACCTGATGGATCGATCGAGAAATCTTCTGTCTCGTCGATAGATTCTCTACACCTGATGGATCGATCGAGATTCTATTGTTATGTCTGATGTTTTCTTTCTCGACACCTGTCTCGACACCAGGTGGATCGATCGAGAAATCTCCTGTCTCCTCGATACCTCTTCGACACCTTGTCGATCGATCGAGTTTCTTTTCTCTATAATGGTCTTGTACCTCGACACCTCTCGATACCTTCAGCTGTTGAAGGAAAAATTCTCGACAGCTTCCTCAATACCTCTCAACACCTCAGCTGTTGAGAATTACTGAGGTGTCTATAAAAGGTCAGATCGCGATTTTCCTCTCATTCTGTAGATTTCTCTCGATCTATCCGAAGACTTTTCACCTCCCAAACAAGTTTCTCTCACTAAAATCTTCAAATCTTCATCATTTTTGGTCTTCCCTTGATTTCCATCACCAGGTATGTTCATTTTCCCTTCCTTTTTCATGCATTACATGTTTTTAAACCTAGGTTTTGGGATTTTTTTGAAATTTTTGGGGTTTTTCAAAATTGATGAGTTTTTCTTGAAATTTTGGGTTGGGTTTTCACTTAAATGCTTCTAAAAAGTCATACATTGCATTCCATGTGCATTAGAATGATATTTACATGCATTTAGATGTGTGCTATATGTTGTGTGCTGGTAGGATTGGATTGGGCTGAGCCCATGATGCCTTTTTGATTTGCATGTCACATGCTCATGCATTCCCATGCATACGTACTTATTGTTCAATATATTTGATATATGTGAACTGTTTTGGGAACTTTTTTGATTGTCTCCCTCTCTATCTCTTTCTCATTCTTTTACGTTAGTAGTGTCTATGGCACCCAAACGTAAATCCACTCTTGCTTGGAATCCTTTGCGTTCTAGAGCTTCCTTTTCTTCTGACTCTGCTCCTCTTAACCTTCAGTTCCGTGATGGAGATGCCCACAAGGCATTTTCTGAGAACTTTTCTCGACGAGGTGTTCATTCGGAACGCCAAGTCATTCTGGCGGACTTCGCCAACACTGACCTTCCCAGTGTCATTCACAGTAGGGGATGGGAGTCACTGTGTGACGTCCCGGTCACCTGTCCTCTCGTGCTGATCCAAGAGTTTTACTCTAACATGCACGAGATAGATCGTTCAGTACCTCTCTTTTTCACTCGCGTTCGAGGTATGCGCATTCCTATCACACCGCAGCTAGTTGCGGATGTGCTTAGGGTACCTAGGATAGATTTTCCTGATTACCCTTCCTGTGAGCGTCTAAGGACTGTGTCCAAAGATGAGCTCATTTCTGCTTTCTGTGAGCACCCTGCTGATTGGGGAGAGCATCAGTACACATCATGTAGGCCTTTTGCTAAAGGTCCTAAATTTCTTAACATGGTGATGACTTTTGTACTCCATCCACTTTCTCACTACAACTCCATCACTGAGCCTCGTGCTCGATTTTTGTTATCCTTATTAGAGCATCTTACTATAGATTTTCCTTCTCACTTCATTCTTTCTATTATAGATGTTCATCTTGATTCGGCGTCCCGTGATAAGCTCATCTTTCCTTCCGCTATCACGAGGATCTTACGCCATTTTTCCATTCCCTTTCCTGTGTCCGACCACTTCACACACATATCTGCCATAGATGCTGCTGCGGTAAAACGTAGTAAGGCTCAGTTTAGGTCACGACAGACGGATTCCACTCCTCCCTCCCGTTCGGCTCCGTCCAGATCTGCTCCTTCTTCCTCTACGGGCGATGTATCTCTCGGAGACATTATGGCGCAACTGCAGCGAATGGACACTCACCTTGATACACTCTCCACTGATTTGTATCAGGTGAATGTTCGTGTTGGTCGTATTGCACGACGGCAAGCGACCATGGGTGGTTTTGCTCCAGAGGCTACTCCTTCACCACCTACTCCAGCAGCTTTAAATTCTGAGGATGAGGATGATGAGGATGATGATGATGATGATGATGGGGATGCTACCTCTGCTGATAAGGTGTCTACATGACATTCTACCCTTTGTCACTCATGACAAAAAGGGGGAGTAGTTTTGGGTTATGAGAGTAGTCATCTTAAGGGGAGAGTTAGTATAGGACATTTTTTATAGGGGGAATGTTGATATTTTTGAGGGATGTAGTGAGGTTTTGATGTATTTTTTCTTTTCTATTCTTTATAGATACATTGATCTTATATATGAGGTCCTTTGACCATTTTTACATACATTGTACTTATACTTCTCTATATATGTTGATGTATGTTTCTTTCACCACTCTCTTCATGTGTTGTTTCTTCTCTATCTTTATACATATGTTCCTTATACTTGTATGCAATCTATTATTTCTGTTTCACACAAGATGCCTTGATGAGTTTTGTTTAAAGTGTTTCAGAAATACAGGTTGTCAAAGTCTACTTGCCATAAACTCTCTTCTTGCAAAGTTTTTCAAGAGTTTGTGTTAGGATATATTTTATTGTATCAACAAGTGAATATGAGTTTAGTGATTTATGACTTCTCTCATATGTTCATTTGTTTGTTGTGGTTTTGTCACGGATTGCCAAAGGGGGAGATTGTTAGGACATATGTGTTTTCACTATTTAAGAACATATGTCATTTGTTTATGTAATTGGCTAATCCTTTGACAAAATGCACTCTACTTGTAATTGGGTAGTTCTAGGTGTTTTTAATACTTCAAGAAACAAGGTTTCAAGGTTAAGTGTTGAAGTCATCAAGTCTGTCCAAGAAAAAGCAAGCTGAAGTGCAATTTCATTAAAGCTCGACACCTGCTCGATAGCTACCTCGACACCTGCTATCTGTCGAGATTTAATATTTCAGATTTTTCAATATGATTTTCTTGGGATCCGTGAATATGATTTTGGGCCTTCTTTTCTTCTAACCCTAAACATATAAAAGGATTGTTTTAAGAGTCGTCAAGTTGTACACAAGTTGCAAAAGCATTGAGCAATCTTTGTTCAAGCAAATTGTGATCAAAAGACGAAGTTCTTGATCTAGTTCATCTTCCTTCAAGAAGTTGCTGTGTATTTGCACCAAAGGGTTTTGTAACCAAGCATCTTCCTGTTATTCATCATAAAGGATGACCTGAAGAACTTTGCAGCCAACCTTTCTTCCTTAGTTGGTGTTCAGAAGTCGCGTACTGGGATTCGCGCATTGGTTAGTCGCGTACTTGGGAGCCGTGCATCAAAGGTGGGAACTGTCGCTACAGATCAAGTCCAATTGGGTATTGGGGTAAGGGTTCAACTGTAGGTTGGTAAGGTACTTGGGATTCCTTTACTTGTAACCGCTTGATTTGATAATAGTGGAGTTTCGGAAGTGGTGACCTGAAAATCACCCGGTGGGGTTTTTGCCGTTAGGGTTTTCCCCATTCGTAAACAAATCACCGTGTTATTTAATTTCCATTGCATATTTAGTTTTTGGTGATTTGTTTGTGCTTTCATGCAATTGCATGATTAATTGATTAATTAACAACTTGGCTAATTAATTAATTAGGTTTAATCATAAGGGGTCATTCAGATTGTGGCCTATCACACCTATCATATTCATTCTCACATCAAATTATAAAAGTTATGTAGGTCACTGCATACTTTTGGCGCAGTGGTCGCTCTATAAGTATAAGTGCTTATGGGGTGTGAGGGGTAAGAGTTGGGGTTCAAGTCTCTAGAAGGGAACTTTACATACATAAACACTTAGATTAGACTAGAGTGAAATTTTTATCTTGTATAAAAATAAATAAATAAAAGTTATGTTGTAAAATTTATAGTATTTTTAACATTTTCCTATTTGAATTACTTGTAATTAATAACACCTCTATTTGTAAGACTTATTTATTTAAATTTGTCTTATCTCTATCTCTAGTAGTACCAAATTCTTTGGCTTTCTTAATAGTGAAAAAAAAAAAATGTAAACGAAAATGATTTTTAATATCTCCCAAAAATATTTATATAAAAAAAAATTTTTGCCCTCCAAATTTGGGGCCTTTCTCTAGTAGGGGGCCCTAGGCAATGGCCTAATTGGCCTAGGCCTAGGGCCACCTTGCATGCATGCATGTATGATATTGTGTGTTTTCTCAAACGGCCATTTCCATTTGCGTTTGTGTAACAGAAGTGTGTCAGGGAGGTTGTATCTTAACGTGGTGAGTATTTACTAGCAAAAATATGTAAAAGGTTGTGTATTTGATTTGATTTGTGTTTGATGTTCTGGAATTTCCTTAATTTGTTTTCTTTAACCTTGTCATTGCTTCCTTAACGTGTTTCTGCAGTTTATCTGTATACCGATTTCGGTAAGGGAAAGCATTATGATAGTTACTGCTTTTGTATGATTCAGTAGGTGGCCTACAAAATGTAAGAATGAGTGGAAGAGAAGAAAAAGCGTGTTAAAAAGAAAAAATTGTTGGTAGATGTCCCATGTACTGCAACTTGAGATTTGGGTAAGAAAACATATTTATATTTAAATGTTTGAAATATTACAAATTTTACTACGTAAGTTTTATAAATTAGTGTGTTATCAATTAAATATAACTTTTCTTGGGATTGGAAAGTCAAAGAAGGGGATTTTTCTTTGTCAAAGGGACATGCATGCACTAGCTAGGGATGAAGCCTGGACTTGGAATTAGGAAGGTGGCTTTGCTGCAGCTTAGCCGTTGAGGGTTTTTATTTATATTTTTTTTGTGTGTCTTTGATGCGTATATCTGCTTCTGGATAAAGATAAAATTATTTTTTTTTAGATTTTTTTAAAGGGCTGGGTTGTTTGTTTGGATAAAATTTATTGGTTTGCCTTAATGTTTATTAGTTTTGCTATTAGTAATTTTTGTTATTAGACTAATTTTTTGGGCTTGTATATTTTGTTTTAGGTTTTAGATCTATAAATTTTTTATGGCCTTTAAAAAGACGAAATATTAGAGTTTCAAACTTTTTTAATGAATTGTTGATGTGGTGAGTTGTTATTGACAAGTAAAAAAGTGATTAAGTAGTGAGCTTAAATGCGAATCGATAAGAATTTTTGCTAACTCAACAATTTGTAAAAATGTTGTAAAAAAGTTTGTGATTATAGTATTACTCTTTGATAGGCCAAGAATGTATTAACCCCTTATGGTAAATTTACCAATTAATTAGCCAAGTGAATTAATTAAGTCAATCAATCATGCAATATGCGTGGTAGCACAAACAAATCACTAACTAAGTTAAATGCAGAGGAAAATAAATTTAACACTGTGATTTGTTTACGAATTGGGAAAACCTCCGAGGCAAAACCCCACTAGGTGAATTTAAGGTCATCACTCCCGAGAATCCATTATTATCACAAGTGGTTATAGGTAAAGGAATCAAAGTACCTTATACCAACCTACAGTTGAACCCTTACCCCAATACACAATTGGACTTGTTCTGTAGTAACAATCTCTCATTTTTAATGCATGGCTCCAAGTACGTGACTAACCAATCGATGCACGGATCCCAGTATGTGACTAACACACCAACTTGAGAAGGATGTTGGCTGCAAAGTTCTTTAGCTCATCAATATGATGAAGATCATGAAGCTCATTAGTCACAAAATCCTATGGCATACAAACGCAGCAGCTTCTTCAAGAGAAAGATGAACTAGGGCAACTTTGTCTCCTGTCACAGTATGCTTGCAACAACAAGTGCAACAACCAGTTGATGGCCCTTAAAACACTCCTTATATATGTTTAGGGTTGTGATAAAAGAAAGCCTAAACAAGTATACAGGGATATGTGTGAAATCAGATCTGAAAAACTGATTTTCGTAAATCTTGATAGATAGGTTATCCATCGAGCAGCTGTCGAGCATCGGGCTAGAATTGCCTTTTAAACCTCAATAGATACCATCTATTGAGCTAGCTGTTGAGCTTTAAAATGCAACACTTCTTCACTTGTTTCTTAAATAGATTTGCATTGCTTCAATACTTGGACTTGAACTCTTGTTCCTTGAAGTATTAAACACATCCTAAATCTACCAAATTACAAGTAAAGTGCATTTTGTCAAAGGATTCACCAATTCTAAATGACATATATTCTTAATATGATTTACATATGTCCTAACACTCTTAAAAAAAAAAAAAAACAATGATATCGTTAAGGAAGAAAAGTGTAATTTAATAGAATAAAATTGCTAAAATTAATATAGCAAGGATAAAGGAGAGTTACTTGAGTATATAGGCAACTAGGCATGTATAGAATGTTGATAGGTAGGTTATTGGATTTGACTATGGACAATGTCATTTCACACTTACGTGCACACATAGTACACATACTTATCAATTTTGCACAAAAAATCGTGACTTGAAGTCATGATTTTTAGTTCAAAAAACTGAGTGTGTATTTTAAGTTTATGTGAGTGTGAAATAAAGTTTTTCCTTTGACAATTACAAGACCTGACCTCACTTTTATAATTCATAAGCCTAGTCAATGTATATCTGATCAGCCAAGACCTCACCTCAAGGCAGCTTACAGAATCTTGCAATACATCAAAGAAGTTCCTGGACAAGGGTTGTTCCTTTCAGTCAATTCTTCGTTACATATCAAATATTTTGTAGACTTCGATTGGGAATCGTGTCCAGATTCATGAAGATCAGTCACTAGATATTGCACCTTCTTAGGTGATTCGTTGATTTCATTGAAGTCTAAGAAACAACGAACTATTTTCAAGGCAAAGTATAGGTCCATGGCAATTGCAGTTATGAAGTCACATGGCTTTTAGCTCTACTCTAAGATTTAGGTGTTTCTCATAGTCAATCAACTCTATATATTATTCACTGATAGCCAAGCGGCTCTTCACATTGGTCCCAGTGTTTTATGATCATATCAAGAATATAGAGATTGATTGTCATATGGCAAGAGAAAATGTACAAGCTAGAATCATCTTGTTCTCAATTGACAGATTTATTGACAAAGACTTTAGGTGTAAATTAGTTTATAACATTGCTTGCCAAGATGGGTGTGATCAATATACATGCCGCCACTGTCCATCTTAAGGGGGTTATCAAAGATTAGAAGAAAAGAAGGAAGAACAGTGCAAGTGTTGAAGACTGGTTTGAAGTACTCTTAGTGTAAACGACAGTAGCTTAATCTACTATTCTATTACTGTTGCATTTGTTATTACACATGTCGTAAAGCTTAATTGTTTTTACTTAAATGAAGTCAGATGCTTGTCACGTGAGGCTACTTGTACAGCTGTCGCACTGTGATTAGTCTTAGTTGTTAATTTGGTTAGTTAGTTTGTTTAATATTGTAACTACTTAGTCGTTACTCTTGGTGTTCTGTTATTTGTGAAAGTTCAAATAGTGTGTAAAACACCTATGAACGTTTAGACTCCTAATTCACAAATTACCAACACAAACTTATAATAAAACAATGTATGTGTGGAATAGGAAAATAAGCTAAAAGGTAAAACAATCTAAACCGAAATTAATCACAACCACAACAGTAATTAAAAGGCAAAGATTAAGGGAAGAGAGATGCAAACATAAAGACAACACAATGATGTGTTATCAAAGAGGAAACTGAAGTCCTCGGCGAAAAACCTCTATGTCGCCCCCTAAGCGGTCAATAATCCATTAGAGAATAAAGTTGGGATATATGAATAGCAGAAGACCCTCCAAGCCTAATCTACCTAGTGCACCTAAGTCCCCCAAGCTTCTTGCTCCAATAGGGTTACGCCGAACCTTGTCTTCTCTAGCTTACCGGATCTCGCAAAAAGCTCCATATTGCAGCCGCCATCCTTGGCATCTTCCAATGCTTCCCAAAGCTCCAAAAACACTCTCAACACTTTGAATGGGTGTGGGTAGTGTTTGGGTAGAAATCTCCTCTCAATAGGTATATCAATGGGAGAGGGAATGAGAGAGACTATAAAGATTTCTCTCTAAGAATGGGTAGCTCTCTTTAATAGGTGGGTGTGTTGTAGAAACATCTCTTAGAGTTTTTCTCTCTGAATAGCCACACCACATTTCGTGGGTATAAGGGTATTTATAGTAGTGTATGAGATGGAATGTGAAAAGTCATTTTTCATCCAAACAGGGCATTCTAGCGACTTGGCCTCGCGACTGGAACGATACCTGAGTTTGAGTTGCGAGTTAACTACCAGGCGAGACTGTACTTTTTGTCTTGTAGTGCTCCAGCTGTCGTGACCCTTCAGCTCCCTGCATGCTTCACATGTGTGGCGACTTGCCAGTCGCGAGACTCCTCTTGAAAGCACACAACTTGAGTTTCTTCACACTCTCTCACCCACAACCCTTACATTATTTCCACCTAAATACAGGATTTCTACATTTTGAATTACAAGTAAATTTGGTACGGAATAAAGCCAACACATGGTTGATTAAATTCAACCTTACAATTTGGGTATATAAACATGATTGTTGTGGGGCCCGTGGGCCTGGGAGCCCCAGCCCACTTTTAGGCTGGCCCAAGGCCCATGCCGAGGAGGGACAATTGTCCCAGGCCGGCGTCTATGGGCTTCAGCCCTTACTAGGGCCCGCGCCGAGGACACCCCTTCCTCGGCACTCCTAGTCTAAACTCCAGGTGGTCACATCCACACTTAATGCATTTACCTAACTCCCCTAGCAGCATTAATGCTGATAGGACCTCTGAGCGGCACAACCTTGGGTGCTGCGACCCACAGTAAGGTTGGGAACATAGCGGATGGGACAGGTTCTAAAGCAAGGAGCCTGGATGATTGACAGCCGTAAGGCTAAGATCAACCGAAGGAGACTTATATAAGGGAAAGTACCCCTCTTGAGAAGGGGGACTCCTCGACCGTCCGAGGAGCAACCCCAAGCCAGGAAGAACAGGGCAAAGCCCCCTCGAAGAAGGGAGCCTCTGGAGAACCGGTGGCAAGCCTGTTAGCGCCAAACCCTTCGTCCCACTCTCTAAATAAATGTATTGTTGGGGGATCTACGACAAAACGAGCCCCTACAATTGGCGCCCACCGTGGGGCGGGTTAGTGCGCTGGCCGGCGCAACCGGCGATCGTTCTAAGCGGTCACTTAGCAAAAAAAAAAAAAAAAAAAAAAAAGAAAAGAAGAATCGCAGTAAAAAGAAGACTCAACAGCAAATAAAAAGAGAAGTTTTTATTATTTCATGAAAAGAAGATTACAAGATACAATCAGAGGCTCAGGCAGGCTTGTTTTACAAGCTTTATTACAAGCTAATCCTACAATCGGAGGCTCAGGCGGTCCGATTCTACAACTAGCTAGGGGGAGGGGGAAGTGTCAACCCGTGCTTTTATTGGCATCAAGAGAATGGGAGAACTTGACAATAAAAGCGGGGAAGGGGGCTGAGGCTGGCTCGCTTCAAGGCGGAAGCTTGAACAAAGCGAGGAGCAGATGCAGGGGCACCGGAATGTCCTCCCCCGTGATGTTTCCTTGATGCTCTCCAATCCTCCCGAGCGCTGGCCGTTGGAGACGGCAACACTCAGGCGCCAGCCATGACATGAGTTCGCGTGTCTCCTCCACCGGAGGTGCGCCCCGGGGAGAGACGTTAGGTACTTCAACAACGTCCCACCTGGCCACCGCGTACGACACTGCCGGTGTTACGCCTAGACTCTGCCGCGCCAGAAGCCCAGTGGGGGCTGCGGCCACGTCAGCCCTTAGCCCCATATCTCCTAACTCCGATCACAATTCCGACGGGGTTATTAAAGGGGCATGGGGAGCGGAAAGGTGGTGTTCTTTCTGTTTGAGTTGGGAGGCTCATGGAGTATGAAGAAACCATCCCCCCAGAAGGCCTTATATAGAGGAGGAGGGTTGGTGAGAATTAATTCACGCAGAATTCGAAAAGTGAGTTACCGAAGCGGCGGACAATAATGAAGCCACCAAATTCCAAGGGGGCCGCAGACCGTTGTACTTCTGTTGATTCACGAGACCATTAATGAAGGCGCGTCTCGCGCACCGAAGCGTCAGGCGCAGAACACGAACGGCCAAGAGACGCTTCCCAGATAGAAGATGGGGACTCGAGCTGGAGGCGAGATCAACGCCACGTGTAAAATCACTGTCCGACCGAAGGAGGAATCGTCCCCAGAAAAACGGTCCGAGGACAAACCCCTACTTACAGAAAAATGAAAGTGTTAGACAGAACCAAGGCTCTGCATGGTCCTCGGACTCAGGCCTATGGGGAAACTAATTACTTCAGAAGACCAAGTGTTAGACAGAACCAAGGCTCTGCATGGTCCTCGGACTCAGGCCTATGGGGAAACTAATTACTTCAGAAGACCAAGTGTTAGACAGAACCAAGGCTCTGCATGGTCCTCGGACTCAGGCCTATGGGGAAACTAGCCACTTATCTTCTCTTGAAGGCAGCACCTGTGCCTAGGTCTTGCATGGTCCTCAGACCCAAGCCTACGGAGAGCTAGCCACTACTCTTGAAGGCAGCACCTGTGCCTAGGTCTTGCATGGTCCTCGGACCCAAGCCTACGGAGAGCTAGCCACTACTCTTGAAGGCAGCACCTGTGCCTAGGTCTTGCATGGTCCTCGGACCCAAGCCTACGGAGAGCTAGCCACTTATCTACTCTTGAAGGCAGCACCTGTGCCTAGGTCTTGCATGGTCCTCGGACCCAAGCCTACGGAGAGCTAGCCACTTATCTACTCTTGAAGGCAGCACCTGTGCCTAGGTCTTGCATGGTCCTCAGGACCCAAGCCTACGGAGAGCTAGCCACTACTCTTGAAGGCAGCACCTGTGCCTAGGTCTTGCATGGTCCTTGGACCCAAGCCTACGGAGAGCTAGCCACTTATCTACTCTTGAAGGCAGCACCTGTGCCTAGGTCTTGCATGGTCCTCGGACCCAAGCCTACGGAGAGCTAGCCACTACTCTTGAAGGCAGCACTTGTGCCTAGGTCTTGCATGGTCCTCGGACCCAAGCCTACGGAGAGCTAGCCACTTATCTACTCTTGAAGGCAGCACCTGTGCCTAGGTCTTGCATGGTCCTCAGGACCCAAGCCTACGGAGAGCTAGCCACTACTCTTGAAGGCAGCACCTGTGCCTAGGTCTTGCATGGTCCTCGGACCCAAGCCTACGGAGAGCTAGCCACTACTCTTGAAGGCAGCACCTGTGCCTCGGTCTTGCATGGTCCTCGGACCCAAGCCTACAGAGAGCTAGCCACTACTCTTGAAGGCAGCACCTGTGCCTAGGTCTTGCATGGTCCTCAAGACCCAAGCCTACGGAGAGCTAGCCACTTATCTTCTCTTGAAGGCAGCACCTGTGCCTAGGTCTTGCATGGTCCTCAGGACCCAAGCCTACGGAGAGCTAGCCACTTATCTACTCTTGAAGGCAGCACCTGTGCCTAGGTCTTGCATGGTCCTCGGACCCAAGCCTACGGAGAGCTAGCCACTACTCTTGAAGGCAGCACCTGTGCCTAGGTCTTGCATGGTCCTCAAGACCCAAGCCTACGGAGAGCTAGCCACTTATCTTCTCATGAAGGCAGCACCTGTGCCTAGGTCTTGCATGGTCCTCGGACCCAAGCCTACGGAGAGCTAGCCACTACTCTTGAAGGCAGCACCTGTGCCTAGGTCTTGCATGGTCCTCGGACCCAAGCCTACGGGGAGCTAGCCACACATATAGAAAGTAGCAACTGAACCAAGGAACTGCGTGGTCCTCGGACTCAGTCCCACGGGGAAACTAACTGCTTACCGAAGAATTGAAGCACCAAGCTGACCATTTGGGGAAGAACCAGCTAGCGAAAGGCCTTCCGGAATATGAGGGGGCCGTGGGTATCAAAACCCTCCTCCCCGTCCGAGGGAACGTGCAGCAGGATTTTGAGGGGCTATTGTGGGGCCCGTGGGCCTGGGAGCCCCAGCCCACTTTTAGGCTGGCCCAAGGCCCATGCCGAGGAGGGACAATTGTCCCAGGCCGGCGTCTATGGGCTTCAGCCCTTACTAGGCCCGCGCCGAGGACACCCCTTCCTCGGCACTCCTAGTCTAAACTCCAGGTGGTCACATCCACACTTAATGCATTTACCTAACTCCCCTAGCAGCATTAATGCTGATAGGACCTCTGAGCGGCACAACCTTGGGTGCTGCGACCCACAGTAAGGTTGGGAACATAGCGGATGGGACAGGTTCTAAAGCAAGGAGCCTGGATGATTGACAGCCGTAAGGCTAAGATCAACCGAAGGAGACTTATATAAGGGAAAGTACCCCTCTTGAGAAAGGGGTCTCCTGGGCCGTCCGAGGAGCAACCCCAAGCCAGGAAGAACGGGGCAAAGCCCCCTCGAAGAAGGGAGCCTCTGGAGAACCGGTGGCAAGCCTGTTAGCGCCAAACCCTTCGTCCCACTCTCTAAATAAATGTATTGTTGGGGGATCTACGACAAAACGAGCCCCTACAATTGTAATTAGTTTTTCTAATTAGTGAGAATAATAAAGATATTTTCCCAAATCTATTTCTCTCTCAATTTTTGTTAGAGAGAGAAAAAAAATAACGGAGAGAAAGTTATAAAGAATGAGAGAATGAGTGGAAGAGAAGAAAAGAGAGTTAAAAAGAAAAAGTTGTTGGTGAACTGCTATTAAAGCCCTAAGAAAATATATTTATACTTAGATGTTTGGAATATTTCAAATTTTATTGTATAAGTTTTATAAATTAATATAACATCAATCAAATAAAAATTAATTCACACTGTCATTTAATATGTGCTAAAGTAATATAAACCACATTCATTATTATATTAATTTTTAATTTTTTAGTAAAATTTGTAATAGTTTTAACCTTTTTCTTATATCTAATATAATAAATATTCATAGAGAGAGAGAGAGAGAGAGAGAGAGAGAGAGATTAAAGTTATAAAGAATGAGAGAATAAGTGGAAGAGAAGAAATGAGAGTTTAAAAAAAGAAGAATCTGTTTATTACACACACTTTGTTACATACACTTGAAAAAGAAATTGAAACTATGACTTCAAGTTATGATTTCAAAGTAAAAATTGTGATTTCAAGTCACAGTTTTAGTTGATATGTGTGTAACAACATATGTGTAACATCTTTTATCTTAAAAAAGAAGAAGAATCTATTGGCAAGCGTACGATGTAAAGCAACTTGAGATTTTGGTAAGAAAATATATTCATATTTAGATGTTTGGAATATTACAAAATTTACTACATATATCTTATATATTGTTGTCTCATCAATCAAATTGTTTGTTTTTAGACCCCTTTAAAACACAATTGGATTAACCTAGTTAACAAGCCAAGTTATTATTTAGTCCAAATTCCAAATCTAGGTTATCACAATCAAACAATCAAATCATGTATAGCAGCAGAAATATAAATAACACAAAGATATTATCACACAGGAAAACCAAACCAGTAAAAAACCTGGGGAGGATTTAACCTAGCTATTCTCAAGGTAAACTTGAATCCACTATAGAAAGAATTGAAGTTTTACAATAGAATTTAGACCACTAACATTCTATTGCTACCTACCAATAGAAACTTACTGACATGACCAAGTGCAAGCTCCAAGACCACAGACTCCTTCTTTCTTGGATTCTCCAGCAAGTACAAGCACTCCCGCTTGTGTATCTTTAAGCTTTTATGGCAGTAACTGAATGATCATCAAGTTCTTGAACGAATCTTCTTCTTGATAATCCTAAGCTTGTGTGAAGGAAAACTCCTCTCAGATCTCACAAGAGATTCACACAAACAGCAATATGAGCAACCTCTAAAACGTGGCTAAGGTTTGCCTTATATACCTAGGGCAAAATATAAAATCCTAAACGTTTTAAATGAAATAGGGCTGAGTTGGAATTCTGCAGAAAAACGCATTCTGCCTGATTTTCGATTGATCGAGCCTAAGTTTCGATCGATTGAGCCAGACTGAAATGCATAATAACTTCTGCACCATTTCGATTCCAACTTTATTTAAAAGACACAACTTTGAGCAAGCCTAACAAGACTAAACAACCTGTTTTGATCATGGTTTGCCAACATTACACATTAGAGTTCTAAATACATAAATACCTAAATCTTTAGAACCTAACACAAATAAAAATTAATTCAAACATTCATTTAATAAATGTTGAAGTGATACTAGTTACATTCATTATCATATTAATTTTTAAGTTATTTATAGTAAAATTTGTAATGATTTTAACATTTTCTAAAATTGAGCACAATAAATATTCATTAATTCTTCAACCAAGAAAAGTAAGTATTATAAAGGTGATAAGATAAGATTTAAAGTTAGTATTATAAAGGTGATAAGATAAGATTTATCTTGGAGAGAGAGAGAGAGAGAGAGAGAGAGAGAGAGAGAGAGAGAGAGAGAGAGAGAGAGAGAGAGAGAGAGAATGAGTGGAAGAGAAGAAAATAGAGTTTTAACTAAGAGTATTATTTATTACACATACTTTGCGACACGCACAATTACACACTTGAAAAAGTAACTAAAATTGTGACTTCATGTCATGTTTTCAAAGTAAGTAACAATTTCAGTTGCTTTTTCATGTGTATGAAACAACATAGGTGTAACAATTTTTATCTTTTAAAAACAAATTTTGGCTGGCATACAGTGTATAGTAACTTGAGATTTTGGTAATAAAATATATTTATAAATAGATGTTTGGAATATTACAAATTTTACTACATAAATTTTATATATTGGTGTATCATCAATTAAATAAAAATTAATTCTAACATTCATTCAATATGGGTTCAACTGATACTAATTACATTCATTGTCACATTAATTTTTAAGTTTTTTTCGGTAAAATTTGTAATAATTTAAGGATTTTCTTAAATTGAGTAAATAAATATAAATTTACTTTTTTTTAATAGTGTGGTTAGAATATTTATGAATTGCTGATGTGGCATATCGAACATCTTCCTTTACCTCCACCCGTTCAAGTATTTTACTAGGGAGTAACCACCATGCCAAAAATGTTCATAACAAATATTCATTTACTCTTCAACCAAGAAAAGTAAGTACTAAAAAGGTGATATGATACGAAAAAAAAAAGTTGTTGGCTGGTGTACAATGTACAGTTCTCGAAATTTTATGTAAAAAATAATATTTAGATACTTGAGATATTATAAATTTTACAGTATAAATTTTATAAAATGGTGTTGTGGGGCCAGAATAAGTCAGCAGCCCCGGCCCACTCCAGGCCCAGCCCAGAGGCCCATGCCGAGGACGCCTCCACGATCCGAGGTCCGAGGACCAAAGTCTAGAGCCCAGGACCCAAGGAGCACTGCCGAGGATGGTTACATCCTCGGCAGTCCGAGGACAGAAAGTAGGCATACGGCACACCTTTAAAGGGGAGTCTCCCCAAGCATCCAAGGGGCAAATAGCGAGAACCAATCACCGGACATTGAAGCATGGCGGAGAAGCAAGTCCCAGGCGAACTGTCACCTCCACATTAAATGCCCTCAACTAACGCTCTGGCCGCATTAATGAGGATAGGACCTCTGAACAGTGCCGTCTTGAGCGCTGCAACCCACTGGAGGTATGGGAATGCGGCTGATGGGACAGGCACTCGAGTGGAGACCGGATTGAGCGACAAATGTAGGGCTAGGATCAACTGAGTGAGGAGTATATAATGTAAAAATCCCTCTTGTGAAGGGGACGGATGAAAAACCAGAGAAAAAGGAATACTGTAGCAAAGTGTTCTCTCTCAACTCTTGTAACCCTTCTGAAAAGAGATAACAGTAGTTTCCAGCTCCGTAAAGCACGTCCGAGGAGTCTCATTGTGTGTCTAAACCCACGTTCTAGTTATTGGCAACCACGTACAACCATGCATGACCGTTGCCTGCTTTACTGAGGCCTAGCTCTTGAGTCCACACTCTACAAATTTATTGAAGGGTTAGTTGGGCTTGGGCCCACTCTCTCAATCCTTAGAGAGCGCTCGAATCCACCCCCTACAATTGGCGCCGTCTGTGGGAAGAGCTTGTGCGTTGGTAAGGACAACAGTCGAACATGGTAGGATCAGGCCCTCACCAAGGAACTCCCAATCGACCTGAACCGGCGAAGTCAAGGCATCAGGGCAAGTATGGCGACCCCGGGGGCGGTCAGAACGACAACAGGAGGTTTCGAGAAGGAAGCGTGCATACTTCAACGGCGAGCGAAAGTCGAGCGGACGGGCACATTCCCCAGAGGCGCGACGATCGCCAGGCCACGCGTTCACAAGAGGCCCACAGCCACGCTTCCCAGAGAAGGGACGATAAGGTGGCCATGCAACGTGAGATAGATGATCTAAAGAGGAAGCTGCGCCGTGCGCAACGAAGACGGTCTGAACCTAGCCCTGACCCGCCCTCTGACGACGAAAGCGATGACGAATACCGGCAAAGGTCGAGGACGCCCCCCAGCGAGTCTTTCTCCCACGAGGAGGAGCGCTACCAGAGGCGTAGGCGTGCCAACCCGACCTCGAGGGACTTAGGAAGCGACGCCATGAGCAGGGCGCTGGACCGGCTCTCCAAGTCACCCTTCACGCGTCGTATAGAGGACACGGAGCTTCCTCGGCGGTTCCAGCAGCCAACTTTCATTGCCTACAACGGCAAAACGGACCCTGTGGAGCACGTGAGCCAGTTCAACCAAAGGATGGCGGTCCACTCCAAGAACGAGGCGCTGATGTGCAAAGTCTTCCCATCCAGCTTGGGACCTGTGGCAATGAGGTGGTTCAACGGTCTAAGGACGAATTCCATAGACTCGTACAGGCAGCTAACCCAGGCTTTCGGCTCCCGCTTTGTCACAAATAGCAGGCCTCCTCGGCCCATGAGCGCGCTGCTGTCCCTGTCCATGCGTGACGGGGAGACCCTCAAGGCTTACTCGGACAAGTATTGGGAGATCTACAACGAGCTGGACGGCAAGTACGATGCTGTTGCCATCAACACGTTCCAGAATGGATTACCTATGGGGCACGGCCTGAGGACGTCCCTAACCGGTAGGCCGACCACCAGCGTGCGGCAGCTGATGGATCGGATCGACAAGTACAAGCGGGTGGAGGAAGACATGCTGCAAGGCAAAGGCAAAGAGAAGGCTACCCCCCAGGAGAGAAGGGATTTCAGGTCGGACCGTTATGACAATGCCCGTCCGAGGAGGGATTTCGGTGGGCATTCTGGAGCGACCCATGCACAGACGGTAGGCGCTGTGTTCCGAGAACCAGTGCACAGGGTGCTGGAGAAGATAAAGGACGAACCGTACTTCAGGTGGCCGAACAAGATGGCTGGGGAACCTGGAAGGCACAATCAGAGTCGCTACTGCCAGTACCACCAGGATCACGGGCATAATACGGAGGACTGCAGGGATCTTTGGAACCACCTGGACCAGCTAGTCCAGGAGGGGAGGCTGAAGCACCTCCTCCACCACTCCAGCGGCCAGCAAAGCCGGACCTACCAAGAGCCTCGGAGGGACGCCGCCATAGGGCAACCCACCGGGACGATCAATATAATACTGGCTGCACCAGGAAGGACGGGCACACCCCCTCTACGAGTGTTGTCTGTGGCCCAACTGCCCGCCGAGGACCCCAAGACGTGGCCAAAAAGGTCCAGGAGGAATCCTCCCCCAGCCCTGAGTTTCTCGGAGGAGGACAAGATTGGGACCATCCAACCCCACGAGGACGCCCTGATCGTCACCCTCAGAATAACGGGCTACGATGTGAAGAGGGTGATGGTGGACGGTGGCAGCGCAGCCGAGGTCATATGTCCAGACCTCTACAAGGGGCTGGGGCTGAAGCAGGAGGACCTCACACCTTATAGCTCCCCCCTAATGAGCTTCGATGGGAAGCTCGTCATCCCAAAGGGCATGATCAGACTGCCCGTACAGACAGGCCCAGTGGTGGTGGAGGCGAACTTCATAGTGGTGGACACATACTCTCCCTACACGGCCATCGTAGGGAGGCCCTGGCTACACGCCCTGGATGGCGTAGCCTCCACCTTGCACCAGAAGGTGAAGTTCCTGTCAGGGGACCAGGTTCTGGGGATCCGAGGTTGCCAGTCCACGGCTAGGCATTGCACAGTGGCTGCCATATCCCGCCGGATCGATGCACGGTCCTCGGCCCCATCCGAGGAAAATTCATAGCAATCAAAGACCCAGGTAGCACCTCCAGGTGCACCTGCCGAGGATGCTAAATGCAAAAACCTGGAGAAGGTGATAATTGGCGATGATCCGGAGAAGTTTTTCCAGGTCGGGATACAACTGCCTCCACGGGAGAAGGAGGAGTTACTTGAATTCCTCAAGAGAAACCTTGACGTGTTCGCATGGGATCCCTGCGACGCCCCTGGGATTGACCCATCCTTCATCTGTCACCACCTCAACGTCAACCCATTTGCGATCCCCAAGCAGCAGCCACCTCGGTGCCCGTCGAAAGAGCACGCTGATGCGATTAGGGAAGAGGTCGATAAGCTTAAGCACGCGGGGGCTATCAAAGAGATATTCTACCCCACATGGTTGGCCAACACTGTGGTGGTCAAGAAGAAAAGTGGGAAGTGGAGAGTTTGTGTAGACTTCACAGACCTGAACAAAGCTTGCCCAAAAGACCCCTTCCCGATGCCACGAATAGACCAGCTAGTAGACGCAACTGCAGGCCATCCTCGGATGAGCTTCCTGGACGCTTTTCAGGGTTATCATCAAATTCCCCTAGCCTTGGAGGACCGAGAGAAGACGGCATTTGTGACACCCATTGGGAACTACCACTACAAGGTCATGCCGTTTGGCCTGAAAAACGCCGGATCCACCTACCAGAGGATGATGACGAGAATGTTCGAGCCGATGTTGGGCAAGAGCGTCGAAGTCTATGTTGACGATATGGTGGTGAAAAGCAAGTTGGTGTCCGAGCACTTGGAAGACCTCGGCCGTACATTTGGCGTCCTGAGGGAGCACAAGCTCCGCCTTAATGCCTCAAAATGCTCATTTGGCGTAAGCTCTGGTAAGTTCCTGGGATATATGATCACCCACCGTGGGATCGAGGTCAACCCTGACCAGATCAGGGCCATCCACAATATGAAGCCTCCGCAGAATCCCAAGGAGATCCAAAAGCTTACTGGGATGATCGCGGCGCTGAACCGGTTCATCTCCAGGTCGGCCGACAGGTGTAGACCCTTTTACCTCCTGATCAACAAATGGAAGGGATTTGAGTGGTCCGAGGATTGTGTCGCAGCTTTCCAGCAACTCAAGGATTACCTCTCCCGACCGCCTATCATGTCCCATCCTGAGGTCGACGAGGTCCTATACGCGTACCTTGCTGTGGCGCCCCACGCGGTGAGCCTCGTACTGATACGAGAAGATAATGGCGTTCAAAGGCCAGTTTACTACGTCAGCAAGTCGCTGCACGAAGCGGAGGTGAGATACCTACCCCTAGAGAAGGCCATCCTGGCTGTAGTCCACGCTACGAGAAAGCTCCCCCACTACTTCCAAGCTCACACCGTGGTTGTCCTAACCCAATTGCCTCTGAAGTCTGTGCTCCGGGCCGCTGATTACACAGGCAGAATAGCGAAGTGGAACACAATTCTGGGGGCTTTTGACGTCAAGTACATGCCCCGGACTTCCATAAAGGGCCAGGTTCTGGCAGATTTGACGGCCGAGTTTGCCGAACCAACCGTAGAGGTGACGGCCGAGGATAAGAGCCGTAATGGGAAATCAGTTGGGGCAATCTCCATCCCAGAGGCACCATGTTGGAAAGTGTATGTGGATGGCGCGGCAAACCAAAGGGGGTCTGGAGTGGGGCTGGTCCTAGTATCCCCTGAAGATCATGTCATTGAGAAATCCCTAAGGCTCGGATTCGCGGCCACGAACAACGAGGCCGAATATGAGGCATTACTACATGGGATGATCATGGTACAAAGGATGGGAGGAAAGTCGATAGAGATGTTCTCGGATTCGAGGTTGGTGGTAGGCCAGGTAAATGGGGAGATGGAGGCCAGGGATTCAAGAATGCAAGAATACCTGGACCAGGTCAGGCGCTTGCGGTTGGGGTTTAGCCTCTACAGCCTGTCTCATATCCCCAGGAGCGGGAACAGCCACGCCGACTCATTGGCCACGCTCGCAACCTCCTCGGCGGGGGATCTGCCTCGAATAATACTCGTGGAGCATCTGGGGAGGGCAAGCGAAGCGCCAAGGGAAGGAATCCCCGTCCACCAGATGGAGGTGGGTTCCAGCTGGATGGACCCCATAGTGAGATTCCTAAAAGAAGACATCCTTCCCGAGGACAAGTCGGAAGCCGAGAAGGTTAGAAGGAAGGCCCCTCGGTTCTGGTTGTCCGAGGATAACAAGCTATATAAGCGCTCCTACTCAGGACCGTACCTACTATGCGTCCACCCCGGAGCGGCGGAATTGCTACTCGAAGAGCTGCACGAGGGGATATGTGGGAGCCACACAGGGGGGAGATCCCTGGCTCACCGAGCCATCACTCAAGGATATTGGTGGCCGGGAATGCAGCAAGAGGCCCAGGAGTATGTCAAGAAGTGCGACCAATGCCAAAGGTTCGCCCCCAACATCCATCAGCCAGGAGGGGTCCTCAATCCGTTATCCAGTCCATGGCCGTTCGCCCAATGGGGCTTGGACATCGTGGGACCCTTCCCCAAGGCACCAGGGAACAAGAAGTATCTGTTGGTGGCCACGGACTACTTCACCAAGTGGGTCGAGGCCGAGCCACTAGCCAACATCAGAGATGTAGACGTGAAGAAATTCCTTTGGAGGAACATAATTACGCGGTTCGGGGTCCCTCACACCCTCATCTCGGATAACGGACTCCAGTTCGATAGCAAGGCCTTCAGAGAGTACTGTTGCGAACTTGGGATCACAAACAGGTACTCAACGCCAGCCTACCCCCAGGGGAATGGGCAGGCCGAGGCAGTCAACAAGGTCATTGTCAACGGACTTAAGAAGAGACTGGATGACGCCAAAGGGAGATGGGCAGAAGAGCTGCCCCATGTCCTCTGGACGTACCGGACTACGCCCCGGCGCTCAACAGGGGAAACGCCTTTTGCCATGACCTATGGTGCGGAGGCAGTGATCCCCCTGGAAACCAACTTCCCGACACTAAGGACGAGCTCCTTCACCCCAGGCAGCAATGATGAGCTGCTGGGGCGGAGCCTGGACATGGTAGACGAACGACGAGAGCAAGCAATGATCCAGCTGGCCTACTACCAGCAAAAGCTCAGACCACTAGCACCGGGAGACTTGGTGCTGAGAAAAGTTGTAGGAACTGCCAAGAACCCTTCCTGGGGAAAGCTCGGACCTAACTGGGAGGGCCCCTATCGAATCACCTCGGTGGCAGGGATAGGAGCGTACTATTTAGAAGATTTAGATGACAAACCTGTACCTCGTCCGTGGAATGTAAACAACCTGAAAAGGTACTACTATTAATAAAGAAGTCACTTTGATTCATATTGTTAGCATATCTTAGTTATTTGCCTCGCGTCCTAAATACTTTAAGAAAACTAAGTGTTAGACAGAACCAGGGAACTGCATGGTCCTCGGACTCATTCCCATGGGGAAACTAATCACTTTAAGAAAACTAAGTGTTAGACAGAACCAGGGAACTGCATGGTCCTCGGACTCATTCCCATGGGGAAACTAATCACTTTAAGAAAACTAAGTGTTAGACAGAACCAGGGAACTGCATGGTCCTCGGACTCATTCCCATGGGGAAACTAATCGCTTTAAGAAACCTAAGTGTTAGACAGAACCACGGAACTGCATAGTCCTCGGACTCAGTCCCCCGGGGAAACTAGCTACTTAAGAATGCTAAGCTTTAGACAGAACCAAGGAACTGCATGGTCCACGAACCCAGTCCTATGGGGAAACTAACTGCTTCAGAAAACTTAAGAGTTAGACAGAACCAGGGAACTGCATGGTCCTCGGACTCAGTCCTATGGGGAAACTAACCACTTAAATAAAACCAAGTGTTAGACATAAACATAGGACTGCTAGGTCCTCGGACCTATGCCTAAGGAGAAACTAACTGCTTTAAAAAGATCCTAAGTGTCTACTTCAAAATTCCACCTTACGTTGTAATTATCAAATGCCGCGATTGGCCGAGGTACAATTGAAGTCAAAGTTATACGAAAAACTGAATAGCGTGCAAGTAAGAAAATGGCCACAACAAACAGAAAAGGAAATAAAGTCTTCATTTCATTAAATACAAGGGAATTGCACCCAAGAAGTCGCATTACAGATAAAGCAAAAAAGGGAAAAAGAAAGAGATGCAGAAATAAAGTGCAGCAGGCAGAAGGGCCATGGGGCCTAATTGGCTGCTTCAGTGGGTGGCTGGCCCGTAGCTGCCTCAGGGTCCCCTGAGCCCTGACCGATGGGAATGGCCTGCAGAGGCACAGCAGGAATAGCCGCCCCCTCGGCAGAAGAGACCTGGGCAGCGGGGGAAGGCTCTACAACCTGCTGAGGCGCGTCCTCGTTGGAGCCATCACTCAACACAACCACCATGGGAGGATTGCTCCCTTGGATTGGCTCATCAGCAACCCCAGCATCCGAGGCCTCTTCGCCCGGAGTAGCAGCAGTTTCCACAGCAGCCTCCTCGGCTTCAGAGCCATCGTGGGCAGTCTCGCGGATAAAAGGAGGGTAGTACACGTTCTCCTCCTTCCACAAGTCAGAAGAAGCGTCCACTCCAGCCTGCCTGAGGGCTTCGTTCCAAGTTTCGGAGCAATAGCGCCTACATAACCCAGGGACTTGGGATTTGTAGGCAGCTGCTGTCTCAGCTGCCCCGGCAGTGAAGGCTGCCTCCTCAGCCTCCTGCTTAGTGGCCCAGGCTTCCTCCCTGCCGTGCTCGGCCTCAAGCTTGGCCCTCTCAGCCTCCCCTTTGGCCCATTCAGCCACCCTCTTGGCCTCCTCGGCATCTGCCACTTTCTTCGCCAGGCCAGCTATCTGATCCTCGGCGAGCTTCAACTGCTTCTCTGCCTCACCCAGACGCTTCGTCTGAGTCTCGGCCTGCCTTTGGGCACCCTCAAGGCCCGATGTTGCGCTTTCCTTAGCCTGGGTCATTGCCTTCAGCGCCTCTCTAGCCTTGGCAAGGTCCTCCTCCGACTTCTTGAGGGTCCTGGTTGCCACCATGCGCCTGTCGCGCTCCTGATCCAGGGCCTTCCCATGTTCATTGGCCGCCTCTTCCAGCCTGAAGGTGGCCTGTACAGCCTGCCAAACGAAACAGACAAGTCGCAATTAGCCGACCTCAAAAGAAATGAAAGCAAGAAAAAGGCAAGAAAAAGCACAAGTGTTAAAGTCTTACCATCCCCAAATACCGCTTGAGGCATAGGAAGACATCCCTACTCCTCATGGTTCCAAGCTCCGTCATGTCCGCAGGCAGGAGCAGACACCTCTCCACAGCGTCGGCCACGTACGCGCCTTCACCTTCTTTAAAGTCCCTGAGGGAGGAGTCATCCCTCAAGGGAGCCCCGCGGAGCATCGGGGCTGGAAGCCAGGCCTGGACCTCGGGCGGGGGAGCGACCTGTCTCTCCTGCGTTGAGGGGCCTATCCTCAACTGCTTCGGTGGCCGCTGATTGCCCTCGCCCTCCCGCGTGGGCCCAGATTTGTCCTCTAGGGTCCTCTTACCCTTGTCCTTCTTCTGCTTAGGGTCAGCGGACTCGGGCCTGGACGACGGGCTCGCCTGAGGCGGAGGAGGAGGAAGCTTGGATTGTATTGAAGCCGACCTGGTCTGAACAAGTCGATTCTTTGGAGATGGGGGAGGGAGCTTCGGCTTGGACTTCCCCGGCGGCCCTTCTAGTAGTTCGGACAGGCTTGGCTGGTACTTCTTCTTGTAGCCCATCTTGCGCCGAGAAGACGTCTGTGCCGCGAAGAGGTCTGCCTCTGTTAGACGAGGATCACCCAAGTCTCCAGACGGGTCCTCGGACTGGTGGAGTTGCTCAAAAACGCTGAAATCCTCCTCGGCAGTACCAAAATCTACAGGCTCCCCTTCCCCCTTTAAGTTCTCTTCTGTGGCCTCTGGGAACGAATGGGAAGACGAGGGGACTGCTACCGTGACGCCCTCTGAAGTGGAGGTGTCCTCAGGAAACTCGAACCCGTCCTCGGTCACTACTATTTTCTACAGCCGAGGATCGTTTGCTCTGATCACGTACTTCGGGGCCGCAAATGACTTCTGGAGCGGAGTGTACCCCAGAATCTTGTGCGCAGCTCTGACTTGGTGATCTTCTTCTTCCTCGAAATCCGCCGACCTGAGCACCTTCTGCAAGTCCTCCCTGTTGATCAAGTTGAAATGGCGCGCATAGGAGTGCAGATCTGCAAAAAAAGGTACACGTCCGTGGTTAGAAGCCAAACAACACAAGAAGAAATAACGCGGAGAAAGAAGCTAGATCCCCTTTTATTCCCATTGCCCCACCTGGCTCTCCCTCCTCCGTCGGGCAGTGAAGGCCATCGTGCCACGCTCCGGACACAATGAGGAAATCCTCATTCATCCCCTTGTTGGACTCGGGGAGGCACTGGATAAGCCGGACCCTGTCGTCCCTCGTCCTCATGTAATAGGACTTGTTCTTCAAATGCTGAAGATTGTAGCAGTAGTTGACATCGTGATAGGTCAGCCTCAGACCCATCTTTTCGTTAAGGGCGTCCACACTGCCCAGAATCCTGAACATGTTGGAGGCGCACTGGGTGGGGGTCAACCGGAAGTAGGTGAGGTAACCCCTCATCACTGGCCCCATGGGGATCCTCATCCCCCCTTCAAGGAAAGCGATGACAGGAATCGCCACTTCGCCCTCTCGCCTCTTGAGGTACCACTCCCCCTCCTCACAATACCTTAAGCCCACATTGGCCGGTATCTTGTAATCGGCGATGAACTTCTCCATCGCCTCCTCAGTGCCAACAAACCTCTTAAGTCTACCCATCCTAGATGACGCCTAAGTGGACTAAAAGATGAACGAACGAAAGAGAAGGATGAGCAGAGAGGGAGAAAGCTCAGAGAAAGACAGAGAGACTTACAGAAATGAGGAGGAGTCCTCGGACTGGCTTTTTGTGCTGGAGGTGGAGGTGGAAGTTTGGCTGGACTCAGAGTAGAGACGCAGGAGCTCTCGATTGCAAATGAAGAGTGAAGAAACGGCTCTAATGGGTACTTATACCCTAGAAAGAAGAGCTGCGCAAGTTTTCCCGCCCATAAGTGCCAGACGCATCCCCACCGTTAGATTGTCATCTGCCCGTTGAACGTGGGGAGCATAAAGCCGCCCGAATTTAATGCAAGACACGTTACGCACATCGAAGCGCCAGTAACGCACCTTGGGCAGTTGAAAAGGCGCCAACGCTGACGAGGGATAAGACTTGATTAGACGCGAAGCAGGTCCGGGGATATCAAAATCCTCCTTCCGCCCGAGGATGCGGACAGCATGATTTTGAGGGGCTATTGTGGGGCCAGAATAAGTCAGCAGCCCCAGCCCACTCCAGGCCCAGCCCAGAGGCCCATGCCGAGGACGCCTCCACGATCCGAGGTCCGAGGACCAAAGTCTAGAGCCCAGGACCCAAGGAGCACTGCCGAGGATGGTTACGGCACACCTTTAAAGGGGAGTCTCCCCAAGCATCCAAGGAGCAAATAGCGGGAACCAATCACCGGACATTGAAGCATGGCGGAGAAGCAAGTCCCAGGCGAACTGTCACCTCCACATTAAATGCCCTCAACTAACGCTCTGGCCGCATTAATGAGGATAGGACCTCTGAACAGTGTCGTCTTGAGCGCTGCAACCCACTGGAGGTATGGGAATGCGGCTGATGGGACAGGCACTCGAATGGAAACCGGATTGAGCGACAAATGTAAGGCTAGGATCAACTGAGTGAGGAGTATATAATGTAAAAATCCCTCTTGTGAAGGGGACGGATGAAAAACCAGAGAAAAAGGAATACTGTGGCGAAGTGTTCTCTCTCAACTCTTGTAACCCTTCTGAAAAGAGATAACAGTAGTTTCCAGCTCCGTAAAGCACGTCCGAGGAGTCTCATTGTGTGTTTAAACCCACGTTCTAGTTATTAGCAACCACGTACAACCATGCATGGCCGTTGCCTCCTTTACTGAGGTCTAGCTCTTGAGTCCACACTCTACAAATTTATTGAAGGGTTAGTTGGGCTTGGGCCCACTCTCTCAATCCTTAGAGAGCGCTCGAATCCACCCCCTACAGGTGTGTTATCAATCATATATATAAAAATTAGGTCTAATATTTATGTAATATATATGGGTTAAAGTTATACTCATCCCATTCACTGTCACATTAATTTTTTAATTTTTTTTATTGTAAAATTTGTAATCTTTTAGCATTTTTCTTACAATTGGTAAAATAAATATTCATTTACACTTTTCTTGCACGTCTTCCAAGAACAGATATCTATCTTCTTCTTCTTCTTTTTTTTTTTGTTTTTTTTTTTGATAAGCAACGTACAGATGCCTATCTCCCTCGCTCTTCAGCTTGCTAATTTAAGAATGTAGGGCTTCTACAAGTATCCATTCATATATTTTGTGTATTATGAGTGAGTGGGTGAAGAATCCTGTCGAACAATATGGGGTATTGTAGTATATGTCCTTTTAATAACGCTCCTAATAGTCTAAATTTCTAACAGTCTTCAGTTCATGGAGGCATCGTAGCTACGGTTTGAAGCTCAAATATTCGATATGGCATCTTATCTTCTGTTTATGTACCTGATAAATTAAACCATAGGCCTGATTAAAAGAATCTAACTAAGGTTTAGAAGATTCTACAATGGTGTTCACACTATGTAACACTCTGTATGAAGCAGTGAAGAACAGAGAGCACAAGAGAAAGTTGGGAGAGAGAGAGATTGGAGAGAGACGAAGAGAGAAAAGATTTCTGAAAAAATAAAATGAATTCCACACACTCATTACATGTCATGTACAGTTTATATAGCTTATAGGATCTAGTAACAGACTGAGCTAATCCCTGAAATCTTGGGATGGATCCGTATAATGCGGAGGAAGATTAGGAACCAACTAACTAACAGTTAAAGCTCTTAACTGCCCAACTGATCTGAGGATTGAACAAAGCACACAGCTCTAATGGAGCTCACTCATAAGGAATGAAACGCAGCGTTAGAACTAACATTACAAGTCTAAAACGCAGCGTTTTGTTTAAATACATTTTCATTACAACATAAGATAAAACGCCATCGTTTGCTGAGTGCTGAAACTAGCCGTTGGACATTTGACTGGAACTAGCCGTTGGCATCATTTGATCAACACCATTTGTTGATTCAATGGTATTCTTAACATCCCCCCTCAAACACGAGGCAGTATCAGCCAAGAGTTTGCCACGGAGAGTCAGAAAGTGAGGGCCAGGCAAAGGTTTTGTGAAAATGTCTGCAAAATTATCACGGCCAGAAATGAATTTGACCCCCAAAGTGTGGCGAAGAACACAACCCCTCACATAATGATAATCAACCTCGATGTGCTTGGTGCGAGAATGAAAAACTGGATTAGAGGCCAAGGCAATAGCTGAGTTGTTATCACACCAAAGGATAGGGATGTGAGGAAGAAAGAGTTTAAGTTCCATAAACAGAGTACGAAGCCAAGCCAACTCAGCTGCTGTGGAGGCCAAGGCACGATACTCTGCCTCCGTGGAAGAACGAGAAACAGTAGATTGTTTCTTGGAAGACCACGAGATGGGGTTTGAACCAAGAAAAACCAGTATCCCAGTAGTGGATTTTCTGTCAGTAGGGTCACCAGCCCAATCCGCATCAGAGAAAGCAGAGAAAGTGAGAGGACCAGGAGCAAGATAAAGCCCAAAGTGCAAAGTACCCCTTACATAACGAAGAACTCGTTTGGCTGCCTCCAAGTGAGAAGTAGTTGGATGCTGCATAAACTAACAGAGCTGATGGACACTGAAGGCCAAATCTGGTCTCGTGAAAGTTAAGTACTGGAGGGCACCCACCATGCTACGATACTCAGTTGGATCAGGCAAAATAGAGCCATCAAACGGGGTAAGTCTGACATTGGGGCAACAAGGAGTTTTAGTAGGTTTAGAGTTCTCCATGTGAAATCGATGAAGCACATCAGAGGCATACTTGGATTGGCACAGAGTTAGACCAAATTTGGAAGGCACAATTTGAATACCTAAGAAATATGATAGAGCACCCAGGTCCTTGAGTTCAAAAGCCTTACTAAGGGCAGTGACAAGATGAGAAACCTGGGACGAAGAGTTCCCTGTGATGATAATATCATCAACATACACCAATAGATAAATGATAGTCTGATGAGAGGCAAACACAAACAATGAAGAATCTGCCATGGAAGCTTCAAACCCAAGATGCAACAGCTGAGAAGTGAATCGATCAAACCAGGCACGAGGAGCCTGTTTCAAACCATATAAGGATTTATGTAATTTGCAGATGTGATGAGGGTATTGCTGATCCACATAGCCTGGAGGCTGTGCCATGTACACCTCCTCCTTTAGAAATCCATGGAGAAAAGCATTGGAGACATCTAATTGTCTTAGGGGCCACTTACAACTGACTGCAATGGAGAGCACAAGTCTCACTGTAGCTGGTTTTACCACTGGACTAAAGGTTTCAGTGTAGTCCACACCAGCCTGTTGATGGAAGCCCTTTGCAACCAACCGTGCTTTGTAACGAGCAATGGTGCCATCACTGTGTAATTTAATCTTATATACCCACTTACAGCCGACCAGATTAACACCAGGAGCAGCTGGAACAAGAGACCAAGTGTTTTGTCTCTGCAAGGCAGAGAACTCCTCATCCATGGCTTGAACCCACTGAGGAAATTTGCAGGCAATTCTGTAGGATGGAGGCTCAGTGTGAGTATAGTCAACCACAGCCTTGTAACAAAGTTTAGGTTTGGAGATCCCATTCTTTGATCTGGTAGTCATAGGATGGAAGTTCACAGGAGCAATGACAGAATCAGGAACAGTGGGAAGAGGAGGAGTAGGGACAACAGGAAGTGAGGAAGCAGTTACAGCAGGAAGTGCTGAAGTAGTGACAGCAGGAAGTGAGGGAGGAGTGACTGCAGTAGGTGAGGAAGGAGGGGATGGGGGTGTGGAGAGAGGAGGACAACCTTGACAGGAAGAATTAGGAGTAGGATTGGTGGAATGAGATGAAGAATTAGAGTATAGGCCTAGAATGGATGGTTGGTTAGAAGAGTGTAAGTAGAGAAGATTAGACAACCAGGCATCAGAAGAAGGAGGAGAAGAAGTTGATGCAGATGAGGGTTGTAGGGAAATAGGAAATTTGGTTTCATTGAACAACACATGTCTGCAAGTGTATAGAGTATGAGAGAGCAGATCAAGGCACAAGTAACCCTTAGAAATAGCAGAATAGCCTAAGAAGAGACACTCTTTGGTTCTGTGGTTTAACTTGTGTTTGGTGTATGGTCTAAGAAATGGGTAGCAAGCACAGCCAAAGACTTTGAGGGAAGAGATATCAGGTGGCTGACCATAGAGTTTATACCAAGGAGAATGAAAGCCTAAGGTAGCAGTAGGGAGTAAATTGATGAGAGTCACAGCAGATTGAACAGCAAATGACCAGTAGGAAGAAGGTAAGGAAGCTTGTGATAAAAGAGTAATGGTAGTTTCAATTAGGTGTCTATGCTTTCTTTCAACCAAACCATTTTGTTGGGGAGTATAGGGACAAGAGATTTGATGATTAATACCATTAGAGGTGAGGAAGGATTTAAAGGAATTTGAAGTGTACTCACCCCCGCCATCTGATCTAAGAGTCTTAATAGTAGTTGAAAATTGTGTTTTAACCATAGCATGAAACATGACAAATTTGGAGTAAACTTCAGATTTTGCAGAAAGAAAGTAAAGCCATGTAAACCGAGTGAAGTGATCAACAAAAATGACATAGTATTTGTAGCCATTTATTGAATTAAGAGGTGCAGGACCCCATAGATCAGTGTGTACAAGTTCAAATGGAGCAGTAGCTACAAATCTGGAACTAGGAAAAGGAAGTCTATGCATCTTTCCATGAAGACAGTGAATACAAGAATTGACAAAATTGACATTGTTATTACAAGACAAACCATTATTTTGCAACAAAAGCTTAAGAATTTGAGAGTTGGGGTGGCCAAGTCTGTTGTGCCACAGATGCCAACTAGAAGAAGAGAGTGTAGCAGAATTACACAGTTTATTTGGAAGCAAAAGGTCAGTGGCCTTGTGAGGATAGCTAGGGTACACACCCCCTTCACTCTTGCCCTTGTAAAGAGTTTTCCCCGTGGCCAAAGCCTGAATGAGTAAGGTGTTTGCATCAAAGTAACACCAACAGTCATTATCAAGACATATTTTGTGAACAGATGCAAGATTAGAAGCAATAGATGGAACTCTAAGGACATTTCTAAGTTGAATAGGAGTATTGGAAGCAGAAATGAGTGAGTTACCTATATGAGAAATAGGCAAATTCTGACCATTGCCCACTGTGAGGTGCTCCTGACCTGTATAAGGCTTAGGAAAGTTCAAGTGACTCAGGCTTGAAGTGACATGGTCTGTAGCTGCACTATCTGCTAACCAAGGTTGCTCCTGAGTGATCATTGAATTTGAGGAAGTGGCCATTGCAGCTAGTTTCGTGGGTGGATGCTTGCCTTGATAGGCATAGTCCATCCTGTGGTAACAATCTAAAGCAAGATGTCCTGCCTTACCACATATCTGGCAGATAGGCCTTTCTGATCTAGTATTAGATCCTTGAGGTTGTGAGAACTGAGATGAAGTAAATTGATGATTGAAGTGATTAGGGAATGGACCTCTGCCTCTTCCTCTTCCATTGTTATTTCTCCCTCTCCCTCTATTGTGAGACTGATTGTGATTGTTGTAGCCACCAGTGTTGTTAAACCTTGGTGCAGTGTTAACTGCCATTGCAAAGGTGGAGTCTTTGATCTCCATTCCTTCATTCAACGATTCTTCCTCTGCATTTAACATGGTAGCTAATTCATCAAAGCTCAATTTGGTGCTTCTGGTTCTGATTGCAGACTTGAATGCACTGAATTCTTTTGGGAGACCTTTGATTGCTACATGAAGTAGCTCTTCATCATCCAATAGCACACCTACTGCCATGAGTTTATCTCTTATCAC
Source organism: Quercus aquifolioides (assembly GCA_019022515.1). Lineage (NCBI taxonomy): Eukaryota > Viridiplantae > Streptophyta > Magnoliopsida > Fagales > Fagaceae > Quercus > Quercus aquifolioides. The sequence goes on along the minus strand of CM032328.1, from coordinate 86,639,676 downwards.
CTTGATCTTCTGCAAATATGCATCTACAGAATCTGATCCTTTCCTCACATTATGTAGCTCACCCTTTAGGTTCATCACGTGTGACCTTGAAATTGAGGAGAACCTGTTTTCAAGAACCTTCCAAACATCTTGTGCTGAAGAGCATCCAACAGTTATAGCTAAAACTGAAGGAGTGAGGGTTGAGCTAATGAAGGTAAGAAGTGCCTTTTCCTTGGATTTCCAGATTAGATATTCTGGATTAATCACTGAAGTAATTGTACCAGATAAGTCCTTGAGAAATTTCTCAGGAACAAGTGGAACTTCATCAAGAAGCTCAAACATGGAGTAGGTCTCTAACACCATGGAGATTTGATATTTCCAGACGATATAGTTGGAAGAATCCAACTTGACTGTCATCATATTTGACATATTGGACAGTAGAAGCAGAGGTTGATTTGTAAGATTGATGGATGTAGATGTTGAAATTGGTGGTAAGGTTGTGGAGGTTGAAGGTACAGTTGTTGAAGATGGAGCTGATGAATTTTCTGCCATTGTTGCTGGGATCGATTGATGCTCTGATACCATGAAAAGAATCTAACTAAGGTTTAGAAGATTCTACAATGGTGTTCACACTATGAAACACTCTATGTGAAGCAGTGAAGAACAGAGAGCACAAGAGAAAGTTCAGAGAGAGAGATTGGAGAGAGACGAAGAGAGAAAAGATTTCTGGAAAAGAAAATGAATTCCACACCTTCATTACATGTCATGTACAGTATATATAGCTTATAGGATCTAGTAACAGACTGAGCTAATCCCTAAAATCTCGGGATGGATCCGTATAATGCGGAGGAAAATTAGGAACCAACTAACTAACACTTAAAGCACTTAACTGCCCAACTGATCTGAAGATTGTACAAAGCACACAGCTTTAATGGAGCTCACTCATAAGGGCTAAAACGCAGCGTTAGAACTAACATTACAAGTCCTAAACGCAGCGTTTTGTTTAAATACATTTACATTACAACATAAGATAAAACGCCATCGTTTGCTGTAGTGCTGGAACTAGCCGTTGGACATTTGACTGGAACTAGCCGTTGGCATCATTTGATCAACACCATTTGTTGATTCAATGGTATTCTTAACATGATGAAGTCGTTAGGATGCGATTATGAATTTTTTACAGTCTGGGAGATGTTTTTGGTTATTTTCCAAGGTAGCACTGATTGTATCTCTACTTATAGCCTTGAAGACAGTGAGAATCGGAAGATAGAAAACTTGCAACTTTTGGTTCTATATTTTTGGGTGGCCTTGCAGCTACTTATGTCTCGTCCTGCTAATAGTTTATTGGTACTGCTTTCTATCCTCTTTGTTTAGAACAGTAGCAGAAGTAAAGCTTTGACCATGGCTAGCAGATCATATGGTTTGCTGAGAAACACCAAACTGAGTGCTAACTTCATGGAAGATGAAACCAATGAAGATGAAGCAAATCCTACTTGCATGAAAGGCTAGAAGTATTTGGTGAAAGAGAAAAAAGAAGGCAAAGGTGAAAGTTAAAGCACCACGCTGCCAAATGCGGTTGGAGACTGCAGATCTCGAATAATTTCACTATTATCAAATCAATTACAATAATTCTTGTGTAGGTCTTATGGCTAAAGAAAAATCTCTCTTATTTTTCTTTGCTCTCACACACACACTAATTATCTCTTTCAAAGGCGGCAACACTTTGCTCTCTCTTTTCTATTTTCTTCTCCATGCACAGCTCTCTCTTGGCTGCTCTCTCTCCTTTTTCTTTCTTGTGCAGCTTTCTCTTTCTTTGCTCTTGCACTTACTCTTTGTGTCTTCTTGAAGGCCGGAATCCTTTGCTCTCTCATCCTGCTTGTGTTCCTCCCAAGCAAAAATCCTTTTTTTTTTCTCTTGGTTTCACGCTCTATTTTCCCTCTCCCCATAGGGAGGACTCTCAGGCCAAAGCCATCAAATTCTTTGTAGTATTATCTATTTATAAGACTTTTTTGCTATTCCCTTTTAGATTAGGAATGTACTACCTCTTTAACAAGGAATCTATTCTCTTTTGTACTAAGGATACATTACCTCTTTAACAAGGAATAGACTTCCTTCCACACCAAGGAATAGTCTTTCCTTCTACAACAAGGAAACCCAAATTAATTTTTCCTTCTTCAACTAGGAAACCTAATTGACTTTCCAAGTCACAATTGGGATTTAAGGCAATTTCCCAACATTGTATAGGCTTCTTTGTCGTAGATTTGCTAAATATCCATTCTCTGAAAGATCCTAGTTGAAGACATGGAAGTTTGTTTGAGATGGGCTACTTTCAAAGAAGGTGATGATCATGAGAGAGCATTCTGAGTTATTGAGGTAGAGCTCGCATTTCTCTATGATCTCTTCTACACAACATATTCCATCTTCTTTGCCAACACAACAAAAAAAGTTGCCTATAGTAACATTTTTTTAGTGGCGTTTTTAAAAAATTCCACTATGGACTCCAAGGGTTAAGAAATCTTGAGCTCGTTATAGTTATAATTAGTTGTTGGCCTGTGGCACCCATTCTAATCCGAGTATATAACTTTGTTGATCTTCTCATGGCAATAGTTACAGTCACTATACTTATAACGGAAGTTGTGCAATTTTTTTTGTTATCAACTACTCCGATTGGGCTAATGTACAATGGGTTTGCTATTATGTTAAAAAACCCTCGTGGTAGAATAATAAATGCATAGAGATGATCATACAAATTATGTGCCATAAGAAAGGGTCAAAACTAGCTAGGCACTACAAAAAAAGCTGCCTATAGCAGCGTTTTTTTTTAGTGGCATTTTCAGAAAACGCCACTGATAATTTTCAGAAAACGCCACTGTAGATATCCTACAATGGCGTTTTCCAAAAACGGTACTATAGGCATATTTAAAGTAGTGTTCAGGGGGTTCTATAGTGGCATTTTAAAACATTGGACCTATAGCAGCATTTCCAAGGGCCTATAGTAGCGTTTTACAAACACCACTATAGGCCCTGACCCATATGGCGTTTTTAAAACACTGCTATAGGTCCTTAAAAAAAAAAAAAAATCTCAAATTTTTTTTTAAAAAAAGACCTATAGCAGCATTTCATAAACGCTACTATAGGCCTTGGTCTTACAAGGACCAATAGTGGTGTTCGTAAAACACTACTATAGGTCATTAAAAAAAAAAAAAAAAAAAATTAAAGAAGGACCTATAGTAGTGTTTCATAAATGCCACTATAGGTCCTGTGCGCACCAAAAACTCTGACCCGTTGGGCTGGGCCTCACTTGGGCTCACAACTTATTTATATGGTGGGTTTGGATTTCCCACAATGGGTCGTTCTAAACACCAAAGCTCAACTGTGGCGATTTCCTCTTCTCGGGGACTTGACCCAATTCCTCACTCTGCTCTCTCTGTTTACACTCTTCCTTCCCTTAGTTGACCAACCCTTGTCTTCTCAAACCTTCTTGTATTTATAGCCCATTGTCTAGTGGAGAGTCATAATTACTCGCCAGTAAGTGCAACCGGCGGTCCAGTGTGGTCGATGGTAAGTGGGTGGTTAGGTGGGAGTGGGAAGCGGTGACGGTGGCGTTGGAACTTGGTTCCCACTTCCACGATGGTTCCCGGCAGCGGTGCCTCTCCGAGGTATGACCGAGTAGATACAGGGCGGGATGTTCCGCGAGCTGTGTTCATCACTGCTCGGGCAGGGTCTGCCGAGAGACGATGTAAAAGCTGATCGTGGGCCTGCAGCCCGCGGGGCTCGGGGTGGGCCGCTAGGCAGAGGGAGACCGGCCTTATGGCCTTATACCCAGGCCAGGCCCGAGGCCCACTACGGGGCTTGGTTCGGGGACCGTACAATAGCCCCCCCTTGATTCGCCCCCCATCCACGGGGGTGAATCAAGGATCCCGAGGGGTAAGTGCCTGTTTGGGGGAGTCGAAGGGTCAGTGCCCGACCATTAATGGGCGCATTAATGCGCGTCTCAAAAGACGCGTTTGAGATTGACTGACGGCCTACCCGCCATCATTGCCTGACGGTTCGTGAACCGAGGCGTCGCGCGTGTGGCAGTTGAAGCGGCGGTCCGCGTGGTCTCCTTCCAGCGGATCATTAATTGCCCTTCATTCTGCTTCCTCATGCCTATAAATAGTCCCTCTTGTTACTGAATCCCACTTTTGCATTCCTCACCTTTCAGTTTTCTCCTCTGCCGAGCATCTCTCCCGCGGATCATCTTCTGGCCCAGAATACACCTACTCCTTAGAGCCCACAGTAAGTTCCTTTCCCTCTTCTTGCTTTTTCAGTTCAGCCATTTCAGTACATTCTTCGATAATCGTAGCGCTTCTTTTCCCTTTTGTAAGAAAAACTGTTTTGAAAAAAGAAAGCATGAGTTACTCTTACCTCCTTACCACCGAGCATGCTTTGGCTAGATTTAGGGAAGCATACAAGGTTCCGAGGGACGTGGATATCGCCTACTGCAATATGGGCGATATCGACATTCAGAGGCGCCGAGGGGAGAACACGGTGTTCTTTCCCCTGATGGCCATGTTAGAGGGCGGGCTTAGGTTCCCGGTAGATCCTCTAATTCTCAGCACCCTTAGGTTTTATGGCCTTTGTCCCGACCAACTTCCCCCCAACTTTTACCGGGTAGTGAGTTGTGTGAGTACACTGAACCGGTTGTATGGGTTAGAACTTAACCACCACGACATCAATCACATGTACAGTTTGTGCGGCAAGATTGAGTCCGACTACTACCTTAAGACTAGGGACGCGAGGGTACGGCTTATTTCATGCTTGCCGGACTCGAACCGTAACTCGGCCAAAGACTTCGTTCGGGTGAGCGGCAATTGGTTTGCCGAGGAGTACCCCTGCGCGCTTTCGCCGCGTGACGTTGGTCGGTGACGAGCCCCCATTTATTTTGATGTATTTTTATTTTGTTCCGGCCACGTAATCTCTAACCATTGTTTCCTTTGTGCAGAGAGCAAAAGATTCAAGCCCGACGTCAGAGTGGTGCACGTTCGGGACTTGAACTTCGTACTCCGGTCGGAAATCTTTGTGCACACGGACGGACAACTCCGAGCGTCCCACCTCATCCTCGGCGTCAGTCCCGTCTACTCAACTTGGCAGCCGTTCGGCCAAGCTTTGCTAGTAGACAGTCCCCTCATTTCATACATCGACGTCCGGCACGCAAACTTCCTCCCCCCAAGGTTAACAGTAGGCGAGGCTCGTGAGCACGGTCCTCGGTACATTTGTTCGGACGAGCGACCGCCCGTCCGTGACGAATCAGCCGAGCGCGTATCTGCCGAGCGTAGGAGGCGAGCTCACGAGCAAATCCAGCAAGCTCCTGCTCAGCCTGAGAGAATCGTAGAGTCCGCTGCACCTGTTCGGGAAGGTGAGGTTGTAGCCGCAGAAACGACTGACTCTTCGGAAACAGGATCTGATCCGGGAAACGCAATGGTGGCCAGGAGGAAGATGACAATAGATCGCTTCGTCCCGAGTGCCCGGCCAACCGGGCAACCACAACAAGCACCTGCCCGAGATGCTTCCCCTCCCGCACCCCCACCGACCCGAGTTCGAAAGAGGCCGCGCACTACCGATCAAACACAGCCGGACTCGGGCAATGTGCCCATCCGACCCTCGGCCGGAATCGTCATCCGGGAACCTGTAGCGCAAACCGGGATAGACCTGGCGTCTACTTCCCGAACCCCGGCGGCATGGCGACCCTCCTTCAAACTTGGCGGCGATCCTCTCCCGTCAACGGCCAGTGCCCGAGTGTGGGATAGGGGGCTTGGAGGCTGTGTGGCGCAGAGTCTGGCGCGCGGCATCCTTTTGCCCGAGGACTTACATGCCTTTACGGAATCGACGGATGAGTCCCTGGGGAGACGTTTGCAATGGCACACCATAGCGGTAATTGTTCCACACCTCTATGACTCTCGGTTCCCCTTTTGATTGTGTATGTGTTCTTTTTTTTTCATCTCATCTTACGAAGCGGATATTGTGTGGTCAGGCTGCGCAAATGTCGTACGTGGTGGATGGGAGGATGAAGGAGCTGGCCGAGGATGCCGAGCGGGAAAAAGCTCTGAAGGAAGTTGCCGAGGCCACGGCGAAGGAGCAATCGAAAATTGCCGAGGAGGCAAAGGATAAGATTGCTACAGCCGTGAAGGCCCAGGCGCTTGCCGAAACAAAGCGCGAGGAACTGGAACTCCAGTTGGGGGGCACCGAGCTTAAGTTGGCCGAGGCTCAGAGCTTGAATACAATGCTGGAGGGGCAGCTGACCGACTCGAAGGCGGCGCTGGAGGCTTGCGAATCCAAGTGGTATAACGAGGGTTTCGCGGATGCCGAGAATTCGGCGGAGCCGATCGTTCGTCAGGCCCATAAGCTCGGGTATGAGGAGGGTTGGTTCGCCGCTCTCCAAGCCATGGGGATTCCCGAGGATTCCCCGTTGAGGGATCGCAGCAGGATTCCTTTCCCGAGCGTCCCCAATACCGAGAATCCTGCGCCCCTTGTCATCGACGAGGAAGAGACCTCCAGCATGAGGGAACTGGTGAATGCCATTGATTCTCATGCGGTGCCGACCGACATGGAGGGGACCAGCCATCCCCAGGCCGGGGACCGAACCGGGGAGGACATCCAGCCGCCAACTCCTCACGCCGATCAACACTCTCAAGAGGACGCATCCTCCGCCCATGCCGCGGACATCTGACGCCGACAGCCAGCCCTTCTTTATTTTTCCCTTGCTTTGAGAATTTTGAATAAACAGAATTGCCTATGTCACCGGGATGTGGTGACAGGATTATTTGTTTTACGTTGCCTTTTCTTTACTTTGAGTTGCCGGGTTTTGGCAACAAAACACTAATTTTAAGTTTCATTTTGTAATATAAATGCCTTACCGCGTTGCTTGTACGTATTTGCTGAGTAATAACCTCTTTGTGGCTGTCTTTTTATTGTGATGTGTCCGACCTGTTAAGGCCTCCAAACGCTAATTTAAGTTTAAGGTGCTCGGTGATAAGATAGAGCCGAGGGTCGGGCTTCCGACTTTAAGAGTTGATCGTCAGGTCTCCATACGTTCGGGGGTTAGGGTCTAAACGGGGGTTGGTTTCCTGTCCTTGGAGTTAACAGTTCGGGTGTCCACCCGCTAAGGTTTCCACCTGCTCGGTGATAGGGATCGAACCGAGAGTCAGGTTTCTGTCCTTGAGACGAGAAGGCTAAGGTTTCCACCTGCTCGGTGATAGGGATCGAACCGAGAGTCAGGTTTCTGTCCTTGTAGTTAGTCGTTAAGGTTTCCACCTGCTCGGTGATAGGGATCGAACCGAGAGTCAGGTTTCTGTCCTTGTAGTTAGTCGTTAAGGTTTCCACCTGCTCGGTGATAGGGATCGAACCGAGAGTCAGGTTTCTGTCCTTGAGACGAGAAGGCTAAGGTTTCCACCTGCTCGGTGATAGGGATCGAACCGAGAGTCAGGTTTCTGTCCTTGTAGTTAGTCGTTAAGGTTTCCACCTGCTCGGTGATAGGAATCGAACCGAGAGTCAGGTTTCTGTCCTTGAGACGAGAAGGCTAAGGTTTCCACCTGCTCGGTGATAGGGATCGAACCGAGAGTCAGGTTTCTGTCCTTGTAGTTAGTCGTTCAGGTTTCCACCTGCTCGGTGATAGGGATCGAACCGAGAATTTTGGTTAGAATTGTGCGATTCTGCATGAAAGACATCATCAGTACAACTAGCATATCATATGAATCATTACCAACAAAACAGATATGACACGTTGCGGTTAATTCTTCGCTCGGAGAGCCGCTCATCAATGATAGTACTTCTTCAGGTTACGGACGTTCCATGGTCGGGGAAGTTGTCTCTCGTCCAGGTCTTCTAAGAAATAAGCCCCGGTGCCGGCCACTGCCGTGACCCTATAAGGTCCCTCCCATGTCTGTGCCAATTTCCCGGCACCAGTGTCCCGCATGTTTCCCACGGCTTTTCTGAGAACCAAATCCCCGGGGACAAATACCCTCGCCCTCACACCTCGGTTGTATCTCCGGGCGAGCTTCTGCTGATACTCCGCGAGCCGTATTGTCACCAATTCGCGGTACTCTTCCACCTTGTCCAAATATCCTACCATCATAGCGTCGTTCTGGGCCTGGTTGAAACCCGCCACTCTTGCACTGCACAGATTCACCTCGGTGGGGATCACGGCCTCCGCTCCGTACGTGAGAGAGAATGGGGTCTCCCCGGTGGACCGTCTAGGAGTGGTGCGGTATGCCCATAACACTTTGGGAAGCTCCTCGGCCCAGCTTCCCTTCGCTCCCTCCAGCCTTTTCTTCAGCCCACTTACAATCACCTTATTCACGGCCTCGGCCTGGCCGTTGCCCTGTGGGTAAGCGGGAGTTGAGTACCTGTTCTTGATGCCGAGGCCGGAGCAAAATTCTCGGAAGGCCCGGCTGTCAAACTGTAGCCCGTTGTCAGATATGATAGTGTTCGGCACCCCGAACCTGGTGATGACGTTTTTCCATATGAACTTCTTTACTTCCACATCCCGTATGTTGGCCAACGCTTCCGCCTCTGCCCACTTGGTAAAATAGTCGACGGCCACCAAAACGAACTTTCGGCCGCCAGTCGCCTTCGGGAACGGGCCGATAATGTCCAGCCCCCACTGCGCAAAAGGCCAAGGACTGCTGATCGGGTTCAGGTGGCCCGCGGGCTGATGGATCAGAGGGGCGTGCTTTTGACACTGCTCACACTTAAGCACATACTCGGCAGCATCCTTCTGCATTTGAGGCCACCAGAACCCCTGGGTCATGGCTCGGTGCGCCAATGAGCGTCCCCCGACGTGGCCGCCGCACACCCCAGAGTGGAGCTCCGCCAAGAGCTCGCCCACCTTCTCCGGGCGTAAGCACAAGAGGTACGGCCCTCCAAAAGACCTTCGGTACAAAGTCCGGTCCCCTGCCAACCAATACCGAGGAGCCATCCTACGGATCCTGATGCCCTCCTTCTCATCACTCGGCAGTCGGTCGTCGGCCAGAAAGTCGATGATGGGGTCGATCCAGCAATTGGCAGGGGCCGCGATCGCCGTGACGTTGATCCCTGTAGTTCCCGAGTTTCTCGTTACACTGATGCTCGGCTCCGAAATAAGCTCGACTTTGATCTGCCGTGGTATATCCTCGGCCACTGAGGACGCCAGCGTGGCTAGGGAGTCAGCGTGCCTGTTTTGTGTTCGGGCTACGTGGAAAACTTTCACCGTGTTGAAGCTGGTCATGATTAGCCTTGCCTGTTCTAGGTATGCTTTCATCCGGGGATCTCGGGCCTCGAAACTGCCCTGCACCTGATTAACCACCAGACGCGAATCCGAGTATAGCTCAATATCCCGAGCCCCCAGGTTCGAAGCTACCCTCAGTCCGGCCAAGAAAGCCTCGTATTCCGCCTCGTTGTTGGACGCCCTGAAACTCAATCTAAACGAGTGTTCCAGCCGAATTCCTTCGGGGGTAATCATGACTACACCTGAACCGGCCCCCGTGGAGCTCGAGGCGCCGTCCACAAATATCTTCCACGGTCTGACCTCCAATTGGCAAACCATCTCTCCCTTTTCTCTTGGTGAAAACTCAGCGATGAAGTCCGCAAGGACCTGGCCTTTCACCGAGCTCCGAGGCCTGTACCGTATGTCGAAGGACCCGAGTCGGGTACCCCATTTGGCTATGCGGCCCGTGAAATCAGACCTCTTTAATAACGACTGTAATGGGTACTCGGTCAAGACGTGTACGGTGTGAGCTTGGAAATAGTGCGGTAACTTCCTTGTGGCGTGTATCAGGGCCAGTACGAGCTTCTCCAAAGGCAAGTACCTCGTCTCGGCGTCGACGAGAGTTTTGCTGATGTAGTATACGGGCTGCTGGATCCCTTTGTCCCTTAGCAGCACGGCACTCACGGCGTGCTCGGATACCGCCAGATACATGAATAGGTCCTCATCTGCCTCCGGCGCCGCGAGCATGGGCGCTCGTGCCAAGTAAATCTTCAGATCCACAAAGGCCTGTTCGCACTCCTCGGTCCACCGAAATCCCGTCCATTTCTTCAGCAGTTGGTAGAATGGTCGGCATCGGTCTGCGAATTTTGAGATGAACCTGTTAAGGGCGGCCAACATCCCGGTTAGTATTTGCACTTCCTTCGGGTTGCTCGGTGGCTTCAGTCTTCTCACAGCCTCTATCTGGTCCGGGTTGACTTCAATCCCCCGTGTACTGATCAGGTACCCCAAGAACTTCCCGGCCCCCACGCCAAACGCGCACTTCTCCGCATTAAGGCGCAGCTTGTGTCGTCGGAGAATCTCGAAGACCTCCACGAGGTCCCCCATATGCAAGGCTTCCTGCTTGCTTTTAACCACCATGTCGTCGATGTATACCTCGACTGTGCGCCCAATCTTGTCTCGGAACATTCTCGTCATCATTCGTTGGTAAGTGGCCCCGGCGTTCTTCAGTCCGAACGGCATCCTTGTGTAGTGGTAATTTGCCTCTGGGGAGATGAATGCTGTTTTCTCTTGATCCTCGGGCGCTAGGGCGATCTGGTGATACCCTTGGAAAGCGTCCAGAAAGCTCATCCTCGGGTGCCCACACGTGGCGTCAACCAGCTGATCAATCTTCGGCACGGGAAAAGGGTCTTTCGGGCAGGCTCTGTTTAGATCGGTAAAATCGACGCAGACCCTCCACGTGCCGTTCTTCTTCTTCACTACCACGGTGTTTGCCAACCAATCCGGGAAGATGATCTCCCGAATCACCCCCGCCTCCTTCAGTCTCTGAACTTCCACTTTTACTGCCTCGGAGTGCTCCCAGGCTGATCTTCTCGGCCTCTGCTTTTTAGGGGTGAATGAGGGGTCAACTCCAAGTCTATGCATGATGAATTCGGGATCCACCCCGGGCACCTCGTACGGACTCCAAGCGAATACGTCCACATTCTGTATTAGAAGCAGCAACATCTCCACTTTTTCCCGGTCCTCCATGCTCTCCCCTATGTGGAAGTACTTGTCCGCGTCCGGCAACACCTTCACCCTCAGCATGTTCTCGGTACGGGCGACCTCCTCTGTCGGGCCCTGTAACTGCTATAAAGGCGTCCCTGACGACGAACACTTGGGGTCAGCCTGACTCTCCCGGTCGGTTTGCTCCTTTTTCCAATCGACCATGGCGATCAAGCATTGCCTGGCCGCCTGCTGACTCCCTTGTACCACCGTGACACCATAATCAGTATGAAACTTGACCCTCATGTGCAGAGTGGACGGGACAGCCCCCATTGCATGTATCCATGGCCTCCCTAGAATCGCCGTGTAGGGGGAGTATGATGTAACTGCGAAGAAGCTTACCAGCACTTCCTTGCCCCCCATGATCACGGGCAGAGAGATTTGCCCCTCGGGCGCCACCATCTTCCCATCGAATCCGACCAGGGGGGTGTTGTTCTTCGACAGGTCCTTATCCCTCAGCCCGAGCCCCCTGAATAGGTCCGGGTACATAACATCCGCTCCGCTTCCCTGGTCTATCATTATCCTCTTCACAACGAAACCGCCAACCCTTGCCGCTACTATCAACGCGTCGTCGTGCGGCTGAATGGTTCCTTCTAGATCACTGTCGTCAAAAGAGATCGGCTCCCGGGTAGGTCTGATCCTCTTCGCGGCAGGAGGCACGCCCGTGCTCCCCTCCACCGATATCATCGTCAGCACCTCCTTCCCCTTTGCCGTCGAGATGCCCCTCGGGGCGACGTGGATGACGTCAATCATCCCAAGAGGGGGCGGAAGGGGATTCCCTCTGTGCGGGGCGCCGTTCCCCGTTCCTCTATCCCCGGCATCCGTCACAAAATCCTTGAGGTGTCCTGCTTTAGCCAACTGCCCGAGATGGTCCTTTAGCACTCGGCACTGCTCGGTAGTATGCCCCCGGTCTTTGTGGTAGGTGCAGTACAGGTTCTGATTTCTCCTAGAGGGGTCGCCAGCCATCCGGTTCGGCCATCTGAAATACGGCTCGTGCTTGATCTTATCCACGATCTTGTGCACGGGCTCCTTGAACGCCACGTTCACCTCCCCCGCTGTTGCTGCCGGCTCTTGAATCCTCAAATTTCCCCGTGCCCTCTGCGGAAAACCGCTCAGCCGAGGACGATCAGCTACCTGTGCTTTGCCTTTGCTTTGTATCTTATCGTCTTCCAGCCGCTTGTACTCCTCGATGCGTCTCATCAGCTGCCTCATGTCCTCGGGAGGCTTCTTAGTTAACGACTCTCTCAACCCCGAGTCGTCAGGCAACCCCAATCTGAAGGTGCTCGCCGCAATCTTTTCGTTCCCTCCGCCAATCTCGTTGTAGAGCTCCCAGTATCGGTTGGCGTAATCCCGGAGGGTTTCCCCTGCCCTCATCTTCATAGACAACAGCGCGTCCACCGGTTGTTGCTCCCGGCTGCACGTCACGAAACGGGAACCGAACTCCTGTATTAGCTCGGCGAAACTGTGAATGGAGCCCTTGCGCAACCCGTTGAACCACCTTAAGGCCGTGGGACCAAGGCTGGAGGGAAAAACCTTGCACATCAGAGCGTCATTGCGGGTATGCAAAGACATCATCTGGATATAGTGGCTGACATGCTCTACGGGGTCTGTTTTCCCACCATACGAATTGAACGGCGGGCGCGTAAACCTGTCCGGCATCGGTGCGCGCTCGATATCTTCCGAGAACGGTGACCGGGCAGCCCTGCGTAATGCGCGGCTCATAGCATCCATGGCCGCATTCTTCGGTCGTCCCTCTGGAGACTCCGAGCCCCGATTCCCATATTCCCTCGACCGAGAGCGATTTCGCCGCCGATGAGACTCTGCTGAATTGGAACGGTCTCGGCGGCGACGGGACTCCCTCGAGTGTGAGCGCTCCCTGTGGTGGCGGGATCCTGATTGATTCGATCCCACCCCGCGTCTTTCTCCCTCGGCGCCGGGCCCTCTGTCTCGGTCGTCTTGACCTGCTCGGTGGCGCTCGTTTCGGGCTTCCAACTCCAGGTCTTGTACTTGCCTCCGCAGCCGCTCGAGCTCTTCATCCCTAGCGTCGTGCTGCCTATGCCGGGAGGCATGGGATGCCGTTCTCCCAGTTTGATACGACCCCTCCCCGAGTCCGGACCGCTCCTCCAGTTGCTCGTGAAACGGATCCTCGCGTCTCTTCTGCCTCTGCTCCCGCCAGGTGGAGCCCCTGGAAGACCCTGCCGAGCCACTCTCGGCGTTACCTCCAGACATCTTTCCTGTATACGAGCTTTGGCAGAACCACTGCTTAGTAGGATTCCCCACAGACGGCGCCAATTGTGCGCACCAAAAACTCTGACCCGTTGGGCTGGGCCTCACTTGGGCTCACAACTTATTTATATGGTGGGTTTGGATTTCCCACAATGGGTCGTTCTAAACACCAAAGCTCAACTGTGGCGATTTCCTCTTCTCGGGGACTTGACCCAATTCCTCACTCTGCTCTCTCTGTTTACACTCTTCCTTCCCTTAGTTGACCAACCCTTGTCTTCTCAAACCTTCTTGTATTTATAGCCCATTGTCTAGTGGAGAGTCATAATTACTCGCCAGTAAGTGCAACCGGCGGTCCAGTGTGGTCGATGGTAAGTGGGTGGTTAGGTGGGAGTGGGAAGCGGTGACGGTGGCGTTGGAACTTGGTTCCCACTTCCACGATGGTTCCCGGCAGCGGTGCCTCTCCGAGGTATGACCGAGTAGATACAGGGCGGGATGTTCCGCGAGCTGTGTTCATCACTGCTCGGGCAGGGTCTGCCGAGAGACGATGTAAAAGCTGATCGTGGGCCTGCAGCCCGCGGGGCTCGGGGTGGGCCGCTAGGCAGAGGGAGACCGGCCTTATGGCCTTATACCCAGGCCAGGCCCGAGGCCCACTACGGGGCTTGGTTCGGGGACCGTACAGGTCCTTTTTAAAAATAAAATAAAACAACCTTCAAATTGTTTTTTTATTTTTTTTTATTTTTTTTTATTTTTTATTTTATATATAGTGGCGTTTGTAAAACACTGTTATAGCCCAACCACAAACAAAAAATTGAGGAACCTATAGCAGCGTTTAATAAATACCACTATAGAGCTTTTGTCTTACAAGGGCCAATAGTGGCATTTGTGAAACAATGTAATAGCGCAACGCCATAAAAAAATTGAGGGACCTATAGTAGTGTTTCATAAACGCCACTATAGGTCATTAAAAAAAAACAAACAATTTTTTTTTAAATAGTTCCCTCATATATATATATATATATGAGAGAGAGACCTATAGTAGCGTTTAACAAACGCCACTATAGGTTCTTTGTCTTACAAGGGCTTATAGTGGCGTTTGTGAAACGCTACTATAGCCCAACCCAAAAAAAAAATTTGAGTCCTATATTAGCGTTTAAAAAACACAACTATAGGTCCTTTGTCTTTGTGAAACACTACTATAACCCAATTCCACCAAAAAAAAAAGAGAGAGAGAGAGAGAGACAGACCTATAGTAGTGTTTCATAAATGCCACTATAGGTCATTTTTCTTACAAGGGATATAGTGGCATTTGTGAAATGCTGCTATAGCTCTACTCAAAAAAATTGGGGGACCTATAGCAACGTTTTAAAAACATCACCATAGGTCAAAAAAAGAAAAAAAGGTGATGGCCATCATAACCACACGCAAAGTCCAAAAAAAGAAGTGATGTGAAAAGAAAGACTTGACAAGTCATTCACCACCTACCCCAAATCAGATTCAAAACAAAGTAAGCATATGGTTATTATAAAATCATTTGTTTCATTTTTGTAAATAAAGTGAACATGTTGACTAATTAATAACTAAGAACATTCTTGAAATATAACTTTTCCCATTTCCCAAACCCACCTACGTGAACCTCTTCATTCTTTATCACCGAACCCATTTATTTCCTTTGTCTCACACACTTCTCAATGTTCTTATTCAAGAGTTTCAACTTTCAAAAATTTGGAGTCTCACCACGCACCAATGCTCTGTCTCGGTCTCTCCTCCCTGTTCCATTTTTTGTTTCTTCCAATTCTTTCTTTCTTTGTTGTGTTTGTTTCTTTCTCTGTGGTATTAATAACAATGGCTCCTTCCATTTCATTTTGATCTTCATTTCTTTTTCTTCTTGTGTTTTAAACAGAGATGAAGGCAGTGAACTTTTTGTTTCCCCTTCTAGAAAGGCTCAGACATCAAATACCCGAAAAAAAAAGCCAAAAATTTATATTGGTTCTTTGTGATTATTGATTTAGAGTGGCGTTTTGAAACACGGCTATAGCAATTTTTAAAAAAAAATAAAAATAAAAGTGTCTATAGTAGCGTTTTAAAACGCCACTATAGGTCATACCCTATAGTGGCATTTTAAAATACTGCTATAGCCTAATTAAATAAATAAAAAAAATTGGCCTATAACAGCGTTTCACAAATGCCACTATAGGTCTAGAGTCGCAGTACAATAGTGGTGTTTGTAAACACCACTATAGAAAACGCTACTATAGCCTAAATGGGCCTATAGTGGTGTTTTTTGGACCTATAATGGGGTATTACAAACAGCAATATAGGTCCAGTTTTTTGTAGTGAGGGATAGAAAACTTGGTGTGCTCTCTTCTTGAATCTCTTAATCGTAACCCTACCGTATTGCTCCACAATTATTTGACCTCTATTTATATATATATATATATATATAAATAGCCAACGTTGAGAGAAAATCTAATTAGATTTTAAATGAGAATTCAATTATAGTCTAATTTTGCACCATGTATCTTATCTAATCTAAACTTTTAAATTTTTGTGACAAGTGAGTTAATTTAGTGTAAAAATTGGATTTCAATTAGAGTTTAATTTTGCACCACATGTCTTATCTAATCCTTTTTTTTTTTTTTTTTTTGGTGCCAAGTGAGTTAATTCAATGTAGAAACGAGGATTCCAATATAAATAAACCTCAGTTATATATATAATCAAAGCTTAAAGAAAATTTGATTAAAATCAAGACTAAATTTTGTCTTTGTTAGCTTTTCATACAAATTAAATTGTTTAGATTTTTGTTGTTATTTTTTTTTTTCTGAACTAATGGGTATATTTTTTATATTGTTTCTATTTAGATGTTTTGTATGTGAAGATCTTAAACATAACAAACTATAATTGAACTAAATGATTCCATGCACCTATCCCCATTCAATTTATAAGATACTATTGAACCAATTTGTTCTTTTATTTGTATTGTGTTTAATTAGTAGAATTTCACAGACAGTGATAGTGAATCGATATTGAATATGTAGTGTTCATTAGTGATTTTCAAAATTATATATATATATATATATATATATATATATATATATATATATATATATATATATATATATATATATAACAGCAGTGTAATAAAAAACTCAACATAACCAATATTATTAAAATTGTAAGGAAAAATCATTTTAATACCTTCAAATATCCTGGTCGACTAATGTTCTATATATTTAATAACTCAAATTAACATCAATAACATCATTATAATTCATCATTCTTATGCGTAAGCACAAGTTACATACTAGATTAGTGTAAAAGTAAAAAACAAAGTGCTCACACCATATTACCAGTGGAAGTGAAGAAAAAAAAATTATACATTCACTAAAGACTAGTGGCCAGTGATTGACAAATGGGGTAGATTCTCTGCAGCAAAATGGAGTTGAGAGTGAACTATCTTAGGCATGCAAACTTGAGACACAAACACATGTTATCATGGTCTGGCATATAGCCACCACTCTTTGCAAGCTCGATTTATCATCATGTCAACCAACAAAGGGAAAACAACGACTTCATTGTGGCAACTAAATTGTCTAAATACTGTCCCTATTTGGTGGCTTTTGCTCCAAGATTTTTACCTGATCATGAATATACTATAGAGATTATTTTTGATCAAGTAGTTGATGAAGCTAGGTATAAACTCAAGGAAAGTAGGAAAATATTTTCCAAAAGATGTTGCCTTGCAAAGACAAATACATGAAAAGAATTTGTGAAAAGATGTTCAATTTAGGCAAAGACAATTGTGACGGTATGGAAGAAATTATTGAAAGGGGTGCTGTTTTTGCAAAGCATCTGACAGAAAGAACAGAAGACAATGGGCTAAGATGGAGAATTCTGGTAAAGTTTTGGGCAGAAATGATGTTGTTTATGGCTCCCATTGAAGATGAAACTGCCCATCCCGAGCACTTAGGTATGAGAGGAGAGTTTGTGACTCACTTGTGGGCATTACTCTCTCATGTAGGCATGCTCAAGTGAGACCCAACTCAGGATGTGTGACTATTATTTCATTACTTGTGTGTTTTGTTTATGCCTAAAGTCAAATCCAAACTCTGCCACTGTTTCTATGTTTAGGTGTAATACATATTATTATGATTTTATTGCTCTTAAAATAAATTTTTCTATGAATCTCAATTATGAAATTTAATTAAGGATGTTAATAAAGTTAAGTAGCATAATATCAGGAGCATGCTACTTGTTCTTAACTAATTGTTTCTCATTTTCTTTTGGTCAATTTTTATCCTTAATTATCAATTTAAGGTTTATTGTGATGCTTGAAACATAATGCTAGGTGCTAGGTGCTAGGTTTAGGGCAATACATGTTATTCTTTTGTTTTTCCTCTTGAGGATTTTTTTTTTTTTTTTTAATTTAAATTTGAATCTTAATAGTAGGAAACATTAAAAATGCCACTGAAATTTAGTACTAGAATAGCAGTTGTATTTCACACATTTAGTTATGCTTGTTTATACTTTATTCATGAACATAAACATAAACATGTGTGTGATCATGACTTTTGAGTGGAGTTTTCGGTATACCTCCACATAAGAACCGCATACCCTCTCCTAGAATGTGTGTGTGTGGCATCCAATTGTATTTTATTATTGGTACAATGCCATAGAATAATACTTTGATTGATATGATATGAGTGATGATTGGAAACTAAGGGTTTGTTTGGAATGGAGGTAGACTCCCTCCATCTCCCTCCACCGAAGAGGATTGTAGATTCAATAATATTCTTCCATTACAACTGATCCTAAGGTTAGAGTGACATATCATGTTAGCAGATTGGTTTTTGTCGTGTTGAGGCAAGTGTATTTCAATCAACACATATAAAGAAACATAATCAATTGATATCGATCTATTAATTTGGACCATCTGATTAAATGCTACCGTAGTGTAAAATCAACGTGGTGAGGTATTGGAAGTGCTTAATGAATATAAAGGAATTCACTAAGAAACGGTACTGTGCTCAACATTAGAACTTCAACAAAATAAGGTAGAGTGACTCCGATAATGGTGGTCACCACTAGGATCATAAATATTTTAGCATAAACCAGTCTTTGGCTAAAAAGGTAAATGAATTATGACTCTCGGTATTTGCCTTGAAAAACAACGCAAGTGCAATTGTGGTATAAAGAAGTTGAGAAAATATATATTTTTAATCATTATTTAGTATCATCAAATTTTTCCTGACACTTATCATATATGCAAAAGTTAATATTATCACCGGTGGAGTATCATTTTATCAAGAATATTGAATTTTTTAATCATTATTTATTTTTACAGACTGCTAGAGGGGTTGTCATTTGACTATTGTTTGAGTATGATTTTTGTTGTTGAAAATTACATATTCTATAAGGTATATCATAGTGTGAAAGGAATTGAATTATCTTTACATTTATACAAACTTCAAAGAGAGAGTGTCGTTTCATGAAATCATAATAAACTAACTTATTCTTGTTTATACATATACATAAACATAAATATAACCATTTATGTATACACATGCAAATTCATACAAGTACAAAAATAAAAAGATGTAAATTTATAAAAATAAATGAAAATATATATCACCTTGAGAGAGTTTTAAGTGTAAGATAAGAAAACTTTATGTGGCCCACGTTTAAATGATAAATGAAAATTTATGGCTTAAGGATTTTATTTGTGAAAGATGTTATGGTGAATAAAAATTACTAAGTAAATTTTGATTGGTATAATCTCTTTGGATAATAAACACCTTGAAGTTACAAGTTTTAAACTCCTTGATGGAAGGAGGCTATAGAAAAAATCTCAATTTAAAAGGATCCCTAGTCTAGCCTATATATATATCTTGTCTCCATCATAAGGAAATATGTGAAGTAAAGGCCATAGATTAGAAGACACCTTTATATACATTATCATCATATATATAGTGAGTCTTCTTTTTCTCTAAATACTTAAACAACTATGACTGAAGGTATGTTTATGTTTATTTATTTTCCGCTACAACTCTGAATTTTGTCTTACATTTGGTATCAGAGCCATCCTTCATGCTATGTTGTTTAGTGGTTTTAGTTTGAGAAGTTTCTATTATTTTTGATAGGGCAAAAATGGATTGGCCCCTTTGGCAAATTAATTAATTAATTATCCAAGTTAGTTAATTAAGTCAATTTAACATGTAATAGCGTGGTAGCACAAACAAATCATCAAATAACTAAATGCAGTGGAAAACAAGTTTGACACAGGTGATTAATTTAAGAATGGGAAAAACCACTGAGGCAAAACCCCACCGGGTGAATTTAAGGTCGCCACTCCCGAGAATCCACTATTATCAAACATAAGCGGTTACAACTATAAGGAATCCGAGTACCCAATACCAACCTGTAGTTAAACCCTTACCCCAATACCCAATTGGACTTGTATTGTAGCGACAATATCTCCATTCAATGCACGAATCCCGATACATGACTAACCAATGATGCACGGATCCCAGTATGTGACTAACACACCAACTTGAGGAAGATGTTGGCTGTAAAATTCTTCAGTTCATTAACAATGAAGATCAGGAAGCTCCTTGGTCACAAAACCCTTGGTGTAAAGACACAGTAGCTTCTACAAAGAATATGATGAACTAGAGCAATTTTAGCTTCCAGTCACAATATGCGTGTATTCTGTTTTCAACACCTTGCATCATTGTGATAGCTCTTAAAATAATCCTTATATATGTCTAGGGTTGTGAGAAAAGAAACCCTACACCAATTCTCAACGATATGTGTGTAATTAGATCTAAAAAACTTGATTTTGTAATTCTTGATAGATACAGCTTATGTCAAGCTTCAATATTAAATCTCGGTGGAAAGGATTCTGTCGAGACTTCTATCGAGATTTAATGAGCAGCACATTCTTCACTTATTTCTTGGTCAGATTTGCATAGCTTCAATACTGAACTTAAACACTTGTTTCTTGAAGTACTAAATTCATCCTAGATCTATCCAATTAGAAGTAAAGTGCATTTTGTCAAAGGATTAGCCAGTTACTTAAATATGACCCTAACAATATCCCCCTTTGGCAATCCGTGACAAAACCACAACAAATAAATGAATCATGAGAGAAGTCTTAAATCACTAAACTCATAATCACTTATTGAATTACAAAACAAATCTGACCCTAATACAAACTCTTGAAAAACTTTGCAAGAATAGAGTTCATGGCATGATAGACTTTAACAACCTATCTTTCTGAAACACTTAGACAAAACTCATCAAATCATCACGTGTGAAACAGAAATAAAGATTGCATACATAAAGAAAACATGTGTATAAAAAGAGAAAAGATACAACACATGTAGAGATGGGTGAAGAAACATACATCATCATCATATATATGTAAAAAGATAAATACAATGTATGTCAATAAATGGTCACAAGACCAGTATACATGAGAAAAGAAAATACATAAGAACCTCACTACATCCTTCAAAATGTATACACACTCCCCTTAACAAAAAAAAATGTCCTATACTAACTCTCCCCCTAAGTACAAGACTACTCTCATCCCAAAACTACTTCCTCTTTTTGTCACAAATGACAAAGGGTAAGTCACCGAGAGGTTGTCATCTCATCATCACTGGAAGAGCTAGCATCCTCATCCTCACCAGCATTATCATCCTCATCAGCAGAAGCCTCTGGAGAAGGAGATGGAGAGGGAGTGAAACCACCAAGGTGAGCCTATTGACATGCTATACGTCCGACATGGGTGTTCACCTGACACATCTTATCAGTGAAAGAGTCAAGGCGAGCATCCATGCGCTGAAGCTGCGCCATGATGGCCTCCAAGGTCACACCAACTGCCGAAGAAGAAGGAGCAGAGGTGGAAGGAGCCGAAGAAGAAGCAGGAGCATCCATCTCCGTCCATGGCCGCTTTGGTCGAAGCTAGGCCTTGCTCCGCTGAACAGAACAGACGTTGATGGCACCCATAGTGGTGAAGTAAGGAGAGTTAGGAATGGGGATGGAGAAGTAGCGAAGGATCCGCGTGATAGCTGAAAGAAAGATAAGCTTATCACGGGTTGCCGTATCTTGATACATATCGAGGATAGATGTGATGAAGTGAGAAAGGAAGTCAATAGAGAGGTCCTCAAGAAGAGACAAAAGAAAACGAGTACGAGGCTCAATGAAAGAGTTATAGTGAGACAATGGCGTAAGAGTAAATGTCATCACCATGTTAAGGAACCTCGGGCCTTTGGCAAAGCTCGAGCATGGGGTGTTTTGCTTACCACCCCATGTGGAAGATGTCTCACAAAAGTGAGACAAAAGCTCGTCTCTGGACACAGTCCAAAGACACTCACAATCGGGGTAGTCAGGATGCGCTACCCGTGGAACATGTAGTACCTCGGATATAAGATCCAGGGTACTAGGATACGTGCACCTCTAAATGTCCTAGAAAATTGAGGTACAGAGGTATCGATACCGTATATGTTGGAGTAAAACTCCTGTATAAACACGATAAGACACCTCAAGGGACTCTCAAGTGGAGATTCCTAGCCCCGAGTCCGAATAACAGTAGGGAGAGGAGTGTTGGCAAAATCCAACTGGATAAAATGGCGCTTCGGATGAACGCCACAATTCTGAAAGTTCTCTAAGAAGTCCTTTTGGGCCTTCTCATCACGAAACTGAACATGGTGGGGAGGAATGGGATCAGATGAAAAAGAAATGGAATTTTAAAGAGGATTCTGGCCCGGAGTGGATTTACGCGCTTTGGGTGCCATAGCGCAGTCTATTTGAGAGAGAGAGAGAGAGAGAGAGAGAGAGAGAGTGAGAGTGAGAGTGAGAGAAAAAATCACAACCAGAAATAGAGAAAAGAGAGGAAAAGAAAAGAAATAATATATGCATGAAAAATGCATGAACATGTGACATGCAAAATTTAAAAGCATCATAGGTAAAAATGCAATCCAAACCTACCAATACACATTCAACAATAATCAAACACACATCTATAATGCATGAAACATTGTTAAAATACAATGAGAATGCAATGCATGAGCATATAACATCAAATCAACAACACCCAACCCAACAATTTCACAAAAAAAAACTCAAAACCCCAAAAATTTTAAAAAACCCCAAAACCTGGGTCTAAAATGCATGAATTCATGAAAGATGAGAGTTTAAGAACACTTACCAAGTGATTAGGCTTGATCTAGGCCGAAAATCATGTGGGTAGAGAGATTTGAGTGAAAGAAAAGTGTTTGGAGTGAGAGAAAAGAATTTATATTGAGAGAGAATGAGAAAAGTGAGATCTGATTTGCGCCTCAGCTATATATAGAAAATGTAGCTCGATGGATCAAAGAACCTGTTGAAGATTTGTCGAGCATTAAATCTCGATAGAACTGAATCTGTCTAGGTGCTGTCGAGGATCTGTCGATGTCAAAAATCACTTTGATGGATCGAGAAGCAGTCGAGAAGCTCTCAAGCAGACAGAGAGCTTAGAAATTTTCTTCGATGGATCGAGGATCTGTTGAGGTTTCTATCGAGAAAAAGAAAGAAGAGCTCGGTAGAAAGGAATCTGTCGAGAAGTTATCGAGCTTGAAGAAAAGGAGTTTTTCAAGGGGGGAAAACACATAAAAATGAATGCAATAAGCAAGCTACTCAACCAATGATCCAATCAACATATTAAGCTCTCAAAACATCTCTCAACATATATGCAAAGCATATAGATCCAGAACACACATACACACACACACACACGCACACACACTAAATAAGTCTAACCAATTTTATATTTCAAAAACAATATAGGACAGTTTAGTGAGCATATATTAACACATGTATTCCTTGTGATGGCCAAATCACATTGTACCTGCACATATATCAAAAGTAGCAAAGAATTCACGTGTCGTGTGTGAAAACATAGCAAGAGTGCATAAGTGTCTCATATTATGATGATTTGAGATATGAAAAAGAATCAAATACACTCACACACAATCATAACTGCTTGATGGCGGGAGTATCACCTTCGAGGTACATCCTATAACTCTCACATCTCCTAGAAACACGCTTGCAATCATATTTAAAAGCATTTTGATTCTTTTTGCTTTTATTTTCTTCGCATAATTTTTTTTTTTAGCATATCATGCATGGGTATATAAGAGAAAGAGAAGAAATACCCAATTATTTCAGCTTAAACATCCCTATTTTGCTATGCCTAAGCATACATATGTTATTCATGATTGGCGCGAGCTTAAGTGGTGAGATGGTTATTTATACCTTTCTCTTAGGATTTTCTAGTCCTTCCCATCAAAAAGAGTGATATGAGTATGAGATATAAGAGACAATCTTAATCGTACTCATCACAAATATGAGCCACAAAGCCCACTTGCTTAGTTGTTCATTAAGATGCTCATCTAAACTACAAGAGATACAAAATTTAGAAAACTTTGTTTCAATGGCCGTCCAAGGTATACAAGTACCAATATACACAAAACACACACTATTTTTTGTATTTTTCTGATTTTTCAATTTTTTTTATTTTTTATTTTTATGAAAAGCAAAATAAACAAAAACTGAAAAACAACCAAACAAAAACATAAAAAAACACACAAAGTATAAAACTAGACTGACTCAAAACAAGAGAGCAAAACAACCAAGTAATGCAAAAACATAAAGGGAGAGAGAGAGAGAGAGAGAGAGAGAGAGAGAGAGAGTGACTAAATCACTTTGAGCCTTTTTCCTTCCACACTTTAGAAGAACCTTTTCTTTGCATGAACCTTTGATCCGGAGGTGAGGGGGAAGAATTGAAACCGTTCAAGTTCGAAAGGAACATGAGGGCCTTGAGAAGATCTCCAAGAGGAGAAAAAGAGAATGGAAACTGATTTTGGTTTCCGGACGAGAGCATATTATTGCTTTGTTAAGTGGCTAACCACTTGTAGCAATTTGGACGAGTATGCCCTGAAACTCCACAGTGATGATAGAAATGTGGCTTCTTTTGCTGAGACTTTTTGTTGTTGTCCTTCTTAGTCCTAGGGTTTCTAGTCTCTTTCTTTTCAACCTTAGGGGGTGCTCCTAAAATAGATTTGCCTTTATCTAAGTTCTCACTAGCTATTTCAGTTTTAGTTTCATCATTCTTAGAATTAACATTATCAGCAGATGAGACAAACACAGTTGTACTAGATGAGGCAATATTAGGAGAAGAAAAATCATACCCCAAATTAGTTTTATCAGAAAAAACTTTCTTAATGCTTATTATCTCATTGAGCTTTGCACTAGAAGTCCTCTCCAATTGAGCTCTAACCTGGAATAGTTCCGCTTCAAGCTTCTTGGTTCTTTTAGCAAGGAAGTTGTTCTCGAACTGCAAAACTCCATTGATTTGATTTGCTTCCTTAACCTTGGTAGAGAAATCCTCTCAATCTAGCTCAACATCACTTGGCTTCTTGGTGGCCAGCTATACAGTTTCTCATGCTTCTCGGAAACCTTGTACAACTTAGCATAGACTGTATGGATGTCATCTTGATCGTCCATTTTCTCAAATTTTGATTCCACCAAGTCCTCTTCTTCATCTATTGCTTCTACGATCCCTTCAGTAGGATCCACTATGGCAGTGAAGGCACTCAAGATTCCCTCGTCACCACTGTCATCTGACTCAATCTCAGGTTCGGTGTCACTCAAGGTAGCAGCAAAAGCCTTGTTTTTCCCAATTAACTTGAGATATGTTGGACATTCTAGTTTCATGTGACCAAAACCTTGACATCCGAAACACTTTGGTCTGGAGGGAGTAGTGTACTGATCGCCATCCTTGGCATTCTTCTTTCCTTAGTCTTGGCTTTTGAATTGTGAAGAACTGTATTGCTTACAGTCCTTATCAAACCCTTTCGCATTGGCATTCTTCATGAACTTCTTGAACTGCCTAGTGATGTAGGATTTCATCTTGGAATCTTCATCATTAAAAGACTCATTAGTCTCATTACTTTTGGCCTTTAGTGCCATGCTCTTACTTTTGCTTCCTTTTCCAATTCTAGTTAAACCCAATTCATAAGTTTGCAAGTTGCCAACCAGCTCTGTCAAAGGAATTTTATCAATATCCTTTGATTCTTCAATGGTAGTGATCTTGACATGGAATCTCTCAGGCAGAGATCTGAGTACCTTTCTCACAATCTTGGGTTCGGGAATCTGTTCTCCAAGATTGAAGGTTGAGTTAACTATGTCCTTCAGCTTAGCACAGAACTCATCAAATGACTCATCCTCCTCCATCTTTATCTCCTCAAAGCTAGTAGTAAGCCTTTGGAGCTTTGAATCCTTGACAGCCTTAGTCCCTTCATAGGTTGTCTAGAGAATGGTCCACGCTTCCTTAGCAGTTTCAGTTGAGGATATCTTCTTGAACTCCTCATTGGCCACTGCACTAAATAGGGCATTTAATGCTTTGCTGTTGAAGTTTGCCGCTTTGATCTTGGCCTCAATCCAATTAGCCGGCACTTCCTTTGGCTTCACCCAGCCGATTTCCACAGCTTACCAGACCTTCTAATCTAAAGACTGCAAGAAAGCTCTCATGTGTACTTTCTAGTATGCATAGTTAATACCATCAAATAAAGAAGGTATAATAAGAGACTGTCTTATATCCATGACAAATAGGGGTCAATGGATCACATAGTAAAGATTAAACCTAATCAGAGTGTGCCTGCTCTGATACCACTTGATAGGGCAAAAATGGATTGACCCCTCTGGCAAATTAATTAATTAATTAATTATCCAAGTTAATTAATTAAGTCAATTTAACATGTAATAGCATGGTAGCACAAACAAATTACCAAATAACTAAATGCAGTGGAAATTAAGTTTGACATAGGTGATTTGTTTACAAATGGGGAAAACCACCAAGGCAAAACCCCACGGGGTGAATTTAAGGTTACCACTCTCGAGAATCCACTATTGTCAAACACAAGTGGTTACAAGTATAAGGAATCCCGGTACCTAATACCAACGTACAATTGAACCTTTACCCTAATACCCAATTGGACTTGTATTGTAGCGGCAATCTCTCCGCTCAATGCACAAATCCCAGTACGTGATTAACCAATGATGCACGGATCCTAGTACGTGACTAACATACCAACTTGAGGAAGATGTTGGCTGCAAAGTTTTTTTGTTCATCAACAATGAAGATCAGGATTCTCCTTGGTCACAAAACCCTTGGCGCAAAGATGCAGTAGCTTCTACAGAGAATATGATGAACTAGAGCAATTTCTGCTCCCGGTCACAATATGCGTGTATTATGTTTTCAACGCCTTGCATCATTGTGACGGCTCTTAAAATAATCCTTATATATGTCAAGGGTTGTGAGAAAAGAAACCCTACACAAATACTCATGGATATGGTGTAATCAGATCTGAAAAACCCGATTTCGTAATTCTTGACAAATACAGCTTTTGTCGAGCTTCAACATTAAATCTTGATAGAAAGGATTCTGTCAAGACTTTTGTCGAGCTTTAATGAACAACACTTCTTCACTTGTTTCTTGGTCAGACTTGCATAGCTTCAATACTAAACTTGAACACTTATTTCTTGAACTACTAAACCCATCCTAGATCTACCCAATTATAAGTAAAATCTGTTTTATCAAAGAATTAGGCAATTACATCACATATGTACCTAACAATTTCCAATCATGGTATATTTGTACCATCTATGGTAAAAGTTTGTATGCATTAATTTAATTTTGGGATGAAATTTAAGTTGTCCAGAATACAAATATAGAGCATGTGTACTCTAAATCCTAAAGAACAATTTTTGTTTTGCATCTTTATTGGTATTTGTGTAACGAATTAACAATGAGTTGTGAGATTGGAAGAATTAATTTGAAATGCATAAGATTATTATCTAGATAGAACTAGATAGGTTCAAAGGTAATTACGTTGTATGTATTTGTTTTTCATTACATGTGTGACTCAAGGATTTTGTTTTCTCTAATCTTAAATTGCCCACATATGGTATTTTACAATATGCTATTATAGACTAGTGGGTAATTCGACTAAAATACATGCTAAGACACTTAAAGTATTCAAAAATTTGAATTTGATTTTGATATTCATCAAGTGCTCATCCAAGTATTTATGTTTGTTTCCTAGGTATAATCTCTTAATTATTTGGAAAATAATTTGTGACAGTATGGTGGCTCATATGACAAACATGCCTCAATAATTTGTACAATTTTCAGTCGTAAATTGTCTTAGAGACTATTTTTGTGGATCAATATATTTTGCATGATAATACAAATGATCCTTATGTTTTGGGAACCACAACTTTTTACAATAAATTATGGGGATAAATGTGTTGCATGTAAGTTTGCAATTATTTCATAAAGTTTATTGTTATGTATGAGATTTGGATCATTGTAGTGACTAATTTATTTTAGTGCATTCTAGGTTTCTTTGCACTTATCATGTATTTAAATATTATTTCAGGTCATTTTTGAGTGCATATTGTCATGATCAACAGGAGGATTTGTTGATCATTATGATGCTATTTGAAGTAGTGAATATCAAAATGACTTAGGAGTGGCCATGGCATCTTAAGCCATTATGATAATCACTTCAAGGAAATTTTTTACAAGACTTCATTTGGTACAAAGACGTCTAAATTGAAATTAATTCATGAAGATAATGACTTAGCCCCATAGGGAGGTTATTATTTTTATGATTTAATTGGAATAAGATGGTGAATGTATCATTAAGATGAGATTTTTCCTGGGCCCATAGGTATGGACAATTTGATTCTTGGTGTTTATATTTACTAGTTTTATAGTAAATCCATGCATGATGCACCTTTGCCCATAAGAAGGTTGAATTTACTGCTAAATTGACATCGGTTAATTTAGAATTAAAGTTTAAGTTTCATAGCATTAAAGTTTATTTTCTTTGGGTTTGTGGATCTTTGTTTTGGTACTCATGTGGATGAACCACCCATCTGATTGAATAAATATGTCAAATGAGAAACTGAGTAAGAGGGTGAGAGTGATCTCATTGCTCAAGAGTGAGAACTTGGGAATTTATTCCTACAAAGCTAAAAGTTTGGTGAAAGCAATTAATATTAATTTACAAGATCCATTAAGGTTTGACTCCCAATAAAAGTTATACTTTGCAAAAGTTAGGCATATAGGTATCCCACAAATGGTAAATAAAGGTTCACCAACATTGTTGCCTCATTTAGCTTTACTGGGCACATTGTTGATCAATGTATATACCTTAAGATCAATGGGAGCAAATGTATTGTTTTTATGCCTAAATATGAATGACATACTACTTGGAAGTAGTGATTTGATTTTGTCATGTAAGATATCTTATATGCTTTGAAGCTATAAGACAGGCATTATGGATAGGTTTTAAGGTAGTCAATTTTATGATGTGACCTTTAAATTTTTTTTAAAGATAACTCGGCTATAATTTTCTTCTCTAAAGTTGTGATTTACAACTATGTGTTTTGTTGGCTTTTATTCCGTGCCAAATTTGATTGTAATTACTATCAATTGTTTATACCCTGTATTTGTTGTGGGAATTGATGTAAGGGGTGTGTGATAGAGAGTGTGTGAAGACTCAAGCAAATTGAAAGCTGAAGGAATCTTGCGGGTATGTCGCGACTAAGCTTCTCGCGAAGGGAAGCATGTGCCTTGCACATGCTGGAATGCAAAGAGTCAGGCCAGGTGGAGACAACTGTCTCTCGCAAGTATCTCGCGGGTAAGGCCTTCCCGCGAGACACCCGCGAGACATGCTGTTCTGCCAGCCTGTACTGACTGACTCACACATTTTGCACCTATCCTATATAAATCCTCATTACCCACAAATGTTGAGGGATGCTTCAAAGAGAAAACCCTAGCCAAACACATTTGCAATTAGAGATTGTCATCCCCACCTTTCTCTATACACTTGCTTGTGGTATCTCCTCAACCCTTCCCTCTCCATTTCCACACCATTGAGAGGTTGATAGCCCAAACACTTACCACACCTTTTGAGAGTGTTGAGTGACGTTTTGGTGCTGCTGGGAAGCATTGGAAGAAGCCTGGAATGGCAGATGCAACATGGAGCTTGTTGCGGGATCCGGAGTGCTAGACAAGACACGGTTCCGAGAAGCCTTGTTGGAGTAGGAGCTTGGAGGGCTTAGGTACATCGGGTAGATTAGGCTTGGAGGGTCTCTTGCTTACTCATGTATCCCAACTAATTGTCTAGTGGATCGATTTCCGCTTGGAGGGCGGCGGAGAGGTTTTTCGCCGAGTTCTTCGGTTTCCTCTTCGAAAACACGTCTTGGTGTTTTCTGTGTTTGCATCTCTCTTCCCTACTCTTGTTCATTTCATTTTTACTGCTGTGTTGCTTTAAATATGGATTAGAGTAGTTTATTTGTTCATCCGCTCGCTTTTACACTATTCCGCACTTTGTATTAAAGTTGTGTAAAATCTATCGAGCCGTTATTTTAATCGGGGGTCTAAACAGCTCTTGTGTTTTTCAACACATTTTCGAGCTTTCAATTGGTATCAGAGCGGGTACACTTGTTGTGGTTTAAATACCTTAGTGTGATCCTAGACCCCTTGGTGTGTTTTGAAAAGTATTCTTGATAAAACCACCATGAAGGATTTGAAAAGTGTTTGTGAAAATGACTCAATGAGCATATTTGAAGATTGTTCCAGCAATGCAGTCTTAGAGTTATTCAAATCCAAGAAACATGCTAGAATTTTTTGTCATATGCTGAAATCATTAGTTCATAGGAACCATGATACACACAACAGCCTATGTGAGTCAAAGTCTTTAAACTATGAATATGAGCGAAGAAATAGACAGTTAAGTGATAAACTTTGTCGTTTAAAAGGGAAGCTTCACTCATCCTTGAATGAAATAAAGAAAAATGAGTCTTGTTTTGATGGTCAAGAATGTCTCTCTCATGCATGTCTTTTTGTTCATACCGCATTGAAAGTGTTTAACTCATGTTTGTGGTACCTTGACAGCGGGTGTTCTAGGCATATGACTGGAGAAAAATCTCTGTTTAAAACTCTTAAAGAGAAGGAAGATGGATTTGTGACATTTGGGGATGGTAGTCATTCACAAGTTCTTGGAAAGGGAACAGTAGATATTCCGGGTCTGCCTTTGATGACTGATGTGCTATATATTAAGGGTTTAAAAGTGAACTTGTTAAGTATCACTCAGATTTGTGATGAAGATTTCCTGGTCCAATTTTCAAAGAAAGGATGTCTAATCTTGAATGAAGAAGGTGTTCAAGTTCTAAAGGGACTAAGGACCACTGATAACTGCTATGGGATCATTCCAAAACCCAGCATAGCATGTCGAAGTGCTCGGGTAAACCTCTTGGAGTTGTGGCATCAACGGCATGGTCATGCAAATTACAAACAAGTGGCGAAAGTCTCGAAGCTTGAGGCTGTGGTTGGTTTACCTAAGTTTGGGAAGATTGAGAAGAATGTTTGTGGTCCATGTCAATTGGGAAAACAAACAAAGTCAAGCCATCCTAAAGTGAATGTGGTTGCAACTTCTCGTCCGTTAGAATTACTGCATGTGGATTTGATGGGTCCTACAAGAACAGAGAGCATGGGTGGAAAGCGGTACATCATGGTGATAGTTGACGATTTCTCAAGGTATTCTTGGGTGGACTTCCTTAAAGAGAAATCGGAAGCATGTGATAAGATGGAAAAATTGTGCAAGAGATTGATGAATGAAAAGGGAGTACCTATCATCAAAATCAGGAGTGATCATGGGAAAGCGTTTGAAAATGCAAAGTTTGAAGCATTTTGCAATGAACACGGTATCAAGAAGGAATTCTCAGCCCCAAAGACTCCACAACAGAATGGAGTAGTTGAAAGGAAGAACCGGGTGATTCAAGAAATGGCTCGAGTGATGTTACTCAACAAAAATCTTCCACAGAAGTTTTGGGCTGAAGCTGTGAACACGTCTTGTCACATTGGGAATAGGATTTACTTCCGAGCATGAACGAAGAAGACATCGTATGAAATTTGGAGAGAAAAGAAGCCGAAGGTGAAATATTTCCGAATCTTTGGGAGCAAATGTTATATTCTCAATGACAGAGAGAATCCCGGAAAATTTGATGCTAAAAGTGATGAAGGGATATTTCTAGGTTATTCATTAAATAGCCGAGCATATAGGGTGTTCAATAAACGCACTAAGACGGTAATGGAGTCAATAAATGTGGTCATTGATGATACCATATCTGAAAGGGAAAGGGATGACGGTGAAGGATCGAACTTGAAGAAGGGGGAAGTTGAGGATAACATGTCTCAAGATGATGAGATCGAGAAAGAATCACCAGAAAAAGAGTCTACACCCCCTATACCAAGAAGGGAGACTAGATCGATGCAAGGGCCCTCTAGCCCTCTCACCCCTCCGGAAGTTCAACCTCCAATCTCTCGAGATGAAGAACCTTCCACCTCCAAGAGACCATCATCAAGGGTAACCCTCAATCATCCACCAAGTAATATCATTGGTGACGTAAATGAGGGACTTCGGTTGAGAAAAGGACCAAAATACAGTGCGAATCATGTGACGTACAATTGTTATCTTGCTCAATTCGAACCCAAAAAGGTAGAGGAAGCCTTTAGAGACGAAAATTGGATAGAGTCTATGCATCAGGAGTTACATCAGTTTGTCAGAAATGATGTATGGGAGTTGGTTCCAAGACCCAAAGATACCCATGTCATTGGTACCAAGTGGATCTTCAAGAACAAAACTGACGAAGACGGTGAGGTAGTTCGAAACAAGTCTAGGTTGGTAGCTCAAGGATATACTCAAGTGGAAGGCATAGATTTTGATGATTCGTTTGCACCAGTAGCAAGGTTAGAGTCAATTCGAATTCTACTGTCCATTGCATGTGTTATGGATTTTAAATTGTACCAAATGGATGTAAAAAGTGCATTTCTGAATGGTTTTCTAAATGAAGAAGTATTTGTTGAGCAACCAAAAGGATTTCAAGACCCTCATTTTTCGGATCATGTGCTAAGGTTGAAGAAAGCACTGTATGGTTTGAAGCAAGCACCAAGAGCATGGTATGATCGTCTCACAACATACTTGTTGGATCGCGGATTCAAAAGAGGCCAAGCGGATCGAACCTTGTTTGTAAAGAGAGATGAGAAGTCTCTCCTAGTTGCTCAGGTATATGTGGATGATATTGTTTTCGGTTCCACAATTGACCATTTGGCTCATGAATTCTCCGAAGAAATGAAAAGGGAGTTTGAGATGAGTATGGTGGGAGAGCTGAACTATTTCCTTGGGCTTCGAGTGAAACAGCGGAAAGATGGGATATTCATATCTCAAGAGAAATATGCCAAAAATCTTGTTAAAAGATTTGGTCTAGACTCTAAGAAACATACTTCCACTCCAATGAGCTCCTCATCAAAGCTGAGTCGGGATGCAGCAGGTATAGAAGTGGATCCAACGCTTTATCAAAGCATGATAGGCAGTCTCTTATACCTCACTGCTAGCAGGCCAGACATTGCCTTCAGTGTAGGCGTGTGTGCTCGATTTCAAGCAGCCCCCAAAGAGTCACATTTAACAGCTGTCAAAAGAATTATCCGCTACATAAATGGCACCTCTGACTATGGGATTTGGTACTCAAGAGATTCAAATGAATGCTTAGCCGGATATTCTGATGCTGATTGGGCTGGTTGCATTGATGATAGAAAAAGTACTTCTGGTGGATGCTTTTATCTTGGAAATAACTTGGTGTCATGGATGAGCAAAAAGCAGAATTCAGTCTCTTTATCAACAGCCGAAGCTGAATACATTACTGCTGCAAGTTGCTGTGCTCAATTACTATGGATGAAGAAGCTTCTTCATGATTATGGAATCACTCAAGACACGATGTGTGTATATTGTGATAATACAAGTGCCATAAACTTGTCCAAGAATCCAGTTCAACATTCGAAGTCAAAACATATCGAAATTCGGTATCATTTCATTCGAGATTTGGTGGAGGAAAGGACCGTGTACTTAGAGTTCATCAACACTGAGAATCAGAAGGCAGACATTTTCACTAAACCTCTAGATGGCCCAAAGTTTGAATCTTTGCGTAAGACCATCGGTGTTGGTATCATTCCCTGAACTCTATCTCTTGTGTGAACCTATACTACTCTATGTTGCATACCTGTTGTTTTGGTTCCACATGTTTAGTGTCTAACTATTTTGTTTTTATCTGTTTTGATTTGCATCTGCTACTTTTGTTGATCTCTCTTTTCTTACTCTGTTTTGGGTGTGTTCAAAAATTGTCAAAAACACATAAAAAATAGAAAATCCAAAAAGTTTGATCGCTTTGTTGAGTTGTCTCAAAACATGTTTTGCCTTGTACCTTTGTACTTATGGCTTTGTGCATTTAACGAGCTTAGCTTGTCTCTCATGCACTCATATCATTGTGGAAGAAATTCTGAAATCTATGTGACTGTTGTAAATAGATCTTCAACCTTGTCATGAATGATTAGTGAATGGTTTTGTTGATCTTGAGACATGCATAGACTCATGCCTATATATCTTCCCACTTTTATTTTTTTTTGCTTAAAAGAGCTCTCTAATTGTAAATCTCCAAATGAAAAGAGATATAGAGCTGCAAAAGCCTGTCGCACAAACTAGTATTCGACTAGGAAAAAGGGAAAGCGACCAAAATAAAATGTATGATGCCCAAAAAGCCAAAGGCTAACTCATTTATTGAAATATCAAAAATTTCAGGCATCTTTCTCTAAATGACATTCTCTTTGCTCAAAAGTTGCAGATGATATGTTGAATATGGAGCCAAAATGAAAAGCTTCAATGAATTGTTATCAAGTACATGTGGGAGGTCATATATGCATGTTTCTATTATTGAGATAGGTCACATAATCTAGTGCTAGTTGTGTATGCCTTGATTGAATTGATCAATGAAGCTTCACATTGGACTAAGGACTATCTCATTTTTGATATCCACACACAACACACAAGTCTATGTTCAATGAATGTCATAATCATTTGTGTGATTGTACTTGATTAAATGTGTTTTTCACATGCTCAATCTTTGTTGATCAAACCCAAAAAGATTTTTGAGTGTTTTATTTGTTTTTGAAAGTGATTTTATACTTTCTTGTCATTTGTTTTTGATTAAAATGCATGTTTTTGTGTTTCTTCAAAAACTGGTTCAGGGGTTGTTTCGCGAGAAGCTCGCGACTTAGAGCTTCCTGCGAAAAAGAGTTGAGGGAAATATTTTTTCCTCCTGTCACACAGAAACTTTCGCGACTGTCTCGCGACCTACAGCTTCTCGCGAAATGTTGTTTAGCCAAAAATTGGAATTTTCAGAATTCAGACAGAAGTTACCGCGACTGTCTCGCGACTGTTTCGCGACCTAATGCTTCTCGCGAAATTTTTGTGCTTCAGTGGCTCTTCTCGCGACTGTTTCGCGACTGTGTCGCCACTCCCTAACCCGCGAAAAACGCGTGTTTTCTGTCTTTATCTTGCTGATGTGACAGTGTTTCAAAAACACAAAAACTTCCCTCGCTCAACCTTTGTCGAACCCTCTTTCAACCCAAGGTCATTTTTTTCAAAACCCATCATTTTCAAGCATCCTTTCTGCATTGTCAACTTCAAGGTATGTCTTCTAAAGCATTCTCCTTCAAGTTTTGTCCTACTTTATGCAGAATTTTCGTTAGGGTTTCAAAATTTGGGGTTTTTCAAAAATTTGGATATTTTTTTAAAATTGGGTGATTTTTTTGTCAAATCTTTTGCTTGGGCTGTGTCCCATTGGTTGTTTCTGCATCTGTGTTGGCCCCTTGTGGCATTTTATCTTGTATTGAGGGTAGTTTTTCCCATGTTCATGCATTGCTCATGTCATATTTGAAGTTGTGCATGCTAGGTGTTTGTCAAAATGTCCGAGTGACAGTTATGTGCTAATTCGGAATCAAGTGATTTCAATCCATGGACTTTCACTTGTTTGACCTTATTTCACTCAAATTGGTCATTGATAGTGTGTCTCATACACCTTGCTCTTGCTCACATATACACACACATGCACATTTGCTTAGTTCCATGCATTGTGTCTATGCATTCAGCAGTGTTACTTCTGTTTTGACCTAACTTGAATCTAATCAAGTTCTGTGTTCTGTGGTCTGTGGGTTGTGCTCTTGTCTCCTGTTTGTTTTGTGTGCTATGTTGCACAGATGTCTCCATTCAAGACTTCAGCTGTGAAAGGAGGTCGCAACAAAGGGAAAGAGCCGATCATTGATGTTGATGCTGATGCTGACTCACCTAGACCAAAGCGAACTCGTGGCTCAACAGGAACTTTTGATCCTCACTTGTTCAAGTCTTATGCTGCTTTTGAATCCTTCAAGAACCACTTTCAGGGTGCTCCTTTGATAGTTGAAAGGGGGGTTGACCAGCCATCACTCAGGGACACACAAATACCCATTTGGTTTGCCACGAAAGATTGGAACTATCTGCTGTCAACTTTCGAGGATACATATGAGAACATGGTTAAGGAATTCTATGCCAATGCCAGTGTCGTCGGCGACGAGATTAAATGTTGGGTTCGAGGAAAGACCTTTTCTGTCACACCAATGTACTTGGCGGAAATTCTACACATTAACCGGCCAATACTCCCCATACCGCCGGTATATGATGAGCTGAACCCAGATGAAGAATATCTCAGACAATCTTTAGGAGCTGATTTGGAATTCTCATCCACTAAGAAGTCAATCAATGTGGCATCCCTCTCTTCCGAGCTACGACTTCTCTCAATGATCATGTGTAGCAATCTCTATCCCTTGTCCAGCACTGGATATATCAACCTTGGTCGAGCTTTATTTCTGAATGATCTGATCACAGATGTAGAGATTGATGTGTGCTCTCATATCTTTCACATTTTGGCAAAAACAGTTGACCGGACTGCTTCAAGGAATTGTCTTCATTTCTCTCGCCTTATTTCAAAGATTTTGAAGCTCAAAGGTGTCCGTCCATTGGATGATGAACGTCCATATCCAAGGCCAAGTCCAATCAACATTCGGTCTCTCCATGCTAGTATGAGCCACGCCAAGAAGAACACCAAGCAAGAAAGTCATGCACCATCGGGTTCCTCGGGTTTTGCAACTCGTACCAATGATGAACAGCTCAACAATATCTTCACTGCTCTTCAAGAGATGAGTACAAAGATGTCCGGACTGGCGACTATCATGTACACTCACCACCAACGTCTTGATTCACAGTTTACTTCTCTTCAACTCAGATGGATGAAATTCAACGGAAGCTAGAAGGGGATGACTAGCTATTCCATGACAAAAAGGGGGAGATGATGTCATTGATAGGGGGAGTATGGAGATAGGGGGAGAAGAAGTCTTATGTTTACTTGTTTTGCGTTTAAAGCTTTGATACTATGCTTTATTTAAGTATTATTTCAGATGTTTCTTTTGTGATATTCTCTATGCTTTTGTAGAATACTTTGCATGTACCCATGTTGCTTTTGTAAGCTTTAAGGGTTGTTTTGTTTCATTGCATGTTTTGTAGGCTTTTATGGTTTGTGCCATGCATTTGCAATACTTTGCTTATGCAGCCTCTATGCTTGTGTTATTGAAGTTTAATGTCATACATGTACTTCACTACATCACTCTTGTGCCCGTGTAGGATTGTTCCTAGATGCATATACGTTCTATGCATTGGTTGAGTGATGAACACTCTTGTGCCCTAGTAGGATTGTTCCTAGATGCAAATACTTCGAGTATTTTGCATTGGTTGAGTGTAGGATTTGCAAATGGTACTCTTCATATGAGTTTATCATCTTGCATATCCAGATGTTCATTCCTTGTGTGAATGAGCATAGTAATTGCTTGTGTATAGTGATTACTTGTTTGATCTTGCCATGATCTAGTGTTTTCTATTTCATCTTGCTTGATCATGCTATTAATGCTCCATATGCTTTTCAAGTTTTCTGCATACAATGATAATATTTTGTTGTTGTGTTTCAGGAGTTACTTGTTCATATGTTTCAAGAGCTTATCAGAATCTAGAATTAAGTGTGAGTGAGTTTTGCCTGTGTTCCCAAACTCACGTTTAAGTCTAGAGTCTGTTTTAGGGTTTTGTCACGGAATAGCCAAAGGGGGAGATTGTAAAGTTGTGATTTACAACTATGTGTTTTGTTGGCTTTTATTCCGTGCCAAATTTGATTGTAATTACTATCAATTGTTTATACCCTGTATTTGTTGTGGGAATTGATGTAAGGGGTGTGTGATAGAGAGTGTGTGAAGACTCAAGCAAATTGGAAGCTGAAGGAATCTTGCAGGTATGTCGCGACTAAACTTCCCGCGAAGTGAAGCATGTGCCTTGCACATGCTGGAATGCGAAGTGTCAGGACAGGTGGAGACAACTGTCTCTCGCGAGTATCTCGCGGGTAAGGCCTTCCCGCGAGACACCCGCGAGACATGCTGTTCTGCCAGCCTATACTGACTGACTCACACATTTTGCACCTATCCTATATAAACCCCCATTACCCACAAATGTTGAGGGATGCTTCAGAGAGAAAACCCTAGCCAAACACATTTGCAATTAGAGATTGTCATCCCCACCTTTCTCTATACACTTGCTTGTGGTATCTCCTCAACCCTTCCCTCTCCATTTCCACACCATTGAGAGGTTGATAGCCCAAACACTTACCGCACCTTTTGAGAGTGTTGAGTGACGTTTTGGTGCTGCTGGGAAGCATTGGAAGAAGCCTGGAATGGCAGATGCAACATGGAGCTTGTTGCGGGATCCGGGGTGCTAGACAAGACACGGTTCCGAGAAGCCTTGTTGGAGTAGGAGCTTGGAGGGCTTAGGTACATCGGGTAGATTAGGCTTGGAGGGTCTCTTGCTTACTCATGTATCCCAACTGATTGTCTAGTGGATCGATTTCCGCTTGGAGGGCGGCGGAGAGGTTTTTCGCCGAGTTCTTCGGTTTCCTTTTCGAAAACACGT
This sequence comes from Quercus aquifolioides, assembly GCA_019022515.1. NCBI lineage: Eukaryota > Viridiplantae > Streptophyta > Magnoliopsida > Fagales > Fagaceae > Quercus > Quercus aquifolioides. Next base: position 86,601,501 of record CM032328.1, on the reverse strand, counting down.
CTTGGTGTTTTCTGTGTTTGCATCTCTCTTCCCTACTCTTGTTCATTTCATTTTTACTCCTGTGTTGTTTTAAATATGGATTAGAGTAGCTTACTTGTTCATCCGCTCACTTTTACACTATTCTGCACTTTGTATTAAAGTTGTGTAAAATCTATCGAGCCGTAATTTGAATTAGGGGTCTAATTAGCTCGTGTGTTTTCAACACATTTTCGAGCTTTCAACATCTATAACCAATATATCAAAAATAATCACTGTGGATATCATAAAAATATTATCCCGTCAAGAATTAGAGGTACCCTTATCATGCATAACATGTTTCTTATTCCTGTTAATGAACTTATCCAATACAACCAAATTATATTTTACTACGGTGTTCGGATTACAACTGGCAATTGCCCTCGGCCTACCAAGAAAAAATGGCAATTAATAGATATCGATCCTAACTTTGCCATCTACCTTGCGAGAGTTTGATTTTCTTGTTTTCTTATCAGTCATAAATCTATAGAGTACAAGAAGAGAACTTGATTTGAACTCCATGAATAATACTAACAATCTTGTAACTACTAGATATTAAGGGGCTGTTTGGTTTTTGTGTTTCTATCATCTATAACTCTATTTCCTTTACCCATAACTCAAAAATAGTGGGACCCACGGAGAGAAAGCTTGTTTGGATTTGTTTTTAAGTTTTGTTTCTGTCACTCAATTCTCTGATTTTTGAGTAATGAGTTATGGAAACTGAAAACACGTTTTAGGTATTTTCAAGTTATGGAAACAGAGTTATAATGACTTTTTTGTAAATACACACAACTTTTGAAATTCCAGTCGCAACTTTTGAAATTCCAACTACAACTTTTGAAATTTAACGGTTTTTTTTTTTTTTTTTTTTTTTTTTGGAAACAAAGCCAGGAAACCTCCAGCCGCAACTTTTGACTCTTAATTAATTAATTAATTAATTAATTTTTTGAAACAAAGCCATGGTTAGAACTGAGTTTAGGTGCCAAATGGGTGGGGTTTGAGAAATTAGGGTATTTTAAGTGATGAGTGATGAATGACGAAAATTGAGTGAGGAGTAATGAGTGATGAAAAAAAAAAACTAAACAGCCCCTAAATTTTTTGAAAGCTAAGTTGTATTCTTATAGTGTTACACCTATTTCTTTTTTCTTTTTCTTTTTTTCTTAGTGCGATATGTCTTTGAATATTAATATAAAGGCTCTGATTAATGGGTGTCATTTAAACATTTGTTAGTTGACCATTTTAACAAAATTTAATTACTTTTATAGGAAACATAAAAAAGTTATCAAAATAATAATCTTGACAAGTTATCAAAAAGTTACCTAAATATATTTGTTAGCCTTTCCCCAATATCAATAAGGATTAAAATAATCTTGACAAGGGTCTTTAGCTTCCTTCTATGCCGCCGATGGGCCAAACAAAATATTATTATAATAATATTAATTTTTATTTTAATTATAATTAATATTGTAGGGTCAATTTTCGTAGCCCAAGCCCAAGATGGTATGGATTTTGAGCCCACTGAACCCAAGACAATAAATTTGTAGAGAGTGGGTGAAAGAGCTAGGTTAGAAATGAATTAACAGCATAAGATTGCAGTGCTTGTGGATAAATTTGTATTCAAACGTGCTCAGACAGATGCAAACGTAACGTCCGAAGAGGGGTTTGTATTTAATAAACTGGGGTTACAGTTCTTGGAGCTACAGTAATGGAGTTTTCTCCTTTTTTCCTTCTGATTTTCGATCCCTACAATTGGAGACATCTCTCTCTTATATAGTACCCTCCTCCTTCATCTTCACCGTCCACTTGTTCATCATCTAGGCGCCCACTTGAGTGCATGTCCCATCATGCACCATCTTTAGCCTTGTGTGAGTGGCGGTAGCTGAGAGTGCACTGTTCAGGTGTCTTCTCCACATTAATGCGGCCAGGGGAGTAGGTGCAGTGCATTTAATGCGGTGGTTGAAGTCTGTCTCCTAGATATTTCTCTGATCCTGTTATCCTCATGCGTGTCCGAGGTTCATTCCCGCCATTACATTTGTCAGGGGGATCACCCGGGCATCCCAGACACCTGTAGGACCAAGTTTCTTCGGATCCGAGGATATCGGACTCTTCGGCCCATTGCACATCTCCTCGGATCATGACCATGCTCCTCTCCAGACATGCTCCTTTTATATGGGCTTCTGCTCGAGTATTTTCATCTCTTCGGACCAACATTGGTCTTCAAATAGGGCCTTGGGCCTAATACGTCGGGTTGGGCTTTTCACCCCCCACAAATATAATGTTATATTTTTTATGTGCCAAAATTCTTTCAAGAAATGAAAACTAAATTATATATATCCTATATTTCTCAATGCCTTTAAGTAAAGAAAATAACAAAACAAGATTTTAACAAATAAAAAAAAAAATTATTGTCATATTTCAAAAGAGATATACATTCATATATATATATATATATATATATATATATATATATATATATATATATATATAAACTATTAATAGTGCCTCAAATTATTTATGTTATAATTTATTCTCCTTCATAAAATACTACTATCCCCGTCCCAATTTGTTTGTCCTCTATTCCATTTTAGGATGTCCCAAAATATTGTCTTATTTCTAAAAATAAAAATTATTAGTTTACTAATGTTCCTATTATACCCCTACTTTATTTTCAAAACTATTTGAAAATAAGAATAACTCTTTTTTAAAAAGCTGATAAATTTATTTAAGGGTAGTTTTGTAAACTTATACATTTCTATAAAACAGATAAAACAATAAATGATGTTCCCTTAAAAAGTTTGTCTTTTCAAACAGGACAAACAAATTGGGACGGAGTGAGTATTTAATAAGTGATAGGCCAAAAGCGTATTGACCCATTGTGATTAAATTAATTAATTAATTAGCCAAGTTATTAATTAATCAATTTAACATGCAAATGCGTGGTAATACAAACAAATCATCAATAAACTAATTATGCAGGGGAAAATAAATAACACGGTGATTTGTTTACGAATGGGGAAAACCTGACGGCAAAAAGCCCACCGGGTGATTTTCAGGTCACCACTCCCGAAACTCCACTATTATCACAACAAGTGGTTACAAGTAAAGGAATCCCAAGTACCTTACCAACCTACAGTTGAACCCTTACCCCAATACCCAAGTACGTGACTAACCAATTGCGCGGATCCCAGTACGCGACTTCAATCACCAACTAGAAAGAGTTGTTGGCAGCAAAGTTTTTCAGTTCATCCACGATGAAGATCAAGAAGATGCTTGGTCACAAAACCTAAAGTTGTACATACATAGCAACTTCTTTAGAAGAGATGAACTAGGTCAAAACTTTGTCTCCAGTCACAATTTGCTTGAACAGAGTTTGCTCAATGCTTGTGCAACTTGTGAACACTTTGATGGCCCTTAAAACAATCCTTTTATATGTCTAGGGTTAGGAGAAAAGAAGGCCCAAAGACACATCCATGGATCCCAAGAAATCAGATCAGAAATTCTGATTTTATAAACCTCGACAAATAGAAGCTGTCGAGCATCTATCGAGATAGCTGTCGAGCCATGGGCAAAACAGCTTCCTTAAATCTCGACACATGCTAGCTGTCGAGTTTTAGTAACTTTGCACTTTCAGCTTGTTTTCTTGGACAGACTTTGTTAAGACATATGTGTTTTCACTTGTTAAGAACATATGTCATTTGTTTATGTAAATTGGCTAATCTTTTGACAAAACGCACTCTACTTGTAATTGGGTAGTTCTAGGTGTTTTTAATACTTCAAGAAACAAGGTTTCAAGTTCAAGTGTTGGAGTCATCAAGTCTGTCCAAGAAAAACAAGCTGAAGTGCAAATTCATTAAAGCTCGACACCTTATCGATAGCTCCTCGACACCTTGCTATCTGTCGAGATTTATAAAATCAGATTTTCTGATCTGATTTCTTGGGATCCGTGAATGTGTCTTTAAGAGCCGTCAAATTGTACACAAGTTGCACAAGAATTGAGCAAACTCTGTTCAAGCAATTTGTGGTCAAAGACGAAGTTCTTGACCTAGTTCATTTTTTCCTGAAGAAGTTGCTATGTATTTGCACCAAAGGGTTTTGTGACCAAGCATCTTCTTAATCTTCATCGTGTAGGATGAACTAAAGAACTTTGCAGCCAACCTCTCTTTCAAGTTAGTGTTGAAGTCGCGTACTGGGATCCGCGCATTGGTTAGTCACGTACTTGGGAGCCATGCATCAAAGGTGGGAACTGTCACTACAGAACAAGTTCAATTGGGTATTGGGGTAAGGGTTCAACTGTAGGTTGGTAAGGTACTTGGGATTCTTTTACTTGTAACCGCTTGTTGTGATAATAGTGGAGTTTCGGGAGTGGTGACCTGAAAATCACCCGATGGGATTTTTGCCGTAAGGTTTTTCCCTATTCGTAAACAAATCACCGTGTCATTTAATTTCCGCTGCATATTTAGTTATTTGGTGATTTGTTTGTGCTACCACGCGTTTGCATGATAAATTGATTAATTAATAACTTGGCTAATTAATTAATTAATTTCTATCACAAGGGGTTAATTTAGTTTGTGGCCTATCAGACTTGAAGGCTTCAACACTTGATCTTGAAACATTGTTTCTTGAAGTATTTCAACACATCCTAGATCTACCCAATTACAAGTAAAGTGCGTTTTGTCAAGGATTTGCCAATTACATAAAATAGTGACATATGTTTCTAACAAGCAAATCACATATGTCCTAACAATAAGCAATAAAATTTTGAGATAATGCCACAAGAACATAAATTTACATAAGTTGTATTTAGTATTTATTTAACTATTAAAAAAAATTTCATTTATAAATGGGATTTTGACTTTGAAAAAAATTTTTTGAAGGAAGACTTATTCATGCAAAAAGTTCTTTTTTGAGAAAAAAATATATAGTAAATATATATGCTATTATTATGCATGACTTATTAAATTAAATATCACAAAAATACATATGAATTTCCTTTCTTACATCAAGTAATATACATACGCATTCTAAAAAAAAAAGAGTAATAGACATATATACATATTCTAGTGCACACTCATAGCGTATATAACTTTTGCCCACTCTTGATATCAAATCTTGACTCTGTTATTGGTTCTATGTTTAGGTGTAATACTAAGTTTGGGGCGACACATGTTTAATTTTTTTTTCCTCTTGAGAATTTTTTTTTTTTTAATTATATAAATCTTGAGAGTAAAAAATGTTAAAAATGTCAATGAAATTAAGTACCAGAACATCAATTATATTTCACACATTTTGTTATGTTTGTTTATATTATACTTTATACATAAACATAAACATGTATGTGACCATGGATTTTGAGCAGAGTTTTTCGTGTGTTTTTTGTGTTAGAATTGCATACTCTGTCCTAGTGTGTGTATGATCCAATTGTAATTTATAATTGGTTCAAAAGTGAGGGTTTGTTTGGAATGGCGAGTGACTCTCTTCATCTCCCTCCATCCATGAGGTTTGTAAATATAAAAATTTTCCTCCATTACAACTAATTCTAAGGTTAGTGGTGACAATTCATGTTAATCGGTTTGTTTGTGCCTTTTCAAGGTAAGGGTATTTCGAATAGCACATATAAAGAAATATAATCAACTAAGATCGATTTACATTAATACTATTTGATCAGTTGTTGTAGCAGCGGAGCTGACTCCAATTATTGTAATCAGGGATCTAAAAACATCATGTAAAGAACAATGGTAGTAGATATAATTTTTCATTTATTCATTGGTTTCTGCCTATTAACAACGTTTGCAAATTATTATCATAATTATTTCTAATGTTACGCTTCTTGCCTAACAACAGAGGAAGGAATGTTACATTACGATGCAAGTATATTGCACTAATTAGCCTGATCTCAAAAAGGTAAATTAATTTTGACTCACTATGATTACAATTAAAGAAACAAGGCAAGTGTATTTGTGGTATAATGAAATTGAGAAAATATTGCTATCAGGAAATATATAATTCTACATGAAGGAGTATCATATTATCACGAAGTTTTTAAAAAAAAAAAAAAAATTATTATTACTTATTTATGCAAACATCAAGAGAGTATGTCTTTTTGTCTATAGTTTGGGTATGAATCTTTTTTTGAAAGGAAATGACTTATCTTGACATTTATACAAATCACAAAGAGTGTCATTTCATGAAATTATAATAAATTGAGTTATACTTGTTCGTACATGTACATAAACATAAATATAAATATTTACACACACACACACATATATATATATATATATTTAGTATAGATGCGTATTCCAAACACTTTTATTATTCTTTATTTCTTAGCCGTTGGGAATTTATATATGTTTGACAATAAATGATAAAATAACTGTGGGGCAATAATGGATAATCTAGTTGTTGAGTTTTTATGGGTAGTTAATAACCAATAACTATAGGCTATTATTGTCATGAGTAGCCTATATAGTACCCATCACTACACACTCTCCTATAAGTATTTTCTACTATATCAAAAAAAAAAAAAAAAAAAAAAAAGTATTTTCTATTACTCTATATTTACAAATACATAATTTTTGTTCTCTTTCTCTTACTCTATATTTTCAAATACATAATTTCTATTCTCTTTCTCTCCCACATATTTTTCTACAATTTATATTTGTTCTAAGAAAATGCAATAGTCTGTTAAGGGGAAATTTGAGTCAGCTGCAATACGTGATTTTTAATAAATTATAGAAAAATTATTTTGAGCTGAATTTTTTATGATACATACTACACATATAAGAGCTTATCCCTATTTGATTTCAAGTTAATTAGATAAATTTTCATGGACCAAACGATTTTTACAACAGGGTTGACTTGTTATATAGTGAATCTGAAAGTATGACGAGTATGTTGGAATTTTGTGGACTTTACTTAAAACCTTTGTTGAGTGGCTTGGCTTGTAAATTCCTACGCTTTCCTCAACATGTGTTTTACTTAGTTAATTTTAATAATGGTTTGGTTTAATCACTTGCAGTAGTGTATTAAAATGCTTTGGTTGTGTTATGGTCCTTTGGATCATTTTTTTTTTTTTTTGGTGGCAATTGATTTTGTTTTAAATATGAAATTTGTTACTTCTGTCTCATTCTGATTGACTTAGATTTGATGGGTCATTGTGATAAAGCTTGAATTTTGCTTTGTATTGATGTTTATGTGGGAATTCAGTTTAAGTTCTTGAATTGTGTTAGATCTGATAATTAGGACTATTTTTTATTTGTCTTTGTAGTCTATGGCTCTATGCATTAATGCCCAAATTTTTTGTTTACTTTGATTGAATTATAGACTAAATGATTTAGTTCTAGCAAATATGTGGTAATTGAATTATGCAATGTGAGGTTGACAGCCAAATTGGGTTTGAAGTTTGTGTTTTGAATGAACATATGTATATATATATATATATATATATATATATATATATACAAATATTCAATAGAGATGTTTCTTATAACATAGTTAATGTTTTTACTTTACAATTTTAATGTAGTATTGTTTTTACATTTGTGCAGATTTCTTATTGGTGGCTTTTAGGGCATTTTCTTTTAGCACTACTTGAGATGTTTGAGGACATCTTCTTTTAGCCCTTAGTATTTTATGTTATTGTATGTTATAAAACATCTTGTATTATTGTATGTGTTGGAAACAATTTGTATGGATGGATTGAATAGAATACTTGTTTTATTTTTACATTTGGAATGTATGGATCATTTTCTTATAAATGTGTAGTTGACATAAATGTGTTATTCAAGTGTAAGGAGTTAATAATGTAATGATAGATTTACATACAAGAAAAAAATGAAAACAGATAAGTAGCTTTAGTGACGAATTTGTCCATCACATTTAGCTACATTTAGTGACAAAATTTTTCATCGCTAAATGTAACTGAATTTATAAAAAATACTTTCAGCGTCGAAAATTTTTGTCGCTAAATCTAGCTGAATTTTTTAGACAATAGTTTTAGTGATGAAAATATTTGTTGCTATAAGTACCCGAATATTCTTAAAAATAGTTTTAGCGACGAAAATATTTCGTCGCTAAAAATTATCTAATAAAATAAGGTACATATAGCAATGAAATAGTTTCGTCACTAAATAGTATTTTTAATGAGGAAAACATTTAGTGACGAAATAATTTCGTCGCTAAAAGTGTTTTTATTTTAAAATGACTCGGATCTTTAGCGACAAAATTTGTTGAAAGCTTTTGTCGCTAATACTTTTAGCGATGGGGCTATAGCGACGAAACGAATTTCGTAACTAAAAATAAGAATTTGTCACTAAAAGTACTAGGTGATGAAATATTGAACTTTTTGTGATGAAAATTTGTGTCGCTAAAAATACATTTTGTTGTAGTGAGAGGGTTGTTCTTGAACTTTTGCGTGTGAAAATGTGTCTATCACCAAGGTTTTCAGACCCGGACTGTTCAAAGAACCGGAGAAGGGAAAGGTTCAAGGTTTTTAAGGTCGGACCGAGGTCCAACCAATGTCGAACCGTGATGACGTCAAAATTAATTTTATATTAATTAAAATACAAATAAATGTATTAAATGTGTAAAAATATGAAAATTTACCCTTAAAAAAATTAAGCAATTTAAAAAACTTCCAAATGTATTTTCATCATTTTTATAAAGTAAATAGAAAATAATAAATATAAACAAGCTTTAAAAAATTGTATTCATTAATCTTTCAAATAAAAAATGCATTTTAATTTAAAATAAAATCATTTTTAAAATAATTTAACAATTTTCATATTCATATTTATTGACGTGAAAGAATAATTCTTGAAAAAAAAAATTAGAAAATACTATTAAGTAAATAGTGATAAAATTAAATCCAAAACTATTAATCTTGTAAAATTAAAATAAATAAAATATAAGTTTCAAGAAGGACACAAGGAAGCCTAGTAGTTTAGTGGTTAGCGTCTTGGACAAAGGTCCAAAACTCTTAGGAGATCGCTGGTTCTAGTCGTGGAGCATGTGTTTTTCCCAATTAATTTCAGAACCGGTTTTCACTTGATAAAGAACCGAGTTAGGGACCGGGTCATGGGTAATCGGGTCGGACTGTCCAGTCCGGTCCGGATTTCACAACCTTGTCTATCACAAAGATTGACGCTATAGTCTAATTCTAGGGGGTTGTTTAGCTAAGAGAACTAGTCAAACCGAGTTTTACTCCGGGTGGCATGAGTCAACTTTTAAGGACAATGTTTTCGCGACGTGATTCTATAACAATGTGAGATCGTTCTAAACTCTTTTTTACTTTATGTTCTTGCGAATTATTTGGAATATTATTTAATGTATCAAAACTTGTTTATTCACAAAAATATTTCCAATATATATAAATTGATACAAATACAAAAATAGATAGATGTAAATAGTATAAATATAAATGCAAATGTATATCACCTTAAGAGATTTTTAGACTTTATAATGGAAAGATAGTCGAATTTGAGGTGATTATGTTAATATGTGAGTCAGTGATAGAAAGAGAGTGTTATAATTATGCTTGCATTACTTTATTCAATTCCTCGATCGATTGGATAAGAATATAATGCTTGATAAATAAAATAGCAACTAATTAATGATAAAAGGAAATAACAACTGGTCAAATACTATCGTATCTCCTCTTAGGAATCCTATTAATATTGATAAAATTTATCACCTAACAACTAAACAATTCTACTCAAGCAAATAAGTAAGACAATCAAGCAAGAGAACTAGCACAGCACATACAACACATGCAATCTTTGCAACGTTGCATAACCCATTCGAGGTTCGTCCTGTTAGACTGACACATGTCTTTAAAAAATGGTGGAAAAAGACATTACTTGTTTATACATGGTGATAGTTTACTTTTTCATATTTTGACCGAAGGATGATTCCTTTCACAGACAAAAAAAAAAAAAAAAATGATCTTTTTTTTTTTATTCTATTTAAAATACAAATCTAGGATGGTGGTTTTCATTTAGCCATTGCAATCCTTTTTCTTTATAATGGGTCACATGTATAGATCAAATAGCTAGGGCATTGGTGATGGTATAAATTTTTTTTTTTTTTTTTTTTAAACTCATAAATGTCCATTTACACGCTGGGGTCATACTGAGATCCTAAGTCCTAACAACGTCATCTTCAATTCATCAAAAAAAAAGAAAAAAAAAGTGGCCAAGGCATCTTCCTTGCAAACAGCTAATGTGGGGGAATGATTGCCCGGAAAGGAAAAAACAGAATAATTGGGATATGTTTGGTAACTGTTTTTCCCATTTATTTTCTATTTCCAAAAATAATTTTCTATTTTTGAGACTAAAAAACTTGTTTGACAATCTAAAATGGACAGAAATAAAAAATTATTCTCAAAACTCAATTTGTGGAGGAAACTAAAAATATGTAAAATGCTATTTTCAGTTTCTAATTTTCAAAAGTTAATGAAAACACGCATTTAATTTAATCAATCTGTCTCATTTAATGAGTTAGCATTAAAATTCAAATCCTAATAACAACATATTTTAGTATTTTCTATTTTTTTTTTCTTCAAATATATATATATATATATATATATATATACATATTTATTAATTTCAACTAACCAAATATATTTTTGATTTAAAAAATGCAAGAAAATTGTTTTTTTCTTTATATCTCCAAAAACAAGTTTTGAAAAATAAAAAATAAAAACTATTACCAAACATAACCTTAGAATCTAATGCGATCTTTGCTGCTGTGTGGGCAGCATAGTTATAGCTTTATTTTTCACCTAAAGAAAAAAACAGGACATAAAAGACTCAGCTAGGACATGGATATGTTTGAAACTTAAGAGGAGATGGACCAAACAGGGCAGTCAGAGCCATCGAGGATAGAGTCGATGCAGACTCTGTATATAGCTGCATCTACGTTGACCTTGACAGAGCCCGGATGGGGAGGAGACCACCTGTGGATGGGAAGAGGTGGTGTGGGAAGCTCAGGCTCAGTGAAGAGAAGATAAAACTCTCGGAGCTTGTTATGGATGAAGGGAGATCTACCAGCCCTTTGAGATGGAGAACAGTGTTGCGCGTGTGATATTGCGTGATTTCTCATACGCCCATTTCCATATGCGTTTGTATAATAGACGTGTGTCAGTGTGGTTGTATCTTAACGTGTGTATTTGGTTTGAATAGTGTTTGATGTTCTTGTATTTCCTTTAATTTGTTTCTTTAACCTTGTCATTGCTTCCTTAACGTGTTTCAATGGTTTATCTTTTTACTGATTTCTTTAGAGAAAGATTTATGATAGTTAATTACTATTGTTGTGTGATTCAGTGGGTGGGCTACAAATAAAGACACCACCCAATCCTCAATTAGTAGTTTTAAATTAACACGTGAAGTTTAATGTGGTTGCATCTCGTCTCGATTGGATGGTATGGCATGCAATCGGTAGAATTTTAATAAGTATGGACATAATATATTTTATTGGTAATTATAGGTTTATATTCTCCTAGTAATGTAAGTGTAAATTTTAGTTTATGGTTAATTATAGGTTTATATTCTCCTAGTAATGTAAGTGTAAATTTTACATTGTAGGCTAAATAAATATAAACACATTTATTCAATCTACCATGTGAAATTTATATTGCTAGTACATATTTCTCATAGTGCTACACCTATTTCTTTCTTTCTTTCTTTTGTTTTGTTTTGTTTTTTTTTTTTTTTTTTTTTTTCTTCTTCAGTGCAATGTGTCTAAGAATATTAATATAAAGGCTTCGATTAATGGGTGCTCTTAGGACATTTATTAGTTCACCATTTTAACAAAGTTTTGAAATTAATTTTATAAAAAACATAAAATAAAAAAAAGCTACCAAAAAAATTATTTGTTTTTATCTTTTTTCATAAAACATTTCTAAAATATTTGTTAGCTTTTTCCTAATATCAATAAGGTTAAAATAATCTTGAGAAGGGTCTTTAGCTTCATTTTATGTGGCCAATGGGCCAAACAAAATATTATTAAAATAATATTAATTTTTATCTTAATTATAATTAATATAATGTTATATTTATTATATGCCAAAATTATTTCAAAAAATGAAAAAAAAAAATCCTATATCTATCAATGCCTTTAAGTGAAGCAAAAAAAAAAAAAAAAAAAAAACGAGATTTTAACAAGCAAAAACAAATTATTTTCATCTTTCAAAAGTGATATACATGCATATAGAAAAAACTAATAGTGCCTTAAATTATTTTTGTTCTCCTTCATAAAATACTATTTAATAAGCAATAAAATTTTGAGATAATTCCACATGAACATAAATTTACATAAGTTGTATTTAGTACTTATTTAACTATTAAAAATCTTTTTATTTATAAATGGGATTTTGACTAGCTTTGACAAAAAAAAAGTTGAAAGAAAACTTATTCATGCAAAAAGTTCTTCAAGGCTCAAACTGTTAGCATTTGCCGTTTATTATGTGCGGGAAGTGTGTACACACACACATATATATGTAACTGTGGACGACTAAATTTCTTAGTCCGAAATAAGTTAAACAAGTAAAATAGTTTCACAAATGAAAATTTGTATTGATGAATGTCTGGTACATTTCTCTATAATTACAAAAGAGTGATCCTTTGATTCGATCTCCTTGGAAGATTTGTTGATTGGAATTGTAGTAATGTGATTTTGATTCGAACACCAAATATACTTTAATTTGGTGGAAGAATGGATTGAAGATCTTTGAAACAGAATTACAATGAATCTCTGGCTATGAGCTTGTTAGAAGTCTTTTGTTCTTCATGTTTTTCGTGTTCTTCATGTGTTCTTCGTCTTCGAAGATTTGTGATGGAAGTTTTTTTGGGGTTTTAGAGGCTTGAATCCATAGAGCTTCATTGATTTGTGGTTTGTGAGGTTTTTGGAGGTTTTTGAGCTTGATTCTAGCGAACTTTGAGATCTAGGAATTTGATTTGTATGATTCCTCTTCGAATATTCTTCGTATTTGAAGGTTTGTGGTGGAAGTTCTTCGGGGTTTTGGAGGCTTGAATCCGTAGAGTTTCGCTGATTTGTGGTTTGTTGAAGTTTCTGGAGGCTTTTGACCTTGATTGCAGTGACCTTTGAGATCTAGGCAAGTAGTTTAGATGATTCTGCTTTGAATGTTCCTTGCATTTGAGGTTGAAGTTCTTGAAATTCCTGGAGGCTTCAAGGCTTGATTCCAGTAGAGCTTCAGTACTTCTAAATCTTCTTTAATGCTGCTTGTGCTCTAGATGGCTTGGTCCTCTTCTCCCAAAATGTCTTGGTCTCTTGTTCCTCCTTTTTAAATGCCTTAGGAAGCTTTTATTTATAGAAATTTTGGGGTGGGTGAGTGACACGTGGCGGAGTCTGATTGGTGACATATGTCACAGCTTGATTGGTCCGCTTATATCATCGCTTACATGCGCTGGATCGCATATGTCATTGCTTACACGTGCTGGACTGCTTATGTCATCGCTTACACGTGCTGGACTGCTTATGTCATCGCTTGATGTGTGATTGGTTTTTGCATGACACTTGGCAAATTTCTGTTGGTTTCTGAGTAGTGATAGCAAAACCTAGCAACAATACATGACGCTTTGTAATTTGTCGTATTTTGTGGACTTGGTAGTATGATGTGTCAGCTTGTGATAGATCGGGAATTTTTCCTCCCTACAATAACAATTACTAATTTTTTTCCATTTTTCCTTTTTCTTATTTATTTTTTTATATAATTGGCAAAAAGCAAAGGATTATGGTGGAGATGGCACCACTAAGCACGTCTAGTAGCTTTGATAAATTTCCACCCTCTCCTTGAAGGGCCCGATGAAACAAACATAGGTTAAAATTTTCTCTTGTATTCTTAATAGTTTCAAATATTATGTGGGTGTTTGGTTAGTGTTTTCAAACAATCATTTTCAGTTTTTAAACAATATTTCACGCATTTCAAGGTACTTTTTCACCCACATGTATTTTCACAAATATTTTCAAACAACAATTTTCAGTTTTTAAACACATGTACCAAACGGACTCATATTTCTTTCTTCATTTCAATTGCCAATGTAACGGTTGATGTAGGATAAATGTCATTCATATCAAGTACTTTCAAATGTGTAGCATTGCCACGGTGCTTTAAAATTATAGATTCAATAAAAATGTTCAATTTTTTTTTTCTTTATTTTCGACTTGCAAAATATTTTACTATAATAATAAATCATGAATTCCCTTTCTCAAACTAATTATTCAGTATGAAGCATTAGAGTCAAATTAGGTGTAGGGTCATCAATGGTCTCTACTCTTTTTTACTTAATCCTTGGGCCCAATGGGTTGAGTATAATAGAAAATAAACCGCTCAATAAGTCACACCCAACCCATGACTCTATTTAGGACAATGCTTATCTTGTCTTTAGTGGGCTAGGTTACTGAGTTAGGCTAGTTGGAATATTTGTAGGCTTATATTAGCATCTTATTTTATTTTATTTTAAACAAAATAATTAATGTTTTTAGGGAAGAATCAATTTATTTTTGTAAGAGACAAAGAACTCAACAAAAATTATTTTAATTATTTTACTGTCAAATCTATTTCATTTTTTTTTTTTAATTTTGTTGATGAAAGCCTATTTGATTTTTATATTAAGTCTTTTTTTTATCAAAAAAATCTTTTAATTAAAAAATTTACAACGATTAATACAAAGTGAGAAATTACTAAAAATAAGATTTGTCCTGAAAATATTATAAAAATATTGAAGACATAGCATTTTTCAATTTTTTTTTAAATTATAAAGTTACATTATGTTTTGAATTAAACAAGTTGGCTGGTTCTACCGCCATAGTTATCCATTATTTTGTTGCATTATTATCATTACTTTAAATGTTCCATCTTAATTGTTATATTTTATTTTACATTTATTTCTTGATAACTCTTCCATTCCCATTCGTTGTCTTCTACATCTACTATATCTTCCAGATTTGTTGTTATTGGTACCTTGATGTCTTCTGGTATAATTAGTACGAAGTAGGAAACTTCTGTACACAGTACGGCTTACCCTCCATCCTTCCTAAGAGAAAATCCAAATACAGAGGCAAGGAACCCTCTGAGCATTCTCTTAGAAAGAGAACCAAAGCCAAGTATTATAGAAAGCAGAAGTACAGCAAGGATGATTTCTATAAGAAAGGAAAGTCCAAATCCACAGGTAAATTCATACCTAAAGCATCAGGAAAATGCTTTAAATGTGGAAAGAAAGGTCATTTCAGCAAAGAGTGTAAAGCTAAGGCCAAATCCCTTATCAATACCCTCGTAAGTGACCAAGCCGGTAAAAATGAAATCCTTAAGCTCCTAGAACTCAATCACTCAGATAGTGAACCTTCTAGTAGTGAGATTCGTCAGATCTACCAGTCATCCTCTGAAACCTCTAGAGCTTCTTCTAGCACCTCTAGTGGCCCAGATGAACCCATAAATTGCATGGATAGTTGTTGCAGGAACAGAACTATCAATGTTATTTCTAAACAAGAAGAGCTCCTCTTAGATCTCATAGAACAGATCGAGGACCCAGTCATCAAAGCTCAAAAGTTTACAGAATTCAAGAGAACCTTAGTTAAGGAAACCAGTAAACCTGAACCTAAGCTTCTTGAACCCAAAGTTGATTTGGAACAAATCTACAAGAGATTTACCAAATCCAAGAAGGACGTTACAGTCAACGACCTTCAAAAGGAAATCAAGGATACTAAGTCTGAAGTTAGAACCCTTAAACAGGAACTAACCATCCTTAGAGTTGATCACAGCCCCTTTTGGTATCAGAGCCAAGTTTTGGCCGATCGCAGTGTTGTAAGTTACATTATGTTTTGAATTAAACAAGTTGGCCGGTTCTACCGCCATAGTTATCCATTATTTTGTTGCATTATTATCATTACTTTAAATGTTCCATCTTAATTGTTATATTTATTTTACATCTATTTCTTGATAACTCTTCCATTCCCATTCGTTGTCTTCTACATCTACTATATCTTCCAGATTTGTTGTTATTGGTACCTTGATGTCTTCTGGTATAATTGATTCTTTACCAGTCTGTTTATATTCTTTGATTACCTGTTCTTGTTGATCTATTATTTCCCAGCTTTCTGCTTCTTCCTATTTCTTTGTTTGTCCAGCCAGTTTGTTGCAGATGTGTACTGTTGAGATAAGTAAGACCGTGATCTGTGCTGATCAACCCAGTAAGTCCAGTAAGTCCCAGGCTGAGTGTGTGTCCCGCATCAAACAATAAGTCCCGACGGATAGGGCGTGAGCGAAAGGGAGTTATCTCAGAGTAAGGATTGTGGCAGTAGGAAGTTGTTGCACAAGGATAGGCATCGTCTTGTTGTACCCCTGTTTCAGATCTAAGGATAGATCCAGAAGTTTGAGGTTAAAGAAAACTAGGTTATAATCTTTTAACTAGGCTTTTAATCATGAATATGAGAAGATTGTTTAGAAGTAACTCTTCTACCAGCATTAGGTCACCTAGTACAACTCCTTCGCCCATTCCTCAGTCCGATGGAGTTATTAACTCTGAGAATTATGAGTTGTCTGATCTAGATCTAAAACTAGGAGATTGGAACATCCCTAAGGTTCCCACAAACAAGATTTATAAATCTTCTTGGACCCTTAAGAATGCTTTTAAAACTGGTTACTTTGTCCGAACCATAGAACAGGTTTACAGTATCAACAAGGAGTATGAGACGTGCTACTTGTTACCTGAAGCAACCTTAGTCGGACACATGAAAGATGGATATAATTTTATCCACATAGGTTTAATCCAGGTTGGAGTAAAACCTTTGATTAGAGAAGGCTTGAATGCTTCTGTCCTTATGGCCCTTAGAGATTCCCGTCATATAAGATTTAATGACAGCCTCTTAGGAACCATAGAAACCAGTCTTAGCAATGGACCTGTCCATTTCGACTGTTTCCCCAATTTTACAGTGGCTCTTGAAGACCCACATGTAATGAAAACCCTCACCCTCAATATCAAGACCTATGGTACCTATATGTTACCAGGAGTCAGACAGTTGGCCTTGATATACAGAGTTTATTATAAGTGCCTCAGGACGAACTTCAATGTTCAAGCACTTGACAAGAAAATTAAAGGTGAAACTACCCTCATCCAGACCACAGATACCAGGTCTAACATTCAGGTGCCCAAAACCCTGAAATGGTCAGAGGTTACTTTCCCTGACGATTGGATGATTGAAAATGAGAATTTCATTCATCAGATCCAAAACCCAGCCAGGAATCCTGATCTAGACTTTGTCCAACAGCTAGCTAATGGAAACGTTAGACTCAGTTTTGACCATTCTAGATTCAGACCACCAGTAGGTTCACCAGCATATTCCCCATCCGGATATGATGAACTTAGGTTTAGATCACCAGTAGATCTACACCAACCCTTTAGACAGCCACCTAATCTCTTAAGAGATAGGCCTGTATCTCAGTGTAGCACATCCAGACCTCTAGCACCCTTTCCTAAGTCTAGAAGAGACTCAGATCTAGAGCTCCAAGGTGTCCAGACCAGATCTCAGGTTAGCACACCCTGCTACACAGCCAGACAAGAATCAGTTGTTGATGAGGAAGAAAAGAAAAGTCAGAAACCTCCATCACCATCTGGTAGTGATATGGTAAACCCATATCAACAGGAACCCCAAGATCCTTTCCAGCAGGAACCTGGAATTGATTATGAGCTTATGGTTATCAGGAAAGAGTTTACTCCTGATATGAATGCCCTAGGCAAGGAATTTGAGTCAGAAGAAAACAGACTCAAAAAGGAAGCCTATAGAGCCAACCATAACCTTGAACAAAAGAAAGAAGTTCTCGCAAGTTGGACAACATTCATGAAAGAGATATCCAGTAATGTCCCTTTCTTTGAATACTTTGAGAACCACTTTGAGTGGCACAAGAAGTCTTGTGTTCTCACCAAAACCAATTGGGCAAAACCCCCTAGTAAAGATGCTAGCGGCAAACCCAATCCCCTAGAAGTTGTTAGATCTCACCATCCACCCCAGGAAGCCATAGTCTTCAACCATCGTGGAACAGATCTAGTTGCCTCGCCCTTCAAAACCCCTACCACTCAAGAAGAAACGGTAGTGAAGAAGGTCATAGAGCAAAACAACTACACCAACCAGTGCTTAGGTGTTATAGGAAAACAGCTTGATAGGATCGAAGACAGAATAGAAAGCAAGGCCGTTCCCCAACCAGGAAACCCTAGCAAACCTGTCAAGGCCCTAGAGAAACCTCTGGTCAAGCTCCCTACAACTAAGCAACCCAGCCTTAGATCTAAGGACCTAACAGCCTTAGAAATTGTCAACCAAAAGCTTGAAGAACTCGTGAAGAAGGAACCAGTCACCCCTCCACCAGTTAGTACTTCAACCAGTGTTGATCGCCGTCCTGAAACCAACAGATTAGTTGTTTTAGACGTCCACACAGCTTCTAGCAGTTCTAGCAGAGCCTCCTCAGATAATGAAAAGGAGATAGAACACCTAGAAAGCCAGTTTAGGAACTTAGAAGTTAAAAGGCTTACCAACCCAAAGGTAACCCCTACTAGCCTAACCAGGAATTGGTATCCCAGACCTACCCCTCCGGACCTCCAGTACGAGGAAAGGAACGTTAGTAACCAATTCTCTGTCTCTTCAGGTAAACTCTATGAATGGAACATAGATGGTTTGTCTGAACAGGAAATCCTAAACAAACTTCAGCATATGACTATGGTAGCCAATAACTACCTCAGTGAAGGACATCCCCATACTGAAGTCATTGAACTCATGTCCTTAGGATTCACAGGTAAACTCCTCCAATGGTGGAACAATTGCCTTACAGAGGAATCTAAGGAAGACATCAAGCATGCTGTCCAAAAAGATGAGGAAGGTCTCCCCATCTTTGACACCATCTTAGGAAGAGGTACCCCTGACGGAGTCAATACCCTGATCTATACGATCATGAAACACTTCGTAGGAAAACCTAGCAACATCACATCTAGGATTTACGATCAGTTGAGTAACCTTAGATGTAAAACCCTTGGAGACTTTAGGTGGTACGAAGATGTGTTTACTACCAGAGTCATGCACAGAAGTGATTGCAACTCTCCGTTTTGGAAGGAGAAGTTCATCAATGGTTTACCTACCCTTTTTGGAGAAAAGGTTAAAGAAACCCTGTGTAACCCCTTAGGTGTCATAGATTATGATAACCTAACTTATGGAGACATCTCTAGCACCATTCGAAGTGAAGGAATGAAGATGTGCAGAGATCTCAAGATCCAGAGCAAAGCCAGCAAAGGAAAAGCCAAGTACGAAGTAGGAAACTTCTGTACACAGTACGGCTTACCCTCCATCCTTCCTAAGAGAAAATCCAAATACAGAGGCAAGGAACCCTCTGACCATTCTCTTAGAAAGAGAACCAAAGCCAAGTATTATAGAAAGCAGAAGTCCAGCAAGGATGATTTCTACAAGAAAAGCAAATCCAGATCCACAGGGAAGTTTATACCCAAAGCATCAGGAAAATGCTTTAAATGTGGAAAGAAAGGTCATTTCAGCAAAGAGTGTAGAGCTAAGGCCAAATCCCTTATCAATACCCTCGTTAGTGACCAAGCCGGTAAAGATGAAATCCTTAAGCTCCTAGAACTCAATCACTCAGATAGTGAACCTTCTAGTAGTGAGATTCGTCAGATCTACCAGTCATCCTCTGAAACCTCTAGAGCTTCTTCTAGCACCTCTAGTGGTCCAGATGAACCCATAAATTGCATGGATAGTTGTTGCAGGAACAGAACTATCAATGTTATTTCTAAACAAGAAGAGCTCCTCTTAGATCTCATAGAACAGATCGAGGACCCAGTCATCAAAGCTCAAAAGTTTACAGAATTCAAGAGAACCTTAGTTAAGGAAACCAGTAAACCTGAACCTAAGCTTCTTGAACCCAAAGTTGATTTGGAACAAATCTACAAGAGATTTACCAAATCTAAGAAGGACGTTACAGTCAACGACCTTCAAAAGGAAATCAAGGATACTAAGTCTGAAGTTAGAACCCTTAAACAGGAACTAACCATCCTTAGAGTTGATCACAACTTCCTTGATCAAAGATTGAAAAATCTTGAAACTACTTCTCATCATGGCAATGAGGAAGGAACCTCATTTCAGAATCCTTCTGATGATGAAGATGAAGAAACAGTTAACCCCACTGCAGATATGGTTCAAGAACATGACCCTGGACAGTCCAGTGAACAGTTCCTAAAGGCCATCAGTAGGATTAACTTCCAGAAATGGCACTCCAAAGTCAGGATTGTCATTAGCAGAGACTTTGAATTTGAGGTCATAGCCTTGATGGATTCAGGCGCCGATCTTAACTGCATTCAGGAAGGAATCATTCCCTCCAAATACTTCAAAAAAACCAGAGAAAGGTTAACTTCTGCCAGTGGAGGTAAAATGCAGATTGAATTCAAAATACCCAAAGCCCATGTTTGCCAGAACAATACGTGCTTCAAAACCCCATTTGTTCTTGTGAAAAACATGACAGATAGAGTGATATTAGGAAATCCCTTTATGTGTCTGTTGTATCCTTTTACCACAGATAGTGAAGGAATCACTACCCATCCTTTTGGCCAACCAGTTAAATTTGAGTTTCTCAGAAGTCCTGAACCAAGTGAGATTGCCAGTCTCCAAAATGTTTCAGTTTCTAAAAACCTCAACCTTATCCATTCTGATAATCGCAATCAAGCCAAGAACCTTGATTCTTTTGTTTCTTTTACCCCTCCCATCCCTGATGATTCTTTTGGCTCAATTCAATCCCAAACATCATCACAAAAGAATATTTGCTCCAAAACATGTCATGCATTAATTAAAGATATTTACAAAACTATGCAAATTCATGCTATCCATTATTGGCAGAAAAAAGAACAAAAATCTTATCCCACTACAATGTGGCGAAAGTTGACTTCTTCGGCAGAGAAGAAGAACAAAGGGAAAGCACCGGCACCGGGCTATCCTCAAGACAAAAGGCTCCCAGCGGGAAAACCTTTTGTAAGGCATGAAGGCGCATCCTCTAAGGGAAACCAAAGAGGATCGACATCCCTTCAGGATTATGTCCCAGCAGAGGTGACATACTCCAGTGGTGATATGGCTGTTGTTTTACAGGAAGTTTTATCAGACGAATCTCAATGGAAAGAAGGTGCATTCACAGATTTACCATTTTCCATCAAATTTATCCTTGATAACTTCCAAGCAGCTTGGACCCTAAACAGAAATGGCCTTTTTCAAAGAACCCTCAAAGCCCTAGAAATCTACCTAGTCAACCTTGAGGCAAGAAATGAAGCCATTACTAGTCAACTCTTTGGCAAAGAGGATATTCATTCAATGGATAATACGACTATCATGGGCACTGATTATGCTAAGTTTAGCCTTAAGGCTCAAACTGTCTTAAGAAGTGCCATTGCCAACTTGCCCCCAGAAATACAAACTAATATTTTTGGTTGCAAGGCTATGTTCGAATCATTTGATAAATGGTGCGAACACTTCAGAATTCTGGTCACCACCCACTTCCCCGTTTTCGGTGAGACTGATAGTAATGTTGACACAGAAGTAGAACGTGCCCTAGCACAATCTGTTTGGGAACAATATTTTGGAAGCAGCCACAGAGCCTATGAGAAACGGCATCCTTTCCCTGGGCTGATAATCAATTATGAAGATGATGTATCAGAAGATGGGACTGATGAAGAAGAAAGAAACTCAAGTTGGCTTTCCAAGATGTTTGAATATGGGTTTGTTAGATTTATCAAACTAACACACCATGGCCAGATCGGCCAGTTCCCCCAGATCATACAACAGGTTGTCAGAAAAGTCAGAAGTCCATTTGTATCCATAAGATGTTGGAGCACTCTCCCACAATGGGACGGTAACAATTGGATGACGATCATCCCATCCAGACACCTTGTTCTCATTAATGGTTACACCCACCAAGGTCCTTGGTATGAAGGAGACTCTTATTTATCTTACAGAGAACCTCATGACCTTGTAGATTGTTGGCGTAACTACTTCAATAATGAAATCCTTACCGTTGCCCAGGAATTATGGGCCAATTACCATTTTGTTGGAAGTACCGGAAGAGTTTCAGTATTCACCACCAAGCCATATTCAGAAGCAGCTATGGATCTCCAATGGATTAATTACAATAATAATCCAAGGAAATTCATTACTAGACCACCAGAATATGAAGCTTTAAATTGGTGTGGCGTCTGTAATAAATTCGCCACCTTCCATGAACATGGTGATCATCATAATCCTCCTTCGGAGTATTATGATACTGATTAATTTCCTCTCCAGCAACAAGGATTGCAAAGCCTAGAGAACGATCCAGAAATCCTTCTCCAGTTTTTAGGCTTTCACTCCTCCAGATATTAGTTTTCAGACCCGGTTACTATGCAAGATTCTGCACAGATACAGTACCCGGACAAACCACTATTCATCAAACAGTAAAGATGAACAGTACTTCTGAAAAGCAAGGGACAAGACACTGTTCACTACAGTACCCGACAAATAATCACGAGGTTACTATTTGCTTTCAGGATGAAATGATTATTCACCCAGGTAAAAGCAAATTACCCTCCGGATTTCCAGCAGTCTTCAGCAGTATCCGATGCTCCCTTCTTCTATATAAGGCAGCCTCCTCTCCAGTCTGAAGTAGGTCCAGTTTTACACTACACCTCAAGAAGTCTTTAGCTCAGTCCCAGCAAAACACTTCATGTCCTCTCCTTCTCTTTACCAGTTGTAAACAGATGGCTTTCCTATTTTGTATCACAGTTTACAGAGTCTGTAACCTGTACCCCTTTTATTTCCGCAATCCGATGGCAACCCCCCATCACTTGTAACTTCCCCCCTTTTGGTATCAGAGTTTTGCTGTATTTT
Source organism: Quercus aquifolioides (assembly GCA_019022515.1). Taxonomy (NCBI): domain Eukaryota; kingdom Viridiplantae; phylum Streptophyta; class Magnoliopsida; order Fagales; family Fagaceae; genus Quercus; species Quercus aquifolioides. Next base: position 86,578,578 of record CM032328.1, on the reverse strand, counting down.
CCTTAGATCAGAGTTTATTATAAGTGCCTCAGGACGAACTTCAATGTTCAAGCACTTGACAAGAAAATTAAAGGTGAAACTACCCTCATCCAGACCACAGATACCAGGTCTAACATTCAGGTACCCAAAACCCTGAAATGGTCAGAGGTTACTTTCCCCGACGATTGGATGATTGAAAATGAGAATTTCATTCATCAGATCCAAAACCCAGCCAGGAATCCTGATCTAGACTTTGTCCAACAGCTAGCTAATGGAAACGTTAGACTCAGTTTTGACCATTCTAGATTCAGACCACCAGTAGGTTCACCAGCATATTCCCCATCAGGATATGATGAACTTCGGTTTAGATCACCAGCAGATCTACACCAACCTTTTAAGCAGCCAGCCAATCCCTTGAGAGATAGACCTGCATCCCAGTGTAGTACATCCAGACCTCTAGCTCCCTTTCCAAAGTCTAGAAGAAACTCTGATCTAGAGCTCCAAGGTGTCCAGACCAAATCTCAGGTTAGCACACCCTGCTACACAGCCAGACAAGAATCAGTAGTTGATGAAGAGGAAAAGAAAAGTCAGAAACCTCCATCACCATCTGGCAGTGATATGGTAAACCCATATCAAGAAGAACCCCAAGATCCTTTCCAGCAGGAATCTGGAATTGATTATGAGCTTATGGTTATCAGGAAAGAGTTTACTCCTGATATGAATGCCTTAGGTAAAGAGTTTGAGTCAGAAGAAAACAGACTCAAAAAGGATGCCTATAGAGCCAACCATAACCTTGAACAAAAGAAAGAAGTTCTCGCAAGTTGGACAACATTCATGAAAGAGATATCCAGTAATGTCCCTTTCTTTGAATACTTTGAGAACCACTTTGAGTGGCACAAGAAGTCTTGTGTTCTCACCAAAACCAATTGGGAAAAACCCCCTAGTAAAGATGCTAGCGGCAAACCCAATCCCCCAGAAGTTGTTAGATCTCACCATCCACCCCAAGAAGCCATAGTCTTCAACCACCGTGGAACTGATCTAGTTGCCTCGCCCTTCAAAACCCCTACCACTCAAGAAGAAACGGTAGTGAAGAAGGTCATAGAGCAAAACAACTACACCAACCAGTGCTTAGGTGTTATAGGAAAACAGCTTGATAGGATCGAAGACAGAATAGAAAGCAAGGCCGTTCCCCAACCAGGAAACCCTAGCAAACCTGTCAAGGCCCTAGAGAAACCTCTAGTCAAGCTCCCTACAACTAAGCAACCCAGTCTTAGATCTAAGGACCTAACAGCCTTAGAAATTGTCAACCAAAAGCTTGAAGAACTTGTGAAGAAGGAACCAGTCACCCCTCCACCAGTTAGTACTTCAACCAGTGTTGATCGCCGTCCTGAAACCAACAGATTAGTTGTTTTAGACGTCCACACAGCTTCTAGCAGTTCTAGCAGAGCCTCCTCAGATAATGAAAAGGAGATAGAACACCTAGAAAGCCAGTTTAGGAACTTAGAAGTTAAAAGGCTTACCAACCCAAAGGTAACCCCTACTAGCCTAACCAGGAATTGGTATCCCAGACCTACCCCTCCGGACCTCCAGTATGAGGAAAGGAACATTAGCAACCAATTCTCTGTCTCTTCAGGTAAACTCTATGAATGGAACATAGATGGTTTGTCTGAACAGGAGATCCTAAACAAACTTCAGCATATGACTATGGTAGCCAATAACTACCTCAGTGAAGGACACCCCCATACTGAAGTCATAGAACTCATGTCCTTAGGATTCACAGGTAAACTCCTCCAATGGTGGAACAATTGCCTTACAGAAGAATCTAAGGAGAACATCAAGCATGCTGTCCAGAAAGATGAGGAAGGTCTCCCCATCTTTGACACCATCTTAGGAAGAGGAACCCCTGACGGAGTCAATACCCTGATCTATACGATCATGAAACACTTCGTAGGCAAACCTAGCAACATTACATCTAGGATTTACGATCAGTTGAGTAACCTTAGATGTAAAACCCTTGGAGACTTTAGGTGGTACGAAGATGTGTTTACTACCAGAGTCATGCACAGAAGTGATTGCAACTCTCCATTTTGGAAGGAGAAGTTCATCAATGGTTTACCTACCCTTTTTGGAGAAAAGGTTAAAGAAACCCTGTGTAACCCTTTAGGTGTCATAGATTATGATAACCTAACCTATGGAGACATCTCTAGTACCATTCGAAGTGAAGGAATGAAGATGTGCAGAGATCTCAAGATCCAGAGCAAAGCCAGCAAAGGTAAAGCCAAGTACGAAGTAGGAAACTTCTGTACACAGTACGGCTTACCCTCCATCCTTCCTAAGAGAAAATCCAAATACAGAGGCAAGGAACCCTCTGAGCATTCTCTTAGAAAGAGAACCAAAGCCAAGTATTATAGAAAGCAGAAGTACAGCAAGGATGATTTCTATAAGAAAGGAAAGTCCAAATCCACAGGTAAATTCATACCTAAAGCATCAGGAAAATGCTTTAAATGTGGAAAGAAAGGTCATTTCAGCAAAGAGTGTAAAGCTAAGGCCAAATCCCTTATCAATACCCTAGTAAGTGACCAAGCCGGTAAAAATGAAATCCTTAAGCTCCTAGAACTCAATCACTCAGATAGTGAACCTTCTAGTAGTGAGATTCGTCAGATCTACCAGTCATCCTCTGAAACCTCTAGAGCTTCTTCTAGCACCTCTAGTGGCCCAGATGAACCCATAAATTGCATGGATAGTTGTTGCAGGAACAGAACTATCAATGTTATTTCTAAACAAGAAGAGCTCCTCTTAGATCTCATAGAACAGATCGAGGACCCAGTCATCAAAGCTCAAAAGTTTACAGAATTCAAGAGAACCTTAGTTAAGGAAACCAGTAAACCTGAACCTAAGCTTCTTGAACCCAAAGTTGATTTGGAACAAATCTACAAGAGACTTACCAAATCCAAGAAGGACGTTACAGTCAACGACCTTCAAAAGGAAATCAAGGATACTAAGTCTGAAGTTAGAACCCTTAAGCAGGAACTAACCATCCTTAGAGTTGATCACAACTTCCTTGATCAAAGATTGAAAAATCTTGAAACTACTTCTCATCATGGCAATGAGGAAGGAACCTCATTTCAGAATCCTTCTGATGATGAAGATGAAGAAACAGTTAACCCCACTGCAGATATGGTTCAAGAACATGACCCTGGACAGTCCAGTGAACAGTTCCTAAAGGCCATCAGTAGGATTAACTTCCAGAAATGGCACTCCAAAGTCAGGATTGTCATTAGCAGAGACTTTGAATTTGAGGTCATAGCCTTGATGGATTCAGGCGCCGATCCGAACCATAGAACAGGTTTACAGTATCAACAAGGAGTATGAGACGTGCTACTTGTTACCTGAAGCAACCTTAGTCGGACACATGAAAGATGGATATAATTTTATCCACATAGGTTTAATCCAGGTTGGAGTAAAACCTTTGATTAGAGAAGGCTTGAATGCTTCTGTCCTTATGGCCCTTAGAGATTCCCGTCATATAAGATTTAATGACAGCCTCTTAGGAACCATAGAAACCAGTCTTAGCAATGGACCTGTCCATTTCGACTGTTTCCCCAATTTTACAGTGGCTCTTGAAGACCCACATGTAATGAAAACCCTCACCCTCAATATCAAGACCTATGGTACCTATATGTTACCAGGAGTCCGACAGTTGGCCTTGATATACAGAGTTTATTATAAGTGCCTCAGGACGAACTTCAATGTTCAAGCACTTGACAAGAAAATTAAAGGTGAAACTACCCTCATCCAGACCACAGATACCAGGTCTAACATTCAGGTACCCAAAACCCTGAAATGGTCAGAGGTTACTTTCCCTGACGATTGGATGATTGAAAATGAGAATTTCATTCATCAGATCCAAAACCCAGCCAGGAATCCTGATCTAGACTTTGTCCAACAGCTAGCTAATGGAAACGTTAGACTCAGTTTTGACCATTCTAGATTCAGACCACCAGTAGGTTCACCAGCATATTCCCCATCAGGATATGATGAACTTAGGTTTAGATCACCAGTAGATCTACACCAACCCTTTAGACAGCCACCTAATCTCTTAAGAGATAGGCCTGTATCTCAGTGTAGCACATCCAGACCTCTAGCACCCTTTCCTAAGTCTAGAAGAGACTCAGATCTAGAGCTCCAAGGTGTCCAGACCAGATCTCAGGTTAGCACACCCTGCTACACAGCCAGACAAGAATCAGTTGTTGATGAGGAAGAAAAGAAAAGTCAGAAACCTCCATCACCATCTGGTAGTGATATGGTAAACCCATATCAGCAGGAACCCCAAGATCCTTTCCAGCAGGAACCTGGAATTGATTATGAGCTTATGGTTATCAGGAAAGAGTTTACTCCTGATATGAATGCCCTAGGTAAGGAGTTTGAGTCAGAAGAAAACAGACTCAAAAAGGAAGCCTATAGAGCCAACCATAACCTTGAACAAAAGAAAGAAGTTCTCGCAAGTTGGACAACATTCATGAAAGAGATATCCAGTAATGTCCCTTTCTTTGAATACTTTGAGAACCACTTTGAGTGGCACAAGAAGTCTTGTGTTCTCACCAAAACCAATTGGGCAAAACCCCCTAGTAAAGATACTAGCGGCAAACCCAATCCCCCAGAAGTTGTTAGATCTCACCATCCACCTCAGGAAGCCATAGTCTTCAACCATCGTGGAACAGATCTAGTTGCCTCGCCCTTCAAAACCCCTACCACTCAAGAGGAAACGGTAGTGAAGAAGGTCATAGAGCAAAACAACTACACCAACCAGTGCTTAGGTGTCATAGGAAAACAGCTTGATAGGATAGAAGACAGAATAGATAGCAAGGTCGTTCCCCAACCAGGAAGCCCTAGCAAACCTGTCAAAGCCCTAGAGAAACCTCTAGTCAAGCTCCCTACAACTAAGCAACCCAGCCTTAGATCTAAGGACCAAACAGCCTTAGAAATTGTCAACCAAAGGCTTGAAGAACTTGTGAAGAAGGAACCAGTCACCCCTCCACCAGTTAGTACTTCAACCAGTGTTGATCGTCGTCCTGAAACCAACAGATTAGTTGTTTTAGACGTCCACACAGCTTCTAGCAGTTCTAGCAGAGCCTCCTCAGATAATGAAAAGGAGATAGAACACCTAGAAAGCCAGTTTAGGAACTTAGAAGTTAAAAGGCTTACCAACCCAAAGGTAACCCCTACTAGCTTAACCAGAAATTGGTATCCCAGACCAACCCCTCCGGACCTCCAGTACGAGGAAAGGAACGTTAGTAACCAATTCTCTGTCTCTTCAGGTAAACTCTATGAATGGAACATAGATGGTTTGTCTGAACAGGAAATCCTAAACAAACTCCAGCATATGACTATGGTAGCCAATAACTACCTCAGTGAAGGACATCCCCATACTGAAGTCATAGAACTCATGTCCTTAGGATTCACAGGTAAACTCCTCCAATGGTGGAACAATTGCCTTAAAGAGGAATCTAAGGATGACATCAAGCATGCTGTCCAGAAAGATGAGGAAGGTCTCCCCATCTTTGACACCATCTTAGGAAGAGGAACCCCTGACGGAGTCAATACCCTGATCTATACGATCATGAAACACTTCGTAGGAAAACCTAGCAACATCACATCTAGGATTTACGATCAGTTGAGTAACCTTAGATGTAAAACCCTTGGCGACTTTAGGTGGTACGAAGATGTGTTTACTACCAGAGTCATGCACAGAAGTGATTGTAACTCTCCATTTTGGAAGGAGAAGTTCATCAATGGTTTACCTACCCTTTTTGGAGAAAAGGTTAAAGAAACCCTGTGTAACCCTTTAGGTGTCATAGATTATGATAACCTAACCTATGGAGACATCTCTAGCACCATTCGAAGTGAAGGAATGAAGATGTGCAGAGATCTCAAGATCCAAAGTAAAGCCAGCAAAGGTAAAGCCAAGTACGAAGTAGGAAACTTCTGTACACAGTACGGCTTACCCTCCATCCTTCCTAAGAGAAAATCCAAATACAGAGGCAAGGAACCCTCTGAACATTCTCTCAGAAAGAGAACCAAAGCCAAGTATTATAGAAAGCAAAAGTATAGCAAGGATGATTTCTATAAGAAAGGTAAGTCCAAATCCACAGGTAAGTTTATACCCAAAGCATCAGGAAAATGCTTTAAATGTGGAAAGAAAGGTCATTACAGCAAAGAGTGTAAAGCTAAGGCCAAATCCCTTATCAATACCCTCGTTAGTGACCAAGCAGGAAAAGATGAAATCTTTAAGCTCCTAGAACTCAATCACTCAGATAGTGAACTTTCTAGTAGTGAGATTCGTCAGATCTACCAGTCATCCTCTGAAACCTCTAGAGCTTCTTCTAGCACCTCTAGTGGCACAGATGAACCCATAAATTGCATGGATAGTTGTTGCAGGAACAGAACTATCAATGTCATCTCTAAACAAGAAGAGCTCCTCTTAGATCTCATAGAACAGATCGAAGACCCTGTCATCAAAGCTCAAAAGTTTACAGAATTCAAGAGAACCTTAGTTAAGGAAACCAGTAAACCTGAACCTAAGCTTCTTGAACCCAAAGTTGATTTGGAACAAATCTACAAGAGATTTACCAAATCCAAGAAGGACGTTACAGTCAACGACCTTCAAAAGGAAATCAAGGACACTAAGTCTGAAGTTAGAACCCTTAAGCAGGAACTAACCATCCTTAGAGTTGATCACAACTTCCTTGACCAAAGATTGAAAAATCTTGAAAGTACTTCTCATCATGGTAATGAGGAAGGAACCTCATTTCAGAATCCGTCTGATGATGATGATGGAGAAACAGTTAACCCCACTGCAGATATGGTTCAAGAACATGACCCTGGACAGCCCAGTGAACAGTTCTTAAAAGCCATCAGTAGGATTAACTTCCAGAAATGGCACTCCAAAGTCAGGATTGTCATTAGCAAAGATTTTGAATTTAAGGTCATAGCCTTGATGGATTCAGGCGCTGATCTTAACTGCATTCAGGAAGGAATCATTCCCTCCAAATACTTCAGAAAGACCAGAGAAAGGTTAACTTCTGCTAGTGGAGGTAAAATGCAGATTGAATTCAAAATACCCAAAGCTCATGTTTGCCAGGACAATACGTGTTTCAAAACCACATTTGTTCTTGTGAAAAACATGACAGATAGAGTGATTTTAGGAAATCCCTTTATGTGCCTGTTGTACCCTTTCACCACAGATAGTGAAGGAATCACTACCTATCCTTTTGGTCAACCAGTTAAGTTTGAGTTTCTCAGAAGTCCTGAACCAGGTGAGATTGCCAGTCTCCAAAATGTTTCAGTTTCTAAAACCCTCAACCTTATCCATTCTGATAATCGCAATCAAGCCAAGAACCTTGATTCCTTTGTTTCTTTTACTCCCTCCATTCTCGATGATTCTTTTGGCTTTATTCAAACCCAATCCTCATCATCAGAAAAGAATTTTTGCTCCATAACATGTCATGCATTACATAAAAAGATTTATAGAACCATGCAGACTCATGTTTCTCATCCATGGCAGGAAACAAAGCAAAAACCTTATCCCACTGCAATGTGGCGAAAGTTGACTTCTTCAGCAGAGAAGAAGGACAAGGGGAAAGCTCTTATTCAGGGCTATCCTCAAGACAGAAGGCTCCCAGCGGGAAAACCTTTTGTAAGGCATGAAGGCGCATCCTCTAAGGGAAACCAAAGAGGATCGACATCCCTTCAGGATTATGTCCCAGCAGAGGTGACATACTCCAGTAGTGATTTGGCTGTTATTTTGCAGGAAGTCTTCTCAGATGAATATCAATGGAAAGAAGGTGCCTATACAGACTTACCATTTTCCATCAAATTTATCCTTGATAACCTCCAAGCAGCTTGGACTCTAGACAAAAATAACCTTTTCCAAAGAACCCTCAAAGCCCTAGAAATATACCTAGTCAACCTTGAGGCAGGAAATGAATCCCTTACTAGTCAACTCTTTGGCAAAGAGGAAATCCATTCCATGGATAAAACGACTATTATGAACACTGATTATGCAAGGTTCAGCCTTAAGGCTCAATCCTTCTTAAGAAGTGCTATTGCCAACTTGCCCCCAGAAATACAAACTAATATTTTTGGTTGCAAGGTCATGTTCGAATCATTTGATCGTTGGTGCGATCATTTCAGAATGCTGGTCACTACCCGCTTCCCCTTGATAGGTGAATCTGATGATGATCAAGAAGTCCCTGTTACCCGTGCTCTAACTCAAGCAGCATGGGAAGAATACTTTGGGAGCAGCCAGAGGGTTTATGAGAAAACACACCCTTTTCCTGGTCTCATAGTCAATTATGAAGATGGGTATGACGATGATGAAGTAGAGAGAAATTCAAGCTGGCTCTCACGAATGTTTGAGTATGGTTTTCTCAGACTGATCAAGCTAACTCACCATGGCCAGATCAGCCAGTTCCCACAAATCATACAACAGGTTGTCACCAAAATCAGAAGCCCCTATGTGTCAATCAGATGCTGGAGCACCCTTCCACAATGGGATGGTACCAACAACTGGATGGATATCTTACCATCCAAACACTTGGTACTAGTTAATGGTTACACCCACCAAGGTCCTTGGTATGAAGGAAATACTTATCTTTCCTACAATGAACCTTACAATCTTGCCGAATGTTGGAGAAACTATTTTAATAATGTAATCCCCACCATTGTCCAAGACTTATGGGCAAATTACCATTTTGTGGGTAGCACAGGAAGAATCTCAGTATTCACAACTAGACCTCATTCCACTGCTGCCATGGATCTTCGCTGGATTGGTCACAATTATATTCCAAGCAATTATCTGACCAAGGCATCAGAACATGAAGCTCTAGATTGGTGCGGCGTCTGCGATAGATTCGCCACATTCCATGAACATGGTAATCATGATAGCCCTCCTTCGTGGTACGGCTATGATACAGATTAATAAAGGATCGCTGACCCAAAGGCCGATGGTAAAATACCAGGAGTTCCTCCTTCGGCTCAGTTGCTCGGCAACCAACATTTGGAACAGTTCCCAAGCCCGGTTACTATGCAAGATTCTGCACAGAAACAGTACCCGGACAAACCACTATTCATCAAACAGTAAAGATGAACAGTGCTTCTGAAAAGCAAGGGGACAAATCCCTGTTCATATACAGTGACCGGTTACTGTTCACTACAGTACCCGACAGATAATCACGAGGTTACTATTTGCTTTCGGCTGAAATGATTATTCACCCGAGTAAAAGCATTTTACCCTCCGGATTTCCAGCAGTCTTCAGCAGTATCCGATGCTCCCTTCTTCTATATAAGGCAGCCTCCTCTCCAGTCTGAAGCAGGTCCTTTTTTAGGTCTTCTCTTAGCAACCTCAGAAGTCTTTTAGCTCAGTAGCAAAACACTTCATATCCTCTCCTTCTCTTTACCAGTTGTAAACAGATGGCTTTCTTATTTTGTATCACAGTTTACAGAGTCTGTAACCTGTATTCTTTATATTTCCGCAATCAGATGGCATCCCCCCATCACCTGTAACTTCCCCCCCTTTTGGTATCAGAGCCAAGTTTTTGGCCGATCGCAGTGTTGTAAGTTACATTATGTTTTGAATTAATCAAGTTGGCCGGTTCTACCGCCATAGTTATCCATTATTTTGGTGCATTATTATCATTACTTTAAATGTTCCATCTTAATTGTTATATTTTATTTTACATTTATTTCTTGATAACTCTTCCATTCCCATTCGTTGTCTTTTACATCTATTATATCTTCCAGATTTGTTGTTACTTGGTACCTAGATGTCTTCTGGTATAATTGATTCTTTACCAGTCTGTTTATATTCTTTGATTACCTGTTCTTGTTAATCTATTATTTCCCAGCTTTCTGCTTCTTCCTATTTCTTTATTTATCCAGCCAGTTTGTTGCAGATGTGTACTGTTGAGATAAGTAAGACCGTGATCTGTGCTGATCAACCCAGTAACTCCAGTAAGTCCCAGGCTGAGTGTGTGTCCCGCATCAAACAATAAGTCCCGACGGATAGGGCGTGAGCGAAAGGGAGTTATCTCAGAGTAAGGATTGTGGCAGTAGGAAGTTGTTGCACGAGGTTAGGCATCGTCTTGTTGTACCCCTGTTTCAGATCTAAGGATAGATCCAGAAGTTTGAGGTTAAAGAAAACTAGGTTATAATCTTTTAACTAGGCTTTTAATCATGAATATGAGAAGATTGTTTAGAAGTAACTCTTCTACCAGCATTAGGTCACCTAGTACAACTCCTTCACCCATTCCTCAGTCCGATGGAGTTATTAACTCTGAGAATTATGAGTTGTCTGATCTAGATCTAAAACTAGGAGATTGGAACATCCCTAAGGTTCCCACAAACAAGATTTATAAATCTTCTTGGACCCTTAAGAATGCTTTTAAAACTGGTTACTTTGTCCGAACCATAGAACAGGTTTACAGTATCAACAAGGAGTATGAGACGTGCTACTTGTTACCTGAAGCAACCTTAGTCGGACACATGAAAGATGGATATAATTTTATCCACATAGGTTTAATCCAGGTTGGAGTAAAACCTTTGATTAGAGAAGGCTTGAATGCTTCTGTCCTTATGGCCCTTAGAGATTCCCGTCATATAAGATTTAATGACAGCCTCTTAGGAACCATAGAAACCAGTCTTAGCAATGGACCTGTCCATTTCGACTGTTTCCCCAATTTTACAGTGGCTCTTGAAGACCCACATGTAATGAAAACCCTCACCCTCAATATCAAGACCTATGGTACCTATATGTTACCAGGAGTCAGACAGTTGGCCTTGATATACAGAGTTTATTATAAGTGCCTCAGGACGAACTTCAATGTTCAAGCACTTGACAAGAAAATTAAAGGTGAAACTACCCTCATCCAGACCACAGATACCAGGTCTAACATTCAGGTACCCAAAACCCTGAAATGGTCAGAGGTTACTTTCCCTGACGATTGGATGATTGAAAATGAGAATTTCATTCATCAGATCCAAAACCCAGCCAGGAATCCTGATCTAGACTTTGTCCAACAGCTAGCTAATGGAAACGTTAGACTCAGTTTTGACCATTCTAGATTCAGACCACCAGTAGGTTCACCAGCATATTCCCCATCAGGATATGATGAACTTCGGTTTAGATCACCAGCAGATCTACACCAACCTTTTGTAAAGCAGCCAGCCAATCCCTTGAGAGATAGACCTGCATCCCAGTGTAGTACATCCAGACCTCTAGCACCCTTTCCAAAGTCTAGAAGAAACTCTGATCTAGAGCTCCAAGGTGTCCAGACCAAATCCCAGGTTAGCACACCCTGCTACACAGCCAGACAAGAATCAGTAGTTGATGAAGAGGAAAAGAAAAGTCAGAAACCTCCATCACCATCTGGTAGTGATATGGTAAATCCATATCAAGAAGAGCCCCAAGATCCTTTCCAGCAGGAACCTGGAATTGATTATGAACTTATGGTTATCAGGAAAGAGTTTACTCCTGATATGAATGCCCTAGGCAAGGAATTTGAGTCAGAAGAAAACAGACTCAAAAAGGAAGCCTATAGAGCCAATCATACCCTTGAACAAAAGAAAGAAGTTCTCGCAAGTTGGACAACATTCATGAAAGAGATATCCAGTAATGTCCCTTTCTTTGAATACTTTGAGAACCACTTTGAGTGGCACAAGAAGTCTTGTGTTCTCACCAAAACCAGTTGGGCAAAGCCCCCTAGTAAAGATGCTAGTGGCAAACCCAATCCCCCAGAAGTTGTTAGATCTCACCATCCACCCCAGGAAGCCATAGTCTTCAACCATCGTGGAACAGATCTAGTTGCCTCACCCTTCAAAACCCCTACCACTCAAGAGGAAACGGTTGTAAAGAAGGTCATAGAGCAAAACAACTACACCAACCAGTGCTTAGGTGTTATAGGTAAACAGCTTGATAGGATAGAAGACAAAATAGAAGGCAAGGTTGCTCCCCAACCAGGAAACCCTAGCAAACCTGTCAAAGCCCTAGAGAAACCTCTAGTCAAGCTCCCCACAACTAAGCAACCCAGCCTTAGATCTAAGGACCAAACAGCCTTAGAAATTGTCAACCAAAAGCTTGAAGAACTTGTGAAGAAGGAACCAGTCACCCCTCCACCAGTTAGTACTTCAACCAGTGTTGATCCCCGTCTAGAAACCAACAGATTAGTTGTTTTAGACATCCACACAGCTTCTAGCAGTTCTAGCAGAACCTCCTCAGATAATGAAAAGGAGATAGAACACCTAGAAAGCCAGTTTAGGAACTTAGAGGTTAAAAGGCTTACCAACCCAAAGGTAACCCCTACTAGCCTAACCAGGAATTGGTATCCCAGACCTACCCCTCCGGACCTCCAATATGAGGAAAGGAATGTTAGCAACCAATTCTCTGTCTCTTCAGGTAAACTCTATGAATGGAACATAGATGGTTTGTCTGAACAAGAAATCCTAAACAAACTCCAGCATATGACTATGGTAGCCAATAACTACCTCAGTGAAGGACATCCTCATACTGAAGTCATAGAACTCATGTCTTTAGGATTCACAGGTAAACTCCTCCAATGGTGGAACAATTGCCTTACAGATGAATCCAAGGAGAACATCAGGCATGCTGTCCAAAAAGATGAGGAAGGTCTCCCCATCTTTGACACCATCTTAGGAAGAGGTACCCCTGACGGAGTCAATACCCTGATCTATACGATCATGAAACACTTCGTAGGAAAACCTAGCAACATTACATCTAGGATTTACGATCAGTTGAGTAACCTTAGATGTAAAACCCTTGGATACTTTAGGTGGTACGAAGATGTGTTTACTACCAGAGTCATGCACAGAAGTGATTGCAACTCTCCATTTTGGAAGGAGAAGTTCATCAATGGTTTACCTACCCTTTTTGGAGAAAAGGTTAAAGAAACCCTGTGTAACCCCTTAGGTGTCATAGATTATGATAACCTAACCTATGGAGACATCTCTAGCACCATTCGAAGTGAAGGAATGAAGATGTGCAGAGATCTCAAGATCCAGAGCAAAGCCAGCAAAGGTAAAGCCAAGTACGAAGTAGGAAACTTCTGTACACAGTACGGCTTACCATCCATTCTCCCTAAGAGAAAATCCAAGTACAGAGGCAAGGAACCCTCTGAGCATTCTCTTAGAAAGAGAACCAAAGCCAAGTATTATAGAAAGCAGAAGTACAGCAAGGATGATTTCTATAAGAAAGGAAAGTCCAAATCCACAGGTAAATTCATACCTAAAGCATCAGGAAAATGCTTTAAATGTGGAAAGAAAGGTCATTTCAGCAAAGAGTGTAAAGCTAAGGCCAAATCCCTTATCAATACCCTCGTAAGTGACCAAGCCGGTAAAAATGAAATCCTTAAGCTCCTAGAACTCAATCACTCAGATAGTGAACCTTCTAGTAGTGAGATTCGTCAGATCTACCAGTCATCCTCTGAAACCTCTAGAGCTTCTTCTAGCACCTCTAGTGGCCCAGATGAACCCATAAATTGCATGGATAGTTGTTGCAGGAACAGAACTATCAATGTTATTTCTAAACAAGAAGAGCTCCTCTTAGATCTCATAGAACAGATCGAGGACCCAGTCATCAAAGCTCAAAAGTTTACAGAATTCAAGAGAACCTTAGTTAAGGAAACCAGTAAACCTGAACCTAAGCTTCTTGAACCCAAAGTTGATTTGGAACAAATCTACAAGAGATTTACCAAATCCAAGAAGGACGTTACAGTCAACGACCTTCAAAAGGAAATCAAGGATACTAAGTCTGAAGTTAGAACCCTTAAGCAGGAACTAACCATCCTTAGAGTTGATCACAACTTCCTTGATCAAAGATTGAAAAATCTTGAAACTACTTCTCATCATGGCAATGAGGAAGGAACCTCATTTCAGAATCCTTCTGATGATGAAGATGAAGAAACAGTTAACCCCACTGCAGATATGGTTCAAGAACATGACCCTGGACAGTCCAGTGAACAGTTCCTAAAGGCCATCAGTAGGATTAACTTCCAGAAATGGCACTCCAAAGTCAGGATTGTCATTAGCAGAGACTTTGAATTTGAGGTCATAGCCTTGATGGATTCAGGCGCCGATCTTAACTGCATTCAGGAAGGAATCATTCCCTCCAAATACTTCAAAAAAACCAGAGAAAGGTTAACTTCTGCTAGTGGAGGTAAAATGCAGATTGAATTCAAACTACCCAAAGCCCATGTTTGCCAGGACAATACGTGTTTCAAAACCACATTTGTTCTTGTGAAAAACATGACAGATAGAGTGATATTAGGAAATCCCTTTATGTGTCTGATGTATCCTTTTACCACGGCTAGTGAAGGAATCACTACCCATCCTTTTGGACAACCAGTTAAGTTTGAGTTTCTCAGAAGTCCTGAACCGAGTGAGATTTCCAGTCTCCAAAATGTTTCAGTTTCTAAAAACCTCAACCTTATCCATTCTGATATTCACAGTCAAGCCAAGAACCTTGACTCCTTTGTTTCTTTTTTCCATTCCATGCCTGATGATTCTTTTGGCTCAGTTCAATCCCAAACTTCATCACAAAAGAATATTTGCTCCAAAACATGTCATGCATTAATTAAAGATATTTACAAAACTATGCAAATTCATGCTATCCATTATTGGCAGGAAAAAGAACAAAAATCTTATCCCACTACAATGTGGCGAAAGTTGACTTCTTCGGCAGAGAAGAAGAACAAGGGGAAAGCACCGGCACCGGGCTATCCTCAAGACAAAAGGATCCCAGCGGGAAAACCTTTTGTAAAGCATGAAGGCGCATCCTCTAAGGGAAACCAAAGAGGATCGACATCCCTTCAGGATTATGTCCCAGCAGAGGTGACATACTCCAGTGGTGATATGGCTGTTATTTTGCAGGAAGTTTTCTCAGACGAATCTCAATGGAAAGAAGGTGCATTCACAGATTTACCATTTTCCATCAAATTTATCCTTGATAACTTCCAAGCTGCTTGGACCCTAAACAGAAATGGCCTTTTCCAAAGAACCCTCAAAGCCCTAGAAATTCACCTAGTTAACCTTGAGGCTTCAAATGAATCCATTACTAGTCAACTCTTTGGCAAAGAGGATATCCATTCAATGGATAATACGACTATCATGGGCACTGATTATGCTAAGTTTAGCCTTAAGGCTCAAACTGTCTTAAGAAGTGCCATTGCCAACTTGCCCCCAGAAATACAAACTAATATTTTTGGTTGCAAGGCTATGTTCGAATCATTTGATAAATGGTGCGAACACTTCAGAATTCTGGTCACCACCCACTTCCCCGTTTTCGGTGAGACTGATAGTAATGTTGACACAGAAGTAGAACGTGCCCTAGCACAATCTGTTTGGGAACAATATTTTGGAAGCAGCCACAGAGCCTATGAGAAACGGCATCCTTTCCCTGGGCTGATAATCAATTATGAAGATGATGTATCAGAAGATGGGACTGATGAAGAAGAAAGGTCTTCATACTGGCTTTCCAGGATGTTTGAATATGGATTTGTTAGGCTAATCAAACTAACACACCATGGCCAGATTAGCCAATTCCCTCAGATCATACAACAGGTTGTCAGAAAAGTCAGAAGTCCATTTGTATCCATAAGATGTTGGAGCACTCTCCCACAATGGGACGGTAACAATTGGATGACGATCATCCCATCCAGACACCTTGTTCTCATTAATGGTTACACCCACCAAGGTCCTTGGTATGAAGGAGATTCTTATTTATCTTACAGAGAACCTCATGACCTTGTAGATTGTTGGCGTAACTACTTCAATAATGAAATCCTTACCGTTGCCCAGGAATTATGGGCCAATTACCATTTTGTTGGAAGTACCGGAAGAGTTTCAGTATTCACCACCAAGCCATATTCAGAAGCAGCTATGGATCTCCAATGGATTAATTACAATAATAATCCAAGGAAATTCATTACTAGACCACCAGAATATGAAGCTTTAAATTGGTGTGGCGTCTGTAATAAATTCGCCACCTTCCATGAACATGGTGATCATCATAATCCTCCTTCGGAGTATTATGATACTGATTAATTTCCTCTCCAGCAACAAGGATTGCAAAGCCTAGAGAACGATCCAGAAATCCTTCTCCAGTTTTTAGGCTTTCACTCCTCCAGATATTAGTTTTCAGACCCGGTTACTATGCAAGATTCTGCACGCCTACAGTACCCGGACAAACCACTATTCATCAAACAGTAAAAGATGAACAGTGCTTCTGAAAAGCAAGGGGACAAAACACTGTTCTTATACAGTGACCGATTACTGTTCACTACAGTACCCGACAAATCATGAATTTCTATGGTTCCTAAGAGGCTGTCATTAAATCTTATATGACGGGAATCTCTAAGGGCCATAAGGACAGAAGCATTCAAGCCTTCTCTAATCAAAGGTTTTACTCCAACCTGGATTAAACCTATGTGGATAAAATTATATCCATCTTTCATGTGTCCGACTAAGGTTGCTTCAGGTAACAAGTAGCACGTCTCATACTCCTTGTTGATACTGTAAACCTGTTCTATGGTTCGGACAAAGTAACCAGTTTTAAAAGCATTCTTAAGGGTCCAAGAAGATTTATAAATCTTGTCTGTGGGAACCTTAGGGATGTTCCAATCTCCTAGTTTTAGATCTAGATCTGACAACTCATAATTCTCAGAGTTAATAACTCCATCGGACTGAGGAATGGGTGAAGGAGTTGTACTAGGTGACCTAATGCTGGTAGAAGAGTTACTTCTAAACAATCTTCTCATATTCATGATTAAAAGCCTAGTTAAAAGATTATAACCTAGTTTTCTTTAACCTCAAACTTCTGGATCTATCCTTAGATCTGAAACAGGGGTACAACAAGACGATGCCTATCCTTGTGCAACAACTTCCTACTGCCACAATCCTTACTCTGAGATAACTCCCTTTCGCTCACGCCCTATCCGTCGGGACTTATTGTTTGATGCGGGACACACACTCAGCCTGGGACTTACTGGACTTACTGGGTTGATCAGCACAGATCACGGTCTTACTTATCTCAACAGTACACATCTGCAACAAACTGGCTGGACAAACAAAGAAATAGGAAGAAGCAGAAAGCTGGGAAATAATAGATCAACAAGAACAGGTAATCAAAGAATATAAACAGACTGTTAAAGAATTAATTATACCAGAAGACATCAAGGTACCAATAACAACAAATCTGGAAGATATAGTAGATGTAGAAAATGACGAATGGGAAAGGAAGAGTTATCAGGAAATAAATGTAAAATAAAATATAACAATTAAGATGGAACATTTAAAGTAATGATAATAATGCACCAAAATAATGGATAACTATGGCGGTAGAACCGGCCAACTTGATTAATTCAAAACATAATGTAACTTACAACACTGCGATCGGCCAAAAACTTGGCTCTGATACCAAAAGGGGGGGAAGTTACAGGTGATGGGGGGATGCCATCTGATTGCGGAAATATAAAGAGTACAGGTTACAGACTCTGTAAACTGTGATACAAAATAAGAAAGCCATCTGTTTACAACTGGTAAAGAGAAGGAGAGGATATGAAGTGTTTTGCTACTGAGCTAAAAGACTTCTGAGGTTGCTAAGAGAAGACCTAAAAAAGGACCTGCTTCAGACTGGAGAGGAGGCTGCCTTATATAGGAGAAGGGAGCATCGGATACTGCTGAAGACTGCTGAAATTCCGGAGGGTAAATTGCTTTAACCTGGGTGAATAATCATTTCAGCCGAAAGCAAATAGTAACCTCGTGATTATTTGACCGGTCACTGTATATGAACAGTGTTTTGTCCCCTTGCTTTTCAGAAGCACTGTTCATCTTTTGCTGTTTGATGAATAGTGGTTTGTCCGGGTACTGTAGCTGTGCAGAATCTTGCATAGTAACCGGGTCTGAAAACTAATATCTGGAGGAGTGAAAGCCTAAAAACTGGAGAAGGATTTCTGGATCGTTCTCTAGGCTTTGCAATCCTTGTTGCTGGAGAGGAAATTAATCAGTATCATAATACTCCGAAGGAGGATTATGATGATCACCATGTTCATGGAAGGTGGCGAATTTATTACAGACGCCACACCAATTTAAAGCTTCATATTCTGGTGGTCTAGTAATGAATTTCCTTGGATTATTATTGTAATTAATCCATTGGAGATCCATAGCTGCTTCTGAATATGGCTTGGTGGTGAATACTGAAACTCTTCCGGTACTTCCAACAAAATGGTAATTGGCCCATAATTCCTGGGCAACGGTAAGGATTTCATTATTGAAGTAGTTACGCCAACAATCTACAAGGTCATGAGGTTCTCTGTAAGATAAATAAGAGTCTCCTTCATACCAAGGACCTTGGTGGGTGTAACCATTAATGAGAACAAGGTGTCTGGATGGGATGATCGTCATCCAATTGTTACCGTCCCATTGTGGGAGAGTGCTCCAACATCTTATGGATACAAATGGACTTCTGACTTTTCTGACAACCTGTTGTATGATCTGGGGGAATTGGCTAATCTGGCCGTGGTGTGTTAGTTTGATAAATCTAACAAACCCATATTCAAACATCTTGGAAAGCCAACTTGAGTTTCTTTCTTCTTCATCAGTCCCATCTTCTGATACATCATCTTCATAATTGATTATCAGCCCAGGGAAAGGATGCCGTTTCTCATAGGCTCTGTGGCTGCTTCCAAAATATTGTTCCCAAACAGATTGTGCTAGGGCACGTTCTACTTCTGTGTCAACATTACTATCAGTCTCACCGAAAACGGGGAAGTGGGTGGTGACCAGAATTCTGAAGTGTTCGCACCATTTATCAAATGATTCGAACATAGCCTTGCAACCAAAAATATTAGTTTGTATTTCTGGGGGCAAGTTGGCAATGGCACTTCTTAAGACAGTTTGAGCCTTAAGGCTAAACTTAGCATAATCAGTGCCCATGATAGTCGTATTATCCATTGAATGGATATCCTCTTTGCCAAAGAGTTGACTAGTAATGGATTCATTTCTTGCCTCAAGGTTGACTAGGTAGATTTCTAGGGCTTTGAGGGTTCTTTGAAAAAGGCCATTTCTGTTTAGGGTCCAAGCTGCTTGGAAGTTATCAAGGATAAATTTGATGGAAAATGGTAAATCTGTGAATGCACCTTCTTTCCATTGAGATTCGTCTGATAAAACTTCCTGCAAAACAACAGCCATATCACTACTGGAGTATGTCACCTCTGCCGGGACATAATCCTGAAGGGATGTCGATCCTCTTTGGTTTCCCTTAGAGGATGCGCCTTCATGCTTTACAAAAGGTTTTCCCGCTGGAAGCCTTTTGTCTTGAGGATAGCCCGGTGCCGGTGCTTTCCCCTTGTTCTTCTTCTTTGCCGAAGAAGTCAACTTTCGCCACATTGTTGTGGGATAAGATTTTTGTTTTTTTTCCTGCCAATAATGGATAACATGAATTTGCATGGTTTTATAAATATCTTTATCTAATGCATGACATGTTTTGGAGCAAATTTTCTTTTGTGATGATGTCTGGAATTGAATTGGGCCAAAAGAATCATCAGGAATGGGAGGAGTAAAAGAAACAAAAGAATCAAGGTTCTTGGCTTGATTGCGATTATCAGAATGGATAAGGTTGAGGGTTTTAGAAACTGAAACATTTTGGAGACTGACAATCTCACTCGGTTCAGGACTTCTGAGAAACTCAAACTTAACTGGTTGACCAAAAGGATGGGTAGTGATTCCTTCACTATCCGTGGTGAAAGGATACAACAGACACATAAAGGGATTTCCTAATATCACTCTATCTGTCATGTTTTTCACAAGAACAAATGTGGTTTTGAAACACGTATTGTCCTGGCATACATGGGCTTTGGGTAACTTGAATTCAATCTGCATTTTACCTCCACTAGCAGAAGTTAACCTTTCTCTGGTTTTTCTGAAGTATTTGGAGGGAATGATTCCTTCCTGAATGCAGTTAAGATCGGCGCCTGAATCCATTATATATATATATATATATATATTTAGTAAAGTGAATTTAATACAATTACATTTAGTGCTTGTAGGGCGTAGAAGCCCGAGGTAACAAATTAGGGGACATGGGGTATCCTGAGGAGACATATTGGTGACCCAAGGATTTCTTACATGTGTGAATGTGCGAGTAACCAAAGCATCCGAGGAGGCCCACCTAAGGTACCGTGTTTCTCTCTCTAAGCGAGTGGAAGGGAAAGCTTCAGGTAGAAGAGTGGTGTAAGACAAATATCCAAGGGAGAAAGCTTCCTTCTACTCTAGACCTCACTACCACATTGAATGCACTACATCTATTGATTTGGCCGTATTAATGAGGAAAAGACCACTGAACAGTGTTTCGTTAGCTAACAACACCTTCTACTTTCTCTAGCGTGCTCTAATGTGACAGGTATCTAAAAGAAAGGTCAGAAATCACATAAGTGGAAGGCTAGGATGCATTAGGCAGTGATATATATATACCAGCAACCCCCCAGTAGAAGGGGGTTAGAAAAAAATTGAGGAAAAAGACTGTAATACTTGCCCGAGCACTATTACTTGATTATTGAATATAAGTGTCCTCGGACGTTTCCCGAGGAAGGATCAAAACAAAAATCTTTTGTGTTTGTGTACATTCTGTTCATTAACTCTCACTAATCATACTAAGCAGCAAGATTACTTGATACCTGACCCCACACTCTATAAATTTTATTCTAAAATGCTGGTTAAGTTCATTTCTCATTCAATCCGTGGAACTAGTTCGAAACTTGATCCTTACAGTGCTCTTAAAGAACCCCTCAAAGAGTCGAAGTTACTCATTCGCAATGGAAATTGGAGTCTTTGTTTTTTAATTTTCGAAAGGAAACACAAAAGTATTCTTTATCAAATAGTCGCTAAAATTTAATAAAATTATTACAATTAAATTCAGTATGCAACAAAGACTTATGCACGCCACACGACTTTCCAAACTAGCTCGTCAATTGCCATTACTCACGTACGGATTGATCTATTTTTTTACTTTGTAACAAAGTCGTGTCCTGTGGCAGTGGCATGCATAAGTTAAACGTCGTTCCAAGAAAGAAGCATCCAATTCCAGCAAAGAAGAAAGAAACACAAGAACGGCAAAACTCAGCCTACTACTATTACTTGGACGACTTTCCAAACTAGCTCGTCAATTGCCATTACTCACGTACGAATTGATCTATTTTTTTACTTTGTAACAAAGTCGTGTCCTGTGGCAGTGGCATGCATAAGTTAAACGTCGTTCCAAGAAAGAAGCATCCAATTCCAGCAAAGAAGAAAGAAACACAAGAACGGCAAAACTCAGCCTACTACTATTACTTGGACTACACATCTTCTTCACCCCTTCTCTCTCTTGTCCTGAATATATATAAAAAACAAGCCTTTCTCAACTATAAAGTCTCTCATAAATTCTACTAGTACTACGTGCTGCTACTTCTTCATCAGAAGGCCAGCGTATTCCTTTGTTTGAAAATTGGAATTCAAACTCAGATTATTGCAAGCTAGGGGAGGGTCAATCATAGTTCTAGCCTTGGTTCAAGGACTGTGATTGCCCGACCAGCTGCCTCGGGAGCACAGTGTTGACTTCCAACATCTTGACACTGCTCTTTCATATTAGAAGCTTGACGCACCTCAATGTGTCTAAAAACAAAAATAAAAGGAGAATTGCCCATTAAGTGACGGCTTCGCTAATCTGACCGAATTAATTTATCTTGATTTGGGGTCGAATGACTTTTTTGGCTCCATTCCCTCTCGACTTTTTCAGTTGAGATACCTTCAATATCCTGAGATGAGTAGCAACTATTTTCCATGACATCCCTAAAGAGATAGGGAATAAGACAGAGTTGCGGCATCTTGAATTTTTGGAGTACTTGAGTGAGAACCAATTAACGAGAAGGAATGTTCCCACAATGGCTTGCTGAAATAGAAAGTTCAATTAACATATAACTTTGTCAGATAACAATCTCACAAATTATCTCCCTTCTTTCCTCTTCAACTCTATAAATTTAGGTATTCTTTCCCTGTTTGGGAACAACTTTTATGGGCAACTACCAAGATAATGCCACCTATCTTCTGTATATATGCTGGATGACAACAATTTTTTAGGGAAGATTCCTGAATCCATGTCCAAACTTCGCACCCTCTTGTTATTGGACTTGTCCAAAAACAAATTTTCTGGCTACAATTTACCAGATTTTAGCTCTAAAAATTGGCCCCAAGTCATTGATTTATCTTCAAATGGATTCTCATTATGAAAAAATAAAAATTTCCTGGCATCATGTACGCACTACAAAAAACGTAGCTATAGCTAACCTATAGATTTAAACTACGGCCGCGTTTGTAAGTGCTTTTACATACATTTTTTTGGATAAGGCCTATAGTTGCATTTAAAAAATGCGGCTATGGGTTAGCTATAACAGCGTTTTTAAAACGAGGCTATAGCTAATCTATAGCCGCGTTCAACAATGTGGTTATAGGTCCAGCCGAATAATATATTTTTTTTTAAAGAATGACCTATAGCCGCATTTAAAAAACATAGCTATAGCTAACCTATAGCTGTGTTTTTAAAATGCGGCTATAGGTTAAGTCTATAGCCGTGTTCATAAAACGTGGCTATATGTAACACCAAAAAAAAAAAAAAACACTTTCATTTTCTTTCTTTTCCCACGTACCCCCACACTTTCCCACCTACCTTCACTTTCATCTTTTTTTTTTCAAGTCATGCTTGGTTCAGTGGTTCTTTTTTTTTTTTTTTTTTTCCATCATCTCAAGCACACTGATTTGAAGCAATGCCGCTGACCCACCCACGCCGATGCCATCCACGCCGGTTAGTCCATTCCCTCCCTCTTTTCCTCCCCTTATCTCTCTCTTTGCTTTTTTGTGTTTTTTTGTCTATAGATCTAGTGTTTTTGTTTTTTATTTTTTGTTTATTTTTTGTTATTTTATGTTTGGTTAGTAAGAAAATGGAGGAAATGCTGAAAATTTTGAATGAAGTGGATATTCTAGCAATATTTGTGTCTATGTCTTGATTTGGATTTGAGTTTTGATTTTGAATTTTTTGGATTTGTGCTTGAATTTGTGCTATTGTGTTGTTGATATTGTGCTTATGTTTAAATGGGTTTGTGTTCTTGAACTTGTTCTTTTGTGTTTCTGAGCTTGTACTTTTGTGTTCCTTGAAAGGATTTGGTGTTGGATTTGGGTTGGTTTTGTTGAATGAGAGGAGATTCATGGGTTTGTGTTCTTGTATTTTGGAGGACGTTGTGTTTGTATTCTGAGTATGTTGTGTTTGATTTTGAATTTTCTGGGTTTGTGTTTGACTTTGACTTTTTTGGGTTTGTGTTTAATTTTGAATTTTTGGGGGAATAAAAAAACCCAGATTTAAAAAAAAAAAAAAAAAAAAAAAAAAAAAAAAAAAAACCTATAGCCGCATTTCAAAAATGCAGCTATAGGAGGCTTTAGTTGCATTTTTAAAATGCAGCCAAAACTGTACCTATAGCTGCGTTTTTAAAATGCAACCCAAACATGGTCTATAGCTGTGTTTAAAAAAACGCGACTATAGACCTATTGGACCTATAGTCACAGTGAATAGGTCGTGCGTGTAAACGCGGCTATAGAAAACATAGTTATAAACCAAAAGGGGCTATAGCTGCATTTTTAGGCTCTATGGCTGCGTTTTAGAAAAGTGGCTATAGCCCTCGTTTTTTGTAGTAACATGTAAAAACCTAATTAAATATTACTAGTCGCTAACCCGTGTGATGCACAGGAAAATTTTGAATGTATTGTTTTACTAATTTCTTCCCAATGCAATTATTGAAATAAATTTGCAGCATTTTCACAGTGATCAAACATTTTTCTATTTCAGCACTTTTGTTGTATCCATATAGAGAATAGCACTAAAAAATTATTAAACCCATCTCGAAGCCTATAATTCTCAAAGTTAAAAGAGAGTCCTAAATTTCGTTTAATTCCATTAACTGCTTAAGTCAATATGCACACTGGTATGAATAAAAAAAATGAATTGCATCTGTGTCTATTTAATTAGCAACCATATATCTGTTATAGCAATTAAGGTGATTTATAAATTTCAACCAGTTTGTTTTGTAACACTTTTTTTTTTGTTTTTTTGTTTTTTTTTTTTGTTGTTGAGATATATACTTGATTGAATAACTTTTATTCAGAAGTAAAAAACCATATACAAAGGTAAAGACTTGGGCACACTGCCTCGACAAGTTCGTTAGCCATACAAATTAGTAAGAAAAAACATACAAGGCTTCCCTTTGAACCAACAAAACAATGAAGACCCTTCTGAATTTGCTTGAGTGGCCGAGAGCATCTGATATGTCACCAGCAATGCTAGAGCTACATCCAAAATGACTTTAGGTTGTGTTTGAGCTTTCTCAAAGTATGCTTTGTTTCTTGCATTCCAAATTGCCCAAGTCGTTTTGGCCCACAGTTCCAGCTCCTTTTTTGTTTTGTAACACCTAATTTACTGTAATTAGTTAAAATCTTAAGAAGATTCAATAGAAAGTAGGAACACATTGATATCACTTTAGTCATTAAAAAAAAGTCTCAAATGATGACAATTATAAAAGAAAATTCTTCTCAATGAGTTTATAATCAGACATATCTATCGTACAAGCAAGCATATATGATGTCTTAGAAATAAAATTGATAGCCTTCTTCATGGACATACAAGGCCCCAAATTTTTGGGTTTTACATGTTGCCAAAAAAATAAACATTCTTAAGGAATATTACAGAGACAAATCATTATGATCTTTTGCAATTCAGAATCATTTGGAAATGATTTTTTTTTTTTTTACATTAAATTTAAAAAACATAAAATTATACATAGACATATTGGATATTGTACTTCATGCGAATATCTAACAATTTCACTAATACAAATCTGTAAAAAAAAAAAAAAAAAAAAAAAAAGCATGTTGTGTTATCATACAACCACAATTGAATTGAAAGATAGTCAAATTAGCATGTTGTGTCCCAAGAGTCAGGATATCACACAATAATTGGGTATCTAAGAATTGTTTAAATATTGGACTAATGCATTCGTATCAATCTTTGCCAAAAAAATATGAAGTATCTAGAATATGCATTATGGAGTAGAAAAATGTAGTTATAATACATTTGAATTCACCAACAATTATCATTTGAATAATTGCGCTAACTCTATAGTTTTTATTTATTTATTTCATGTACTATATGCATAGATGTCTAAAAATATGGTAGGGGAGTAAATCAAAAACTAAAATGGGATGATGAAGCTCATTTGACAATCCCAACTCTTTTTTACAAATCAAATAGAAGTAGCAAATTAAAAGGAAGCAAATTGCGTGATGCTGATCTTGCCTATTTATCCATCTTTGGGTGTTTAGAACTTTTCTCTACACCTACACATCAATCATTATGATTAACCTATCACTGATTGTAAATGTAATTGGTAAAAATCTAACAGCCCAAGAGGATTTAACCATATGCCAAAAGAGTAACTTTGGTTCCACCCATGGGCAGCTTTACTATGTTTAACCCAATTGTAGTGTTTTTCTAATATCCTAGAACTTTTTAAGAACGCAGGCTAATCCAATAAGTTTTTCATATAAATTTAACCCAACATGAGATCAAAACTCTAACAGTGCTTACAAATCAAGAGGCGCAAAACCAAAGTCTTATAAGTTTAATTTATAAAACCAAAATCAACAAAATTAAATCTCAATACAAACCATGACAGAGCAAATAATACCGAAAGTAAATCTCAACATACATGTAATATTTAGAAATGAGTTCAAGGCTTACATATGAAGGTTTGGAATGTATGTTCCTTCCATGTCATTGCACACCACAGCTACCTTCTCAAGCAGAACATTTTGTCCACTATTTTCTAAAGACCTGCTTCAAAAATTGTCACAAAATTAGGCTTAAAACCTGATGATAAACTCCTTAGTCTATAA
Organism: Quercus aquifolioides; assembly: GCA_019022515.1. Lineage (NCBI taxonomy): Eukaryota > Viridiplantae > Streptophyta > Magnoliopsida > Fagales > Fagaceae > Quercus > Quercus aquifolioides. The sequence goes on along the minus strand of CM032328.1, from coordinate 86,552,559 downwards.
ATTCAAATATACAGTTGCCCCAAAAATCAACAGGAGGGAAAAGAATTGCACACACACACACACACACACACACAAAAATAGGGCAGACATACTTCACATCTGGCTAGCATTTTTCTGAAGCTGATCACTCATAATTAGACTTTGCTTTACAATTTGGGCAATAGTAATCTACATTCTCTAGATCCCTTGAACCATACACAAGTCAATGAGTAAACACATATATGACAGGAATAGAAATTAACATCACAATTCATAAATCAAGTATATTAAGCACACCTTGAAAAGCCTACTGGAAATATTCTCACACTCAGCATGCACCCAAACATTACAACCATCACAACACACCTGATCAACATCTCTGAATTCATTGAATTGTTTTTTAAAAGGAAAAAGAATAGGAAAAATTATAAACCTAATTCAGATTTGCAGGTAATCTCACCCAATTACCGAAAAAGAATGGTCTGATATTGAGGCTAGGAAGAAGAATCTAAAAATTAGAAGAACAAAAACAGAGATCGAAATTCCACTGTGCTCCAGAAATTTTATGCTAAAAATTCTAGAAATTTTCAATCAATGCAAACAAATAAAAAGAGGAATAAACTACAAAATTTTTACTAATATATTGTTGTGGCAAAGTTTCTGAGAAATAGTTTGGTACAAATCAATTGATGAATGAAATAAAACCACTCACTATCTCTAAAAAATCATAATTTTTCAACCAACACAAACAAACCCACATTGCTCCTTTTAAAGAACTTGACGTACGAAACAAAAAATTGGTTTACAGAAAGTAATTCAAAATAGTGTGCAGTGCAAATTTTTGAGACATTTTATCAAACACACATCATGCATTATTGTTGCAACCATTCCTTGCATATAATGTGATCAAAGAACTACATTGCTGCCAGAAGAACTACCTAGAATTTCAACAATAATAGAATACCATAATACCTCCAAAACATAATCAAATAACAACAATAATCGACTCTAATCAAGAGTATAGTCGAAACAGCAACACAATAGTTACAGTTCCAAAGCCACAAAAAAAAAAAAAAAAAAAAGAGCGCCGTTTCCAATTCTCTGAAAGAAAAAAAAATACAACGTTTTGAACTCTTGGGTAGCACATAAACCAAAAGTCACCTCTTTTCATGTTTTAATAAAACAATTCATCAACAGCAACATAAATCTATAATATAAAGAGCTAGAATTTCCCAATTCAATATAATTGAAGAAAGAAAACTTTGGATTTGAAGTGCAACCGTAGGTCAGCCTTTCAGGCCATCAAGAATTCTAGCTTCTTCATCATTGTACCAGGTTCCTTTCCTTGGGTTGTCATATGGAGAGTAAGGTGAGCTCTGAGAGGTAAAGATGATGGATCAATCGTTTCCCAACATATCTGATAAGCTCTTCCTTCTTTCTCATCCTAAGTTTTGGATTTTGATTTTGGATTTTTGGGGGAAGGAGAAGGTTTTGATTTTTGGAGAGAAAGAGGGTTTCTAAGGAGAGAGAGGAATGGCCGTATATGTTGCCCGTGGTTTTGATTAGAATTTAGGTTTTTGTATTATCGAGTTTTAGAAAGAAAAAAAAAATTAGAATTTTTTTTTTAAATAATGCTGACGTGGAAAATTGTGGGAGTTTCAGAGGTTTCGGTTTTATATATATACTAGCGTTTAACCCGCGCAATGGGGTCATTTGAAATCTCATAAGTAGAAGAGAAATTTGGCTAATAAAATCAATTTTTAAAGAAAAAATTTGTTTCGAAGTGTGTAAGAAATTATTGCTATGCATTCTAAAGATTCTCAGTCATCACAACCCAAACTTTGGTGGTATTTACGAAGAATCCTGACAAATTACATTGAAATAAAACAAACATACCTTTTTCCTAAGATAGATTTTTAGAATTATAATTTAGCATTAGATTAAAGTTTATTCTAGATTTTCCACCTTATCAATTTCATATTGTTTTCCTTACATAGGCCTAAAGCAAATTTGAGAGAAGTCAGGCTGGATAAATATTTTGTAAATTTCCAAAACTACTATCTTTCAAGTTAAAAACATGAGTTTCATTTTGATCATTGAAGAAAATGCAATTTCTTTTATACCCAGTAAACTCTTCAGCCAAAATCGATAAACAACAATCACTTTCAGAAACTGAAAATTAAATTGAATTCTGTGTTACACATTCTCTTTCTATTTCTTTGCTTTAAATTTAGGTCTCCAAAAAAAAATTATTGGAACCCAATCCACCATTCTTATTGATCTATATAACAAAAAAAGTAAATCACAAATCACCCAAAACAAAAGTTCAATCACCCAAGTTTTTTTCCAACTCCGATTAAAAATCTTATCAGATTAATATGGAATTAAAAAGAGTTGAAGTCAAATGGATAAGAATGATAATTAGGCTGTCCTAACTTGTCAGCTTTATTCAGCAATGTTTCTTGAGAACACCTGGTGAATGTTCTAAAGCTGTCTTAACAGAGGTAATTCAAACAATAATTACATAATGGATAGAAAGAAAATGCAGTGGTGAGAAATTTCAGGAAAAAAATTTATTTGAAGTAAAAAAAGAGTATGCTGACCTTTAATTAATAATGTTGCTGAGAAGAGATGAGGTAGTGCAGCAAATAATATGGCAGTCACAGTAACTTAACAGTACATTTAGGTTACTCTTCTAAAAATTAATAATAATAAATAACAATACAAATAAATACATAAAGATTCATAGAGTAAGGTAATATATCCAGTTGTTTGTCTTGCTTGTAAGAGTATATTATTTATAAAATAGATTGAAATACATTAGGCTTCAATTTTTTTTTTCTTTAATGACCAGGTCTTCCATCTTCAGTACTTATAGGAGCAGTTAATTCAGGTCTTTCAACATATGTTTCTCCTATTTCTATTTTTTGATTGGCTATATACTTGTCCGTCCTTGATTTTTTTACAATTTCCTCTGTCGTGTCCTGCAATAATTTTCAATCTTATGTATCAGTTAGAGTAATGTTCAAATCATATGGTAAGTAAAGTGAAGTAAGCATGCTTCAATTACCTGATGTTCTTCAACTTTACGTGTGTCATGTTGCTTATGTGAAATTTCCGTCTCCAAAATCTTCGAAACCATGTAATTTTCTTTTACATACTTCAAATTGTATTCATCAAGATGCAGTTGAAACAAATATTCATTCCCAATTATTTTCTGAATCTCTTTTGGTAAAATATTCTCATCTAATTTCAAAATCTATATGAACAAAGTATCATACAATTAGCAAAATATGTATACTTCAATTTTCAGATAATAAAGATTAGGGCTGATATATATATATATATATATATATATATATATGAAATTACCTCTTCTTGCATCTCTGCAAGTTCTTTTGCAGTTTTAGATATAATTTTCTCAGCTCCTTTGTCAAACAATATGAATGTGGTTGAACCGGTCTCATCTTGTACTTGGACTTGTATTCTATAGTTATTTTAGATACAAATTTGTTAGTAGAATATTATATATATTTTGTGTGTTTGTGAATTTACAAATAATTTTTTCTTTCATTACCTTGGAACTGCAAACTTTGGCTCATTTTTACAATGTTCACACCATAGAACTCCTTTGACTTGTCTCACTTTTGTCTTGCATATAAGACATGCAACATAATACCATCCATATTTGTTGTTGATATTAATGATTTTGGCATTGCATGTTACCAATAAGTCCTATAATACAAAGTTTGGTTAGTTTATAAAATTATACCTTATTACAAAACACATAAACAATTACCAATTACGATAAATTCATAATATAAAAGTGTAGTTAATACCTTTGTCTCTGAGTTCCATTTCAAGTCCTTTATTTCAGCAACTGTTTTTTTATTATGTAAGGCAAATTCTCCATCTTGTACTTTAGATAGTCCCTTTGCTAGTATTTCTTTTACGTTTATGTCCATTGTGGAGTTCAAACTGAAATAAACATGTCTTCTCAAAAATACCTGCTGGACTCTTTTTTTAACTTCTATAGCATCTGTTTTATACAATTTTATGCTATTTATCATTTAAGAAGTATCACAAAGTAGGTACACACTTGAAAAGGAAAAGTGTAATAGTAGTTACTTGTTTCTAATTTCTGCAACTTCTGGAATGTCTAAATTGACATATAGCTTTGTTGCAAAAGTGGATGATAACTGATAGTCACCTACAAAACATTTGTAAAACTTTATAAGCATTATAGATACATAAATGTTATGTATTTGATAAATGAGTCAATCAATTGTTACCTCTGAAAGTTTTCACAATAGTTGAAGTGACTATTACAATGAATGGCCCTTTATTTGTTTTGTATCATCTATTTGTTGTGCAGTATTTCCCCACAAAGCTGTTTGAATTGATTTGTTCTTGAAGTTGTTTATATGTAAGTTTGAGTTATTTAAAAATTAAAATATATGAGTTTAAAAAAATGTACATATATCTTACTCTTCTAACAATAGTTGAATGTTTCTTATCTTTGTTGGACACCCTCTTGTTTTGATCTCCTCAATGGCTCCAATGTAGTCCAATATGCCAATCACATCTGGTAAGAACATATTTTTTTTTTAAATAAGAGTCAGTATTAAGATATGAATTGCATTATTTTTTAGCTTTGTAAAAGTAGGTGCTTTGCTTGTAGAACAATTAAAATTACCAGTCAAGTAAGTAGTGTCATAGCAACGGGAAGCTATTGTTCCATAATCAGCAAATTCAAATTGGGATTGAGGTAGTGAATGATCAAATCCGCTGAATTTTGAGACTAAAGTTGTTGAATTGAAAAGTATTTTAAGTTCATTATGTATAGGACGATAGTTCCATTTATTTTCTTCAACTAAAAAATTTGTAATTGTGTATATGCTCCCTTCATTTAGTTGTGGACAATATCTTTGAGCAAGATTCTTTCTGATGCTTGCATGTATCAATGTTCCCTACAAACATTTCAAATGAATTATCCCTTAATCAATAAGAGCAGTACATAACAACCAATTTACATTGACTGGTTGCAAGTTTTAATAAAATAATATTAGTAAAATTTATTCTAAAAGGAAATCAATTATAAATTTACCTCTTTGTCAACCAATATCATATTGAGGCTGATCAGATCATGGTTGTTTGCTATATTAATTGCATCCTACATTCGTAAAACTCTAACTTTGACTTTTGAGTTATCTTTGTCCCTCGATATCTGTCCCTCGATATCTGCTTCAGAGTTGTGTACTCCATATCCATTTGAATTTGCATTATCTACACAATTTAAACATCAGTAAAATTTATATATAATTATGGAGTAAAATCTATCATTTGCAGTATAAGTGACAATCTAACTTACGTTTTTTTTCTTCATTTATGTTCTTATACCAATGACATACATGTCAATTTAATCCAAAATAAAGTTTTAATTGAATCAAAATAATGATGACATAAACAGAAAAAAAAAAAATTAGGCTATTTCAATGTTTCAGTTTGATTTACGTAATAAAAATCTGTAAAACAAAAACAATATTTAATCAATACAACAATGGAACAAAAAGATCTCAAGAAATTGAAAAAATAAATGGAAAAATAGAGAAAAAGTTATCCAAACCTAATACTTATTGAGTAATGCAACAAAACAGAATTTAATATACAGTAAATAATTCTAGGGAAACCATAATTTTAGTTGGAAAACCATCAACAAATCTATACTCCTCAGTATTCGACAAAACATAAAGACAATCGGAAAAGAAAAGTGAAATCCTAACAAAAATTTGTTAAATGAAAAAAAAAAAAAAAAAAGGAGAGAGAAAATTATAACTCATGTTTTTCAATAGAGATAAAAGAAGAACCCTAGAAAATTAAACTCAATAGAGGGAAAATGATCTGTGAGCAGTTATAAACAATTGGGAGCGGCAATTGAATAGAAAAAAAAAAAACATGCTCACCTTCTTAATAGTCTGTTGTTGCAGAGAAGGTTTCTGAATAGTTTGCTGTTGCGGTGAAGGAATGGCGGTTGAAACAATTGAAGGAGGGATTCTCTATTTATGTTTGTGTGTTTGGCCGAATAAGTGTACTGCTTGAAGATTTTATGTTGTCGCACCACTTGGATGGGTGATTCATCAACTTTGGGCTTGATCAATTTTTCCCGATGGGCCCAATTGTGGTTCTCATCCGAGGCTTACTTTACTTCAGTAAAAGAAAGTGTATCATACAATCAATGACATATTTTTCCCATGAGTGAGGCTGGGCTTGGGATTGGCTTTTATTGTATATGATTTTTCCACATAACTCCATAGGTCTCATGGTTGTTAGATGAAATGGATTGGGCTTTTTTAACTTAAGGTATGGGCCTACCCATATAAGAATTTGGGAATTGATATAAACCCACAATAAGAATTTATTTGAAACTTTAATTATGAGATTTATGTGTATTTGGCAATTGTCTGATTTGGGAATATGCAATGGTCTTATTGAATGTAATTTTTGTGATTTCTAATCTTTAAATGTCATCCAAACTTCTTCTCAAAAAAAAAAATAAATAAATAAATAAATCCAAACTGACAGAAGAAAGTATATGAGAAAGTAAATATATGCAAATAATTTAAGGTAAATATTTGAAGTGAATATTTTATATTTAAATTCTTAGTTAAATAAATTTAATTAAATAAGTATGTAGCTAATGTATTAAAAATTAAAAGTTTTAAAATAGTTAAAAAGCTTAAAGTTGAAAGTTAAAAGCTATTCCAATAATCTTAAGTTAGCTAGCGTTTATCGGGGTCAGGACCTTCGGGTTTTAGAAAAGTTTTATTTTTTATTTTTATTTTTTTTATTTTATATTGTGTTGATGTGGAAAATTGTGAAAACTTCATAGGCTTCGGTCGCACAATGCGCGGGATCATTTAATGAGTAAGAAAAAAATCAACTTAATATATTATACTTATTTTGATGGTAAAATATGGAAGGGAGTGGATGGTTAGTTGTTTAGATAATGATGTTATTGTGCTGGTGTTCTTCTAAAAGACAGTATTTTACATTGAGATTTTCTCAAAATTAGTACTCTTCTTCTTACTACTAAATTTGAGATCTAATCCATTCAAGCAATATTGTATTACTTCTATGCTCTTCAATTTTTACTGAAACTTGTTTTCATAGTTCAAATTTAAACAATCACAGCAAAAAAAATTCTACTATTAGTAAAATTGGTGTATTCACAAATTACAATTTCATGTGAAGTATATATATCCACTTGTGGGGCCTGACAATCTGGCGACTCCGGCCCATCTTATATCCGGCCCAAGGCCCATGCCGAGGAGGAAGAACAGTCCGAGGAAGGAGTGTGAAGGCCTTAATGGCCAGGAACCTTGCCGAGGACGATCCTGCCGAGACCAACACGTCAGCCGTAGCAGCACGGCAGGGGAACACGCCCAGGATAAGTTGTCACCTCCACACTAAATGCGCTCACCTAACCCCCCAGCCGCATTAATGGAGACGTGACTTCTGGACAGGGTTGCCTTGGTTGCCGCAACTCACAGGGGTGCTGGGAAAGTGGCTGATGGGACGGGCAGTCAGAAGGAGGAAGCATGGATGATCAACAGGTGGAAGATAGAGGTTAAAGGGGAGGACTATATATAAGAAGGAAAAAGATCAGAAAAGGGGGGATGGATCCCCGGGAGAAAGGCCATCGCAAAGCTCCTCGGACAGGTGCCGAGGACAGACTTCGGAGCACAATCTCGGTGAACCAGCCTCCGGCTCCGCCAAACGGAACGACTGGACGTTGCCTGCTTGTTAGGGCCTAGTTCTTTAACCCATTCTCTACAAATTCATTGTACCGGGCTAACTGGGCTTGAGTCCACTCTCTCAATAGCAGAAGTGCTCAAACCCGGACCCTACAATTGGCGCCGTCTGTGGGAAGAACTTGTGCACTAGCAGGCGCAACGGATGATCGTTCCTAGATGGCTAGTTTGCGGAAGGATAACAATGGCGCGTTTGCACAAAAATAAAAACGATTGCAGAAAAGCAAAAGATTCAAAGAGAATGAAAAGAGAACAAACATCACGGCATTTTATTAAGCGAAAAGCAAATACAAGATACAAACAGAGGCTCAGACAGGCTTGTTTTAAAGCTAACTATACAAACAGAGGCCCAGACGGACTTGTCCTAGAGCTAACCCTAAAAGAGAGGGGGCTGAGGCAGGCTTGCTTCAAAGCTACCAACAACCCCCGGGCCGGTATGGATGGCACCGGCGAGAAGAGAGGAGCAGATGCAAAGGCGCCGGATGACCCCGCCCCATGGTGTTCTCTCGATGCTCCCCCAGCCGCACAATGCTTGAACATTGGAGGCGGCAACACTCGGGCACCAAGCGTGACGTAATCTCGCAAGCCTCCACCGGCAGATAAGCTGGGAGCGAGGCACCACCAGCTTGAAGGGCAGGCATGAACGCGCGCCGGAGAAGGACGTTATGTACTTCATGGACCTCCCTCCTAACCGCCAGGCACGATACCACCAGGATGACGCCCAAACCTTTCCGCGCCGGAAGCCTGACGCGAACCACAACCGCAGCAGTTCTCAACTGAGGGAGGAGGACCCTGATCTTGCTTGCCTCCGCCCTCGTACAGGGCCGCCCCATTCCGCCAAGCTCTGACCGCAATCCCGACAAGGTCATTGAAGGGGCTTAGAGGGTGGGAGAGTCATGCTCCCTGTTTGGTCGGAGGATTTGTGAGGTGAGGAAGGATGATTCCCCCAGAAGGCCTTTTATAGAGGGCGAAGGCTGGTGGAAATTGGTCCAACCAGAACTCGAAGGAAGAGTCATCAACGACATTAATCCTGGCCAAATTCCAAGGAGGCCTACAGCCGCTGGATCTGCATTAATCCACGAGGATATTAATGAGGGCGCGCCTCGCGCACCGAAGCGTCAAGCGCAGAACACGAACAGTCAGGGGACGCCTCGTAATCGAAGAAGGCGGAAGGTGCGAGCGAAGAAGGGGCTGCTGCCACGCGTGAGGACAGAAACCCGAGCCACCACTGCCCAAGGCAGCTCGGGGTCAAGAATCCAGTCCGACGAATAGCCCATCCTCGGTGAAGCAAAGCTGAGGCTGCCACCACACAAAAAACAAACCCCCCCCCCCCGACGACTAGGGCAAATCCCTTCACTCCAAGCAAGGAGTACCTGGGTACTAGACTGAGCCAGGGTCTCCCGTGGTCCTCGGACCCAAACCTGCGGCGAAACTAGTTACTTACAGAAGAACACCTGGGTATTAGACTGAGCCAGGGTCTTTCGTGGTCCTCGGACCCAAACCTGCGGCGGAACAAGTTACTTACAGAAGAACACCTGGGTACTAGACTGAGCCAGGGTCTCCCGCGGTCCTCGGACCCAAACCTGCGGCGAAACTAGTTACTTACAGAAGAACACCTGGGTACTAGATGGAACCAAGGTCTTGCATGGTCCAAGGACTCAAACCTATGGGGAAACTAGCTACTTACAGAAGAAAACAAGCGTTAGACTGAACCAAGGTCTTGCATGGTTCTTGGACTCAAGCCTCTGGGAAAACTAACCACAGCAAGAACACTTGGGTACTAGACAGAACCAAGGTCTTTCATGGTCCAAGGACTCAAACCTATGGGGAAACTAGCTACTTACAGAAGAAAACAAGCGTTAGACTGAACCAAGACCTTGCATGGTCCTCGGACTCAAGCCTCTGGGAAAACTAACCACAGCAAGGAGTACCTGGGTACTAGACAGAACCAAAGTCTTGCATGGTCCAAGGACTCAAACCTATGGGGAAACTAGCTACTTACAGAAGAAAACAAGCGTTAGACTGAACCAAGGTCTTGCATGGTCCTCGGACTCAAGCCTCTGGGAAAACTAACCACGGCAAGGAGTACCTGGGTACTAGACAGAACCAAGGTCTTGCATGGTCCAAGGACTCAAACCTATGGGGAAACTAGCTACTTACAGAAGAAAACAAGCGTTAGACTGAACCAAGGCCTTGCATGGTCCTCAGACTCAAGCCTCTGGGAAAACTAACCACAGCAAGGAGTACCTGTGTACTAGACAGAACCAAGGTCTTGCATGGTCCAAGGACTCAAACCTATGGGGAAACTAGCTACTTACAGAAGAAAACAAGCGTTAGACTGAACCAAGGCCTTGCATGGTCCTCGGACTCAAGCCTCTGGGAAAACTAACCACAGCAAGGAGTACTTGGGTACTAGACAAAACCAAGGTCTTGCATGGTCCAAGGACTCAAACCTATGGGGAAACTAGCTACTTACAGAAGAAAACAAGCGTTAGACTGAACCAAGGCCTTGTATGGTCCTCGGACTCAAGCCTCTGGGAAAACTAACCACAGCAAGGAGTACCTGGGTACTAGACAGAACCAAGGTCTTGCATGGTCCAAAGACTCAAACCTATTGGGAAACTAGCTATTTATAGAAGAAAACAAGTGTTAGACTGAACCAAGGCCTTGCATGGTCCTCGGACTCAAGCCTTCAGGGAAACTAGCTACTTACAGAAGAACAAAAGCGTCAGATAGAACTCAGGTGGGCATGGTCCTCGGACTCAAACTTGTAGAAAAGTCGATTGCTTCACGAGACCAAGTCCCAGACGCAACTAAGGTATCGAGCAAAACATTAAAGTACAACGAATGAAAGGAAACACCATCCAAGGAGCTAAAAACAAACAAACTGAGTATATTATAAAAAGAAAACATATGGTTTCGTTACAATGTCGCCAAGACAGAAGGCGAAATAAAAAAGAAAAAGAAAAGAACAACAATAAAACAAAGAGAAACGACAACAAAATCAGAATAGCCCAGGCCATCAGAATAGGATAGCCTGACAAGGTGTCCTACTCCCCCAACTCGGTAGACAGGTTGTCCTGAAAAGTCTGCTGGAGGGCTTCTACGGGTACCTCGGGACTTTGGCTCGAAGGGGCTACTTTTGAAGACCCTTCCTCAGTAGAGGGAATCTGGGGGGCGACAAGTGTGGCTTGGGAGTCAACAGGAGGCTTCACCACATCTCAAGGCACCTCTTGACTACCAGCTCCTACCCCCTCTAATGCTCCATGGGGCTCAGCCCCCTCAACAAGCTTATCAGCTGGAGTAGAATCCTCGGCGGCATTGGTCTAGCCCTCATCTGTCGCTTGTAAGGCGAAGCCAGCCTCGGGAGCAACGGAGGCAACCTCTCGGATAGCAGAAGGGTAATACACCCTCTCGGCCCTCCTAAGGTCAGACGAGGCCTCGACCCCCGCCTGGTTGAGAGCTTCTTCCCAAGTCTCGGAGCAGAAACGCTTGCACACCTCAGGGATTTGAGCCTTAAGGGCAGCCTCAGCCTTAGCCATCCCCTCAGAAAAGGCCTCTTCTTCCGCTTCCTCTACGGAGCGCTCGACATCTTCTCTTGCAAACACGACCTCATCTTCAACCTTCACAGCCTCGTCCCTAGTGTACTCGGCAATGCCTCTTGCCACCACGGCCTCGGCCAGCTCCTTCTTGAGGTCGGTAATACCCCCTTGGGCAACCTGCAGCTAACCCTCGACATCTCGCAGGCGCCCTGTTTGGTCCTCGGCATGCTTCACGGCGCCGGCCAGGTCGGACGCTGCCTTGTCTCTAGCCCTCGTCATCTCCTCCAAACTCTCCAATGCCTTCTTGAGATCCGCCTCAGATCTCTTAAGAGTACTCGCAGCGGTCAAGTACTTATTGCGTTCCTTATCCAGAGCCTTACCCTGGTTGTCGGCCTCCTCGTCCAGCCTAAAGGCTGCCTGGATAGCCTGCAAACCAAAACAAAAGCACCGTAAGATAAGTACTAAGCAGTAAAATTCAAACGGTGGAACAAATGTCAGAAGTCTTACCATGCCCAAGTACCTCTTGAGGTTGCGGGCCACTTCTTGCCTCCTCATGCCCCCCAGCTCAGCCATGTCGACGGAGAGGAGAAGGGACCTCTCCAGGGCGTCGACTACGTGAGCCCCCTCGCCCCCTCAGAAGTCCCTAAGAGTAGCGTCGTCCATCAGAGGCTTCCCGTGAAGCATAGCAACCGGCAGCCAAGCCTGGGGCTCGATCACCTGCATAGCCTCTTTCCCTTTGTCCTGACCACCAATCCTCAGCTGTTTAGAGGGTCGTCGGGCTTCACCTTCCTCCTGGAAGGGATGAGATTTCCCCCCATCTACTGGGTCTTTGTCTTTGGAGGACGTCTTCCTCTTTGGATCGGAGGACTCGAGCCGAGGATCCGAGGTGGGCAGAATGGTAGACGATCTGGTCTATGCAGGTAAAGGCTTAGGCAGGGCAGGAGGAAGCTTGGGTGTGGATGAAGGAGGCTTGGGTTGTGACTCCCTCGGCGTGCTTTTCCCCGTCCTGGCCTCAAGCAAATCAAGTAGGTTGGTTTGGGGTTGTCTCCAGGAACCCATTTCGGCTTGAATATCAGCCCTCGGAGGCAGAAGATCGGCTTCAGACAGTTGGGGATCCCCCAAGTCACCGGATGGATCCTCGGACAGATAGCCTTGTTCGAATGCAGCAAATTCGTCCTCGGACGAGCCTAGATCCACTACTTCTCCCTCTTTTTCCGAACCCTCTCCCTCGGCCTCCGCAGCTTGATGGGACGAGGAAGAACCAGCCAATGGGATGCCCTTCGAAATGGATGATCCCTCAGAAAATGAAAACCCGTGCTCCACCACAGTGATTTGTCTAAGCCGAGGGTCACGTGCTTCGGGATTGGAAACACCTTCTGGGCCGGATCGCACCCGAGGATCTTGTGAGCAGCCTTGACTTGATTGTCACCCTCGTTCACAAAAGCCTCCGACCTAAGCACGAATTGCAGATCCTCCTTGTTGACCAGGCTAAAATGGCGCGCGAAGCGTGCGAATCTGCGGAAAGAAAAACAAACTCCTGTCATTAACCGAACAAAGTAGATTCACAAAAGAAAAGAAGGAAGAAGAAAAAAGGGACTAGACCCTCTCCTGTTCTAAGTACCCTACTTGGCTCTCCCTCTGTTGTCGGGCAATGGAGACCATCGTGCCACTCCCCCGACACAATGAGAAAGTCAAGATTCAGCCCCTTGCTAGAATCGGGGAGACACTGGATAAGCCGAACCCTATCGTCCCTCGTCTTCATATAATATGTCTTACCCTTTAGGTGTTGGAGGTTATAGCACCAGTTTACGTCATGGTGGGTTAACCTCAACCCCATCTTCTCATTCAAGGCGTCTACGCACCCTAGTATTCTAAACATATTGACAGCGCATTGGGTGGGAGCTAGCTGAAAGTGCCTAAGGTAGCCGCTCGTCACCGGCCCCATAGGGATTCTCATGCCTCCCTCTAAGAAGGCTATTATGGGGATCACAACTTCGCCCTCGTTCCTCCTAATGTACCATTCCCCTTCCTCGCAGTACCTCAAGCCCACATTGGGGGGTATCCCGTAATCAGCAATGAACTTCTCCATCATCTCTTCGGACTCGACTAACTTCTTAAATTTACCCATCCCTTACCACAACTAAAAGACTCGAGAAAAGGCGAATGAAAGAAAGGATTCAGAGAAAAATTTGCGCTACAAAGAAAAGAAAACTTACAGGAATGAGGAAAAGCTCCTCGGACAGGCTTTTTATGTTGAAAAGGAGCGCCGATTGATGTGGAAGTTTAACCAGATTTAGAGTACGTGCGCCAGGGTTCTCGAGTACACAGATAAGGTGGCAAATCGATTCAAACAAGTATTTATACACTCAATTGAAGATAATCAGGCAGAGCTTCCCGCTTATCAAGGCAGGAAATCCCCACGAACCGATTAGCATCACACCGTTGAATGTGGGGAGTATGGAGCCGTCAGAATTTAATGCGAGCGTTTAATACTGGTGCGCACCGTATATCGAGGCGCCAGAAGCGCGCATTAGGCAGGCGGAAAGACCCCAGCGCTGACGTAGGCCACTATGGGGCGAGTTATGACGAAGGCTCGAGGACATCAAAATCCTCCTCCCCGCTCGAGGAGCCAGACAGCAGGATTTCGAGGGGCTATTGTGGGGCCTGACAATCTGGCGACTCCGGCCCATCTTATATCCGGCCCAAGGCCCATGCCGAGGAGGAAGAACAGTCCGAGGAAGGAGTGTGAAGGCCTCAATGGCCAGGAACCTTGCCGAGGACGATCCTGCCGAGACCAACACGTCAGCCGTAGCAGCACGACAGGGGAACATGCTCAGGATAAGTTGTCATCTCCACACTAAATGCGCTCACCTAACCCCCCAGCCGCATTAATGGAGATGTGACTTCTGGATAGGGTTGCCTTAGTTGCCGCAACTCACAAGGGTGCTGGGAAAATGGCTGATGGGACGGGCAGTCAGAAACAGGAAGCATGGATGATTGACAGGTGGATGATAGAGGTAAAAGGAGAGGACTATATATAAGAAGGGAAAAGATCAGAAAGGGGGAGATGGATCCCCGGGAGAAAGGCCATCGCAAAGCTCCTCGGACAGGTGTCGATGACAGACTTCGGAGCACAATCTCGGTGAACCAGCCTCCGGCTCCGCCAAACAGAACGACTGGACGTTGCCTACTTGTTAGGGCCTAGTTCTTTAACCCATTCTCTACAAATTCATTGTACCGGGCTAACTGGGCTTGAGTCCACTCTCTCAATAGCAGAAGTGCTCAAACCCGGACCCTACACCACTCTATATCATCTTGCCAAAGACAACATGGCATCACTTTGTTAATAACTAATTCGGCTTAAAGTATAGGGTATGTTTTGGTTGTCAATACTTAACATCATATAGATGATGTAATTGTTATAAACCCACAATAAGAATTTATTTGGAACTTTAATTCTAAGATTTATGTGTATTTGGAAATTTTCTGATTTGAGAATATGCAATGGCCTTATTGAATGTAATTTTTGTTATTTTTAATCTTTAAATGTCATCCAAACTTCTTCTAAAAAAAAAAAACCAAGGGTTAATAAATTATGATAGCATTATACTTTTCTTATCAAGGGTTAATAAATTATGACAGCATTATTCCCTCCTTACTAAGGATTAATAAATTAATAAGTCTTAAATTATCAAAATCTTGCAAATGTCCACAAAGCAATTGGTTTTACGGAAGATATGCTCAACCTGTTTGTTGAGAAAGGTCCTTAAAAGATATTCTTTCAATAATTTAAAAATATGAACATTAAAAAAAAAGGTCCTTAAAAGATATTCTTTCAATAATTTAAAAATATGAACATTAAAAAAGGAAAAGGTTGCAATGTTTGGTTGTTAAAAGAATTAATCATAAATTCCAGAATTTTGTTGCTAATATGCCAAATTCATGACACATTAGTGTCTAGATTGGTATGGCAATCAAATTGGTTCATTTAGCAAACTTTTAAAATTACTATTACTAATAAAGCACTACTAATTAATAACACGTTTATGTCCCTTCTTCAACTTGTATTTTTGCCCAAAATATGGAGTTTGGACCATTCATTCAACACACTACCATTTTAATCTTTAGAACCTGTGTGGGAAACTACAAAGTTGAAGTGCGGGTAGAAGCATTAACTCAATTTTTTGCAAGCCATTTATACACACACACACACAAAAAATATCATATTAGAAAATTTTTAAGCATTATTTCATTCTCATAATGACTAATAAAGTATCTATATATAAATCACTTTCTCAATAAAAAGAAGTATCTGTAAATCAATCATTACACTTTCAGATTTTAAAGTTTTACAATTTTAATCACTCTTTTAAAAACAGCAGAACAGGTAGGATGGAAAACAAAAATTGAAAATAAAATTGAATTCTGTAATTGCTATTTTTTCTTCTAATCTTTGCGTGCTAGCTGCTGCTTCATATCCAATAGTGATAACTCTTTCTCTTTCTTAGCACTCCGCCCCCCTTTGAATAGTAAGCGGAACTCTGGTTGCATTGGTTTGAATCCAATAATAGATAAAACCGGCTGAAACCTTTATTTTTGTTTGCATGACAGCAAGTGCAGATAGGCAGCAAGGAGTAAACTGAATGACCAAAGCATTGGTAAGTCCTTTGTTGTACTGGGAATTTCTAAGCATAGGAATACCTACTGCACCACAACCATACACACCCCACAAAATTTAGTTCAGAATTCAGAAAGTTACATGTCAGAGATCAATAGATCCCTCTTCACCCATGCATCAATAGATCAAGGAAATCTCAGTAAGTTTATGTACATAAAATTCCAAAAGCTTACAGACAATAAAATCAGAATGGCTTATTCACTATTAGATGAATGGTAAGGGAGATTTCCTACCAGTTGCTCGCTCTTAGGTTGGGTTTTCTCTGAAAGCGCTCCCTAGGCTCCGTAGCAGTGTAGTTTCCTCTTCAGAGGCATTTCGTCCCTGTGAATAACTCAGTTATCCACAGGCTAGTCGGGTTTTTTTCTGGGACTACTGGGAAACACTTATCTCTTCCTCACTTCTTCCCTCCTCCCCCCTAGCTTACAAGATGGAAGACTTATCAAACCGCTGGAAATCCCTCTCACTATCGGAGAAGGAATTTTCTGGTTTAGCCCTGAAGTCCGTCCAAGCCATCTCAGAGTTCTCCATGGTGGCCCGTTTTCTCACGAAACGCCCCATCAACCTCGAATCCATAGCCAACACATTTAACCCCCTATGGAGATCGAAAAAGGGCTTTAGGATGAAGTATATTGGTGACCACCTGATTCTTTTCTCTTTCGATTCCAAAGAGGACGTTGACAGAATCCTTGCAGCTGAGCCCTGGTGTTTTGATAAACACATTATGGTGCTATCAAGACACGATAACTCAGCTCCTGTCAACCCCTCCGACATGACCACCGTTACTTTCTGGGTTCAGGTACACGACATCCCACTTAGGTTCAGAAATAAAGAGGTCGCTGAACAGATTTGTAGTGTTATGGGGACCATTCTCCAACCGGAGAATCCAAACGAATGTGACGGAGGGTGTTTCATTCGCGTTCGTGTGGCCTTAAACATCGCCTTCCCTCTCTGTCGTGGGCGGTTAATCACCCTTGAGAATGATGAGATGCACTGGGTTTCGTTCAAATATGAACGTCTCCCAAACCTGTGCTACTGGTGTGGTTGTCTCACACATCCGGACAAGGATTGCGAACGCTGGATTGAAAGCGAAGGTTCCCTGCAAAAGGAAGATCAACACTTTGGTCCATGGATGAAGGCAACACCTTTCATGGCTTCAAGGAAAAGTTTCCTCTCTGTACCTGGTTTCTACGCCAACAAGAAAGCTGTAAATTCCGGTCAGTCCCAAGCGGAAATCCAAATGCAACCCCAGAAACCTCCCCCAGCAGAGACATGGGAAATCCCCCCAAAAAGGCCGGCGAAAACCACGGTAATAGCGGTGAACCACGCGCTCGACAAAAGTTCAGAAGTGTCGTCCCCCACCCCTGAAATTTCGGCGGCTTCAGTTTTGGTTCCTCCAATATAGACCAAGCCTCTTGCTTTCGAAGAATTAATTAATGAAATTGACAGGGACATACAGCGTTTTGATGAGATGGTTCCCGTGGAAAAAATTTCAAATGGCAACCAGGAACTTTGTAGCCCATATCCTCAGGATGGGCCTCACACTCCCAATACCTCTCACTCAAGCCCACAACTTATGGAGCCCATTCACCCAAGCCCACTTAAGGATATTACAAACTCCTCTTCAGTCCAACACCATTTGAACTTGGATAAGGATAACAAATGGGTCCGTATACAGAGGCCCAACTTCTGCCCAAATGATGAGTTACTTGAGTCTTCTCTAGGCAAACGTAGAGCATCTTCAAACTCAGAGAATTTACAACCTCTGAAGCGCTTAGCAACCAGCGATGATGTGCTCTCAAATCGCCCTACTCAAACGGCGGTGGCTGGCCGACAGCCCCGCCGATCAAGATGAGTCTTTTATTCTGGAACGTGCGTGGGCTTGGGAACCGACGCACCGTTCACGAGCTCGAGAACTTTATTCAGGCACAAGATCCCTCCGCCCTCTTCCTAGCCGAGACGTGGGCGAACAAAGATAGGCTGGTAAGTTTGTGTGCTGAGCTGGGCTTTGATCATCACTGGGTCACGCCAAAAATCAATCGCTTGGGTTGTTTGGCTCTGTTTTGGAAGAACTCTCTCAAGATCGAGGTGATTTCTTCATCGTCTAATCACATCGACGCAGTGGTTGGGACCTCTTCAGAAAATAAATGGCGTCTTACTGGTATCTACGGCTTCGCCGATCTAGCAAAAAAATGTGACACTTGGGCCTTGCTACGGCGCCTTCATTCTTCCCTCTCTGCCGTGGCTGTGCGCTGGAGATTTCAACGAAATCCTCTGGTCCCATGAGAAGTGTGGTATGGGTCCAAGAGCCGAATCTCCTATGAAAGACTTCCGGGATGTCTTAGATGAAGCTAGGTTAAAAGATTTGGGCTTTGTGGGGAAGAAATTCACCTGGAAAGGCCGGCGGCATGGTGGCTTTGTCCTTGAGCGCCTGGATAGAGCGGTTGCAAATAACCAATGGTTTTCTCAGAATCCGGGCACCAAAGTCCAACACCTTCATTCTCTTCAGACCATCAAGCAATCATTGTGAAACCGGAAGGTATTAGTCCTAAACCAAAAAGATCATTTAAATTTGAACAAATGTGGTTACGGGATAAAGGCTGTAGTAACACAGTCACAAGTGCGTGGGGCCCACCTATAATTGGGGCAACTATGCCTGAGGTTGCTGGAAAGGTTCATGTTTGTGGTGAGAAGCTCTCGGATTGGAGCAAAAAGTCTTTTGGAAGCGTCAAGAGGTTGATTGACGAGAAGAAGAACCTTCTTTCAAAGGCTGAGTTGGATGCAGCAAAAGGTGGCGACCCTCTACGGGTTAAAGCATTACAAATGGAAATTAACAGCATGCTGGACAAGGAAAACCTGATGTGGCAGCAGAGGTCGAGGGCTTTATTCCTGAAATGTGGAGACCGAAATACGGCTTACTTCCACAGAAAGGCCTCCCAAAGGTTTCGGCGGAACCGGATTCTGGGTCTAAAAAACAACCATAACTTGTGGTGCACGGAGGAGAGTCAGATTAAAAATATTGCTGTGGAGTATTACCAGTCTCTTTTCACATCATCCTCACCGTCTGCCCTGGACAAAATCCTAGAAAAGGTCCAACCCTCTGTTACTGACTCTATGAATTCAACATTGCTCAGAGACTTTAGCAGAGAGGAAGTGGAATGTGCCATACAACAGATGGAACCCATTACTGCCCCCGGCCCCGACGGTATGCCTCCAATCTTTTATCAATCTTTTTGGTCCACGGTTGGTGATGATGTTTGTTCTGCTGTATTGGATTGCTTGCATAAATGTAAAATTCCAAAAGAAATTAATTATACCCATGTTGTTTTAATCCCTAAGGTTAAATCTCCAGAACGAATTACTGAATTTCGTCCTATAAGTCTTTGCAGTGTGATTTACAAAGTGTTGTCTAAGGTTCTTGCCAATAGGCTTAAGGGTATCCTTCCCTCTGTTGTGTCGGAAAATCAAAGCGCCTTCCAGGCTGGCAGATTGATAACAGATAACATTCTAATGGCGTTTGAAACTCTGCACTATATGAAACATCACCAAAAAGGAAAATCGGGGTTCATGGCCATGAAATTAGACATGAGCAAGGCCTATGATCGTTTGGAATGGGAGTATTTAGAGCGAATAATGAAAAGAATGGGTTTTGCTGACAAATGGGTGGCCTTAATGATGGAATGTATATCAACTGTGAGCTACTCGATACTTATTAACGGCGACCCCACCCAAATCATACTCCCGTCCAGAGGCATTAGGCAGGGGGATCCACTCTCCCCCTACCTTTTTCTTTTCTACACTGAGGGCCTCCACAGTTTACTCCAACACTCGGCAGATTCTGGTCAAATCAGAGGGGTCTCCATTTGTAAACAGGGTCCTCGACTAACACACCTTTTCTTCGCCGACGACAGCTTGCTTTTCTGCCGAGCCACAATCTCTGAATGCCAAAGGATCCAAGAATCCTTAAGTAACTACGAAAAAGCCTCAGGCCAGCAGTTAAATAGAGCAAAGACCTCTCTTTTTTTCAGTAAATCAACCCCCCCTTCAGTCATTGAGCAAATTACAAACTTCCTAGGGGCCCAGGAAGTTAAACAATATGAGAGATATCTTGGTCTCCCCACCCTTGTTGGAAAAAATAAGAAGGCAAGTCTCATGTTCATAAAAGAGAGGGTGTGGGCCAAGTTACAAGGTTGGAAAGAACAACTCCTCTCCCAAGCCGGGAGAGAAGTGTTGCTTAAAGCGGTAGTACAGGCCATCCCAACCTTTGCCATGAGTTGTTTCAAACTCCCCACCTCTTTATGCAATGACATTGAGCAACTGATCCGCAAATTCTGGTAGGGCCACCGTGGAAACCAAAGGAAAATACACTGGACAAAATGGAGTTCTCTTTGTCTTCCAAAAGATCTTGGTGGTATGGGCTTCAAGGAATTACAAAAATTCAATGACGCAATGCTTGCTAAACAAGTGTGGCGGCTACTTGAGGACAAAACTTCACTATTCCACAAGTTCTTCAAAGCAAAATTCTTTCCCAATGGTAACATTTTTGATGCAAAGGAAGATAAAGGTTCCTTTGCTTGGAGGAGTATTCTTAAATGCCGGGAGGTCATAAAAAAAGGGGCTCAATGGAGAGTGGGAAATGGCGAGAACATTCGCATCTACAAAGACAGTTGGCTTCTTGACCTTCAAAACTCTAAAATTTTATCCCCTCTAACCTTCTTGGGCTGTGATGCTCGGGTCTCTGTTCTGATTGACAAGGAGCATAGGTGCTGGATCACAGATGCAGTTAACAATAATTTCATGCCTCACGAGTCCAAATTGATTAAATCAATTCCCATTAGTATCTTGGATGCTGCCGACAAATTGTTTTGGCCAAGCAACCCGAATGGGATATACTCAGTCAAGGCTGGATATAGACTCTTGGTAAGCGAGGAATTGAATTCCCCGAATGAATCCTTCTTTCTGCCGCAGCCTAAGAACACTTGGAAGGGCCTTTGGAATCTGAAGATCCCCAACAGAACCAAAACACTGCTGTGGCGAGCTACAAAGGAGGCACTACCAACCCGGGCAAATCTTACTCGCAGAAAAGTCCTCACGAATCCTACCTGTCATGTGTGTGATGCTGAACCGGAAACCACTCTTCATGCTCTTTGGTCCTGCCCAAAACTAAAAGAGGTTTGGACTGTGCATTTTGAGTCTCTGCAAAACGAAACAAGTGGGTCCTCGAACTTCCTAGGTGTGTTTAACACCTGCTTGGAGAAATCCCATCACTCGGATTTGTTTGCAATGCTAGCCGACCAGATTTGGTTCAGAAGAAATAAGCTGAGATTGGGTGAGGAAGCGGTGGATCTGAAGCAGCTCAATTCAAGGGCCAGAGACGCCCTTCATGATTTTCAACGTGCCACCGTCACTTCCCCAAACCCCCCTCCTGTCAGACCCCCCATCAAATGGAAACCTCCCCCTTCAGATTGGGTCAAATCCAACTTTGATGGGGCTGTATTTAAGGAGCGTGCTGAAGCTGGTTTGGGCTCCATCATTCGAAACGACTGCGGTCTAGTTATGGCTGCTACAACACAAATCATTCCCCTGCCCACTAATGTGGAGATGGTGGAAGTGTTAGCGGCAAGGAGGGCTCTCATCTTTGCCAAAGAACTTGGTTTTGAGCTAGTCACCTAGAAGGTGATTCTGAAATTGCCATTAAAGCCTTGAAGAGTGACGACTACTCTGCAGCGGCCTTTGGTCACATTGTCTCTGATATTAAGGCCTTGTCGACTCAGTTCAGGTGCGTGATTTTCCAGCACACCCGTAGACAAGGGAACATGGTAGCACATAGTCTTGCAAGATCAGCATGTAACTTTCCTCATTTTTGTACTTGGATGGAAGAAGTTCCTGTGTCTTCCTTTGCTGTGTACTCTGCAGAAATTATTAATCCTATGTGAGCCCCTTGTTTTTTAGGGGCAGTCTCAAAAAAAAAAAAAAGATGAATGGTAAGGGAGAGCTAAGAGCTCTTGCACTTATATATACAATATTCTGTAAATAACTTCTTTAAAATACTAATGGATGAAATCATGAAACTCAATTAACGCATTCTATAATCCACTGGTAGATACTTTTAAAGTAGAAAATCGATCAAACATTTAGATCTTGATACCATATTTCAATATCATAATTACAAAATCAAACGGTAGCAAAATATTTTGACCAACCAATCCAATGAAATAAAAAAAGCAATACAAATTCTGTTAGGTTCAAACAATAATATTTTACCCTAAGATTTTCTCAAAATTAGTACTCTTCTTCTTACTTCTAAATTTGAGATCTAATCCATTCAAGCATTGTATTATTTCTATGCTCTTCACTTTTTACTGAAACTTGTTTTCATAACTCAAATTTTAACAATCGCAGTAAAAAATATTCTATTATTAATAAAATTGGTGTATTCACAAATTACAATTTCATGTGAAGTGTATATATTCATACTCTATATCATCTTGCCAAAGACAACATGGCATCACTTTGTTAATAACTAATTTGGCTTAAAGTATAGGATATGTTTTGGTTGTCAATACTTAACTTCATATAGATGATGTAATTCTGGAGTTCTAACAATCTCTTCTGAAAGCTTAGTCCCAACACAATAGAGAGCTGGGAGGACTATAGGTCTTAAAGCAAAAAACACGTAACCATTTGTCATATATTCATCCATAGATGACACGGTCTTGTCTCACAACCACTCTGCTTCTTTCAACATAGACTCAACAAATTCAACCACTGCATGAAAGCATTGCTCATATAATCTCTGGTTGACTGAATAAATAAATGCAAAATGAGATTGTCCAAGCTTCTTTTTTTTTCTCAGGGTAGTCTCCATGAGAGATGAAAATGAAGCAAATTCTGAAGTTATTCCACATACATAAACTCAAGTCCTAAGGCTAATATTTTAAATAAATATATACAGATTATATTAAAGTGAAGTAATTGCATCAGTCACAACCATAGGAGAGATCATAAAAGCCTACGAAAGTGATACACCTAAAACGTATTACAATGTAAATGTGTAAAAAGAAAGATCTCATCTCACAATGTCAATTATGTGACTTATCACATTATGTCCTTGCCATGTTAATCCTTTGTCTGCAAAGTCACAGATTGTGCTGTGAAGTGCTGAAAATATAATTTCAACATTCTCAGAACAACAGTCAGTGCTGACATCAACATTCCATTTGTGGTTCAGTTCCAATAGCATCATCAGTAGTATACATTAAAGACTATTTAAGGCTCCAAACAGAAATCACAGATAGATGAGAGATTCAAGAAAAGGAAATTGAAAAAGGGGAAACTGACTTCTCAACCAGTTGTATAAGCACCTAATTTTTTGGCCCATGATATTTGAGCAGCAGAAAGTTCAGGGAAAAAAAGGATTGCTGCAACAGAGAAGTAACAGTACGCTAATTTCTGCCTGGCAAACTTTAACTTGTCTAATCTGTTCCCTGTAATCCACCTGCTTACATGAAAATGAAAATTTTACAAACAAAAGATGATAATTTGCTTTCTTTAACTGTTTAAAGCAAGAAGCTATCCCAATGACTGATAATCTAATTGATTTTTCTTGATATCATGGTCATGTAGCAAATATTATCAACTCAATGGCAAGAAAATGTTCTTTATAAAACTATATAGTAACATATATTACAAAAAGGGAACAATTTTTGGTAAGTTTCTGTTGCCGCCCACCCCATAAACAGAACCCTTTCCTAGCTCAAAAATATAGAAAGTTTCCTCCTTTCTCACAAACTGGAGAGGGTTAAGATCATCAATAACCCCTCCTAGCAGTCAGACTAACTTCTTAAACAAACCTAAGAAAGCATGACCAAAAACGTATAAAGCTTTCTCCTTTTTTTCTTCTCTATATTCAACTATTAAAGCTTATGTAAGGTTGAAATTTATCAACCATCGTGTTGGCTTTATTCCGTGCCAATTTACTTGTAATTTAAGCACTTAGTAACCCTGTATTTAGGTGGGATCATTGTAAGAGTAGTGTGTGAGAAGATGTGAAGAAAAGCTCAAGTATGTGCAAGAAGGCAGAGACTCACGGCTAGGACTTGCGATTGACTCGCGGCTCTGGCACGTGAGATGCACACAGGGGAGCTGAAGGGTCGCGCCCAGCTGTCGTACTACAGGACAAAAGTCCCAGGCTGGCTAGGCCGTTACGTCACGACTTGAATTCGCGACTTGGACAAGCCGCGAGGTCAAGCCACCAATCATCCTTATTTGGCAAAAACTGTCTCTTCGTATTCCAAACACACACCACTATATATAGACCCTTGTACCCACTAAATTGAGAGAGCTTCCAGAGAGAATTTTTGTGAGAGAAACCCTAGAGAAAAATAAGATTGCCTCATCCCTAATCTTTACCTTAGAGACTCTACAAATTCCTCTACTCTCTTCCTCTCCATTGTTACATTCTTAAGAGACCTTTAGCCAAATCCTTGTCTCACCACACCCACGTTTGTGAGAAGGTTTATTTGGTACTGTTGGGAAGTAGTTTAGAAGGAACCAATATACATTGGTTGATGCTATGGTTTAGTAGCGGAATCCGGTAAGCTAGAAAAGAAAAAAGTTTGGTGCAACCTCGTTGGAGTAGAAAGCTTGGAGGGCTTAGGTACCTGTGTAGATTAGGCTTGGAGCATCTATTGCTATTCATGTATCCCAACTACATTTTCTAGTGGATTATTGACCGCTTGGAGGGCGGCGAAGAGGTTTTACGCCGAGGGCTTCGGTTTCCTCTTCGATAACACATCGTGTGTTGTCATTGTGTTTGCACCTCTCTTTCATTTATCTTTACCATATGATTACTGCTGTGATTGTGATTTTGTATGGTTTAGATTGTTTATCAATTCTATTATAAGTTTGTTATCATTTTCTGCACATACGTTGTTTGATATATAGCTTGAATTGGTAATTTTGTATTTGGGGGTCTAAACGTTCAAGGGTGTTTCATACCCATTTTGAACTTTCAATTGGTATCAGAGCAGGTGCACTCTTTGTGGTTTGATTACCTGAGTGCGATCCTAGACCCTTTGGCTATGGATGCAGTTGTAAAAAGGGTCATGCTGAATTGTGGTTTAGGTGTTTGTGATAATGCCTCTATGAGTATGCTTGAAGGGTATTCTAAAAATGAACTCTTAGAGTTAATTAATTCCAGGAAACATGCTAGGATGTTCATTCACATGCTGAAATACTTTGAAAATAAGAACCACATTCTACACAATAGTCTATGTGAGTCTAACTCTTTGATTGAGAAATACAAAAGAAGAAATAAAACATTGTGTGAAAAGGTTGATAATCTAAAAAAGAAAATTCAATCTAGAAAAAGCATGGAAAATAAAAATGAATTTCTGTTTGAAGGTCAAGAATGCTTGTCTCATGCTTGTATGTTTGTGCACACCTCATTGAAGGTATTTAACTCGTGCTTATGGTACCTTGACAGTGGATGTTCTCGTCATATGACAGGAGATAAATAACTGTTTAAGACTCTTAAAGAGAAAGCATGTGATTATGTGACTTTTGGTGATGGGAGTCATGCTTAAGTTCTCGAGAAAGGGACGGTTGAAATAATGAGATTACCTCTACTGAAAGACGTGCTATACATCAAAGGATTGAAGGCAAATCTCTTAAGTATCACTCAAATATGTGATGAAGACTTTCTTGTCCAATTCTCAAAGAAGGGGTGCATAATCATTGATGAAAAAGGGATTCAAGTCTTGGAGGGAAATAGGACTATTGATAATTGCTATGGAGTAGTTCCTACGACACCTATTTCGTGTAGAAGTGCTCGTGTTGATATGCTGAAACTTTGGCATCACAGGTTTGGACATGCAAACTTCAAACAAGTATGTAAAGTCTCTAAACTGGAGGCAGTTGAAGGACTTCCAAAGTTTGGAAAGGTGGAGAAGACTATGTGGAGCATGTCAAATGGGGAAACAAACAAAAGCAAACCATCACAAGGTGAATGTGATTGCTACCTCACGGTGTTTGGAACTTCTTCACGTTGATCTAATGGGGCCTACAAGAATTGAAAGCCTAGGAGGAAAGAGATACATTATGGTGGTAGTTGATGATTTCTCAAGGTACTCTTGGGTGGAATTCCTTAGAGAGAAGTCCGAAGCATGTGATAAAATGCGAAGATTATGCAAGAGACTGCAGAATGAAAAAGGAGTTCCCATAGTCAAAATCAGAAGTGATCATGGGAAGGAATTCGAGAATGCTAAATTTGAAGCGTTTTGTGAAGAGCATGGTATCAAGAAGGAATTTTCAGCTCCAAAGACTCCACAACAAAATGGGGTGGTTGAAAGAAAGAACCGAGTGATCCAAGAGATGGCAAAAGTCATGCTACTCAACAAAAACATACCTCAAAGGTTCTGGGCTGAAGCTGTGAACACATCTTGTCACATTTGTAACAGAATCTATTTCCGAGCAGGGACAAAGAAGACGTCATATGAAATATGGAGAGAAAAGAAACCCAAGGTGAAGTATTTCAGAGTATTTGGGAGCACATGCTACATTCTAAATGACAGGGAAAATTCGAAAAAATTTGATGCTAAGAGTGATGAAGGAATATTCCTAGGATACTCCACAAATAGCCGAGCTTATAGAGTGTACAACAAGCGTACTAAGACGGTGATGGAGTCAATCAATGTGGTCATAGACGACACCATATCTGAATAGGAAATTGAGGATGATGGAAAGGGGCTCAAACTCAAGGAGAATGAGGATGATGATGATATGCCTCTAAGTGATGATGCTGAGAAAGTAACACCTGGAAAGGAGTCCACACCTCCTATATCAAGAAGAGAGACTAGATCAACACAAGAAGTCTCAAGTCCACTCACTCCTCCAGAAATTCAAACCCCAATTTCTCATGATGAGGAACTCTCAACTTCCAAGAAACCTTCATCAAGATTGACTCTCAATCACCCATCAAGTAATATTATTGGGGATGTGAACGAGGGACTTCATTTGAGAAAAAGGCCAAAGTATACTGCTAACCATGTAACATACAACTGCTATCTTGCTCAATTTGAACCTGAAAAGGTAGAAGAAGCACTGAAAGATGAGAATTGGGTAGAGTCTATGCACCAGGAGCTACACCAATTTGTTAGAAATGATGTGTGGGAATTGGTTCCAAGGCCTGAAGATACACATGTGATCGGCACCAAGTGGATTTTTAAGAACAAAACAGATGAAGATGGTGAAGTTATCCGAAATAAGTCTAGATTGGTGGCTCAAGGGTATACTTAGGTGGAAGGCATAGATTTTGATGAATCATTTGCTCCGGTAGTAAGACTACAGTCCATTCGAATTCTCTTATCCATAGCATGCATCATGGATTTTAAGTTGTACCAAATGGATGTAAAGAGTGCCTTCTTAAACGATTTTCTCAATGAAGAAGTCTTCGTTGAACAACCAAAGGGGTTTGAAGATCCTCACTTCTCGGGTCATGTACTAAGATTGAAGAAAGCTTTGTATGGGTTGAAGCAGGCGCCAAGAGCATGGTATGATCATCTCACTACTTACCTATTGGATCGTGGGTTCAAAAGAGGTCAAGCAGATCACACATTGTTTGTTAAAAGAGATGATAAATCCCTTCTTGTCACTCAAGTGTACGTGGATGATATTGTATTTGGATTCACAATTGATCAACTAGCTCACGAGTTCTCGGAAGAAATGAAAAGGGAATTTGAAATGAGCATGGTGGGAGAGTTGAACTACTTCCTTGGGCTTCAAGTGAAACAACAGAGAGATGGAATATTTATTTCTCAAGAGAAGTATGCCAAAAATTTTGTCAAAAGATTTGGTCTGGACTCTAAGAAACATACTTCTACTCCCATGAGTTCCTCGGCTAAGTTAAGCATTGATGCAGCCGATGTTGACGTTGATCCAACCCTTTATCGAAGTATGATTGGCAGCCTTCTCTATCTCACAGCAAGTAGGCCAGATATTGCATTCAGTGTCGGGGTATGTGCACGGTTTCAAGCTGCTCCTAAAGAATCCCATTTAACAGTAGTTAAGCGAATTATCCGCTATGTAAATGGCACATCTAACTATGGGATTTGGTATACAAAAGATTCGAATGAGTGTTTGGCAGGATATTCAGATGCTGACTGGGCAGGGTGCATTGATGATAGAAAAAGTACTTCTAGTGGGTGCTTCTATCTTGGAAATAACTTGGTTTCATGGATGAGCAAAAAGCAAAATTCAGTATCCCTGTCAATGGCTGAAGCTAAATACATTGCAGCAGGAAGTTGTTGTGCCCAATTGTTATGGATGAGAAAGTTATTGCATGACTATGGAATCTCTCAAGACACTATGTGTGTGTTCTGTGATAACACCAGTGCCATAAACTTGTCAAAGAATCCAGTTCAGCACTCCAAATCAAAGCATATCGAGATCCGCTATCACTTCATTCGGGACTTAGTAGAGGACAAGATAGTATGTCTAGAATTCATCAATACTGACAATCAAAAGGCAGACATATTCACCAAACCTCTTGATGGCCCGAGGTTTGAATCCTTGCGTAAGACAATTGGTGTCGATATCATTCCTTAAACTCAATCTTCAATGATATCTTATTGTGTTCTAGATTGTTTTGTGTGTCTTATGTTTGTATGAATTTGTTTGTGGATATTTTTTTTTTTATCAATGTTTTTACTGCTTTTGTGTCAAAAATCCAAAAACACATAAAAAGTAGAAAATCCAAAAAGTTTGATCGGCTTTGTTGAGTTTTGTCTCAAAGCATGTTTTGCCTTGTACCTTTGTACTAATGACTTTATGCATTTAACGAGCGTAGCTTGTCTCTTATGCACTCATATCATTGTGGAAGAAATTCTGAAATCTATGGGATTGTTGTAAATAGATCTTCAACCTTGTCATGAATGATTAGTGAATGGTTTTGTTGATCTTGAGACATGCATAGACTCATGCCTATATATCTTCCCACTTTTTATTTTTATGCTTAAAAGAGCTCTCTAAATGTAAATCTCCAAATGAAAAGAGATATAGAGCTGCAAAAGCCTGTCGCATATACTAGTATTCGACTAGGAAAAAGGGAAAGCGACCAAAATAAAATGTATGATGCCCAAAAAGCCAAAGACTAACTCATTAATTGAAATATCAAAAATTTAAGGCATCTATCTCAAAATGAGATTTTCTTTGCTCAAAAAGTGCAAATGATATGTTGAATATGGAGCCAAATGAAAAGCTTCAAAGAATTGTTATCAAGTGCATGTGGGAGGTCATATATGCATGTTTCTATAATTGAGATAGGTCACAATATCTAGTGCTAGTTGTGTATGCCTTGATTGAATTGATCATTGAAGCTTCACATTAGACTAAGGACTATCTCATTTTTTATATCCACGCACAACACACAAGTCTATGTTCAATGAATGTCATATTCATTTGTGTGATTGTACTTGATTAAATGTGTTTTCACAAGCTCAATCTTTGTTGATCAAACACAAAAATATTTTTGAGTGTTTTAGTTTGTTTTTGGAAAGTGTTTTTGTTTTTACAAAAATTTCAAAAACAGTGTTGCCCTGTTTTGGCGACTAAGTCGCGGGTAGGTCTAGTCGCATGCTCCAGTCGCGAAGCTCTCTCCGAGATTTTCGCGGGTCACTGGCGGGTCAGCATCCCAGTCGCGAAAAAGACTTAGAAATTTTTCCAAAATTTGTGTTTTTGCATATTTCGCGACTCAGTGTGGCGACTTGTTCGCGGGTGGAAGGTCCAATCGCGAGGGGTACACAGAGATTTTCGTGGCTCATCTCGCGACTCTCTCGCGGGTAGATCTTCCAGTCGCGAAAAACACTTAGAAGATTTTTCAGGAATCTCGTTTCATAGTGTTTCGCGGCTTAACCTAGCGACTTAATCTAGTCGCAAAAAACGCGTGTTTTGCATTTCGAAGACAATTTTAAAATGGTTTTCAGTTTTTTCCCTCGTACTTATTGTGACTGTTCATTGTCTTCCCCATTTCACTCTCACAAACACTCCGAGTATTTCTTTGAAAATCATCCATTTATGCATCGTTTCTTCTCAAATCTTCATAAAAAAGGTATGGGTTTTCTTTCTTTTCCTTCATACCTACTGCTTTGGGCATTTTTTTCTGATTTGTGGAGATTTATTGTGGTTTATGGTTTATCATGTTTGAACATGGGTTTCTGATTTACTGGTTGTAATGTCTGTTTGTGATGGTCTATACACTGTTTTTCTCTATCTTGTGTACCTACTTTGGTTATTGGGTGTATACACATTCTCATTGTCATGATTTGAACCTAAACCTTAAGAGTTTAGGGTTTTCTTCAGTATCCATGGTGTGAAATTGACACATTGCTAATAATGTTTAGTGTCTTGTCTGGTGTCTCTTGTGTGTGTTAAATCATGTTGCAGTGTCAAAATGTTTTCATTCAAGAGATCAACTGTGAAAGGAGGTAGCAGCAAAGGGAAGGAACGTGTCATTGAAATTGATGATTTCTATGAGGAATTACTTAAAGCTGTTCTTGGAGAAGATTTGGAATTTTCCTCAAATGGAGATCAGTCAGTGTTTCATTTCTTCCTCCAAAATTGAGGGTGCTTACGATTGTCATGTTTCACAACCTGTATCCCTTATCTAGCACAGGGTACATGAACCTTGGACATGCACTGTTCCTTCATGGTTTGATTTTTGATGTTGAGATTGATATATGTGCTCATATATTTCATATCCTTCGCAAAACTGTTCTACGAACAGAGTCAAGGATCTGCATTCCTTTTTGCTGCCTCATTTCAAGGATTCTGAAGCTGAAAGGGATCCATCCTTCTGAAAATGAATTTCCCTGTCCAAAACCATGTCCAATCAACATGCGTACGTTCAACGCTAGCATTGGCCATAGCAAGAAAGGAATCAAAACAGAAGCTTCAGCGTCCCGCAGTGGTTCGCACTCCAGTTCATTCCCCACCGACGAGAAGCTAGACTCTATTGTAGCATCTGTCAATGAGCTGAGTACAAAGATGTCAGGACTTACATCTATCTTGCACCATCTCAACATTCGGTGGGATACGAAGTTCACTTCTATTCAAGCTCAATTGGATCAAATTCAGAGAAAGCTAGAAGACTAGCTATTCCATGACAAAAAGGGGGAGATGCTGTTGGCAGGGGGAGCTCAAAGAAAGGGGGAGATTTCAGCTAACAAGCTTTTGTTTATTGCTTTTGTCTATCTTTAGCTTTTATCTTATTTCAGTACTCATTCAGCTTATATAACATGATGTTATTCAGCATTTGTACTGTTTTGTGTTGGTTTGTACCTGGTACCTTTGTAGGTTGTTAAGTTTTATATTATCTGGTTTGTACCCATGTTGCTTTTGTAAGCTTTAAGGGTTTGTTTTTATGGACTTGTAGGCCTTTGTGGTTTGTACCATGCTTTATGCAGCCTTTGTGCTTTGTTAAATCAGTACTTCTAACCTAATGCTATGCATTCCTTTTTAAGTACTGTCACTCTTGTGCCCTTGTAGGATTTTTCCTAGATGCACATTCTTCATGTACTATGCATTGGTTGAGTGTTGGTCATTCAAGTGATTTGCCTTGTGTTTATCAACTTGAATGTCCGGATGTTCATTCCAAGTGTGAATGAGCATTGTGATCACTTGGTTATAGTGATTACATGTTTTGGTCTTGCCATGGTTTATTGCTTTACTCCATTGTGCTTGATCGCATTATGCTTGCGCCATTTACTTTACAAGTTTTCTGCATACAATGAACTTATTGTATTGTTGTGTTTCAGGAGTTACTTGTTCTTATGGTTCTAAAGCTTCACAGATTCTAGAGTTAGGTGTGAGTGAGTTTTCCAACTGTTCCCAACTCACGTGTTAAGTCTAGAGTTTGTTTTAGGGCTTTGTCACGGAATAGCCAAAGGGGGAGATTGTAAGGTTGAAATTTATCAACCATCTTGTTGGCTTTATTCCGTGCCAATTTGCTTGTAATTTAAGCACTTAGTAACCCTGTATTTAGGTGGGATTATTGTAAGGGTAGTGTGTGAGAAGATGTGAAGAAAAGCTCAAGTATGTGCAAGAAGGCAGAGACTCGCGGCTAGGACTCGCGATTGACTCGCGGCTTACAAGCCGCCAAATGCTGGCATGAGAGACGCACACAGGGGAGTTGAAGGGTCACGCCAACTGTCGTACTACAGGACAAAAGTCCCAGGCTGGCCAGGCCGTTACGTCGCGACTTGAACTCGCGACTTGGACAAGCCGCGAGGCCAAGCCGCCAATCAGCCCTGTTTGGCAAAAACAGACTCTTCGTATTCCAAACACATACCACTATATATAGACCCTTATACCCACGATTTTGAGAGAGCTTCTAGAGAGAATTTTTGTGAGAGAAACCCTAGAGAAAAATAAGATTGCCTCATCCCTAATCTTTACCTTAGAGACTCTACAAATTCCTCTACTCTCTTCCTCTCCATTGTTACATTCTTGAGAGGCCTTTAGCCAAATCCTTGTCTCACCACACCCACGTTTGTGAGAAGGTTTATTTGGTACTGTTGGGAAGTAGTTTAGAAGGAACCAATATACATTGGTTGATGCTATGGTTTAGTAGCGGAATCCGGTAAGCTAGAAAAGAAAAAAGTTTGGTGCAACCTCGTTGGAGTAGAAAGCTTGGAGGGCTTAGGTACCTGTGTAGATTAGGCTTGGAGCATCTATTGCTATTCATATATCCCAACTACATTTTCTAGTAGATTATTGACCGCTTGGAGGGCGGCGGAGAGGATTTACGCCGAGGGCTTCAGTTTCCTCTTCGATAACACATTGCGTGTTGTCTTTGTGTTTGCACCTCTCTTTCATTTATCTTTACCATATGATTACTGCTGTGATTGTGATTTTGTATGGTTTAGATTGTTTATCAATTCTATTATAAGTTTGTTATCATTTTCTGCACATACGTTGTTTGATATATAGCTTGAATTGGTAATTTTGTATTTGGGGGTCTAAACGTTCAAGGGTGTTTCATACCCATTTTGAACTTTCAGCTTATATTATTAAGTTCCAGCAGGTATGGAAAATGTTTTATAGATTTTTGTATCCATTTTTTTAAAACTTAAGCACCACTTCAAAAACCAAAAAAAGCTTTTTAATTCCTCAAAGCTTTTCTAATCAATCTAATGAATTACAAAATCAAGCAAAAAACAGAAGTTAGCATCTTGCTATATTTTAATATTTTTCGTCACACTTATAATAGTAATTGAAAGCCTATAAATGCGTACTTTTGGATGAGCACATCAACCAAAAAGGCTTCACTTTTACACCAACAAAGAGAATGTCTTTATTACAAAAGAAGTGTAAGACTGTTTTTTGCAAAACACTAATTGCAAATGCAGGTATCAATTATACAAAAAGGTTTTAAGAAATAAAATTTATAACAAAAATCTTTGTCAAAAGTATACTACGATTAGAATCCCTAAATATAATAATAATTTTTAAAAACAGTTGAAGAAACAGATTAAAGAACCAAATAGATATGAAGAATGCAATTGCAAAAAAATACTCTTTTCACATAAACCATGCATGTCACTTAAAGAATCTGTCTCATAAATATGATCATTAACTAACTCTTCATGGAAAACAAAAAAGTAAAAAAAAAACATTCGAAATTCCACAATCTCACTCCCCCTTACAAATAACAGAACAGGTAAAGGAGAAAACAAAAAAAAAAACTCAAAACTTGTAATTTAATTATTAAGTTTAAAAGGTAACCAACCATTAAAATTTAGGTAGGTTTCGATATTCTAGAAGCTGTATTACAGAAAGTTACTATTGTGAAACCTACAAAGCTAAATTTTCAATAAAAACTCGAAAACTAACATCAAATGGTGGGTGAACACACATATGACAAATTTTGTGAATTATAAAAATCAACAACTACTGTACATGAAACACTTTATGCTAGGGACCACAAACTAAATCTACAAAACTAGCTTGAAATTGTAATTAACAATTAGACAACCCTCACTATTACAAAGTAAAACGTCTCAAAAATCAACCAATACAAACACAAATAAGTGAAATTGATTAGAAAGCATAGCAAACAAAAATTTGAGATTTCCAACATTCTATAAGGCTACTGGAAATAGGGTTGAAAAAATTAAAGCAGTCCCTACTTTCTATTAAATAAAAAAAGAAAATAAATATGAATAGAGACATATATCAATAGAGAAATAAAAAAAAAAATTAAATATCAAAAAAGGAAAACAACAAAAGCGATTGTATTCTCCAAGCATTCAGATTTTTATAAAAATACAAACTAAACCAAAATCTGCCAAGATTAAAATAAATTTAATTAATACTACAATTGAACAAAACATGACTCAAGAAATTGTAAAAATAAATGAGGAATTAGGGAGAAAGGTAGGCAACCCTAAAACCTTAATTGAGTAATGTGGAAAAACAGTATTTAACAAAATCTTTGTTATCTATCTATCTGCTTGAAACGCTAATTGAATGGGGAAAAAAAAATGCCTACCTTCTACTAAACCCATTTATCTTTGAAAACCCTAGAAACAGTAATTGAATAGAAAAAAAAAAAGGTCGCATCAATTACCAAGCATAAAATTTAAAATAAGAACAATAGTAAAAGCCCTAATATTGTTCAGATTTATTTCTTTTCCAATACAATTCCAACAACAAATGAAGCATTAAATTAATAACCTTTCACACATTTTTTACTGTTTAGTTTCTAACAAAACCAAAAACTCAAACTTTGCTCATTCAACCAGTCCCCAATTGAACCACAAACAAAATCCAATTTCCCTCATCATTCCCTCACTTAATCCTCCATTTTCTCAACAACCAATAAAAAACCTCATTATTTCTAATTACGCACTGAATAATCCCTTGAGTTATACTCTTTAAAGAAAAATAACAAATAACAAAGCATATATAATCACAACTTTTTTGGGAAAGAAACAGAGATGGAAAGCTAGAGAGAAAAAGTGAGTCAGGGCAAGAAGGAAAGAACCAAACAAACAACATCAAAATCTGAAATCTACAAACCGTAATAGAAAATCCCAAAACATCAAAGCAAATATCTAAATCTATACCTATCCAACCAAAATACCCAAAAACTAAGTCATATTAAATACCCAAATATAAGAAAGGGGAAAAAAAATAACCAATGGCA
Source organism: Quercus aquifolioides (assembly GCA_019022515.1). Taxonomy (NCBI): domain Eukaryota; kingdom Viridiplantae; phylum Streptophyta; class Magnoliopsida; order Fagales; family Fagaceae; genus Quercus; species Quercus aquifolioides. Next base: position 86,517,348 of record CM032328.1, on the reverse strand, counting down.
GTTTCGGTGATCTGATGATGGCAGGTAAATGGCCTAAATGTTGTTTTTTTCAAATTTTTTTTTCCTCTTAAGAACGATTCAACAAAACATAGATGGGTGAACCTAAAAAAGCACAAACAAAACAAAAAACTGCCAAACAAAATATAACAATCGAACAAACAGAACTCAAGGAATTGTAAAAATAAATTGGAAATTAAGGGAAAAGGTAGCCTTTTCAAAACCCTATAAAAGGTAATTGAATAGAAAACCCAAAAAGGGGGAAAAAATCCCTACAAAGGAAAAACAGAGCAACTGCAAACGAAAAACTTTAAATTTATACTACAAAAACCTTAGCAACAATGGCAGAGAAGAGACATAGGAAACGAAAATATAAAAAGGGGAAAATATTTCAAAAAAAATTAAAAACAACATAAATGAAATTACAGAACTTTATTTTTTTGGCAACACATATAAATCTATGTTCTTCAGCACCAAATCGATTTCAGTTTGAGAGAAATCATCAATAAATCTACACTCCACAGTAATTTTCAAAACCCTAGAAACGGTAATTGAATAGAAAACCAAAAGAGGGGAAAAAATATGCCTACGTTCTGAATTATCTTTTGAATCGCTTCTGAATCGTCTGTTGCAGAGCCCGAACAGAGGTTTGCAATGTTGCAGGGTTTTTTTTTTTTTTTTTGTCTGTTTGATGGTTGGAACACGCTAGTCCGATATCTGTGTATATGGAGTTGCAGCGAAGAATCGCTAGTCTGAGTGAGTCTGAATTTTGTCCGGGAAATACGGTTTGGGTTTTAGGGTTTGCGTTTCTTTTTCTTTTTTTTTTTCCTTTTGTTTTGTGGATAAGTGGTTGGCGTCTTATAAGGCTCGCGGTTTTTTTTTTTTTTTTTTTTTGGATAAGCGGGTGGGTGTCTGAAAGTGAACCTCTCCAATGCACCGAGCGAGATTTTAAGTTTAAACTCTATACGTGTTAGTTTTTTAGATAGGCTTTTTTCCTAACGTGGCAGCATCTCCTTAAAGCTTCTGCTATTATATATAGTATTAGATATATATATATATATATATATATATATATATATATATATATATATGAGCAACGTTGAATGCCTAGACATCCATGACAATAAAATCACAGGAGAATTAACAGATTTTATCAGCCAAATCTCCACCCTTTGAATATTAAATTTACAAAACAACTCTTTTCAGGGTTCAATCCATGATTGTATTTCCAATCTTTCTAGCCTCCAAATTCTTGATCTTTCAAGCAACCATGCATCTTGTTGGAAAAATATCCGCTATGTTTTGAAATCTTGCTGATTAAAACATCTAACAAATCATCAGATATAAGTCTTATATCTTCCAAGCCAAGATTAATGATCCGAAGGGTTCTTCCCAGTCTCTCACACACTACCCTTACATGATTCCCTTTTAAATACAGGGTTTCTAAATGCTGAATTACAAGCAAATTGGCACGGAATAAAGCCAACAAGATGGTTGATTAAATTCAACCTTACAATCTCCCCCTTTGGCTATTCCCTGACAAAACCCTATAACAAACTCTAGACTTAACATGTGAGTTAGGAACAGTTGAACAAAACTCACTCACACCTAACTCTAGAATCTATGTAGCTCTTGATCCATAAGAACAAGTAACTCCTAAAAAACAACAACACAACATGATCATTGTATGCAGAAAACTTGTAAAGGATATGGAGCAAGCATAATATAATCAAGCAAAATGGAATTAAGTAATAAACCATGGCTTGACCAAAAACGAACAATCACTATAAATAGTGACACAATGCTCATTCACACAAGGATTGAACATCCAGACATGCAAGCTAATAAGCTCAATTGCAAAGTATTATTTGCATGTCCAACACTCAACCAATGTAACAACACAAGGTAATTGCATTAAGGATATAAAATCCAACAAAAGGCACAAGAGTGATGTACTTAAAAGAAAATGGATAACATTTTAACAACAAGTACTAAGCTACAAAGCATGGGTGAAAAATAACAAAATACTGAATATCATCTAATATATACCAAAGTACCAACAATTTTAAACAGCAACACAATGTAAATAGCAAGAGTTATAAAACAGATGAACCCCTTCACGTACCATAATCTTCATGATTAGACTACAAAATGAGAGGCAAGTTCTTGCTACTGATCAAGCTGCTGTTTTCCCAATGAGCTAAAAAATGTGGGCACAGATATCAATTGGAACTCCCGTGATGAGATCACATAGAAATTGCGCTCTCCCAAGATTGATGAAGGCAGTGTTTGAGAGTGGATAAAGATTGGAGAACATGATCAATTTGAGAGTTGTCAAATCAGGTGCAAACTTTGCTGTTCCAATGGAGGTGCCTTTGGATGAAACCTCATGATTTGGTCCAAGAATTTGAAGAATATCTTGTACTTTAGGAAGTCTATCATCATATGGAGTGAGATCTACATTTGCCAGTCTATTGATTTGAAGAACCTTCGCAGTGTAATCTGAATTGATGCTAAACTCCTTTCCTCGTACCCAACACTGCAACTCAATTTTGGTATATCTAGCATTTGAATATAACTCCTTAACCAATTCATCAATCGGGTCCTCGAAGTTCCCGAACAGATCGGCCCAATCTTTTGCTTTAAAGATCCTAGGAATAAATGTTGTTCTCAGGGTATCAAATTTTACAACCCTTTCCACCACAGTAGAAGCATCTTTAAAAATGCTTTCAAAAGTCTGTGAATCGAGTGAAGTCCTGAATCTCTCAATGTTTGAAGCTTGAGACGCACTTCGAGTTCGTTTTGAAACAGGGGATGTTGGAACATCAGTTACAGGCTCTTTTCCTCGAGAGGAACGACGAGACATCTGCAAAAAAAAAAAAAAAAATTCACACAGCAGAAAACCAAGTGCAAATTCACAAGACACAAACATAAACTTGGTTAGTTCCAGGTTAGTCCATGAAATAGATGCACATTGATATGAAGAGAGAGATATCACTCAACCACAGTGCAGGAACCAATTCAACAGTAACTATTATTATGATAGTCAACTACGAACAAGAAGCGCACAACAAATCACAGGCGTGATACACAGCTCAAAAATGAAAGTCAACTATGAGAGCATATGAAACAAGTATCATATTGTCATAATCAACAAAACCCAATCAATCAAACTCAACAAAATGAACCCAACCCATATCCGAAACAACACATATCTCAAATCTCAACACCAACTCAAAAATCCAAGAAATCAAGGCAATAATCATGAAATACTTATAGAAAGTAAGAAAACCCATACCTTTTCTTGAAGATTGAAGTTGAGATGATGAAGAAAATGGTGGATTAGAGAGTAAAACACGGTGAGTTTGAGAGAGTGTTGAATGAACAAGACAATGACTAGTAAAAAATGTTCGAGGGAAAACTGAAAAGTTTTAAAAACTGTCCCTAAAGTGCAAAACACGTGTTTTTCGCAACTGAACCAAGTCGCGGACAAGTCACCAATGCAAGTTGCTAGAAACCTTCAAGTCAAAATTTTTGAAAAATTGATTAAGTGTTTTTCGTGACTGGAAGTTCTACCCGCTAGTGAGTTGCTAAGGGAGCAGCAAAAATTTCTGTGTAACCCTCGTGATTGGAGCTTCCACCCGCGAACAAGTTGCCAGACCGAGTCATAAGAAACTTAAAAACTCAAAATTTTGGAAAGATTTTCTAAGTCTTTTTCGCGACTGAGAAATTTACCTGCCAGTGAGTCGCGAAAATCTTCTGTGTAAGCTCACGACTGGGGGCATGCGACTGGATTGACTTGTGACCAAGTCGCCAGAACAGGGCAACACTGTTTTTGAAATTTTTGTAAAGACAAAAGACTTTCCAAAAACAATTAAAACACTCAAAAATCTTTTTGTGTTTGATCAACAAAAATTGAGTATGTGAAACACATTTAATCAAGTACAATCACATAAATGAATAAGGCATTCATTGAACATAGACATGTGTGATGTGTGTGGGTACCAAAGATAAGATAGTCCTTAGTCTAATGTGAAGTTTCAATGATCAATTCAACCAAGACATACACAATTAGCACGAGGAAAAGTGACCTATCTCAATTATAGAAATATGCATATATGACCTCCCGCATAAACGATTACATAGTTTGAAGCTTTTCATTTGGCTCCATTCACATCATATCATTTGATATTTTTGAATCATTTCATCTCTTTTCGAGATCGACGTCTGAAATTTTTGATATTTCAATTTGATGAGTTAGCCTTTGGCTTTTTGGGCATCATACATTTTTCACAAAAGTCGCTTTCCCTTTTTCCTAGTCAAATACTAGTATGTGCAAAGGATTTTGCAGCTCATTATCTCTTTTCATTTGGAGATTTACATTTTTTGAGCTCTTTTAAACAAAAAACAATAAAATAAAGAGTGGGAAGATATATAGTCACAAGTCTATGAATGTCTCAAGATCAACAAAACCATTGACCAATCATTCATGATAAGTTTGAAGATCGATTTACAATAGTCACATAGATTTCAAGATTTTCCCACAATGATATGAGTGCATTGAGAACAAGCTACGCTCACAAATGCACAAAGCCATTAGCACAAAGGTACAAGGCAAAACATGTTTGTGACAAAACACAATAATGTCGATCAAACTTTTTGGATTTTCTACTTTTTATGTGTTTTTGGATTTTTTACACAAAAGCAATAAAGGATTGATCAAAAGCAACAATGTAAAAACATTTAAAGCAAAAAAGCAAACAAACAAATACAAATTTTCAGCACAAGCTGGAACAAAAACAAAAGGCACACAACCAAAGAAAGTCACAAAGCATAGAAAGTATTAATGCATAGACATGTTATAAAGCTTATGCATGAGTACCCCTCTTCACCCACACATCACGTGCGTTTAGGGTGATATCCCTATAGGATTGGGTATGAATGTTGTGGCTTCCAAACCTTTTGTTGAAGCTTGCCAAACAGGTGGTGAATGCGTCAATCATCCTCATCACCTTCTTGACCTTTTGATTGTTCAGCATTCCAATTCCCTTTGTCATGTCTTGGACCTCTCGACCTTTGAGCACCTGAATTCTTCAGTGCATTCAACTTATGACAGTTGGGTCTAGTGTGGCCTTGAATTCCACAGTGATGGCAGAAGTGTTGAGTTCTCGGACCTTTTTGTGACTTTGGGAGTGATTTCCCATTACCCTTAGGTTTGACCACTAATTGTTTAGGAGGCTTAGTCATAAACCTTTGGTCAGTCACATTCTTCTTCTTCTTCGGCTTCACTTTCTCAGCATTCGTGGTATCTACCATCGGTTCTTTAGCTTTCACAAACTTCATTTCCTTGGATATATTGGCAGCCGAACTGCACTCACCAGTGTATCCCAATCCGCTTTTGTCGGAGAAGGACTTTTGATGAGCAAGTACTTCATCAAGCTTCTTGGAGGAGACTCTCTCTACTTTAGCATTGGCTTGAACCTCCTCATGCTCAAGGAATTTGATTTTTGAATAAACTTCGGTTAACTCTCCGTTCAGTGTCTCCATTTCACATTTGGTCTTCTTGTATCGCACTAGAAAACTTCTATAATCTTCCTCTGCCCTCTTCATTTTTTTAATGGTTGCGTTAGCCATTTTTGCATATTCACCGATCTTCTCAAGGAGAGAATTGTAGGTCTCTTGCAGTCCCACTGCTTCTTCATCTTCCTCATCTTCAGATTCCTCAACTATCCCGATTGATTCCAATTCAGAGTGCTCACCAAGCTTTTTCACTAGTGCACCCAAATCATCCGAAGAATCTACATGAGCAATGGTCATAAATGCAGAAAAGTTTCCCTCTTCATCATAGCTTTCATCTGAATTTGAATCAGAGGAGTCGGAATCACTAAGAGTGGTGGCATACACCTTACCCTTTGCTTTCAAATAATTGGTACACTCTTTCTTGAAATGTCCACGTCCGTTGCATTCGAAGCATGTGATTCCTTGAGATGATTGAGAGTTCTTCCCATCTTTCCTCTTGAAATCCTTTTTCTCCTTTCCGAAATTTGGGAATTTTCCCTTCTCAGCAAATTTTCCATTCTTCTTGAAGTTCAAGAACTTTCGGAAGTTCTTCACAAGATACGCCACATCTTTATCGACAACATCCTCATCCGATGAGTCGTGAGCTTCCAACCTCTCATTGATCGTCTTAAGAGCAAGGGATTTGCTCTTCCTTTGTGATGGAAATGACAGCTCATATGTTTGAAGTGAGCCAATTAGTTCTTGAACCTTGATATCATCAAGATCCTTACTCTCTTCAATTGCTGTAACTTTTGCACGGAAGCTCTCCGGCAATGATCGAAGGATTTTCCTTACTATCTTTGAGTCCTCCGTTTTCTCACCCAAGTTAAACTTGCCAATGACCACCTCATTCAGCTTGCTATAGAAAGAGTCAAATGACTCGTCCTCACTCATTTTCAGCTCCTCACACCAAGTGGTCAGCATCTGCAACTTAGTGTCTTTCACTTTCTTCGTTCCTTCATACGTGGTCTCCAATATCTGCCATGCCTCCTTGGCAATAGAAATGTGAGATATCCTGTGGAACTCATCTGGAGATACACCACAAAAAATAGCGTTAAGTGCTTTGCTATTTGCATTAGACGCTGCGAGGACTGCCTTATCCCATATGGATTTGGTAGCCTCCGGCCTAGTCCGTCCAATATCCATCGCATCCCACACGGTTTCATCCATTGAACACAAAAATGCCCTCATCCTTACTTTCCAAAAGGCATAGTTGCTATCATCAAAATATGGTGGCGCATTTAAGGATTGAGACCACTCCATTTCAATATGGGGTCAAGGATCGCACTAAGGTATTTAAACCACAAAGAGTGCACCCGCTTTGATACCAATTGAATGTTCAAAATGTGTGTAAAACACCCTTGAACGTTTAGACCCCCAAATTACAAATTACCAATTCAAGCTTAATATCAAACAATGTATTTGCGGAATATGAACATAAGCTAAAATAGAATTTATAAACCAAATAAAATCACAACCACAGCAGAAATTAAATGGCAAAGATTAAGGGAAGAGAGATGCAAACACAAAGACAACACAGCGATGTGTTATCGTAGAGGAAACCAAAGTCCTCGGTGTAAAACCTCTCCGCCGCCCTCCAAGCGGTCAATAATCCACTAAAGAATGAAGTTGGGATACATGAACAGTAGAAGACTCTCCAATCCTAATCTACCCAGTGTACCTAGGCCCTCCAAGCTTCTTGCTCTAATGAGGTTATGTCGAACCTTTGTCTTCTTTAGCTTACTGGATTCCGCTATAGTCCATAGCATCAACCAATATCCATTGGTCCCTTCCTAACTGCTTCCCAAGCACCAAATGACCTTCTCACAGATATGGGTATGGTGAGAAAATGATTTGGATAATGTACCTCTCAAGGATGTAACAATAGAGAGGGTGAGAGTAGAGGAATTTGAAGAGTCACTGTGTAAAGATTGTGGATGAGTCAATCTTATTTTTTTCTAGGGTTTCTCTCTCAAAATTCTCTCTAGAAGCTCTCTACATTTCGTGGGTATAAGGGGTATTTATACTGGAGTGAGAATGGAATGCGAAGAGTTAGTTTTTCCAAAACAAAACTGGCTGGCGACTTGACTGAGTCGCGAGTTCAAGCCGTGAGCTAACTGAATGGCCAAGCTGGACTTTTTGTCCTATAGTGCTCCAGCTAGCGTGATTGTTCAGCTTCTCTCCATGCTTCACTCATGTGCCTTCTTTGGCGACTTGCAAGCCGCAAGATCCAGTCACGAGTCCCTTGCTAATTGCACAATCTTGAGCTTTTCTTCACACTCTCTCACACACTACCCTTACATGATTCCCACCTAAATACAGGGTTTCTAAATGCTGAATTACAAGCAAATTGGTACAGAATAAAGCCAACAAGATGTTTGATTAAATTCAACCTTACAGGACTAATCAGTGTTTGTGCAACCATGGCCTCCCCAAAAGCACATGATATAAGACCTCCATCTTTATCATGTGGAACTGAGTTAAGGAAGCTATGGGGCCCACTTTTAACCACAGTTGGATGTGGCCTGCGGTGTATTCGCCCCTTCTTTCGAACCTTGTCACTTCCATTGGGCACCCCTAAATCTTTCTTTCTGAAATTCCCGCCGCTTGTAGAGTGCTTAGTGGAATGAAATTCACAGAAGCACTCGTATCCACCAAGGCCCTCTTGACGGGGATTTGATTTATGGATGCTGCTAAGTAAAGGGGCCTCCTATGGTCAAGGTACCCCACCTCCATATCCTCATTACTAAAAGTGATTTCACTCGATTCCTGTAAGAGGGCTCTGTTATTTGTGACCTCTATTGATAAACATTCTATTCCTGCACTAGAGGCAATGCTCACCAAGGCATCTGTGGCTATTTTTTGCTCCTTCGCCATAAGCCCCAATTGGTCAAACAAATTTTTGAATTTGGAGCTTTTCTGCAAGGTGATAATTGTTGCGGTAGGCAGGGCTGGATTCTCTTCCTCGTCCTCCCCCGGATTTGCACAAATTGCTGCCACTGCTACACCCTTTCCTTTATGGTTTGGGAGTGGGTTTCTTTGAACTTCCTACTGAGATAGTTCCAGAGTCCCTTCTTTGATCTTACGGTGTACCAGTCTGCAGAGCGCCCAACATTCTGAGGTAGGATATTGCACGTATTACCTCCTGATGCCTTTCAGATCATCCTGGAGAGACTTGATACAATCCGCGATGTTCAGAATCAACAGACTGAGAGGATGACAGCAATGCAGGACCAGCTTGATGTACTCTATGCCAAGTTTGACAGCATTCATACCAGCCAGGATCACTGACCCTTTGGCCATTCCGATCAAAAAGGGGGAGAATTTTTGGGGCAGCTCTTGAGGGGGAGTGCCTGGTTTGAGGGGGAGTTTAAATATGTGTTGTTTTTTTTTTTCTTTAAGTTTGATACACTGGTGTTTAGTCTGTTTTAAAACTCTCATCATGTGAATCTTTGGTTATTACTTATATAGTATGATGTTTTTTAGCACTTTATGTTGTTGGTCTGTACCCATTGTTGCTTTTGTAAGCTTTGAGGGTTGTTTCTTGTACTTATGCACGTTTGTAGGCTTTTATGGTTTGTGCCATGTATTTGCAAAACTTTGCATATGCAGCCTTTGTGCTTTGTGCTTTGTGCTTTGGTACTTGTTAATGCCTTGCATTATCTTAAGTACAACACTCTTGTGCCCTTGTAGGATTGTTCCTAGATGCATATATGTTTGTATGCATTGGTTGAGTGTTGGACTTGCAAATGATACTCTTCAATTGAGTTTATCATTTTTGCATGTCCGGATGTTCATTCCTTGTGTGAATGAACATAGTAATCACTTTTGCTTAAGTGACTACTGTTGTTGATCTTGCCATGAATTATTGCTTTTATGCTTATGTTCATTTTTGCTTGATCATGCTTATTTTGCTCCATATGCATATTAAGTTTTCTGCATACAATGATATTGCTATGTTATTGTGTTTCAGGAGTTACTTATTCATATGTTCAAGAGCTTTACAGAATCTAGAGTTAGGTGTGAGTGAGTTTTGTTCAACTGTTCCCAACTCACGTTTTAAGTCTAGAGTCTGTTGTAGGGTTTTGTCACGGAATAGCCAAAGGGGGAGATTGTAAGGTTGAATTTAATCAACCATCTAATTGGCTTTATTCCGTGACCAATTTGCTTGTAATTTAGCACTTAGTAACCCTGTATTTAGGTGGGAAAATTGTAAGGGTAGTGTGTGAGAAGATGTGAAGAAAAGCTCAAGAGTGTGCAAGAAAAACAGAGGTTTGCGGCTAGGGCTCGCGGGTGGATCGCGACTGGCAAGCCGCCAAATGCAGGCATGTGAGATGCACACGGGGAAGTTGAAGGGTCGCGCTAGCTGTCATGCTACAGGACAAAAGTCCCAGGCAGGCCAGGCCGTTACGTCGCGACTTGAACTCGCGACTTGGACAAGCCGCGAGATCAAGCCACCAGTTTACCCTATTTGGCAAAAACTGACGTTTTGCATTCCCTTCTCACCCTACTATATATACACCCTTATACCCATCATATTGAGAGAGCTTCCAGAGAGAATTTTGTGAGAGAAAACCCTAGAGAAAAATAAGATTGCCTCATCCCCAATCTTTACCTTAGAGACTCTACAAATTCCTCTACTCTCTTCCTCTCTATTGTCATACCCTTGAGAGGCCTTTAGCTAAATCCTTATTTCACCACACCTACGTCTGTGAGAAGGTCTATTTGGTACTGTTGGGAAGCAGTTAAGAAGGATCCAATCTACATTAGTTGATGCTATGGTCTAGTAGCGGAATCCGGTAAGCTAGAAAAGAAAAAGATTCGGTGCAACCTCGTTGGAGCAAGAAGCTTGGAGGGCTTAGGTACCTGGGTAGATTAGGCTTGGAGGGTCTATTGCTGTTCATGTATCCTAACTACATTTTCTAGTGGATTATTTGACCGCTTGGAGGGCGGTGGAGAGGTTTTACGCCGAGTGCTTCGGTTTCCTCTTCGATAACACATCGTGTGTTATCCGTATGTTTGCATCTTCCTTCCCTTTATCTTTGCCTTATATTTACTGTTGTGGATATGTTTATATTTGGCTTAGATTAGTTATCAATTCTGTTATTAGCTTGATATCATGTTCCGCACATCATTTGTTTGATATAAAACTTGAATTGGTAATTTTTGTATTTGGGGTCCAAACGTTCAAAGGTATTGCATACCCTTTTTGAACTTTCATCCCCAATGCTTTCCAAGCTCCAAAACACTCTCTACATTCTAAAAATATGTGGGTTGTGTTTGGGTACAAATCTCCTCTCAAGGCATGACAATTGGAGAGGAAAGGAGAAGAGACTAGAATGATTTCTCACTAAAGATGAGTAGCTCTCTCTCTAAAAGATGGGTGTGTGTGTTGTAGAAAACATATCTAGAGTTTTTTTTTCTCTGAATGACCTCCTTACAATTTCTATGGGTAATGAGGGTATATATCATATGAGTGAAAGGTAAGAAAGTCACCCTTAAAAATCTTCTAGGCAGAATGTTTCGGGGGTATCTCGCGAGAAGGCCTTACCCACGAGACACTCACAAAATCATCCAAGCTGGCATGACTCTTCAGCTTCCAGCATGTGCTTCTCACGTGGCTCTTTCGCGGGTTAGCTTCTAGCGAGACACTCGCGAAATCCACTTGTTCTTCAATTCATGCTTGATTCTTCACCAACATAATACTAAACCTAATACAATAAAATCCCACAAAATACAAGGAACAAAATTAAAATAATTACAACATTTTTGTCATAGAATAAAGCCAACATAAAATATAGTTGTAAATCACAACTTTACAAAGATATTTTAGAAGCTTACAAAAATCCATTTACAGGCAGATCATAAAGGCCTATATGAGATCCTAACAATGTCATCTTTATCCATAATTGTAGCTAACCATATATATTTGATGTACTTTTTCCATATCTAGAAATTGATTATGATATAACAACTTTCATTGTTCACCTATCACATGGTTAGTGCTGTTGGGCAAGCAGCCATTTTGATAATGGTTGTGTCATTTGTGTCCGCTTATTTTATTTTATCCTATTTCTCCCCCGTGTTTTCTTAATAATAGCATTACTAATGATCCTACACTGGTTCTTAATAATAGCATTACTAATGATCCTTGTGCGGTCGACATTAATCTTGGAGCTCTAGGATCTGTCCTTTGGACAACGCTCCTAATAGCCTTTCTTATAGTGTTCGGATGATGGAGGCGTCAAAGCCACAGTTTGATGCTCAAATATTCCATATGAGTATCTTATATTTTGTCTACGTACTTAACAGGCTTCGGCACAGATCGGTCCCTTTTTTTTCTTTTATTTATTTATTTATTTTTATCTATTAGTATTTTTTTTATATAATTTCAATGATTAGATTTAATGCCCCTATATAATATGTAGGTATGTATAGTATATTAAAAAATAAATTCATTTTAACTTAGATAATGTATATGAGATAATACGTACTTTTATTTTTAGCTAAGTGAATGAAGAAATATAGGAAACATCATCTCCTTCATTAATTTGTCATTAATTTGTTGTGTATTTTGATTGAAAACACAACCAAAAATTGATATAAAATCACGGGTCGATCAAGCTTGGGTTTACTGTCAACCTATTGATCGACCCAATCACAACAAGTTTGAAGAATTCCAAACTAAAATTTACCATGGAGAAGCAAATTATTGATCAATCCGGTAAGAGATTAAGAGCAAAATCCTACCAATCACATCACTCCATCGATCCAATCAAGGACAGACACAACCACATTAAACTTAAGAGTAATCACATTGATACGTAGGCTAGACGGGGATGGTGTCTTTATCCGCGTGGCGGTTCCAGAAATTTTTTTCAGGGTGTTTTTCAACAAGTATAAATTACACAATCTAATAAAAAGAAAATTTTGTATAGTGACAACAACAACAATAAAAAAACACGCAAATACAAAAAGTTTACAATTATCTTTTACATGGTTTTCTTATCAAATATTTATCCATAATTCTAACAAAATAATAAACAATAAACTTTAAGTTCATTTGAAATATTAATAAAATTATTAATTATTGTTGTTTAGTTGTTTCATTAATTTGTTTGTCTTTTATAAACTATAATTTATTATATTGTTGTTTCATTAATTATAAAATTATTAATTGTTGTTTAGCCTAACATAAATTTTTTTTTTTTTTTTTGTATTTTATAATGTATTAGTTAATTAAATTATTAATTATTGTTTATTAGTTGCTTCCCCCAATTAAAATTTTATTGTTTTTTTTTTATTCACCAATATTAACTAATAACAATTTGTTACTTAAAATTTATTGTAAAATATTGTGAAAATATTGTGTTAACATTTATCAATTATGATTTTTTATTCTTTTTATTATTTTTCCTTTCTTTCCTTGCATCCTTACGTTTTTTTTTTTTTTTTTTCCTCCACACATGTATCCCCATCCCTACTCCTCTCATCTTGTTTTTATTTTTCTAGAACTCTTCCTCCACACAACATGTCCTCTCTATCTTTATTTTTCTTTCTTCATCTCTAGCTCTCTCTTTCTCATTCTTTTTCTGTCATACTCTCACCTTGTCACACACACATTACCAATGTAGAACAAAGCCAGAATTTAAAGCTATGATGTTGAAGATGGCAGTGGTAGAATTTAAAGCTTGCTTCGCCCAAGAGAAGTGTGAACAGGAAACACTACAGTGTTCTCTACTAGTAGAGAAGCACTGTAGCAATTAAAAAAAAAAAAAAAAGGAAGATGAAGAAGTTGTTGGAATGGGTTTTTGGGGTGTTTTCTCTCTAAAATTAGCTTTAAAGAAGCCATTGGAGATGCTCTTAGGTTAGGTTGTAATTGCTTATATTGGGTTTTGGTTTTATTATTATTATTATTATTATTATTATTTTTTGAGAATATGTGGGTTTGCTACCATGTTGTGTTTGCTTTACTGTTTTTTTTTTTTTTTCTTCTTCTTCTTCTTTAGATTGGGTTTGTAATCTATTGTTTAGGATTGATATTGGGCTTTTTTTCCCTGGTGGGCTTGCTCTGTTACCAAATTTTTTTTTTGGCTTTTTTTTTTTTTGCTTGAAAGTAGAACAAATAAATTATTTTCTTTATTTGAGGGTGTTCTTAATTTTAGTTGAGGGTGTTTCTATTTTTTTTTTTTTAAGGGTAAACAAATAATTTTTTTTAATTATTATATATAATTATTTTTTTTAGGCCAGGGTGTTCCTAAGAACACCCTGAACTGAACGTGGCGCCGCCACTGTTATCGGCAGCCCACCTACTTAATCACAAAAATAGTAAATATCTCTACTACAGAAATCAGCAAACAGATCTACCATTGAAATTAAAACACGTTGCCGAAGCAATGACAAAGTTCAAGACAACAAATCAAAGGAAATAACACAACAGCAAACAGTAAGCAAAGTAGCAAACCAAATACAAAACACATTACACAAATAGAAATGCATGAAAAATCACACAATACCAAACGAGGAAGGAGAAAATATTGGGAGTCTAGGACCAACGCATGACTCGTCAGACATCCTGAGCCTCTCGCTTGAGTATACCAGCATGAGAGAGTAATGCCCACAAGTGAGTCACAAACTCTCCTCCCATGGCTAGGTGCTCTGCATGGGCAGTTTCATCATCAGAGGGAGCCACAAACAACATCATCTCTGCCCATAATTCAGCCAGAATTTTCCATCTCTGCCCATTGTCTTCTATTTTTTCTAGCAGATCCTTCGCAAGAACAGCACCCTTTTCAATAATTTCTTGGTTTCCATCCTCTTGGCCTAAAGTCAACATCTTTTTGGAAATTCTTTTCTTGCGATCATCTTTGCATAAAGCAAACAACTTTTGGCAAATACTTTTCTCGCATCCCTTGAGTTTTTTCCTGGCTTCAACAACTACATGATCAAAAATAAATTCTGTAATATACGGATGATCAGGTAAAAGTCTTGGAGCAAAAGCCACCAAATAGGCACAGTATTTAGACAACTTAGTTGCCACAATGAAGTCTTCGCTTTCCCTTTGTTGGTTGACCTGTTCCCCTGTGACAATTACTTGTGATGATAAATTGAGCTCGCAAAGACTGGTGGCTATATGCCAGACCATGATAACATGCGTTTGTGTCTCAAGTCCACATGCCCAAGAGAGTTCATTCTCAACCCCGTTTCTCTGCAGAGAAGCTACCCCATTTGTCAATCGCTGCCCATTGGTCTTTAGAGAGTGAATAATTGCTTTCTTCACTTCCATCGGCAATGTGACGTGAGCACTTTGTTTTAGACCATTTCTCGACTTATCTACAAGAGGATAAGTCCAACGATTGTAGAGCAATACGGAAGGGTTATGACTAAAAGATTCAAGAAGAGAATATTGGCTAAGTTTTCTATCCCAAGGTTTTAACAATTTCCTATGACATATAACTCGTATGATCATCTCCATGCATTTATTATGCCACAAGGGTTTTTTAACATAATAGCAAAGCCACTGTACCTTAGCCCAATCGGAGAAGTTGACAACAAAAAATTGCACAATTTCCATGAAAAGTATAGCGACTAAAACTACACCTGTGAGAAGAGCATCAAGGTTATGTCCACCTGTTGTCATGAGGTGCACATCATAATCTCTATGTTGGTAGTTGGTTAGAGTGGGAACCACAACCCAACAACCAATTATGACAATAATGAACTCAAAATTTCTTAATAATGGAAGTCCCTTGGCAAATAAGACGGGATATTTTGTGTAAAAGAGATCATAAAGAAATCCGAGCTCCAGCTCAATTACTCTGAATGCTCTCTCATGATCACCTTCTTTGGAAAGAAGCCCATATCGAACAAAATTCCATGTCTTAGGCTGGGAGCTTTCAGGGAAGGAATATTTTGCAAATCTACGACAGAGAAGCCTATACAATGCATAGGAAAGGCAGATATCTTTGAGTCGCCCGTCTGGATCTCCGGTGGAGCTTAAGAGTCTCCCTTCGCATTGCCAGATCATATCAATGGTAATGACTTTATGATCATCTGTCGTCTCAAACTGCATATGGTAGTGTGGTGCTTTAACTTTCACCTTTGCCTTCTTTTCGCCTTTCACCAAATACTTGTAGCCTTTCATGCAAGTAGGATCTGCTTCATCGCCTTCTCTGTTGCTCTCACCTTCCATGAAGTCTGCAACCAGTTTGGTGTTTCTCACCAAACCATATGATTTGCTTGCTAACTCCAAAGCTTCGGCTCTGCCTCCTGTCCTTCTCCAAGACAAGAAATAGAGGAGATAGAGTGGAATCATAAATTTGAGTTCGTGAGGATGCACACCTATCAGCCAGCCCAGCCAAAAATACTGAACAAAAACTTCCAAGTGATATCTCTTCCGATTCTCGCTGTCTTGAAGGCCGTAGGCGGAGATGCAATCAGCGCTTCCGAGAAAAATAATCAAAAACGTTGCCCAAAGAGCAAACAATTCCTTATGGAATTTTGCTGACCTCATCAGGCCCATGGTGTAGTTTATCAGGAATGTAGTCAAAATATAAGATGCATATGTTGAATATTTGAGCATCAAACTGTGGCTTCGACGCCTCCATGATCCGAAGAATGTAAGAAAGGCTATCAGGAGCGTTGTCAAAAGGATATAAATTTCAATATACAATAGCGTTTGCGGATCTGTTTCACATGCCATTTTGTTCCAGTACGCTCCTAATACCAAAATATGTGAAAGGATACTTGTAGAAGCCCTATATTCTTAAATTTGCCCTATTTTCTTCAAGAGACAAGAGGGGGAAATAGTGGGAAGAAAAATGACCTTCCAAGATAGCCACAACTCTATAGAGTAGCCAGAGTTCCACCAACTAAAAAAGAAAAACAGAAGTACAAACAGTAATCAGGAAAATAAAGATGAAGACCTAAAGGATAAAAGAGAGGAAAAGGAACGGAGATTAAGTCTAGTATGAAGTCTGAAGTGAAGAGATCCTGGTGTAGTAGAAATTAGGGGGGAGGGGGTTAAATAAGAGGAGAGGAGACTAGAGAGTCCTTTTTTTTTTCTTTTTCCTTTTTAAGGGCCTGCGTGCTGTGTGAATGGGAAATACTCATGCACGCGATGCATGAGCATATTTGTGTGACAAGACTAGTACTGTGAAAGTGACGTATGCCTTATAAAAAATTTATAAAAAAAGCAAAAAAAAAAACAAAAACAAAAACAAAAGTGACCAATGCCAGATGAGGAATAGAGGATGGAGCTGCCGACAAAATATCGAAACAATATTTTGAGGGACCGTACTTTGTTTCAAGTCCAATTAAAAGAAGAAATATTTGATAAACAAGAACTCTGGTTTTTCGCCATCAGAGTCAGGACCGAGGTCCTAAATTCGAATTTTGTAATACGTAGTGTTTTGGAAAATAACTTAATACTCTCAGCTTATATTTTCGCATACCCAAGCCAAAATTACGGTCTCATTATAGTTACACCCCGATAAAATACATCGACTCAAATCGCCCCATACTCATTTATATTTAGCAATAAAAGGTTAGAAATTTTTCACAAAATATCAAAACAATTGCTAACAAAGGTTAACTGCATAGTTTTAAAAACCGATACAGTCAAAGAATCAGAATATGGAGTGGTTATCGGTTTTATGATCCGATCGAGGTCCGATTGGTGGTCGAACTGGTGATGTCATAAAAAATTAATTAATAGTTATAAAATTATAAAAATAAATATACAATTTTATAACTAGTCATTTTAACTAAAATAAATAAATATTAGTAAAACATTAAACATTAACTTACCCACTTTTGGACACCACTTAACAAAATTCAACCAAAAAAAAAAAAGGAGGGGGGAGGAGGGTTCAGGTTACCACTACAAAGCATTTTAGTTATTTTTTAATTTTTCAAATAACAAATGTAAGTGCACCAATGGTAATGATATCTTGCCTACTTGATATATTTTTTTTCCCCAAGGCACATACCCTACACTTACAAGATATCCCACCCACCACATATTTTGTTCAAACTTCCAACAACAATTCTGTACTTCTTAGTTTCCTTCCTATCTAATTTTTTGCTAAATTTTCCGAAAAAAAAACATAAAATGGGACCATAAATAGTGCTAGTGAATGAAATTATAATAGCTACCTGTACTCATTCTAAAATGATCTTCCAAGTTATATCTCCTTGTTCTAAAGTGCTAGTGAGTGAAATTATGGTAGTTAGAAAACCCATCATTACAATTTGCTTTCTAGGCTAGGGCCAGTTTACTCAAGAAAAATTAAATATGCAGGTCTCAATAGCTTTTCGTTACTTGTCGATTTATCACTTATTAAATATTTTCTTAGCTTGTAAATTGAACATTTCCTTGAACGCAATGCTGATAAGGGTGAAATCTCCTTTAAAACGTTTGCTCATGAGCTATGATCGAACAAAGCATTTTAGTTATTTTTTAATTTTTCAAATAACAAATGTAAGTGCACCAATGGTAATGATATCATTGCCTACTTGATATATTTTTTTTCCCCAAGGCACATATCCTACACTAACAAGATATCCCACCCACCACATATTTTGTTCAAACTTCCAACTACAATTCTGTACTTCTTTGTTTCCTTCCTATCTAACTATTTACTAAATTTTACAAAATACAAAACATAAAATGAGACCCATAAATAATGCTAGTGAATGAAATTATAATAGCTACCCGTACTCATTCTAAAATGATCTTCCAAGTTATATCTCCTTGTTCTAAAGTGCTAGTGAGTGAAATTATGGTAGTTAGAAAACCCATCATTACAATTTGCTTTCTAGGCTAGGGCCAGTTTACTCAAGAAAAATTAAATATGCAGGTCTCAATAGCTTTTCGTTACTTGTCGATTTATCACTTATTAAATATTTTCTTAGCTTGTAAATTGAACATTTTCTTGAACGTAATGGTGATAAGGGTGAAATGAGTGAAACCTCCTTTAAAACGTTTCCTCATGGGCTATGATCGAGCATAGGATGAGTAAGATGTTATGAAATCATCAAAAATATAACTATATGGGCACTAATATTGTTTTTTATTTTTTTTGTATTTTGATATGATAGGCCAAAAACGTATTGACTCCTTGTAATGAATTAATTGATTAATTAGCCAAGTTTATTAATTAATCAAATTAACATGCAATTGTACGTGGCAGTACAAACAAATCACCAATTAACTAAAGTATGCAACGGAAAATAAATTAACACGATGATTTGTTTACGAATGGGGAAAACCTATACGGTAAAAACCCCACTGGATGATTTTAAGGTCACCACTCCCGAAAATCCAGTATTATCAAAACAAGCGGTTACAAGTAAAGGAACCTTAGTACCTTATACCAACCTACAGTTGAACCCTTACCCCCAATACCCAATTGGACTTGTTCTATAGTGACAATCTCTCATTTTCAATGCATAGCTCCTAGTACGTAACTAATCAATTGTGCGGATCCCAGTACGCGACTTGATCACCAACTTGAGAAGGATGTTGGCTGCAAAGTTCTTCAGTTCATCCAGATGATGAAGATCATGAAGTTTCTTAGTCACAAAACCCTATTGTGTACAAAACACAGCAGCTTCTTCAAGAACTAGGGCAAACTAGGTTTCCGATCACACTTTTCTTCACACTTGTTGAATTGTTCTATTGTGCAACTTGTCACCTTTTACGGCCCTCAAAATAATCCTTATATATGTTTAGGGTTGTGAGAAAAGAAAGCCCAAACATACACTCACGGATTGGATGGAAATCAGCTTGAAAAATTGAACTTCATAAATCTGGACAGATACCCTATCTATCGAGCTAGCTCTCGAGCCACAGGCTTCAGCAGCTTTTAAACCTCGATAGATGCTAGCTGTCGAGCTTTAAAATCTGGCACTTCATCACTTGATTCTTGGACAAACTTGCAAGGCTTTAACACTTGAACTTGAAACCTCGTTCCTTGAAGTATTAAACACATCCTAGATCTACCCAATTACAAGTAAAGTGCGTTTTGTCAAAGGATTAGCCAATTACATAAAATATTGACATAATGTTCCTAACATCAAATCACATATGTCCTAACAATCTCCCCCTTTGGTAATCCGTGACAAAACCACAACAAACAAATGAGATGCGAGAGAAGTCATAAATCACTCAACTCATATTCACTTGTTGAATACAATAAAATCTATACTACCACAAACTCTTGAAAAACTTTGCAAGAAAAGAGTTTATGGCAAGTAGACTTTGACAACCTGTATTTTTTAAACACTTTAAACAAAACTCATCAAGGCATCTTAGTGTGAAAAAATAATAATAGATTGCATACACTTAATAAGAAACATGTGTATAAAGAAAGAAAAGAAACAACACATGGAGAGATAGGTGAAAGAACATACATCAAAATATATATAAAGCAAATATAAATACAATGTATGTCAAAATGGTCACTAGACCAATATACAAGATATAATGTATCTGAAATGGAGAGAAAAGAAAAAAAGATACATAGAATCCTCACTACATCCCTCAATATACACACTCCCCCTAACAAAAATCTCCTATGCTAACCCTCCCCCTATGAGTATAAGTACTCTCATATACCAAAACTACTCCCCATTTTTGTCACGAGTGACAAAGGGTAAGTATATCAAGTAGACATCTCGTCATCGTTGGGTGAGCTAGCATCCTCATCCTCATCATCATCATCATCGGAGTCATCGTCGTTGGATGCCTCGGGTGGAGGAGAGGGAGACTCCATGAAGCCACCAAGGCGAGCCTGCCGTTTAGCAATATGGCCTACATGGGTGTTCACCTTACACAACTCATCACTGAGAGTGTCAAGGCGAGCATCCATAAGCTAAAGCTGCACCATGATCGCATCAAGAGTCATACCATCCGCAGAAGAAGAGGGAGGGGAGGTGGATGGAGCTGAAGAAGTGGGAGGAGCTGTCGTCCCGGACCGCCTCGAATGTAGTTGCGCCTCGCTCCGTTTAACGGTAGCGGCGTCAATGGCACACATAACATGGAAGTGGTCGGAAACGGGAAAGGGAACAAAAAAATGGCGTAAAATCCTCGTGATAGCCGAAGGGACGAAGAGCTTATCACGAGTCATCGTATCCCTATATACATCTATGATGGAAAGAATAAAATGAGAGGGAAAATCTATAGTAAGATGCTTTAGAAGGGAAAGCAAAAATCAAGCACGAGGTTCGGTAATAGAGTTATAATGAGATAAAGGATGCAAAACAAAAGTCATAACTATGTTAAGAAAATGAGGACCTTTAGCAAAGGCCGAACAAGGAGTGAACTGACGATCACCCCAATCAGAGGGACGTTCACAAAAAGCTGACATAAGCTTGTCTTTGGACACAGGACGCTCACAATTAGGGTAGTCAGGATGCGCTACCCTCGGGACGCGGAGCACGTTGGATACAATATCCGATGTGACCACAATGCGCGTACCTTGAACGTGAGTAACAAAAAGAGGTACTAAATAATCAAATCCATGCATGTTGGAGTAGAACTACTGGATAAGTACGGATGGACAAGTGACCAGGATGTCACATAATGACTCCCAACCCCTACTGTGAATAATAGCAGGTAGGTCAGTGTCGAAAGTCTGACAAAATGACTTGGCGTTTCGAATGAATGCCTCATCTAGAAAAGTTCTTCGAGAAGTCCTTACGGGCCTTCTCATCATGGAACCGAACAGAAGAAGGAGTGGGGTCAGAGGAAGAGGTAAATGTCCCTGAATGAAGAGGGTTCTGGAATGGAATGGATTTTCGTTTAGGTGCCATGATGCAACTAACCGAAAGAAGGAGAGAGGGAGAAAGAGAGACAAGCAAAAAAGCACCAACACAATCAATATATCAAAATATAAAGGATTGAAGGTACGTATGCATGAAAATGCATGAGCATGTGATATGTAATTGCAAAGATATCATGGGCTCAACCCAATCCAATCCTACTAGCACATAATCATTTCAACAAAGTAAACACACGTCTATAATGCATGAAACAGTGTTATAATGCACATATGATGCGACGCATAATGTTTTAAGATTAAATATACAAAACCCATCCCAAAATTTTTACACAAACTCATTAATTTTGAAAAACCTCCAAAAATTCTTCAAAACTCAAGACTTAGGTCAGAAAAGAGTGAAATGCATGATTAATGAGTGAGAAAGAATCATACCAGATGAAGAACACTTGATTTAGGCTGAAGATCAAGTGGGGAATGTGAGGGGTTTGAGTTTGAAGAGTTTTGGAGTGAGAAAAGAGAGAAACTGTCGAGAGAGATCGAAGAAATGAGATCTAAAATCGCGAAGCGCGTATATATAGAAATCTCATAATTCTCAACAGATTGAGAGGTGTCGAGCTTTAAAGGCATGAAGAGATACAACTATTAAGTAGCTATCCAAAGGTGTCCACAGCAAAAACAAGCTCGATGGATCGAGGTGCTATCGAGAAGCTATCGAGATTGCGATAAAAAGAAGCTGAAGAGCTTAATAGATAAGCCAGGTGTCGAGGAGCTGTCGAGATTGCTTAAAAATAGTTTTAAAAACACAGACATGAATGCAATCAAATATGCAACTCAACCAAGGATCCAAACAACATTTTATGTTGGAAAATTTGGTTTTCTATCTCATACAAAACACACAGCGGAAGTTACAAGCATGGATCTATTTCATTCATGATTGATAACATGCACTACTTAAATTTCAGAATTTAAGAACAAGATAGCGTACCTTGGTGTAGTGAAATTCAAAACAAAAGATTATAAATACTTGGAAACACTTTTAATCTTCATTCCAATTCCACTTTACACCCAAAAAGTGTGGTCTCTCAATCAGTTTCGAAGGGAAAATAAGTGAGTGCCATCACTCACACACACACCATTTCACAATGATGTCTCTCTTAAAAAAAAATTGTATGTTTCTCCCTTTATAACTAACTGATTATGTAATTAGGCTAGTTTATTGGGCCTTTCCAATTGGGCTTTAGTTCGTGGCTTGGAGTGGGACCAAAATGGACCAATCAGACACTAGCTCCAATAGGCCTTGGGCTTTTCTGTAAACTCTTGACAAGTTCAAAGTTACCATTAATTATATTTAATACCACTATATAAATATAATTACACTCTAAGCCTTATTAATAAATTATATTCCAAGACTTTATTATACATGCAACCCCTTCATAAAATATTTGTAATAATACAAAGTCATGAATGAAGACTACCACTTTGTAGATTATTGCATTTTAATCCTTGAGTACCCGGTTTAATTCTTTAAAGTTATTCATCATATATTTATGAAATCTCATTTCATAAATTATATTTTAGTAATTTCTTACCAAAGTGGTTAGGCCTAACTCCCTGAATAACTGAACCCATTAAACTTATCTCAAAGGAATATTTTATATTTCTGTTAAGAGATTATGAATTCCATCTTGAGAATATATGTTCCATCAACACTAAATGTGTCTGCCCAACATACTGAGGTTTTGATCGTGACTTTAGATCTCACTACTGATATATCAAAGTAACCTATATTTCATGATCATGTCCATTATTCTCTCAGGATTAAGAGTTCATGTAAATAGAAGTCGTGAGATTTATTATTTATTTAACAGTCGTTAGGAGAATAATAAATCTCACAGTGGTCCAGTTCAATATGTCTTAACTCTTAAAACATATCAACATATTAACTAGAAGTCTCCACTTCCATGATCAAGACAAATCATCTTAGTTGATATGTTATAGTCTTTGCAGATGCAATGCCAACTTTCATCACCGACTACGAACTATAATTCTGAGTTTACAAAGAACTGGTGATTCATATCTTTTGTGACTTTTCACATAAATCAAATACTATGCATCTCATGGACTATATGATAATGTCCAAGTATTCATGTTACCATTATTTTAGCTAATAAAAAAAAAAATTTATTAATTACAACATTAAGTCATACATAGCATCATACAATAGGATTTAAGAGTACTAATCCTAACATTTTAATCTCTCAAAAAAAATCTCTCATTCAAGAAAAATGTAAGCACATAGATCCCAAAACAACATACACACTAAACAAGTCTAACCAATTTTATATTTCAAAAACAAGTCAAGACAGTTTAGTGACCATACATTAACACATGTATTCCTTGTGATGACCAAATCACATTGTACCTGCACATGTATCAAAAGTAGCAAAGAATATTGCATGTTGTATGTGAAAAACATCGCAAGATTGCATAAGTGTCTACATGTTATGACGATTTGAGATATGAGAGAATCACTTTAACTCACACACAATCATAACTGTTTGATGGGGACTATCACCTTTGAGATATATCCTATAATTCCCACATCTCCTAGAATACACGCTTGCAATCATATAAAGCATTTTGATCTTTTTGCTTTTATTTTTCTTTGCATATTTTTTCTTTTAAGCAAACCATGCATGGGCATATAAGTGAGAGAAAAGAAATACCCAATGATGTTAAGCATTTGACATTACACTTTTGCTATGCCGAAGCATACAAATGTCATTTCATGATTGGCGGGCAATAGTGGTGAGATGATTATATATGCCTTTCTCTTAGGATTTTCTAGTCATTCCTGTCAAAAAGAGTGATACGAGTGCTAAGTACAAGAGATTACTTAATCTTACTCATCACAAACATGAGCCACAAAGCTCACTTGCTTAGTTGTGCAAAGAGATGTTCATCTAAGCTACAAAAGATACAAAGTTTAGAAAACTTTGTTTCAATGGCTATCCAAGGTACACAAGTACCAATGTACACATACACACTATTTTTGTATTTTTCAAATTTTTTTATATGAAAAAAAAAAAAAACAAAATTGAAAACTAACCAAACAAAAACATGTTAAACAAAACAAAGCAATGCATAAAACTAGACTGACACAAAACAATAAAGCAAAACACACAAGTAATGCAAAAACAAAAACAAGAAAGGGAGAAAGAGAGAAGAAGTGACAGAATCACTTGGAGTTATTTTCCTTCCACACCTTGTAAGAACCTTTTCATTTAGAGAACCCTTGATCCGGCGGTGAGGGGGAAGAGTTAAAACCGTTCAAGTTCGAAACGAACATGAGGGCTTTGAGAAGATCTCCAAGAGGAACAAAAGAGGATGGAAGCTAATTCTGATCTCCCGACGCAATCATGCTGTTGCTCTTTTGAGTGGCTAACCACCTATAGCAATTTGGTCGAGTATGTCCAGCTGCGCCACAGTGATGACAGAAATGTTGTTTTTTCTGTTTTGGCTTTTGAGAGTTTCCCTTCTTAGCCCTAGGGTTTTTAATCTCTTTCTTATCAAGCTTAGGGGGTGCTCCTAAGATAGATTTACCATTGTCTATGTTCTCACTTGCTAATTCATTTTTAACATCATTATTCTCAATTTCAATATTATTAGCAGGAGGAACAAAAACAGTAGCACTAGTAGAAGCAATACTAGGAGAAGATAAATCATACCCTAAACCGGTTCGATCGGAAGCAGATTTCTGAAGACTGAGCATCTCATTGAGCTCAGCGCTTGAAGTCATTTCCAGCTGAGCTCTGACTTGGAACAGTTCTGCCTTAAGTTTCTTGGTCTTCTCAGCCATGGAGTTAAGATTAAAAGTATTCCCAAGTGCTTCTGATTTTCGGTTTTGAATTTCACCATACCAAGGTACACTCTCTTTATCATATATTTTGAAATTTACATAGCACATGTTATCAATTGCGAATGAAGTAGATTCGTTAAATTTTTCCGCTACGCATGTTATTTTTCATCATATTGGTCCTCCACCACCAGCTACCCTGATTAGAGAGTTCTACTCAAACATCTCTATCCACGTCTATGATTCCAACACTTTAGTAAAGAGTTGGATACGAGGCGTAGAGTTCACCATTACTCCTACTGTAGTGGTTGATGCTCTTGGGGTACCGTTGGTCCAGCATCCTGTCTATCCCTATGATGAGTCCCCTCCCTTGGACGACATCATATCTTACATCACTGGGTCTTCTATCCAGTGGGGTTCTGATCCTCGGATCACCACTGTTGAGCTCACCGAGTTACACTACCTTTTCTTTAGGATAGCGCGTCATTCCTTATTGCCTATCACTCATCTACATACCATTCCTTTGGAGCGATGTGCATTTTTGTACGCTCTTGTTATGAATGCTCCTATTAGTTTCCCTCATCTGTTTCTTCGTTCTTTGAACGAAGTTTATAGGAGTTCCTCTACTGCTTATGCTCTTGTTCATCCTATTTTCATTCATAGGATTTTGTTGCATTTTGGTTTAGATGATTTTCCCGCTTCTGAGCCTGTACACATAGTTGCTCCCATAGGTGCCTTTTTTCTTAGGCAGAGGGCTGCTCATATGAGAGAGAGCTCTAAACGCCCTCGTGTTGAGCCTTCTGGTACCGCACCCCCTCCTTCTTCTACAGGTACTACTTCTGGTGAGGTGTTTGCTGATCATGTTGCTGATGCTGCTATTCTTCCGCCATCTACTTTGGATGACTTTGACATTCGTCGTACATTGGAGACTGTCTTGACCGTTCAGGCGGCTCAGGGTCAGATTTTGGTGGACATGCTTGATGAGCTCCGTGCTTTGCGAGCAGATTTGGCACATCTTCGACGTTCGCCTCCGCCACCTCCTTTTGATGATGGACTCTGATTGCCCTTTGGCATTTCGTCACAAAAAGGGGTAGTACTTTTTGAGTAGTTTTTTGGACACTTGTAGAGATTTTGTTGTTAGGGGGAGATTTTTTTTTTCTTTGAAACTTGTGGAGTTGTTTAGATTGTATCTAGGTGCTTCACTGTGTATGTATCATTTTTGGTTCTTGATGTATTGTTTTTGGGCTGTTCATGATAGGGGGAGATACATTGTTATATATGTTTCTTGTTTCACTGCTCATTGATTTATACTTATGAGTTATTCATGATATATGTCTTTGTTTTGTGTTTTGTGAAGTCAAGAATTTATTTTTGTTTTACTTGTATTTTCCACACATGCGTTTATGCGTTTGTTGAGTATTTTAGGAAATACAGGTTGATTCAGTTGTGCTTCTGTCTACACTTGCAACTGATGGATAGTAGTTAGGTTGGATTTTTTGTAATGGGCATTATTTTGTAAAGGGCTTTTAATTGTAACTTTGAGCATTGTGTTTGTGTTTTGTCACGGATTACCAAAGGGGGAGTTTGTTTGGTCCTAAGTACTTAGGAACTAATGTATTAGAACTCTAATTTGTATTGTTGGCAAACCATTATCAAAACAGGTTGTTAGTCTTGTTTTAGTCTTGCTCAAAGTATGTCTTTTATGTAAAGTTGGAATCGAGTTAACTGCAGCATTGAGTGTGCAATTTTGACTGACTCGATCGATCGAAAATTAGACTCAATCGATCGAAAGTTGGCTAGATTGTTTTTTCTGCAGAATTTCCAACTCAGGCCTAAGCCCATATGACGTGTAGGGTTTTATGTTTTTCCCTAGGTATAAAAGGCAAACCCTAGCCACGTTTTAGAGTTGCTCATATTGCTGTTTGTGCGAATCTCTTGTGAGATCTGAGAGGTGCTTGCCTTCACACAAGTTTAGGATTATCAAGAATGAGATTTCATTGAGAGCTTGATGATCATTCAGTTGCTGCACTAAGGAGCTTAAAGATACGCAAGCAGGAGTGCTTGTACTTGCTAGAGAATCCAAGAAAGAAGGAGTCTGTGGTCTCGGAGCTTGCATGTGGTCGTGTCAGTAAGTTTTCTACTGGTGGGTAGCAATAGGATGTTAGTGGTCTAAGTCGCTATTGTAAAACTTCGATTCTTTCATAGTGGATTCAAGTTTACCTTGAGGATAGCTAGGTTAAATCCTCCCCAGGTTTTTTACCGGTCTGGTTTTCCTAAGTCATCATATCTTTGTGTTCTTTATATTCTGCACTTTACATTGACATGATATGTTTGTGTTAACCTAGATCTTGAATTTGGATTAAGTAATAACTTGCTAATTAACTAGGTTAATCCGGTTGTGTTTTAAAGGGTCTAAAAACAAACATCCTCTTTACCATCTTGCCCCTCTATGGGATTCTTGGCATAAAAATCTGATACGACGCTTTCCTTGATAATTTTTTTGGCCACATATTTCAATTCGAATTTTGCCAGCAAAATCAGCCATCTTGACAATCTTCCACTCAAAGCGGGCTTCTCAAAGAGGTACTTCAATGGGTCTATTCTTGCCACCACCTATATTTGGAAGGGTAAAACGATATGTCTCAATTTCTGTATGGCCCAAACAAGTGTGACGAATGACTTTTCTATGGGAGTGTACCTAGTCTCGTAATTATGGAATATCTTGCTTAAGTAATATATGGCCCTCTTATTCTTCTCATTATCTTCTTGTGCAAGTAGGGCTGTCCAAACATATCCGGTGACCTGACCCACCCGGAGACCCGACCGGAACCGATCCGAAACCGGCCGACCTGACCTACTCCGACGGTCGGCAGCGGATTTTATCCACCAGAAACCGACTCTGCTGGGTCGGTTTCAGTTTTCTACCTCAAAAACCCAAAAAACCCGAACCGACCGGCGAAAAACCAATAATCTGGTGAAAAACCCATATTCCGGCGCGAAACCCAGATTCCAACAAGAAAATTCCAGATTCCGGCGATTAAAAACCCAAATCTTGGCGAAAAAAGTCGGATTCAGGCGCTATTTCACGCAGATCCGACGAGATTTTGACCGAATCTAGCTAAATCTCATCGAATCCGATGAGATTACCGCCAGATCTGGCAAAATCTCCTAGATTCCGATGAGATTTTCGCCGAATCTGGATTTTTCTCACCCTTTCTCGCAGTTTCCTCACCATTTTCTCGCCGTTTTCACAGATCTTTGACGCCGACTGACCTGTCCGCCACCCGTTGAAGTCTGATCCGCCCGACCCGTTTACTCCGGCGGTCGGCGGCGGGTGAGTTTTTTCAAAACCCGATTCCGTCGAGTCGGTTCCGGGTTGGGCACAAACCCGATCTGGACTGACCCGTGGACAGCCCTATGTGCAAGCATACTTTCAACTGCATCCCTTTAATGGAAAGGTATAGGAGTAAGGGTTTTCCACGTTGTGGAGGCACTAGGATAGGTGGGTGGAGGAGATACTTTTTGATAAGTTTGAAGGATTTTTGGCACTCATCGTTCCATGTGTGTGGTTCATTCTTCCTTAGGAGTTTAAAGATGGGCTCACAAGTGGAGGTGAGCTTAGTAATGAATCGACTAATGTATTGTAGTCAACCCAGGAAACCTCTAATCTCTTTCTCACTGTTGGGTGGAGGCATCTCCAATATGGCCTTAATCTTGGATAGGTCAACTTCTATCCCTCTATCACTCACTAGGAACCCTAACAATTTTCCAGCGGTTACTCCTACACAAATAGCTTGGATATGCGTGAAAAACAGATCTAGAAATCTGAATTTTGTAATTCTCGATAGATACAGCTTCTGTTGAGAGCTGTCTAGAATTATATTTAAATCTCGATGGATACATCTATCGAGCTACCTATCGAGATTTAATGAACAACACATCTTCACTTGATTCTTGGATAGATTTGCATGGCTTCAATACTTGGACTTGAACTTTTGTTCCTTGAAGTATTAAACACATCCTAGGTCTACCAAATTACAAGTAAAGTGCATTTTGTCAAAAGATTAGCCAATTCTATATGACATATGTTCTAACAAGTTCTACATATATCCTAACATAGAGAGATATTGATAATGGAATCAATTTGAACAAATTGGACGACCAAAGCACAAACTAGAAAGCTAGCTTGGACCTGCATTGGTTGAGTTAAACCCTATTTAGCTAGGCTAGGCTTTAAGTTTTGTCTCTTCTTTCTTGTTTAAATTTTTACTAACCCATTTTCTTGTTTTATCTGCCACCGGACCTCTGTCCCAACTCAAACACCTTATGGGTTGAATCTCTTTAATAACTTCGAAGAATGTGTGAAAAGTTTGAGCCATTTTTTCAAACTTTTTAAGGTTTTGTCTATTTCAAAGCTCTGTCTTTACCTCCATCCCATTTTAGATAGACTTTGGTTCTGTGTCTTTTGACCAGTATTTATGTTAGCATGTGAAACAATTGGGATAAACAAAGTCAAGCTGCTGGTGGGTTGAACTTGAACCCAAGATTACCGCTTGTGGCACATTATTAAACCTTTTGGGCTGTTAAGTTTTTTGATCGATTAAAATCAAATTTCAATCTGAATAATTACAGTTGTTAACTACTTTCCATGCAATTTTTATCCATTTGAGGTGCTGTTAAGTTTGTGGGAAGCAAACTTGCGAAGAGAAAGTGAGATTTGTTTAAACGATTTGTTTGAACTGGATACAACCATGTCCAAATTTTAGAAAGACTTTGGTTCTGTGTCTTTTGACCGGTTTTTATGTTGGCATGAAACCATTGTGATAAACAAAGTCAAGCTGCTGGTGGGTTGAACTTGAACCCAAGATTACCGCTTGTAGCACGTTATCAAACTTTTTGGGCTGTTAAGTTTTTTGATCAATTAAAATCAAATTTCAATCTTACAGTTGTTAACTACTTTCCATGCAAATTTTTATCCATTTGAGGTGCTGTTAAGTTAGTGGGCAAGCAAACTTGCGAAGAGAAAGTGAGATTTGTTTAAACGATTTGTTTGAACTGGATACAACCGTGTCCAAATTTTAGAAAGGCTTTTTTTTTTAAGACAATTTTAGAAAGACTTTGGTTCTGTGTCTTTTGACCGGTATTTATGTTGGCATGTGAAACCATTGTGATAAACAAAGTCAAGCTGCTGGTGGGTTGAACTTGAACCCAAGATTACCGCTTGTTGCAGATTATTAAACCTTTTGGGCTGTTAAGTTTTTTGATCAACTAAAATCAAATTTCAATCTGAATAATTACAGTTGTTAACTACTTTCCATGCAATTTTTATCCATTTGAGTTGCTGTTAAGTTTGTGGGGAAGCAAACTTGCGAAGAAAAAGTGAGATTTGTTTAAACGATTTGTTTGAACTGGATACAACCGTGTCCAAATTCAGGGTATTAATTGACTTATTTGAACGCTTTTTCCAGCTAATTGCGATGAGAAAGTGAGATTTGTTTACTTTGCTTATCTCATTCCTGTGACATCACATAATACACCTTATTAATTGACTTACAGTTGTTAACTACTTTCCATGCAAATTTTTATTCATTTGAGGTGCTGTTAAGTTAGTGGGCAAGGAAACTTGCGAAGAGAAAGTGAGATTTGTTTAAACGATTTGTTTGAACTGGATACAACCGTGTCCAAATTTTAGAAAGGCTTTTTTTTTTTTAAGACAATTTTAGAAAGACTTTGGTTCTGTGTCTTTTGACCGGTATTTATGTTGGCAAGTGAAACCATTGTGATAAACAAAGTCAAGCTGCTGGTGGGTTGAACTTGAACCTAAGATTACCGCTTGTTGTACATTATTAAACCTTTTGGGCTGTTAAGTTTTTTGATCAACTAAAATCAAATTTCAATCTGAATAATTACAGTTGTTAACTACTTTCCATGCAATTTTTATCCATTTGAGTTGCTGTTAAGTTTGTGGAGAAGCAAACTTGCGAAGAAAAAGTGAGATTTGTTTAAACGATTTGTTTGAACTGGATACAACCGTGTCCAAATTCAGAGTATTAATTGACTTATTTGAACGCTTTTTCCAGCTAATTGCGATGAGAAAGTGAGATTTGTTTACTTTGCTTATCTCATTCCTGTGACATCACATAATACACCTTATTAATTGACTTACAGTTGTTAACTACTTTCCATGCAAATTTTTATCCATTTGAGGTGCTGTTAAGTTAGTGGGCAAGCAAACTTGCGAAGAGAAAGTGAGATTTGTTTAAACGATTTGTTTGAACTGGATACAACCGTGTCCAAATTTTAGAAAGGCTTTTTTTTTTTGAAGACAATTTTAGAAAGACTTTGGTTCTGTGTCTTTTGACCGGTATTTATGTTGGCATGTGAAACCATTGTGATAAACAAAGTCAAGCTGCTGGTGGGTTGAACTTGAACCTAAGATTACCGCTTGTTGCACATTATTAAACCTTTTGGGCTGTTAAGTTTTTTGATCAACTAAAATCAAATTTCAATCTGAATAATTACAGTTGTTAACTACTTTCCATGCAATTTTATCCATTTGAGTTGCTGTTAAGTTTGTGGGGAAGCAAACTTGCGAAGAAAAAGTGAGATTTGTTTGAACTGGATACAACCGTGTCCAAATTCAGGGTATTAATTGACTTATTGAACGCTTTTTTCCAGCTAATTGCGATGAGAAAGTGAGATTTGTTTACTTTGCTTATCTCATTCCTGTGACATCACAGAATACACCTTACAAGTAACGCCACACCCCCCCCCCCCCCCCCCCATATACATAGAAACCCAAAGATTTTTTGGAACTATACGTTTGAGTTTATGCATAATTGCACAATATTGGGTTAAGTTATGATTTTTCACATAACATTTATGTTGGCTTTATTCTATGACAAAAAGTGTTGTAATTACATTAATATATTTCCTTGTATTTTGTGGGATTTATTTGTAATGGATTTAGTATTAAGTTGGTGAAGATTGCTCAAGAAGTTGATCTCGCGACTTGGCTCGTGAGTGTTGCAACCCGTGAAGGTCACATGAGGAGCACATGCTAGAAGCTGAAGAGTCTGTAAGTTTTGCGACTCATCTCGTGACTTGACCAACTTGAGAGATGACCCGCGAAATTCACTGACAACTAGGATTTTAGTGTGACCCTTATATCCTTCACTCATACTATATATACCTGTTAAGTTTTAAAGATTTAGGATTAAATGTTTAAAGTCTCAATTTGTATATGTTGGCAAACCGAGAACAAAAACATATTTAGAATAAGTGTTAGACATTGTTTAAAGTGTTTCAAGTCAAGTCTCAAGAATATTCAAGCTGCAGGAAAAATTCATTTTTTGTGAAGCTCGATCACTCGAAAAATCATGCTCGACTGATCAAAAATTGCAGAAAAATAATTTATGCAGAATTTTAAATTAGGCTCAAGCCTGCGAAAATGTTTAGGGTTTTAGTTCAACACTCCTAAGTATAAAAGAAAAACCCTAATTACATTTTGAAGACTCTTGGAAGACTTGTAAGTTACTCCTATGAGATTTGAGAGGTTTTGTACCTTCTAACTCTACAAGTGTCTACCGGAACAAAATCTACAATCAAGTGTTGGTAGAATCTAGTTGCTACAAGATCAACAAGCTGTAATCTGAAACCTTTGAGTGGGATCTCAAAGTCAGAAATGTGGGAGTTTGTGTTCTGCAAATCCAAGATAAAAGGAGTCTGTGGATTCGAAGTTTGCACGTAGTCGTGTCAGTAAGTTACTACTAGTGGTAGTAATAGATTTAGGGTTAATTCTTTTGTAAAAACTTCAATTCTCTTATAGTGGATTTGTTTTATCTTAAGGATAACTAGATCAAATCCTCCCCAAGTTTTTCCCATGAGACAGTTTGTTTCATTGGTTTTCTTGGGTGATCATATCGGTGTGTTCTTTATTTTTTCCGTTGTTGTGCTTGATATGATCTCTCTTTGTTTAACCTAGATCTCATAATTAACCTAGTTAATTACTTGGCTAAACAAACAAGTGTGTACGTTTTTAGACCCCTGTAAACTAGATTGTTTAACCTAATTAATTAACCAAGTGAATACTTAGGTTTATTATTCAGATCTAGATTAAAACAATAAAAAAAAAATATTATGTAAAGCAGCAGAAAATAAAGAATAGAATGATATGATCACCCAAGAAAATCAAACCGGTAAAAAACCTAAGAAGGATTTAACCTATATATCCTCAAGGTAAAACAAATCTACTATGAAAAAATTGAAGTTTGTACAATAGAACTTAGACCACTAACATCCTTTTGCTACCTCGAGTAGAAAACTTACTACCACGACCACGTGACAGCTCCGAGTCCACGGACTACTTCTTTCTTTGATCTACAGCAACCACAAGTTTTCCTACTTGTGACTTTGAGACTCCACTCAAAGGTTTTGGATCTTCTTGAAAGTTCTTTATGCAACAACTGAAACCACCATCAAGTTCTTGATGCAAATCTTGATCTTGATAGCTCTATGTGTGTGTATGAAGGTAAACACCTCTCAGATCTCACAAAAGATTCAACACACAACTCAACAAAGACCTTAGAGAGCTTTTGGGTACAAAACCCTAGATCTACAAAAGAGGCACAAGATTCACTCTCTAAAAAGTCTTTCAAAAACGTGCTTGGAGTTTCCTTTATATACTAGGAGAAGTAGATCTGAAACCCTAATCCTTAATGGGCTTGAACTGCTGTTTGGACTTAATTCAAATTCTGCAGATACGATTCTCGATTGATCGAGCCTTACTTTTGATTGATCGAGCTTTGCAATTTTGCACAGTAAGTTTTTGCATTCAACTCGATTCAAACTATAACAAATAAACTTTGAGCAAGCCTAAACCTAGACTCATTGTTTTGATCATAGTTTGCCAACATATACAAAGTGAAGTTCTAATATATTTAGTTCCTAAAGTCTTAGAACCTAACAAAGTGGTATTAGAGCAAGTTAGCTTTAGACTGGGTAGTATACCTTGAGTTAATCATTGACCCCTGTTGTTATGGAACACGGTCACACTCTTATGATCCCCCCTATTTTGATGGGAACAATTATGCTTACTAGAAGGTTAGGATGAAAGCCTTTTTGAAATCCCTAGATGAGAGGGTATGACTCTTTGTTGAAAATGGTTGGGAGAGACCTACCATTGTTGTAAGTGAATGGACCACTTCACAAAAAGAAACAGCAAGCTTTAATAGCAAGGCTATGAATGCTATATTTATTGCTTTTTCTATGGAGGAATTTAAAAGAATCTCTAATGTAGAGGTTGCTCACATTGCCTGGAATATTCTGCAAACTGTGCATGAAGGCACTAAGGCAGTAAAGATTAATAAATTGCAATAGTTGACCTCTAGGTTTGAAAGCATAAGAATTTCTGATGATGAGACCTTTGATGAGTTCTATGCCAAATTGAATGACATAGTGAACTCTGCTTTTAATTTGGGTGAAGTTTACGATCAACCTAAACTTGTTAGGAAGATTTTTGGATCCTTAACTGAGGATTTTAGACCCAAAGTCACTGCTATAACTGAAAATAAAAATGTGGACACTATACCTGTTGATGAACTTGTAGGATTTCTTCAATCCTATGAGTCTGACTTACCCAAAACCAGCAAATCCAAATCTATGGCTTTGAAATCTGATGATGATGTTGATGATTATGGATTTGATGATGAAATCTCTTCTACTGAGATTGCTTATTTTGCCAAGAACTTTAGAAACTTTTTGAGGAACAATAATAGAAGGGCAAGAAATTGAAACAATGCTGGCCCTAAGAATGTGAAGAAGAATGAAACAACTAAAACCAATAATTCTGAAAAATCAAAAGATAAGATTGTTCAAATCTCTAACAATTCATTAGGTCAACAATGTTTTGGTTGTCAAGGGTATGTTCACCTTAGGTCAAAATGTCCTACTTACTTGAAATCTAAGGGAAAAGTTATGGCTGTTACCTTCAGTGATGATGAAGTTTCTGATCACGAGTCTGAAAGTGGTCAAGAAGGAAATTTCATGGCATTCACTGCTACTGTTGTAGTAAGTGAGTCTAAAATTGTTGATGAGAGCCCTTCTGATGGGGAACTCTCTGAGAATGCTGACTTGCAAGAGGCTTATAACAAGCTTTGCAAGATTGCAGCAAAGGATGCCATGAATGTTGACTTAGGTTTAAAAAAGATAAACACTCTTGAGCAAGAAAAGAAAAATATGTTGGTTAAATTGTTTGATGCTAATGAACTCATAACCTCTGTTAAGATTGAGAATATGTCTTTGATTAAGAAAGTTAAAAGTTTAGAATTCGAATTATCTATTGCTAGGGAACAACTTGATAGGACTTCAACTTCGAAATTGGATAACATGTTGAATGTTCAAAAATCTACTTCTGATAAGACAGGGTTAGGGTTTGTTGAGAGTGTTTTTGCTTCTATTGTTCATCCTTCTAAGTTTGTACCTACTACATCTATTTCTACACCAGAAGTCAAGGTGCCTAAGGAAGATATTCTAGCTACTAGGAAGATTAGGGTAGATCTAAGTGAGTCAAAACCCAATCATCCTGGCAGTAAGAAACAATACAAACCTCAGTAGTTTTGTCATTTTTGTGGTGGAGCTGGGCATACACGCCCAAATTGCTTTAAGTTACAAGCTTCAAAATAAGCAAGGATACAAAAAGTGCCTATGCCAAAAGCACAAGATCCCGTGACACTTATTCGTGAATTGGTAAAGGCTTTTAACCTGTATGCAAATATAGGAGCTAATTTTAAGTCTAGTTCATCTAGAAACTCCAATCCTAAGTTCACATTTAAAAGAGTATGGATGCAAAAGACATAGTCTTAGTGAGTTTGTTTGACATGGTCCTTGTGCTTAATCTTTCAATCTCGTGTGACCAAAATATTTTTCATTAGGATTTTCCTTTGCATTACATTCATGCATTTCATTCTAAGTTTGTTTATGATGTTTTTAAGTTTGTTTGTTTTTTTTTTTTTTTTTTTTTAATATAAAAAAATTAGAAAACAAAAAAAAATTGTATTACACATCTTCAAGTGTGTAATTGAGGGTGGCCTATGAAATTTGCATTTCATGACTGTGTACCCTGTTTAGCTTTGATGAGCTATTTTTTCTGCACTTTGCTAGTTTGTACTATGTAGTGCTTAAATTGTGAGTTGTTGATGGTTTTTAAACACGTGCTCTTGATTTTGATGTCACATTTTTTTATTGTAAGGACTAAGAAATCCTGGGAGAAATGCATAAATAACCATCTCACCACTGTTACTCGCCAATCATGAACACTTGTGTGCAAATTATAAAAGATGTGCTCGATAAGGTGTAGCACTTGCACAGCAAGATTAAACGAGGTGTTGATTGTAAAAAGAATGTGAAAATCAAAAGAAAAAAAATGCTTTTACATTATTGCAAGCGTGTTTTCTAGGAGATGTGGGAGTTATATGATGTAACTCTTTAGGTGATAGTCACTTTCAAATTTATGTGATTGATGATGTAGAAATTATGGGTAATTACTATATATTTATCCAAATTTATGTGCTCGATAAGCGTGTTTGCAAGCGTGTTTTCTAGGTGATAGTCACTTAATCCTTGAGTACCCGGTTTAATCATTTATGTTATTCATTATATATTTATGAAATCCAATTTCATAAATATATACTTTAGTAACTCCTTACTAAAGTGGTTTGGCCCAACACTCTGAATAACCAAACCCATTAAACTTATCTCAAGGGAATATTTTATATCTCTGTTAAGAGATTATGAATTCCATCTTGAGAATATATGTTCCATCAACACTAAATGCGGCTGCCCAACATACTGAGGTTTTGATCGTAACTTATAGATCTCACTCTTGATATATCAAAGCAACCTACATCTCATTATCAGGTCCATTATTTTCTCAGGATTTAGAGTTGATGTAAATAAAGGTCGTGAGATTTATTATTCATTTGACAGTCGTTAGGAGAATAATAAATCTCACAGTGGTCCAGTTCAATATATCTTAACTCTTAAAATATATCAACATATCAACTAGAAGTCTCCACTTCCATGATCAAGACAAATCATCTTAGTTGATATGTTATAGTCTTTGCAGATGAAATACCCAATTTCATCACCGACTATGAACTAAAATTCTGAGTTTACAAAGAACTTGTGATTTATATCTTCTATGACTAAATCACATAAATCACATACTATGCATCTCATGGACTAAGATAATGTCTCATTAGTTCATTTATAAATAGTCTCATATAATTAAACTATTTAATTATTTATGACATGCCAATAAATTGGATTTTAGGGCATAAACCCCAACAATCTCCCACTTACCCTCAAAGACAATTTATCATATATCCGACACTTATTTCCCTTTTTAGAGTAATTCATAGTCACTCTAAAGCAAGGTTTGGAAACAAGTTTCAGTCGGATTTATTGCATAAATTATATTTTCTACTACTACTTCTCACGTACTCATATCTCTCTAATGAGATAATACTTACGCTTAATGTGTATCTTCACCACCTAGGATGAACACATATCTTGAAGTCCAACTTCATGAATCACAATAATACTACAAATCAATATTTGTACATCCAATAACCATCAAAACCTCACTTTGGTGGACAAGCATATAATCCCTCATTCTCCTAAGATATTTGAGTATATGCTTTACTCCTACTAAATTAAGTAATCTTTGATTCAATTAATATTTACTTGCTATGCCCACTGCAAAATAAATATTTAGCCTAGTATTTAGCATAGCATAAAGACTTCCTATCGATTTGATATAAGGAACCGTCTTAATATGCTCTTCCTTTTATATGTCTTAGGACTATAGTCCTATATAAAGGAACTTCAAACTTAAAAGGAAAGAATCATTTCTTGAAGTATTACATGCTATACTTGGCTAGAATCTAATCAA
The DNA here is from genome assembly GCA_019022515.1 of Quercus aquifolioides. Lineage (NCBI taxonomy): Eukaryota > Viridiplantae > Streptophyta > Magnoliopsida > Fagales > Fagaceae > Quercus > Quercus aquifolioides. The sequence continues at coordinate 86,479,199 of CM032328.1, read as the reverse complement.
TTTAAGGAGTTTGAGATAGACCCAACATCCTAATTTCTGAATTTTAACAAAGTTTAATTCTTAGGATGTGACCAGTCTTTCCCAAGTACTTTATATCAAACTGGACTAGACAACAAAATGTCATCAACATACATTAAGAGATTTATTATTCTATATAGCTTTTACACACATAAGGTATTTTAATACTTGATCAAAATCACAACAATTTTATTTCTTGATCAAAGATGATATTTTACGATTTAAATGCTTGCTTTAGTCCATAAATGGAATTTAAGCAACTTGCATACTAAACACTGCTGGTTCTTTATTATGTACAAGTCTAGTTACATCATATAGATGTCTTCCTCAAGATTGAAACTAAAAAAAAATTTCTTGATATCCATTGCCATATTTCATCCAAAATGAAATATAATGGATAAGAGAATCTAAATAGAATCAAACTTAACTATTGGTGAAAAAATCTTTTCATAGTCGAACCATTTCTTTCTGAATAGATCTTTTCGCCACTAGTCTTGACTTTGAAGATTTGCACCTTCAAATCTATCAATCTCATTTACTTGTAGACCTATTTGAAACTAATAGGCTTAATGCCATTAGGCGCCTCTACAAGTTCTAGACTTTAAATAGAATCTAATTCTATTCACATAACTTTGATCCAGTAATCCATATTCATATCATCTATTGCCTTTACGTAGGACCAATGATCAAATTCATATCCTTGTGAAATAACTACAAAAGTTTATTCCAGAAGTATGAATTTATTTGGTAATCCTCCCACTACGATGTTGTACTAGTGTAATAGTTATCTATAGAATAATGTCTTGTGGTGTATCTAATACAACCATTTCTTTTCTAAATGTACTTTATAGTTGTCCTACAACAAATTCTAACATTGTTCTTCTAGAACAATCTATGATTTTCTTTAAGATTATTTACATAGTCATCATCAACAACTTTGTAAACATCTTGTCTTCTTTATGACTACCAAAACAATCTTTTGCAATTCCTTTTGGATACCCAACATAAACACACATTTTTCTACTTTTTGATTTCAACTTGTTAGACTTCCTTTCTAGCACAAGTGCTGGACATCTCTAAAAATGAAAGTATCATATACTAGGTTTTCACCCAATCTACGATTTGACAGATGTCCTAGGAACAAAACTTTTGAAATCAACTTTAGAAAATGTATAGTAATTATTAGAGTATATCTCCAAAAGAAATAAGCAAATAGAAATATTTATCATGTACTTTACTTTTTTTAAAAGAGTCTTATTCCTCCTTCATGTATACACTGACTTAAAGAAGTCATTGACACTATATTCCTTTACAATAAAGGAGCTCTAGATCTTATTATCCTCTAAATAGAATTCATAGACTGGGAATATAATAAAATGATGGCTCTAAACCCCATCTTTCACCAATCTTGAATATCATTTAGATTAATAAGATCTAGACATAAGTGCCAAAACATACAATGCCAAAGGACGAAAACTTTCTCTTTAAAAAGTAAAACATGTAAATTTCTATCTAGAAGACAATCATGGACAAAGCTTAGTATTACCAAAGCATAAACACTTTCCTTTGGTCATACTTTTGAATCTAATTTCCTTTTGGCAACTACTAGGACAACTAGCTTGTCCAACTGTTTGGTATTATAATTCTTCTTCTTACCACCTTTACCTTTTGGTTTAGGCTAAGAATTTAAATTAAATCATATAGATCGTAGCCTTAGCTTTTAGGGTGTCTTCCGTTGCGTAGAACTCACTCATCAATTCAGGTAACATAAAAAGAATTTATTTTCAAAACAATTTGAATTGATCAAATGATTCTAACAAGGACTTATGGATCATATCCATATGAGATTAACATTTAATCTCTACATCCAAGAATTCCAATTCATTTTAAAATTAAAACATTTTCATAAAATGATTTAGAATTGGAACTCCTTAAGCCTTTCTTAGCACTCAATATGATTCATACCAAACATCTCATTTAGACTTAATATAAAGTCTAAGTCTAGCACTAACTCTTGCATCTCATGCTAGAGCACAATAGAGATAGAAGCCAATGAAACATTTTAGCATTTCAATGGAAACTATGATCATATCATAAGCTATCCTCAATCAATGCATCATGTATAGGAAATTATGACAATGCTGAATCAAAAACATAAATATGTATTTCAGCTCCTTTAAGCACCATGTTCAAAATTAATTCTTAATTAATATGATTCTATTAAAATAGTAGCTAGAGAACAAAATTTATGACAACTTTATTTTGAGACTATGAACATAATAACAGGGACATTATATTTTGCATCCATAACCATATAGTATGGAACCCAAAAACATACTATACTAGGTGCAACGACAACCCAATCCATGTCTATAATTCCTTGGTAGCAAGTTTATTATAAACACATTAATTGGTTGAGAACTATTCTCATTATTAATGCTATCATGGTAACTCTTACCAAACAAAAATAATTTGCCGTTTTTCCTTTAGCCTCTTAAGTAATAATGACATAGCTCCTTTGGGAGGTTAACATTACACTTAGTCTAGTGTACACCATTATCTAGAATCATGTGTAGCCACATTTCATCTCCCTTATAGTGTTTAAACTTGTAGTACCATGAAACAAAACACCCTCCTTTGGGATCGCGAGGCATATATGCCAAGACGAGGTGCTTGTTCACACTACTTTAAACGGGTAAGTTCAATCTTGTAGTACTATGAAGTAAACACCCTCCTTTGGGATCGCGAGACATATACGCCAAGATAAGGTGCTTACCCCACACCACTATGAACCGATAATGGAGGCCGTGAGATCCAACCCTTGTATCTCTCTCCCACTTTAACATCAATGAAATTCAAGTTTTAATCTTAATCTCATCGTTTTTTATCATTAAGAATGTGTTTTGATCATTAGAAACGTCAAAAACGGTTAAAATTCAATTTTACGTGGTTAAAATCAAACTTAAACAACATCATAACATCAAAATCAGTTTTAATCAAACAATAGTTTCAAAAACTATAATATGAAGAAAAATGATTACAAAATTTTCACGACTATGAATCCACATTGTAGATCACGATAAATAGCAAGTTTCCCACACACTATCGAAAACCAAAAACAGTTAACTCTTTGATTCGGACACTGAAACAAAGACAAACAATTTGGCTTTCCTTATTCTTTAATCAAGAATGAACATGGGCTCCTAGTGCAGAAAGCAAAAATGATTTCATACAATTCCCTTCTTGCTATCTCTTATCAAAACATATAGAAACATGTTCAATTATTAATCTAACAATAAATTAATAAAAACCCAACATGTATCTATATCAGACCATATGTGCAACAAGTATGCAGACAATTTTACTGCAGAAAACTAGAACACTAAGAAAATGGTTTTTCTTTAATTCTAAAACTCAATCACATGTTATACAAACATAATATTGAAGACCGCTCTGATACCAATTGTTGGAAAATCTGATTTTGTATCTCATACAAAACATATAGCGGAAGCAACAATCACGAATCTACTTCATTCATGAGAGATAACATGTAACCTTTGTAAGGTTGAAATTTATCAATCATCTTATTGGCTTTATTCCATGCCAATTTGCTTGTATTTCAGCACTTAAAAACCCTGTATTTAGGTGGGATTCATGTAAGGGTAGTGTGTGAAGAGAGTGTGAAGAAAAGCTCATCTTTGTGCAAAGAAGCAGAGACTCGCGGCTAGGACTCGCGACTGACTCGCGGCTTGCAAGCCGCCAAATGCTGTGCACGTGAGAAGCATGCGGGAAGCTGAAGGGTCGCGCCAGCTGTAGCACTGCAGGACAAAAGTCCCAGGCTAGCCAGGCCGTTACGTCGCAACTTGAACTCGCGACTTGGACAAGCCGAGGCCAAGCCGCCAACCAGCCCTGTTTGGCAAAATTTGTCTCTTCATATTCCTTTCTCACCCCACTATATATAGACCCTTATACCCACAATTTTGAGAGAGTTTCCAGAGAGAAACCCTAGAGAAAAACAAGATTGCCTCATCCCCAATCTTCACTAAGAGACTCCTCAAATTCCTCTACTCTCTTCCTCTCCATTGATAAATCCTTGAGAGGCTATTGACCAAATCCTTTTCTCACCATACCCATATCTGTGAGAAGGTTTATTTGGTGCTTTGGGAAGCAGTTAGGAAGGGACCAATTCATATTGGTTGATGCTATGGGCTATAGCGGAATCCGGTAAGCTAGAAAAGAAAAAGGTTCGGCGCAACCTCGTTGGAGCAAGAAGCTTGGAGGGCTTAGGTACCTGGGTAGATTAGGCTTGAAGGGTCTATTGTTGTTCATGTATCCCAACTACATTTTCTAGTGGATTATTGACCGCTTGGAGGGCGGCGGAGAGGTTTTACGCCGAGGGCTTCGGTTTCCTCTTCGATAACACATCGCGTGTTGTCCTTGTGTTTGCATCTCTCTTCCTTTATCTTTGCCATTTATTTTCTGTTGTGGATGTGTTTATATTTGGCTTAGATTGTTTATCAATTCTGTGTTTGGCTTATGTTCATGTTCCGCACATTAATTGTTTGATTATAAGCTTGAATTGATAATTTTTAATTTGGGGTCTAAACGTTCAAGGGTGTTTCATACCCATATTGAACTTTCAATTGGTATCAAAGCGGGTGCACTTGCTGTGGTTTAATTACCTAAGTGCGATCCTAGACCCCTTAGCTATGGATGAAGCTATGGAAAAGACTATGCTGAATTATGGTTTAAATGTTTGTGATAATGACTCTATGAGTATGTTTGAAGGGTGCCCTAACAATGAACTCCTAGAGTTATTAAAAACAAAGAAACATGCTAGAATGTTTGTTCACATGCTGAAATTTTTTGAAAAAGAGAATCACATCTTGCACAATAGTCTATATGAATCTAATTCGTTGGTTAAGAAGTATAAAAGAAGAAATAGAATATTGTGTGATAAGGTTGAGAATCTGAAAAAGAAAATTCAATCTAGCAAGAGCATGGAAAATGAAGATAAGTTTCTGTTTGAAGGTCAAGAGTGCTTATCTCATGCTTGCCTATTTGTGCACACCTCTTTGAAGGTATTTAATTCATGTTTATGGTATCTTGATAGCGGCTGTTCTCGTCATATGACAGGTGATAAATCACTGTTTAAGTCACTCAAAGAAAAGGTTGGTGACTATGTAACATTTGGCTATGGAAGTCATGCTCAAGTTCTTGGCAAATGGACTGTTGAGATACCTAGATTACCTCTATTGAAGGATGTCTTATACATCAAAGGGTTGAAGGCAAATCTTTTAAGCATCACTCAAATATGTGATGAGGATTTCCTTGTTCAATTCTCAAAGAAGGGGTGCATAATCATTGATGAAGAAGGGATTCAAGTCTTGGAAGGAAAGAGGACTACCGACAATTGCTACAGAGTGGTTCTTATGGCACAAATTTCTTGCAGAATTGCTCGGGTTGATATGTTGGAACTTTGGCATCAAAGATTTGGACATGCAAACTTCAAACAAGTGGCTAAAGTCTCCAAATTTGAAGCTGTTGAGGGACTTCCAAAATTTGGAAAGGTGGAGAAGACTTTTTGTGGTGCATGCCAAATAGGGAAGCAAACAAAGGCAAGTCACCACAAGGTGAATGTGATCGCCACTTCACGATGCTTAGAGCTTCTTCATGTTGATATAATGGGGCCCACAAGAACTAAAACTCTAGGAGGAAAAAGGTACATTATGGTCATTGTTGATGATTTCTCAAGATACACTTGGGTTGAATTTCTTAGAGAAAAATCAGAAGCGTGTGAGAAATTGAAAATTCTTTGCAAAAGACTACAAAATGAGAAAGGGGTTCCTATTGTCAAGATAAAGAGTGATCATGGCAAGGAGTTTGAGAATGCAAGATTTGAGTCGTTCTGTGAGAAGAATGGAATCAAAAAGGAATTTTCAGCTTCCAAAATTCCTCAACAAAATGGGGTGGTTGAGAGGAAGAATCGGGTGATTCAAGAAATGGCGAGAGTTATGCTATTCAACAAGCAAATTCCTCAAAAGTTTTGGGGAGAAGCTGTGAACACCTCATGTCACATTGGCAATAGAATATATTTTCGAGCTGGAACAAAGAAAACCGCATATGAAATTTGGAATGAAAAGAAGCCAAAAGTGAAGTACTTCCGAGTATTCGGAAGCAAGTGTTATATTCTCAATGATCGTGAGAATCTTGGGAAGTTTGATGCGAAAAGAGATGAAGGCATCTTCGTTGGGTATTCTACTAATAGCCGGGCGTATAGAGTATTCAACAAGAGAACAAAGACGATAATGGAGTCTATCAATGTGGAAGTTGATGATGCTATAACAAAGGTAGAGATGGTTGATGATGAAGAAGGGCCATGCGCCAAAGAATTCACAACTGAGGGCGAAGCCCAAGATATTGAAGTTAAAGAACCTACACCGGAAAAGGAATCAACTCCTGTGAACTCAAAAATGGAAACAAGATCAATATCTAGGACATCAAGTCCTCTCACTCCTCCGGAAGTTCATCCTCCCATCTCTCGGAATGATGAAGTGTCTACCTCAAAGAAGCCATCATCAAGAGTGATCAAAAACCATCCGAGCAGTAACATCATTGGATCTTTAGATGAAGGTCTTCGTCTTAGAAAGGGAAACTACTCTGCACTCATGACCATTGCTCATGTTAAGTCTTCGGAAGACTTGAATTTGCTTGTGCAAGAGCTTGGGGAGCGTAGTGATGAAGAATCCATAAGGATTGTGGAAGAATCGGATGCTGAAAAGGTTGAAGATATAGCTGATCTTCAAGAGAATTACACTTTACTTCTTGAGAAGTCGAGAGAGTATGCAAGGGTGGCAAAGGAGGCTGTGAGGAAAATGAAGAAAGCGGAGGAGGACTATAGAAGTCTACTAGTCCGACATAAGGAGGCCAAATGTGAAATAGAAAAGCTGAATGGTGAGCTGTCGGAAGCTTACTCAAAAATTAGATTCCTAGAGCTTGAGGTGGTTCAAGCAAATGCCAAGGTAGAGAGGGTCTCCACCAAGAAGTTGGATGATGTCATTTCCTCTCAAAAGCAATTCTCAGATAAATCCAGATTAGGATATACTGGAGAAAGCAGTGCAGCTGTGAATATCTCCAAAGAAGTGAAGTTTGTGAAGGCCAAAGAGCCGGTTGTAGTTGCCCCCACTGTGGAAAAGGCGAAGGTTGAAAAGAAGAAAATTGTGACTGACCAAAGGGTGTTGACTAAGCCCCAAAACCAATCTGTGGTCAGGACTAAAGCAAGAGGGAGATCTCTTCCACGATCTCAAAGAGGCCCTAGAACGAACTACTTCTGTCATCATTGTGGTCTTCAAGGACACATCCGACCCAATTGTCATAAGCTGAGAGCATTGAAGAATGCTACTGATCAAAGGTCAAGAGGACCAAGAAATGACAAGAGAACTTGGGCTGTTGAGTCATCAAGAGGTCGAAATGGTGATCCAGGCATGATGGACGTGATGAAGATGATCAGTGCTTTCACCACTTGCTTGAAAAGCTTCACAAGAATGTTTGAAAGTCCTAACTCTCGTACCCAATCCTTCAAGGATATCACCCCAAACGCACGTGTCGTGTGGGTGAAGAAGGGTACTCATGCATAAGCATTACAACATGTCCATGCATTAATACTTCCCATGTTTTGTGAATATGCTTGGTTGTGTGTTTTTTTTTGCGAGCTTGAGTTGAAAAATTGTCTATTTGTTTGCTTTTGCTTTTAAATGTTTTTACATTGTCTTCTCTGTTTTTGATCATCCCTTTACTGCTTTTGTGTCAAAAATCCAAAAACACATAAAAAGTAGAAAATCCAAGAAGTTTGATCACATTGTTGAGTTGTGTCTCAAAGCATGTTTTGCCTTGTACCTTTGTACTAATGGCTTTGTGCATCTACGAGCTTAGCTTGTCTCTTATGCACTCATATCATTGTGGAAGAAATCTTGACATCTATGTGATTGTTGTAAATAGATCTTCAACCTTGTCATGAATGATTAGTGAATGGTTTTGTTGACCTTGAGACATGCATAGACTTATGCCTATATATCTTCTCACTCTTTATTTTGTTGTTTTTGCTTAAAAGATCTCTCCAAATGTAAATCTCCAAATGAAAAGAGATATTGAGCTGCAAAAGCCTGTCGCACATACTAGTGTTTGACTAGGAAAAAGGGAAAGCGACCAAAATAAATTGCTTGATGCCCAAACAGCCAAAGGCTAACTCATTAATATGAAATATCAAAAATTTCAGGCATCGATCTCACAATGAGATTTGTTTATTCAAAAAGATCAAATGATTGTTGAAAATGGAGCCAAATGAAAAGCTTCAAAGAATTATACTCAAGTTTATGTGGGAGGTCATATATGCATACTTCTGTAATTGAGATAGGTCACATTATCTACTGCTAGTTGTGTATGCCTCGATTGAATTGATCATTGAAGCTTCACATTGGACTAAGGACTATCTCATTTTTGGCATCCACACATATCACACAAGTCTATGTTCAATGAATGCCATATTCATTTGTGTGATTGTACTTGTTTAAATGTGTTTTCACATGCTCAATCTTTGTCGGTCAAACACAAAAAGATTTTTGAGTGTTTTGAGTTGTTTTTAGAAAGTTGTTTGTTTTACAAAAATGTCAAAAATTTCAAAAACAGTGTTGCCCTGTTTTGGTGACTCAGTCGCAGGTAGGTTCAATCGCAGGCTCCAGTCGTGAAGCTCACTCCGAGATTTTCGCAGGTCACTGGCGAGTCAAGGTCTCAGTCGCAAAAAATACTTAGAAAATTCTTCAAAATTTGTGTTTTTATGTTTTTCGCGGCTCAGTGTGGTGACTAGTTCGCTGGTGGAAGGTCCAATCACGAGGGGCACTCAGAGATTTTCGCGGCTCATATTGCGACTATTCCGCGGGTAGACCTTCTAGTCGCGAAAAACACTTAGAAGATTTTTCAAAAATCTTGGTTTTACAGTGTTTCGCGGCTTACCTTGGCGACTTAATCCAGTCGCAAAAAACGCGTGTTTTGTGTTTTAAAGACAGTTTTTAAAACTTTTAATTTTTTTCCCTCATGCATCATTATCACTGTTCATACATTCATCTTTTGCCCTCTTTTCTCATTGACCCCTTTGTCTATTCGTGTCAAAAAGGGGGAGAGTTTTTGTCATTTCTATATGACTTTTGTGCACACTCTTAGGGGGAGAAATTCTATTTCTTGTGCACATTTGTAGGGGGAGAAATTCATTATACTTGTCCTTTTTATTACTTGCTATACTTTGAGGGTCTAATGTGTTTTGTACAAGTATTTTAGGTTACAAGTATAAATGTTCCAAGTTCTCTTCACAGCTCCTATGATTCATGATAGGGGGAGTGATATGATTAGGGAAGTACTTTATTGTCTGTACCTGGTACCTTTGTAGGTTGTTAAGGTTTCTGTTGTTGTTTGTACCCATGTTGCTTCTGTAAGCTTTAAGGGTTTGTTTCTATGCACTCTGTAGGCCTTTGTGGTTTGTGCCATGCTTTATGCAGCCTTTGTGCTTTGTTAAATCAGTATTTCTAACTAAATGTTTTGCATTTTCTTCTAAGTACTGTCACTCTTGTGCCCCTGTAGGATTTTTCCTAGATGCACATACATCATATACTGTGCATTGGTTGAGTGTTGGTCATTCAAGTGATTTGCCTTGTGTTTGTCATCTTGAATGTCCGGATGTTCATTCCAAGTGTGAATGAGCATTGTGATCACTTGGTTATAGTGATTACCTATTTTGGTCTTGCCTTGGTTTATTGCTTTATTCCATTGTGCATGATCGCATTGTGCTTGCTTCATATGCATTACAAGTTTCTGTATACAATGAACTTATTGTGTTGTTGTGTTTCAGGAGATACTTGTTCTTATGGTTCAAAAGCTTCACAGATTCTAGAGTTAGGTGTGAGTGAGTTTTCCAACTGTTCCCAACTCACGCATTAAGTCTAGAGTTTGTTTTAGGGTTTTGTCACGGAATAGCCAAAGGGGGAGATTGTAAGGTTGAAATTTATCAACCATCTTGTTGGCTTTATTCCATGCCAATTTGCTTGTATTTCAGCACTTAAAAACCTTGTATTTAGGTGGGATTCATGTAAGGGTAGTGTGTGAAGAGAGTGTGAAGAAAAGCTCATCTTTGTGTAAAGAAGCAGAGACTCGCGGCTAGGACTCGCGACTGACTCACGGCTTGCAAGCCGCCAAATGCTGTGCACGTGAGAAGCATGCGGGAAGCTGAAGGGTCGCGCCAGCTGTCGCACTACAGGACAAAAGTCCCAGGCTAGCCAGGCCGTTACATCGCGACTTGAACTCGCGACTTGGACAAGCCGCGAGGCCAAGCCGCCAACCAGCCTTGTTTGGCAAAATCTGTCTCTTTGTATTCCTTTCTCACCCTACTATATATAGACCCTTATACCCACGATTTTGAGAGAGCTTCCAGAGAGAAAATTGAGAGAGAAACCCTAGAGAAAAACAAGATTGCCTCATCCCCAATCTTCACTAAGAGACTCCTTAAATTCCTCTACTCTCTTCCTCTCTATTGATAAATCCTTGAGAAGCTATTGACCAAATCCTTTTCTCACCATACCCATATCTGTGAGAAGGTTTATTTGGTGCTTTGGGAAGCAGATAGGAAGGGACCAATTCATATTGGTTGATGCTATGGGCTATAGTGGAATCCGGTAAGCTAGAGAAGAAAAAGGTTCGACGCAACCTCGTTGGAGCAAGAAGCTTGGAGGGCTTAGGTACCTGGGTAGATTAGGCTTGGAGGGTCTATTGCTGTTCATGTATCCCAACTACATTTTCTAGTGGATTATTTGACCGCTTGGAGGGCGGCGGAGAGGTTTTACGTCGAGGGCTTCGGTTTCCTCTTCGATAACACATCGCGTGTTGTCCTTGTGTTTGCATCTCTCTTCCTTTATCCAAAGGAGGTGGAGGAACAACAGCAGCATCAGGATCAAGAACATCCTCACCAGCAGGACCTGTAGAAGAAGACGGAGGAGGAGGTGCACTACTAGAGGGCTCAGACCTAGGGTGTTTAGAACCAGCTTTAAGATGAGCGGCCCTTTGTTTAAGAAAAGACGCACCGATGGGAGCAATCACATGAACAAGCTTAGAGGAAGGGAAACCACTAAGATCAAGATAAAGCAAAATCCTATGAATGAAAATAGGATGAACAAGAGCATGAGCAGAAGATGAACTCCTATAAACATCGTTCAAAGAACGAAGAAATAGATGAGGAAAACTGATAGGAGCATCAGTAACAAGAGCGTACAAAAATACACACCTCTCGAGAGGAATGGTGTGAACATGAGATATGGGCTAGATAGAATGACAAGTTATCCTAAAGAAAAGATAGTGCAACCCAGAAAGCTCAGCAGAGGTGATCCTAGGATCAGAACCCCACTGGATAGATGATCTAGTGATGTAAGACAAGACATCACTAATCTCAAGAGACACATCATATGGGTAGACAGGATTCTGGACCAAAGGTACCTCTAGAGCATTAGCCACTATCTTGGGAGTAATGATGTACTCTACGCCTCGTATCCAACTCTTTACCAAAGTGTTGGAATCATAGATGCGGATAGAGATGTTCGAAAAGAACTCTCTAATCAAGGCAGAAGGTGGAGGAGGATCAGAAATATCCACCAAGGGTAACCAGCCCCTACACTCAAAGTTTGCCCTAATGGCAGGATCAAGTTCATCTAAGAGAACATAACGCTCAACCCAAATCTTTCTCTTAAGGTTTAGCTTCTCAAAAATCTCTTGGTTTTTCTCACTCAGAAACTTCTCACTGTCAAAGGACGGAGGGGGTGGAGAAGGTGAGGAAACAGTCCTACGGGCTCTAGTCTTCCTAGGCATAGTGCTAAGGAAAGGACAAAGACACACAGAGAAAACCCAAAAGAAACAGAATAAAACAAAACCAAGGGCAGACTGCAAGTTAGCACAAAAAAAATATAGAACACAAATCTATATGATGCATGAACAATAACAATGTTGTGATGCATGAACTAATGCAGTAAACAAAGTTCAAAATTAAGTTCAATTACACAAAATTGGCTCGAACATAGAGTTTCTAACAAAAACCCTAAAAATTTGAAAAACCACTTGATAATTTTGAAACAAATTGATGAATTGATCATTACACAAGGTTGACAACAGATTAGAATGACCAATTTCATCAAAACAACAAGCCAATTTCAGCAATTAAACCTAATTGAACAAAAATCCCAAATTCGGATCAATTAGAAACCCTAGAAATTTCAAATTTTCACAAAACCCAAAATTGATCAAATTAAACTATCAAGATCATGTTTATAGCATGTCCCCACAAAAACCCATTAATCAATTTCACAAAATTTGGCTTGAATCAACACAAATCCCAAAAAGAAAAAGGTCCGAAATTTTGAGCAAAAATGCATGAAAAATGCATGAAATATGTAAATAAACTCAAAAAGGAAGGACAAAACAGTCTTACCGGCTTGAGGAAAGAGAAATTTTGCAAAAATTTCGGAGGAAAACGACAAAAATTTGACTGTGGAGCCTTGCCTTGTCGGAGAGAGAAGAAAAGTTTGAAAAAGTGTTTGGAACAGTCAAGAATAGTGTTTTTAAAAAAACCTGATTCGCGACATTCGATTTATCGAAAAACACATTCGATCGATCGAATCAATCAGTCATTTTGAAACAAATTAAAGTACTTTTTCGATCGATCGAAAATCAGAATGGATCGATCGAACTGGACAGAGGCTCACAAACATTTTGAGAAAAATCACAGTTTTGAAAATCCCAAACCATATTTTGAAAACAACTCCTCAAAGCATTAAACTTATTGAAACAAAATGCATGAGTATGAGATGGAATGCTTTTTCAAAAACCCAAGTTTTAATCCCAGTTTCTCCAAAGGAAATTTCAGCCATTCTTCCTTTAAATTCTCAAGCAAAAAAAATGTTTTGCATAATTCTCAAATTATTTTCAAACTTGGTTGGTCAGACCAAAAACACACACAATAACATGTACAAAGTTTAGCAAAGAGTAACTTGTGTAGTGTGTGCAACTAGCAAAAGCTTGAGATACATGTGAGGTGATATGTGAATAGCAATCAATCACAAAGTCTACAAAATTCATCACATAGAATTCAAAAGAGACTATCACCTAAAGAGTTACATCCTATAACTCCCATATCTCCTAGAACATAAGCTTGCAATCATGAAAGTTTCTTGAATTTTGCCCCATTATTAGGTGAAATTTGGCATCAAGCCTAATGGTACACACCAGTTTAAATTATGTGAATTGGCATCAAGCCTAATAGTACACACCGGTTTTAAGCATTAAGCATTTAACAGAGGTTACACCTTATGTTCTTTTTGTGCATGTGCTACACTTTCTTGAGCACTAAATCTTACGATATGCACTAAGGTGTTCATGATTGGCTAGTGAACAGTGGTGAGATGGTTATTTATGCCTTTCTCAAAAGGATCAAGTCCGACAGTCAAATAACATGTGACTTCAAGATTAAGACAAAGTGATAAACACCATAAACATCTTTCCCACACAACATGCACTACAAAGCTTCAACTAGTAAAGTGCAATAAATAAGCTCATCAAAGCTAAACAAGGTACATAAGACATGTTATGTGTAAATAAATTGACCAACCTTGTTTTTCAAAAACCAAGAAAAATAGTGCTTAACATAATTTTGCTTTTCTCCTTTTTTTTTATTCTTTTTTTTTAAAAGAGAAAACAAATAAATCCTAGAATGAAATGCATGAATGTAATGCAATGCAAATCCTAGAAACAAAAGCAAAAGAAATACAAAAACCAAAGAACAATGGTCACAACGGAATGGGCAATGAAGCACAAGGACCATGTCAGAAAGACTCAATTAGGTCGAGTCTTTTGCATCCAAAACCTTTTAGATGCACCACGAGCATTGGAGTTCTTATTCACATTCGAGTGATTTCCAACTCCAGGATTGGAATAAAGGTTCAATGCCTTTACCAATTCACCAATAAGTGTCATAGGATCTTGTACTTGAGGCACAGACACTTTTGGTTTGTTTACTCTCTTAGCAGCTTGAAGCTTGTAACAGTTAGGACGAATGTGTCCAAACTTTCCACAATAATGACAAACCCAAGCAGGTTTACCATGCATCTTGTCCTTAGAGAGGATAGGTTCCTTAGGTTTAGTCTCTCCTAGATCAACCCTAATCTTCCTAGGAGGTGAAACTTCTACAGGTTTGACCACCTCACTCACAGGAGGTTTGACAGTTTCACTCACAACCTCACTCACAGAAGGTTCAGAAGAAGATGAAGGAACAAAGTTTGTGGAATTAGGAGTAGACACAGAGATGCTTTCAACATAACCTAACCCAGATTTATCAGAATGATACTTTTGAACATTCAACATGTGATCAAGTTTAGAACTAGCAAATCTAGCAATAGATAAATCATGTTCCAAAGTTTTAACTTTATCTAATAAAAGCATGTTCTCAGATTTCACATGATTCAAAAGATCATTAGCATCAAAAAGTTTAACAAGCAAATTCTTCTTTTCAAGCTCAAGAGAATCAATTTTCTTCAGGCCAAGTTCAACATTCATAGCATCCTTTGCAGCAACTTTGCAAAGTTTATTATAGGCCTCTTGAAGATCTGCATCCTCAGAGAGTTCCCCATCAAAAAGGTTCTCCTCAACAGACACGCTTTCATTGACTACAGCTGTAGCAGTGAAAGCAATGAAGTTTCCATCCTCGTCACATCCAGACTCATCATCAGAAACCTCATTGTCACTAAGGGTTACAACCATAGCTTTACCCTTATTCTTCAAGAATGTAGGACATTCAGATTTAACATGACCATACCCTTGACAACCAAAACACTGAGTACCCAGAGAATTGTTTGAAGATTGACCTACTCTTTCTCTAGGTTTTTCAAAGTTATTAACCTTAGTGGGATCATTCTTCCTAAAGTTTCTAGGTTTAGCAGTTTTTGTACCTCTTGCCCTTCTATTAGTATTTCTCAGAAAATTTCTAAAATTCTTGGCAAGGTAAGCTATCTCTGTAGCAGAGAGCTCATCATCAAATCCACCAACCTCAACATCATCAACAGACTTAAGAGCCGTTGATTTGGATTTGTTTGTTTTGGGAAGGTCAGACTCATAGGACTGAAGAGATCCTACAAGCTCATCAACAGGGATGGAGTCTGTTAGGTTCTAAAGATTTAGGATTTTATGTATTTAGAACTCTAATGTGTAATATTGGCAAACCATGATCAAAACAATATGTTTAGTCTTGTTTAGGCTTGCTCAAAGTTGATTAAATATTGTAAAGTTGGAATCGAGAGGCTGCAGATGCATTGGTGCATTTTGGCCTGGCTCGATTGATCGAAGGATAGACTCGATCGATCGAATCTCGGGTTAGATGTGTTTTTTGCAGAATTCCAACTCAGCCCAAACTCTATTTAAACGTCTTGGGGTTCAAGTAAAACACTCCTATTTATAAGGGAAACCCTAGAACGTTTTTGAGACTTTTGAAGAGAGAGATTAGAGTGCCTTTTGTGCCTCCTTTTATTTTTAGGGTTTTGTACCCAAACCTCTCTAAGTCTTTGTTGCTCATATTTACGGTTTATGTGAATCTCTTGTGAGATCTTTGAGGAGCTTTCCTTCACATAAACTTAGGGGTTTCAAGATAGATATTATCTACATCTTGATGATTAACAAGGTTACTGCCATTGGAGCTTAAAGAATAACAAGCGTGGGTGCTTGTACTTGATTGGAGAATCCAAGAAAGAAGGAGTCCATGGATTCGAAGCTTGCATGTGGTCGTGTCAGTAAGTTCTACTGGTAGGTAGCATTAGGAAGTTGAGCGGGGAGCTTGTAAGTCCTTTTGTATGAACTTCAATTCTTTCATAGTGAATTCTGTTTTGCCTTGAGGATCGGTGGGTCAAATCCTCCCTAGGTTTTTACCGGTGTGGTTTCCTAGGTGATCATATCTTGTGTTATTTATTATTCCGCTGCTTTATATTCTTGATATGACTGTTTGATTGTTTTAACCTAGAATTGCTTAATTTGACTAAGTAACAACTTGGCTAATTAACTAAGCTACTCAATCTGGTTGGTTTAAGGGGTCTAAAACCGTTCAGAGTCCACATCCTTGCTTTCAGTAATGGTAGTTACTTTGGGTCTAAAGTCCTCAGTTAAAGATCTAAGAATCTTCCTAACAATTTTAGGTTGATCATAGATTTCACCCAAATTAAAAGCAGAATTGACAATATCATTTAATTTAGCATAGAATTCATCAAAAGATTCATCATCAGACATTCTAATGCTTTCAAATCTAGAAGTCAATTGTTGTAATTTATTGATTTTAACTACCTTTGTGCCTTCATGCACAGTTTGGAGGATTTTCCAGCAGTATGAGCAACCTCAACATTAGAGATTCTCTTAAATTCCTCCATAGAAACAGCGTTAAAGATGGCATTCATAACTTTGCTATTGAACCCAGCTGCTTCTTTTTGAGAAGTTTGCCACTCACTCACAAGAGTAGTGGGCTTCTCCCATCCGTACTCAACGGAATTCCAAACTCTCTCATCAATGGATTTCAGGAATGCTTTCATCCTTACTTTCCAATAAGCATAGTTATTCCCATCAAAGTGAGGAGGAACAACAAGAGAGTGTCCATGCTCCATGACAACAGGGGTCAAGGATCAGCTCAGAGATAAAAAAATCTCAAACAAGAAGAGCTACCCGCTCTGATACCACTTGTTGGAAATTTAGACCCCTTAAACCAACCAGATTAACCTAGTTAATTAGCCAAGTGATTAACTTAGTCAATTTATGTAATTCTAGGTTAAAACAATCAAACAATCATATCAAGAATATAAAGCAGCGGAATAATAAATAACACAAGATATGATCACCCAGGAAACCACACGGTAAAAACCTGGGGAGGATTTGACCCACCGATCCTCAAGGCAAACCTGAATTCACTATGAAAGAATTGAAGTTCATACAAAAGGACTTACAAGCTCCCCGCTCGACTTCCTAATGCTACCTACCAGTAGAACTTACTGACACGACCCCGTGCAAGCTCCGAATCCACGGACTCCTTCTTTCTTGAATTCTTCAATCAGCTACAAGCACCCACGCTTGTTATTCTTTAAGCTTCAATGGTAGCAACCGAGTTGATCATCAAGATGTAGATAATATCTCTACCTTGAAAACCCTAAGCTTTGTGTAAAGGAAAGCTCCTCTAGATCTCACAAGAGATTTACACAAAACAGCAATGTATGAGCAACAATACACTCGAAGCAACTCTAAAAACGTGGCTAGGGTTTTGCCTTATATACCTAGGGCAAAAACATAAAACCCTAAACGTTTAATGAGTCAGGGCTGAGTTGGAAATTCTGCAGAAAACGCATCTGGCCCGAGATTCGATCGATCGAGTCTATCCTTCGATCGATCGAGCTAGACCGAAATGTCCCAATGCATCTGCAGTCACTCGATTCCAACTTTACAATATTTAATCAATTTTTGAGCAAGCCTAAATAAGACTAAACATATTGTTTTTATCATGGTTTGCCAATATTACACATTAGAGTTCTAAATACATAAATTCCTAAATCTTTAGAACCTAACAGTTTGGTTTTTTTTTTTTTTTTTGTCAAGCCATGCTTTATTGCTTTTTCTCTTTGCTTGATCGCATTGTGCTTGCTCTATATGCATTTCAAGTTTTCTGCATACAATGATCATATTGTGTTGTTGGTTTTAGGAAAACTTATACGTATGGTTCAAGAGCTTCACAGATTCTAGAGTTAGGTGTGAGTGAGTTTTGTTCAACTGTTCCTAACTCACATGTTAAGTCTAGAGTTTGTTTTAGGGTTTTGTCACGAAATAGCCAAAATGGGAGATTATAAGGTTGAATTTAATCAACAATTTTGTTGGCTTGATTTCATGCCAAATTTGCTTGTAATTCAGTATTTAGAAACCCTGTATTTAGGTGGGAATTATGCAAGGGTAGTGTGTGAGAGAGTGTGAAGAAAAGCTCAAGAGTGTGCACTCAAGAAGAGCCTCACGATTGGATCTCGCGACTGGCAAGTCACCAAAGGAGGCACACGTGTGAAGCATGCAAAGAAGCTGAAGAGTCATGCTAGCTGGAGCACTACGGGACAAAACTTCCAGTCTGGCCATTCTATTAGCTCGCGACTCAGACTCGCGACTCGTTCCTTTCGCGAGGTCAAGTCGCCAGACAGCTCTGTTTGTAACAAACTTGAGAGAGCTTCTAGAGAGAATTTTGAGAGAGAAACCCTAGAGAAAAACAAGATTGACTCATCTACAATCTTCATCTTTTGATTCTCCAAATTCCTCTACTCTCACCCTCTCCATTGATACATCCTTGAGAGGTACATTAGCCAAATCCTTATCTCACCATACCCATATCTGTGAGAAGGTCTTTTGGTGCTTGGGAAGCAGTTCAGAAGGGACCAATTCATTTTGGTTGATGCAATGGGCGATTGCGGGATCCGGTAAGCTAGAGAAGACAAGGTTCGGCGTAACCCTGTTGGAGCAAGAAGCTTGGAGGGCTTAGGTGCACTGGGTAGATTAGGCTTGGAGGGTCTTCTGCTATTCATGTATCCCAACTTTATTCTCTAGTGGATTATTGACCGCTTGGAGGGCGGCGGAGAGGTTTTACGCCGAGGACTTCGGTTTCCTCTTCGATAACACATCGCTGTGTTGTCTTTGTGTTTGCATCTCTCTTCCCTTAATCTTTGCCATTTAATTACTGCTGTGGTTGTGATTAATTATGGTTTAGATTGTTTTACCAATTCTGTTTTAGCTTATTTTCATATTCCGCACATATATTGTTTGATTATAAGCTAGTGTTGGTAATTTGTAAATTGGGGGTCTAAACGTTCATAGGTGTTTTACACACATATTGAACATTCAATTTTAAATTTATAATCTTTTGGTTGTAGTGGTGCCTATCTATGTTGTCTTAATTGGTAGTGTTTCTTATGAAGCTTGACTATGTGTTTGGTGATTCATCCCAAGTTCTATAATCTCACTTTTGGTTTCATTTGACTTCTGGCCAAGCTTGACGGGTGTGTCTTCTATTACTTGGAAGGAGAACTAAGCAGGAAGCTAAAACTGAAAAGCATATCCAGAAACTTCTATTACTTGGTACACATGAAAACAATATTTCTCATTACCTCAATTATTTTGCATTTGCTGAAATCATAAGCTTGCTAGATGGAATTTTGAGGAGTTGGATTTGGTTTTGCTTTTGTTCAAAATGTGGTTTTCTTAATAAATGTAATGGTAGTTGTTTTAGCAAACAGTTTTCATCAAATCAAAACTCCGTTGTGCTTAAGTCTAAGTCTTTTACTTGTGTTTGGAATATATTGTTCACTATAATATCAACTAGTTAAGTAACATGTTTAAGTATTTTAATTTGCTATGAATTCACTATACAGGACTCCATTCCCATGTGCATCTTTTCTCAAGTTTTCAGCTTTCTAAGCTTATGTCATTAATCACTATCCTATCATATGATATCTATATAGTGTCTTGATATTGTCAAGTCTCCTTTGCTTTTTACAGGTAAGTGGTGACATATATAGAAAAGCAAATTGCAGTAGTGCTATTGGGAAGATACAGGATCTCAATCCTTGTTGGTGAAATAATTAAGGTGCTCTCTCTCTCTCTCTCTCTCTCTCTCTCTCTCTCTCTCTCTCTCTCTCTCTCTCTCTCTCTGTGGTTGTGGTGGGTTGTTGAATTGGGACAAACAGGTGGCTTGCATGGACTAATAAGGTGGTTTTATTTGATATTGGGAGTGTTGACTATTTTTTGTAATATTGGATGATTCCTGTTGAGTTGTTTTTATTTGATTAATTCATTTTACGCTATTGCTAGTAATGATGTTATAGTTACCAAATGTATTGATAACTTCTCTATGTGTTTAAATTCATTATTTTGTTAGGAACATAGCTGAAAGTGAATGATTAAAGATGATTTGTTTCTTAAATTAAAGTGAAATTGTGTAAATGAAATGTCTGTTAATTCTTGCTTTGTGCTTTCATGAAATGACATTATAGGTATTTCTTGTAAACCACTTTATAGCAATGGATAGGAGTTGGATGAAACTTATGAATAGAAGGTCACGAGAATATTTAGAATGGAGTCCAACAGTTTTTGAATTTTACATCTAACCATGCACACTCGGATGGAATGATTTCATGTCTGTGTAAACAATGTGTGCATACAGAGGCATGGCCCATAGATGTTGTACGGGCTCACTTAGTGTCAAAAGGGATTTGTAGGGGTTATAACCCTTGGGTTTTTAATGGGGAATCATCATCTGCATAGACTTCTTTTGAAATTCCCAATAGTCACGTCCAAGAAAACCCGATAGAGTATGCCGATCTTCGTGACATGTTGCATGACATGTTCCCCATACAAGATATGGCGTTTGGGCCAATGGAAGAAGTCCCTATTATGCAACAACCCACAGAAGGTCCTGCAGAAGGTCCTAATGAAGATGCACTTCGGTTTATGAATTTGCTTGAAGATGCTAATCAACATTGTTATGAAGGTTGTAAGCATTTTAGCAAATTGTCAGCCATTGTGCATTTGTACCACATGAAGTGTGTCGGACCGTGTGCCTTACCGATCCATCCAACAACCAATTGGTGAAGGATGAGGAGGCACAAATCTTTTATAGCATTCGATCGCAGACCAAGCCCATTGGTATTTAAGCGAATTGTGAAAATCCCTCACAATCCCTCCCTCACAATGCGGCTCCAACGACTCGAACCTATGACCGGGCTCTGATACCACTTGTCGGACCGTGTGCCTTACCGATCCATCCAACAACTAATTGGTGAAGGATGAGGGGGCACAAATCTTTTATAGCATTTGATCGCAGACCAAGCCCATTGGTATTTGAGCGAATTGTGAAAATCTCTCACAAAGTGTCTTAATGGTTGGACCAACAAGTCATTTACCATGTTGCTAGAATTTTTGCTTGATTTTCTTTCTTCAAATGCTAAGTTGCCAAAAGATTGTTATGAGGCTAAGAAGATTATTAAGGATTTGGTATTGAGCTATGAGAAGATTCATGCTTGTCCTAAAGATTGTATTTTATATTGGAAGGAGAATGCCAATATTGAAGCTTGTTCGAATTGTAACCATTCAAGATGGGAAAGTAATGAGTCTAAAGGTCAATAAAGTATTAATGCTTCCTCCAAGAAAAAAAAGAAGAAACCTGCAAAGATCCTACGGTGGTTCCCCTTAAAGTCAAGATTGCAACGACTATTTATGTCTCCTGAAATAACCAAGCATATGAAGTGGCAAGTTGAAGGTCGTGTGAATGACGGGTTACTGAGGCATCCTGTTGATTCTGAAGCTTGGAAATCATTTGACTCTAAGTACATAGAGTTCTCATCCAAGCCTCGTAATGTGAGGCTTGGATTAGTAGCCGATGGATTCAACCCGTATGGAAATATGAGTAGTACTCATAGTACATGGCCTGTCATTTTGATCCCATTCAATCTCCCTCTATGGATGTGCATGAAAAGGTCTTTTTTCATGCTATCATTATTGATTCCCGATCCAACCTCGCCTGGGAACGATATAGATATATACTTACAACCCCTAGTAAAAGAACTGAAGGAGTTATAGGATGTTGGAGTAAAAACGTTAGATGTGTCTTCCAAAAAATCATTCCAAATGCATGCTGCATTATTGTGGACCATAAATGATTTTCCTGCATATGGTGATATCTCAGGTTGGAGTACCAAAGGTGCTCTTGCATGTCCCCCTTGTAACTATGATAGTCAGTCTCGTTGGTTGAAATATGGAAGGAAATTTAGTTACATTGGACATAGGCGATTCTTGGATAGTAATCATAAATTCCGTAAGCAAAAACAATCATTTGATGGGCATGTTGATACGAGATCAGCTCCTATTACGGTATCCGGAGGGGAAATCATGTTACAAACGGATGCTGTAGTCGATCATGTGTTTGAGAAGAAAACAGTTAATTTTCCCAATAAAAGAAAAAGAGGGGAGGAAGCCTTAACTGTGTGGAAGAAGAGAAGTATATTTTTCACCTTGCCTTATTGGGAGGACCATGTGTTGCGTCACAATCTTGATGTGATGCATATTGAAAAGAATGTAGTCAATAATATAATCAGCACATTGTTGAACTTGGATGGCATGACAAAAGATAACTTGAAGGCATGTCAAGACTTATAGGATATGGGTATAAGAAGTGAACTTCACTTGGAAAAGTTTGGAAATGATAAGACATGTATGCCACATGCCTGTTACCATATGAATATTAGTGAAAATGATGGCTTTCTGCAAGTTTTGAAGGATGTAATAGTACCAGATGGATATTCTTTAAACATCTCACTTTGCGTTAAACTCAAAGAGTGCAAGATTAGTGGGATGAAGAGACATGATAATCACGTCTTAATGCAGCAACTTTTTCTGATAGCAATACGTGGATCATTGCCCCCTGAAGTGAGTAGGTCTTTAATTGATTTATCTTGTTTTTTTAGGAAGATATGTTCCAAAGTACTAAATGAGGAGGAACTTGGGGCTCTTAAGAAGAAAATTGCAGCGACATTGTGTGAGTTGGAAATGATATTCCCTCCCTCTTTCTTTACAGTGATGGTACATCTAGTCATGCATTTGGCTAGCGAAGCCAAAGTTACTGGCCCAGTTCATTATCTTTGGATGTATCCTATAGAGAGGTAACACGTATAGTAACTTTGTCTATCTAATTAATTGTTTTTCACACCAATTTTCCATTGTTGGCCTTGGATTTTCCAATAGGTACTTGTCAAGACTTAAGTCTTACGTGCATAATAAAACTTATCTAGAAGGCTCCATTGCAGAAGGGTATATAGAAGAAGAATGCTTAACATTCTACTCATGCTATTTTAAGTATGTTGACACTGTATTCAATCGACCTGTAAGGAATGTCAAGGAATCCATGGGTGCGGTGGTGAGCATTACACTAGATTCAAAATCATGGATCCGAGCACATCGTTATGTGCTATTCAATTGTGAAGAAATCACCCCATTTCGCAAGTAAGTAATATGTCATTGCAAATCCTTTCATGGCATTCAAGTACAATATTCTAACTTAAGATTAACACGTTTGTCTACATAGTGTACACATAGCGGAGATCAAGGCTGATTTCCCTTTTCATCTAACCGATGATGTTATTCAAAAGCAACACACGGAGAAATTCTGCGACTGGTTTAGGAACTATGTAAGTAAACATATATATAAAACTTGGTTGTTTATAATAGGTGATGTCAATGTCTATATATAAAACTTAGTTGTAACACTTTAGATAGTATACTTATAATAAACGCCATTGTCTATATTAGGTGATGTCAATGGATGCATCTGAGAAAAAGACACTCTCTGATAAAGTCATATGGCTTGCTCGATATCCAGATATGAAGCAAAACAGTTCAAGCATTATGTTATAAATGATGTGAAGTTTTGCACCAAATACTCTGAGGCAACTAGGAAAACTCAAAACAGTGGAGTTTGTGTTGTTACTGAAGATGGTGTTACTTATTATGGTGTACTAATCGATATTATTGAGTTGAACTACTCTGATAAGTATCGATATGTACTATTCAAATGTCAATGGGTTGACGTTATTAGTGGGAGATGATGCAAACAAGATGAGTTTGGATTTCCCCTTGTCAATTTTTCACGATTGATACACAGGTGGTCAATTGATTGATGAGCCTTATGTATTAGCATCTCAAGCTTCATAAGTGTTTTACGTGGAAGATGTGAGACATAAAGATTGGGCGGTGGTGGTCAAAACAAAACCTAGGGAGGTGTTTGATGTTGGTATTAATGCTTCACATGATGATGATGATGATGATGATGAAGTGGGTACCTATCATGAGAATGTCCCTTACAATATAACTACTGATGATGCATGTGATGATGCAAATGACAACCATGCTTGGGCTCGAGTTAATGAAGAAGGAACCATTTATGATACACCGTTGATCAGTGAGGATGAATTACTTGAACAAGACTTTATCGATGATGAAGAGTTTGGTGATGATGTTTATGAGTCTAATGATGATGAGTCCAATGATGATGAGTCTAGTGATAATGAGTCTTAGAGTTTCAAAACCTCTCTCTGGTTAGTTTCTTCTCCTTAAAATTGTTTGAAGTTATCTCCCATCAAGCATATGAATTCGCTGAATTGTATGTTTACTTTGGAACTCATTCTTGCAATCTTTGCATCTATGGAACCCTGAATTTTGGATAGATGGTAATAGGAAAATATAGATGGTAATTTTGGGTCATTTTCATAGTTAGTCTATAGTACGAGGTTACTACCTAGAGCTATGATAGGGTGTTGAATTGAAGACTAAATATTTGCCCTCTATATATGGTATTTGCTCATTTTTACTATCTTATTATAGATTTTACAAAAAGAAATTAGCTTTGTTATCCATTTTCTTACAAATTACGATATGGGTTTTGTGTTGTAATTTTCCAAGCCTTTTTGGTTGACCAGTTTTGATTTCTTGTTGGAAAAAAAGAAGTGTAAATTGATCATAATTTTTTTTATCAAATTGATTTCTTTGGGTTCCTCGTATCATGTGATTTCTATGAATTTATTTTGTTGTTATGGGCTATTATATCTGAAAGGCATGCTTGCTGCTTCCTCTCTTTTTAGTTTTTCTTATGCTCTCTTTTTGGCCTTTACTGGCATAGTTTTTTGTTGCATACTATTGTGCAAAATCTAAGTGACTGGTGTCATTTAATTAAATTTTTGGAAGAGCTCTATCTTTGATATATGGCTCTACATTTCAAAGGATCATCTTTCTCAAGTATGAGGAAGGGTATGGACACCTAGGTGAAAGATCATCATTTTTAGCAGAAATAGAAGTTACAACCTCCCAAGTAGGGGACACAACACACAAGTACATGCACAGTATTCTCTATCAAGGTTTTATATGTTTGAAAACTATGTTAGGTTATGCATTGATGTTAGGATTGACAGTTCATGATCTTGTTATTTTTGTCAAGTTAATGTATTGGTGAACTGAATCATACTGATTATTGAACCATTTCTTATGTTAACATCTGACTTATATGTGTTGGGTTTAGATATCTGCAATAGTAGCATGTTTGTTGGGACCTGAACAAGCAGGAAAAATCAAGATATTTGCAGGAGATGTGGTTCCTCGAAAAAGCCTGATCTGGTAAACTTTTCACCCTCTTAGTATTAATGTAGTAAGGTTGTGTCTGGCCACCATCTAAATTTATTATCATTTGGTTTTACTTTCTCTACATTTTAAGTTGTAACTCCATCTATTATTGTGAAGTAATCACAAAGTGAGAATGAAAATTCTGTATGGCCTAAATTTGTATATCGTTCATGTCCTTAAATGCTCATGTGCTATTGGATCAACTTGTGATCGTCTAATCATTTTGAGTTCATTTAGTGTGTGTGGTTGATGGGTGTCTTTGTTAGGCACTAAACTATATCTATTCTTCCTGACAGGCCATCTACATATTAGCAGCCAGCACTCTAGGAGTTGATCCTTCAAGGTATTTCATCCCAAGGGCCTAAGTTATATCTGATGCTAAGATAATCAATTTAGTGAGTTTCATACTTGCTGGATGGAGTTAGATCAATACCTGCATTCACCAGTACCTGAATTGATTTCCTAGGATTGATTAAATAGTATTTAATTACTGCAAGCATGCTACTAGTAATTTTGTACTTAACTCCTTGTTCAGCTTTCAATTGTTATTAAAATACGGTTATCATAGGCTAAAATTCTTTTGTTGGCATGCATTTTATTCTGATTAAGATGCTTGCATTTCTTTGGAACTCATATAATGGTTATTTTCTACAGTTGTGTTGTGGTGGAGGACAGCGCCATTGGCCTTGCAGCAGCCAAAGCTGCTGGAATGAAGTGTATCATAACAAAGAGCGGGTAACTTATAGTGTACCAACGAAAATACAGTGTTTACCATCCCCTTACTTTGTCTCTACCTTTGCCAGTTTGATCAAGATTTCCTAGTTTAAATGAGAACACTTTTCATCTCAAGCAACCCATTGGATCCTCTATTATGCTGACGGCCATTTATGTTGCTTCTTTTGTAGGAATGGGCATCTGAACATTGTTCTGCTCCTTTTCGAGCACCTGAGTTATGGGATTGCCCAAGCCATGCAGATATTGATGAGAGAACTGACATTTGGTCATTAGGATGCACTTTGTATGCAATAATGTGAGGACTATTCCTTATCTTTTGCTATGACTACTACAGTTCTGGCATTGAGCAACTTTTTTATTGTATCTTGTGTCTTATAACTGGAACTTCTCAGGATTAAACTATTTAAGCAACTATTCAATTAAACAAAATGTACATATTGTATATCAAACTATTTGAACAACTATTCAATTAACTAGACAATGTTATATGTAAATTGATAATATATTTTGATGTTAATATTACGTTAGTTTGGAGACATTTGTGGTGTTGTTAATTAGTTACATTTGTGGTATTGTGCTAATTAGTTACAGGTTCTTTGTAACAAGTTTGTAAAAAAAAAAATAGTGGTTTTAATACAGGCTGGGTGGGGAAAAAAAAAAACCCTATATTGGTGGTCAAAAAGCGCCGCTAAAAGCACACATATTATGATTTAAATGATTCCCTATAGCGGCGTTTTTTCCCGCCGCTAAAATGTTTACACATATAGCACCGTTTCTCCCCGCCGCTAAAAGTTCAACGAGCTCGTTTTAATTCGTTCCCTATAGCGGTGCCTAATGATCGCCGCTACAGGTTGCCACAATAACGGCGGCCATAACCCACCACTAAAAGTCAATACACATGAATTCTGTCAGCATACGGCAGGGGTTTTCTGCCCGCCATAAAAAACCAAAAACGCTACTAAAATGTGTATTTATAGCGGTGTTTTTTGTTACCGCTGCAATAGAATTATTGCAGCAGTGCAAGGTTGGCGGGTGGAACCGCCGCAATAGCACCCACCACAATAGGCCAAATGGACCTTTAGCAGTGGTTTTTTGGGCTTTTGCGGCGGTTGGCCTACCGCAATAGCCCATTTTTTTGTAGTGCTTCAATTTTATCTTTTTGTTAAAGAATAAACTTTAATTTCACACTGATGAAAACTCAAATGAGTGGCTAATTAAAATTATATATATATTTAAAGTCAAAGTTGAGAGAAAATTCAATTACATTTCAAATTAGATTTTAATTATGGACTAATTTTAGCCTATGTATCTCCATCAAACCTTTAATTTTTGTGCCAAGGTGTGAAAACCAAATAAACACAATAACAACACTCACTCTTAGTTTCTATTTCTAATTGTGGCAGAACATTGCAATAATTGAGAAATTCATTTTTATTTTTAATGAATACAATGAATTTGGCCTATATATGGCACAACAGGTATAGTTTCGATGCTTAGGCCCTGTTTGGATTTTTTTTTCATCACTCATCACTCCTCACTCAATTTTCGTCATTCATCACTCATCACTTAAAATACCCCAACTCCCTACACGAAATCTGTTTGGCACCATCACTCAACTTGTCATCACTCAAATTTTCTACTTTTTTGTGGGACCCATACCTGTAAAGTGGTCAGACCCTTCTGTTAAGCCTACCCGCGGAAACCATTCCCCACTATTTTCTCTTTTCTCATTTCCCCTTCACCCCTGTTACTCTCCCAGAACACAAACCCGAAACCATCAATATAGAAGAAGCAGCTCATCATCCCAAATTCAAAACTCCATTCATACTAATTTATGATACACCACCAAAAAAAAAAAAAAAAAATATCTAGAAATAGCAAGACCCATCTTTGATCTCTCACACAATCACACTCATACTCTTCCTGCAATTCTCATATATTGTTATAATCAAAACACAAACCCAACAAGACACATGTGAGTATATTGTCAAATTAATGTCTTTTTTATTTTTTTACTCAAAAACCCCAAGGTTGCGTCTGGTGTGATTGTTTTGAGCTTGATGAAGATTGTGCCTGGGAATTCACAATCATATCTCCGTCACTAGAAGTCCTACTCAAAGCCTGTCGCCGGAAGTCCCACTCGAAGCCTGTCGGCGAGTCGAGTCACCCATCTCAGTCACCGCAAGACTCTTCGGGAAGTCACACCGACAATTCTCTCGCCAAAACGACTCACCATCGGAGATAGACTCTGATCCTGAGCGAAGAACAAAAACCCAGTGAAAAGGAATGGAAAAAGAAAAAGAAAATGCAACCAAACCCAAAAATCCAATGTGAAAAGGAAAGAAAAAGAAGAAAAAAGAAAGAAAGAAAAAAGAGAACCCAAGCACAGAACTTCGCCGTCGTGTTTGCTGGTCTGAGTTGTGGCCGCCACAGGTTGGATGAGGTGGGGGCTAGGTCACCGTGGTTGGGCATAGGGGATGAAGTGTGAAGAGGGTTGGGTTTTTGGTGTAAAGGAAAAAGCTGTTGGTGGGGACGTGAAAGGGAGAGCCGGACTTGACAAGGCACTGACAGTGGGTCCATGAATGTGTGTTTAATTACGAAAATACTATTGAAAACTGAGTTTTGGAAACTGAAAACACCTAAAATGTGTTTTCAGTTTCCATTACTCATCACTCAAAAATCAGAGAATTGAGTGAGGGAAACAAAAACTGAAAACAAAAACCTAACAGACTTTTTTTCGTGGGACCCACATATTTTGAGTTATGAGTGATGGAAATGGAGTTATGAGTTATGGAAACAACAAATCCAAGAAGCCCCTTAGCTTCTTCATGCTTTAAAAGAAGATTCCAGTAGTCATGTTTGTCAAATGCAAGTTTTCTCTTCGCCAGGAAGCAGGAGGAAATGCATATGTTCTTCTTAGACACAAAGGACATACAGTTGCATATTTGCATTTACCCCAATTCATTTTGTGGTACAAATCTTGAATTACAGGGCCGAGTACTTTATTATTGTTATTCTTATTATTATTATTATTATTGCTAAATTGGAACTTTTTTTTTTTTTTTTTTTTCTGATGGGATAAATTAGATAATGGTCACAAATTGCAAGAGGAAGGGAAAGGGGGAAAATGGGCATTTGCCCCTAATTTACAAACTATGCAGTAAAATGCCCTGTTTTGAAACTATTTGGCAAAATATCCATGTTTTTGAAACTCCATTTTGACAAAATCGAGTTTTGTGTAAAATTCGATATCCTCAAAATCAAGTTATATGTATATTTTTAAGTGGAACTCAACATTAGCAATGTCGAGTTCCACTTAAATTAAAAAAAAAAAAAAAAATTAAGTAGCAAAATATGCATAAAACTCGACATTAGTAATGTCGAGTCACACTTGTAACTCAATTTTGTTAAAATCGAGTTTAAAAAATAGGGTCATTTTGCTAAATAGTTTCAAAACATAGCATTTAGCTGCTTATTTTGTGATATTATCATTCATATATAAGGTGTATATATATATACACACACATACATATAAGTCTATCCCATTTATACCTTATTACATGGTAAGTGATCTACAACATACATGTTCTTGTATTGCATACCATCATATTAATTTGTTCCAGGTAACACTACTCATCATTTTGTGATGTTATCATTCATCTTGATCCGGAACCACTTGTGATTCTATTTTAACACTTACATCAGGAACCACCACGGTACTTGCTAGGAAGAAAAAAACTTTGTCGTACCTATAACAAGGTAGACTTATACTTCTTCTTTTTGGCCGAGTCCATATATAATTCTATAATTGGAAGACGAACAATTTTAACTTGGATGTCTTAGCTGAAAAAAAAAAAAAAAAAAAAAAAAACTGTGTTAATGTATAAGAATCTTGATAATATGAGAATTTGTGTTTGCATTAATAATGGAATTCATACACAATCTCTTTTATATACACGATGAAATAGAGTTTAACTAATAAAACACTAACCCTCCTTACACTTCTTCCTTGTGAGTGTGTTTGTTTCTTTAAAAAAAATGATAATTGTCCCACGTTGCTTGTATAATTCTATAATTGGAAGAGGAACAATTTTAACTTGGATGTCTTAGTTGAAAAAAAAAAAAAAAAAAAAAAAAAACTGTCGTTTAATGTATAAGAATCTTGATAATATGAGAATTTGTGTTTGCCTTAATTATGGAATTCATACACAATCTCTGTTATATACACGATGAAACAGAGTTTAACTAATAAAACACTAACCCTCCTTACACCTCTTCCTTGTGTGTGTGTTTGTTTCTTTAAAAAAAATGATAATTGTCCCACGTTGCTAAAGAAAGTGTGTTGTGTGCAATTTGCCACATCATTCCTTAAAAGTTATCATGATTTTTGAGTGGAGTTGTGGTATGTATGTCTTTGTGTTAAAAGCATAGTTTTAAAAACCGGACCGGACCGGCCGGTCCGACCGGTTCAACCGGGAACCGGCCTTAAATCCGGTCCGGTTATGATAAAAAACCGGAAATAATGAAAAAACCGCTGAACAGTAAAAACCGGATATCCAACCGGAAAAACCGGAAAAACCGGAGGTTGAACCGGTTTATAACCGGTTGGAATTTTTTTTGTCTTTTTCTGCAAAACTATGCGTTTTGGTCTTCTAAAATCCTAAAAACTAACCCTAAATCCCTAAACTCCCTAAGCCGAAAGCCCACCCACACCCTCAGACACTCTCAAGACTCAACTCTCAAGTCTCATCTCACTCACCTCACCTCAAGCTCTCAGACTCATCTCGCTCATCTCGCTCTGCGGCTGCGATCTGCCTCGCCGAAAGTCAAGCTCGCTCTTCGCTGCCTCAAGACTGTTTGTTCGCTCACCTAAAGGCTCTCTCTGCCTCACGCAGTCACGCGCACACTCTGCCTCAGCAAGCTGAGTTTTTTTTTTTCTTTTTTCCTTTCGAAAACAGAGTGAGCTCGGAGCTCCTCTGCCTCACGCACCTGGGTTTTGGCCTTTGGGCTCTGCCTCACTCAAGCTCTGCCGCCCTCAAGCTCTGCCTCACTGCATCTCTCAAGCTCTGCCGCACGCTCTCACTGCCGAGGTTTTTAATCTCAAGAGCTCCTTTCTCATTTGGTTAGTTACTTAGTTTCTTTCTTTTATTCTTAATTTCTTATACAATTTTTTAAACCCACATTTAACTTTTGGGATATTTGTACTGATTTGGCTTGTGTTTTGATTAGATGTTGAGGATATTTGACTATTTGTTGATGTTGAGGTTATAAATAGAGGTAATTTCATTTGGGGTGTTGTGATGATTATTGGTTTGATTTGTGTCATAGTAATTGTTTTTGTTGAAATGAATGTATTTAGTGAGTTTTGTTTACAATTCCCAGCTCTCTGCTTGGTTGGTCACTTGGTCTTGCTGCGTTCTCTCATCTCTGCTCTCTGCTCTCTGTGTTCTCTGCTTGGGTAATGATTTTTTTTTTTTTTTTCATTTTCTCGGTTCTCTTTTTTTTTTTTTTTCATTTCTCTCGGCTTCATCAAGTAATAAGCTAATAATTAATATATATATATTTTTTAATGATTATGATGATTACTTGATTTTGTTTTTGATCATTTTCTCTGTTCTGTTTTTTTTTTTTTTTTTCATTTCTCTCGGCTTCATCTCATATTCTCAATTCATGTTGTCGGCTTCAACTCAGGTTCTCCTTCCGTGACCTCACTGGTAAGTGGTAACTTCAATTATTAGTTTACAATAGCATTTTAGTTTATTTGTGATTTTGTATATGTTGTGAATTTGATTTACAGAGTATTATTGTTTGTGAAAGTTTACAGAGAATTATACAATTTATACTATTGATTGTGTATGTTGTGCTGATGAATTTATTTGTTGATAAAATGGTTGCTGCCAGTCTGAAATTGTTGAGTAAAATGGAGTCCGCCTCTGTACCATCTAATGAACATGCTTCTACAACCGGGTCTAATACTAATTCTTCATCTGTGAGAGCGAAATGTGATCCCGCATGGGATCATGTAACTGAAGTAGTGAAAGACGGAAAAAGTAGTTATAGATGTATACATTGTGGGAAAAGTTATAAAGGAGGGGGCATTAATAGAATGAAAAGACATCTAGCTGGAATTAAAGGAGATGTGGCTGCATGTATGGGTGTACCTTATGATGTTAGGTTTCAAATGGTTGAGAATTTGAAGGAAATTTCAAAAACTAAAGAACAAACAAAAAAGGATCAAGAAGCATCTAATTATTCACCATTAGAGGACTCACCAGAATTTGAAGATGTCCAAGAAATTACTCCTAGAGGTAGGGGGCTAGGTAGGGGAAATAGAAGTGGTCCTAGTAGTTTTCCACCAAGATCCAATCTTGGCAAGAGGAAGGTTGGTAACATTGATAATTACTTCGCTCCTAGAACAACACCGGGAGCTCAACCTTCAATTAAAAGTGTGCTTGCTGGTAAAGAAAAGAAGTGGAGGGTTGATATGTCTGTAGCAAGATGGATGTATGATGCTTGCATTCCAATTAATGCTGTAAATTCTAGTTATTATCAACCTATGTTCAATGCTGTAGCTTCTTATGGTCCTGGATATAGAGGCCCAAATTATCATGCCCTTAGAGTGCCTTTGTTGAGAGATGCAAAAAGAGAAGTACAATTGATTGTTGATTCTCATCGATCATATTGGGCTGACACTGGTTGTACAATAATGGCCGATGGGTGGACTGACACTAGGCATAGAACATTGATTAATTTCCTTGTCTATTGTCCTAAAGGAATTATTTTTATTCGTTCTGTTGATGCTTCTGACTTGGTTAAGGATGCTATTAATTTGAGTAACTTGTTTGATGAAATTGTTAGTTGGGTTGGTCCTGCAAATATAGTACATTTGGTCACTGACAATGCTGCAAATTATGTAGCTGCTGGAAGAATTGTGTGTGGAAAATATAGGAACATTAGTTGGTCACCTTGTGCAGCACATTGCCTAAACCTAATTTTTAAGGAGATTGGGAAAATGGATCATATAGCTAAACTTGCAAAGCGTGCATCCAAGATCACAGTGTTCATCTATAACCATGTGGCTTTGCAAGCTTGGTTGAGGACTAGAAAAAATTGGACGGAAATTGTGCGTCCAGGGCCAACTAGGTTTGCTACTACTTTCATTGCCTTAGGGAGTCTTAAGGAACATAAGCATGACTTACAAGCATTGGTGACTAGCAAATTTTATGTTGAATCAAGGTATGCAAAAGATAAGAAAGCAAAGGCAGTGGTGAAAATCATTCTTGACAATCAATTTTGGAATGATTGTCATGTAATTGTGCATATTATGTCACCATTGATTCGTTTATTACGCATTGTTGATTCTGATGAAAAACCAGCTATGGGTTATGTATATGATGGCATGTATAGAGTAATTGATGGAATCAAAAAAATTTTCAAGGACAAGAAGAGACTATGGGAGCCTTATGTTAATATTATCAAGGATCGGTGGGATAATCAATTCTATAGAGATATTCATGCTGCTGCTTACTGGTTAAATCCTGCATTCCAATATGACTCATCCACTCTTAATAAGAGGCTAGAGACACAATCTGCTGTGACAGATGTTATTGAATCAAAAGTTTCAACTGGTCGATTGAAGTTGGTGGAGGAATTAAGGCTATTTCGAGAGCGTGAACAAACTTTTGGAACCCAACTTGCTCAAGAATCAGCCAAGACATCTCAGCCGGGTAAGATATTGTTTACTTTAGCTAATACTAAAATGTAAATATGTTTTAAAGATCATAGCTCTTTTTTATATTTTTGGGATAAGTATAGTTGTGTTTATTGATTCATTGTATCTTTGTTTTGTGTTGTATATGGAACTTAGATGAGTGGTGGAAGTTGTTTGGATCTTGTGCTCCAACTTTACAAAAGTTTGCAATTCGAATCCTTAGCCAAACAGCTGCCTCTTCAGGATGTGAGCGGAATTGGAGTGCTTTTGAACAAATACATACCAAAAGAAGAAATAGATTGGAGCATCAACGACTTAATGATCTTGTATTTGTTCATTATAACTACCGATTGAAAGAAAGGTATATATTATATAACCTCTTTGTTTCAATGTTTTTGTTGGAAAATATGAGTGATTCACTGATTTGGTCAAGTGGGTTCTTTGTGATTGTAAAATATAAGTGATTTGGTTACTAATTAAATTATTCATTATGTTCATCTTATGATAGAGTCAAAAGGAAGAAGTTCAATTTTGATCCTATTGATTATGCAAGTATCGATAAAACTGAATTTTGGGTAGTGGAAGATGAGGAACCTCCATTTCTAGATCATGAGGAGATAGAGAATGCATTATATGAAGAGGGAGCCTATCCAATCGAAGAAGGGTCTTCTAGCCATGTACAAAGAGGTTAGCTTATAACAATTCTTTGCCTAGTTGCATTTTTAATTAGACTATTTATGATTTATGAGAAATGATTATGAGAATTGTTATTTCATTTATTGTTCTTTGGTTTTGGAATTTGTATAGATATGGACAATGAAGTGATTGAGGATGATGATGACATCAATTTGGAATCATTTGGTGATGAAGATGATGCTCCTCCCGGATTTAGAGATAAAAATCATCCTATTCATGTTGAAGATGAAGAAGATGAGGATGAGGATGATGATTATGATGCTAGTGGTGGAGCATTTGGTTCACATGATGATATTGATTTCAATTATCTTCATGACAAATGAGGCTTGGGTTTTAAAACTTAGTTGTTGTTTGTTTGAAACTTTAAAACTTAGTTGTTGGTTGTAATGAACTTATTTGTTATTTGCCATTTGGATGTAAATGTAATAACTAAAAACTTATTTATTTGGTTTTGTTGAAAGTTTATTAGAATTTCAGGATGATTATTTTGTAATGTTAATGTTATTACTTATTGATTTGAGTCATGTTGAGATTGCTTAGGTTTTTTTGCTCTAATAAGTCAAAAAGGAAACATATTTACATATTGATTTGGTTTTTTTGCTTAGGTTTACAGTTGATGTTTCTAAAGCAGGTTCAAAGTCTTTGGACTCTCTATTGTTAAGTGCTATGTTGTGACCAGTCCATTGGCTTTTTTTTAAAAGAAACATAATTGTTATAATAGGTTTGTTAGTTTTAGACTTTTAGTATATTAAAAAATTATTAATTATTTATATAATTTAAATAAATAATAATTAAATTATTTATGACGTCACCGGTTCGACCATCGGTCGGACCCCGGTCCGACCATAAAACCGGTATTTAGCACCTTTTCTGGTTCTTTCATCGTACCGGTTTTTAAAACCATGGTTAAAAGTTCCCTCTCCCTTGTGTGTGTGTTTGTTTCTCAAAAAAAAAAAAAAAAAAAAACTAACAGAACACTAACTAATTGTGCACGTGCTTATCATTTGCACAATAAGATAAAGACTAAACTACAACAGTTTATGTAATCTAATACAGAAAACTACTAGTCGTTCAACTGTCACTAGCTTCTTTATTTGTTGAACTTTGACAGGCCTCACTTCCTCCACTAATTTTGAAGAGGTAAGAGAAATATCTACGTGTACATATATTAAGGAAATCATTAAAGAAAACATAATCTCGGATTGAATTTGATGTATATTTGACTTCCTCATGCCTAGGTTTTTAAAGCTAATTGAGAGAGACAGATTTGTTTTTTGTTTTTTTTTTTTTTTTTTTTTTTTTTTTAATAAATTACCCCATACCTTGATATATTTTAAAGAAAACTTGATCTTGGATTGAATTTGATGTATATTTGACTTCCTCAAGCCTTCTTTTTTTAAGCTAATAGAGAGAGAGAGAGATCTGTTTGTTTTTTTTATTACCTCATACCTTTAAAGTAGGCTCCTCACGAGAAACTTAAAATCATATACAAAAATTTGTAATGTTGTGGAAATATTGTTTTTACTTGAGTTTGAATGTATGTATATTATTAGACTTCTTCAAGCACGGCCTTAATGCAATCAGCTTCTTCATGTAACAAATTTTTTGCTAGGAAAAGTTGTTACACACAAAAAAATAACTAAAATCATAACTTGAAGTCATGATTTTAAACTTTAAAATCATAAATAAGTTACAATTATAGTTTTTTTTTTTAATGTGTGTAATAAACATTGCTCATATTTTTATTGGTGTAGCCCCAGAACTTGTAAGTGAATTAATTGTCAAATTAATTAATTAAATAATTTGGAGACAAGCTAGGCTGAACTGGTTCAGTTGCATCGGTCGTGTAGAAAACATAGACATAGTATAGTTATTTATTCAGGAAAGTTACCATAAAAAATATGAAAAAGTTAAGAGAAAACAGTAAAAAATTCAAGTTCTGTATCTGGATGCTCTAAAAGAGTTGTGGTTATTTGGAAGGTCCATTTTCTTCCCACTATTTCTCCCTCTTGAAGAATAGATGGCCTATCTCTTGGTCTTTTTATAAAATTTTCCTCGCTATCTCCGAGACAGGCAACTGAGTCTATCCCGCCATTACATCGAGGTGAGCCCACCAGTTGCTAGTTTTCCTAAATGTGCAATATTAAACTACTAGTTTGACCATTTCAAATCTCTTAAGTATGAAGTATAATTTTAATGATTAGACTTAACTGGTCGCAGACCAATGCAATGCGTAAATAAAATTTAATTATTTATTTTTTCTGTTAACTAAAAAAATGAAAATCTTAGATGTAACTTAGAGTATTAGCATTGGAAAATTCTAATTCTACTCTATAAAAAGTCATTTTATCATTATACCATACCATTTTACAATACCTCCCACATCCCAAAACTCTATTTTTATTAAAATATTATTTTTTAATCTTTCTTTATTATTTCTTTCCAACCGCTACATTTTTTCAGACTTGGCTAGAATTTCAACCTTTTTTTCATCCTTTTTTTCACTTTCTCTCCCATGCTCTCTGTCACTTTCTCTCTGCCCCTCCATTTCCCTTTCTCTATGCCTGACTGCCTCTCGAGTTTATGGGTCTCTTTGGTGCTGGGTGTGGCTGGGCTGCAGTGGTTTTTCGTGGATCGTGGGTCTTTGCGGTGGGAAGGCCAAACTACATGGACTCTATACCAACAGGAATTTTTGCATCTCTATTCGCATCTTCCTCGTGGATCCTGGGTTGATTTTGGTGTGGCTGGACTGCGCTACAATAGTTGGGTTGTAGTGGATTTTGTGATTTGATATCGGTGAGTTTTAATTTTGTTGGGTTTTGATTGATTTTGGTGGGATTTGATTTTTGTGGTTGGGTTCTTGGGTTGATCGGAGTGGCTTTGGGTGCTGGTTGTGGATGGGTATGAGTTATGGTGTTGGTGGCAGATTGATTTTGGGTTGGGGTTCACGGTGATGGAAGGTAGGTGGGTGAGTGGGTTTTGGTTGTGGTGGGTATGGTTTGTGGTGGTGGCGGCTAGTGGTGGGTTGATTTTGGGTTGGGCTTTACGGTGGTGGCAGGTGGGTGGGTGAGTGGGTTTTGGTTTATAGTGGTTGATGGTGGTTGGGGTTGAGGTTGTGGGTGGTGGTGGTGGCTATGGTGCTATGGCTGTGGTTGTGGCTATGGTTGTGGTGACAGTGGGTGTGGGCAGTGACGCTTCAGCGATGGAGATGGGTGAGAGGCTTGGTGAAGCTTCAGCGATGGAGGATGGTGTGTGGTGTGTGGTGTGTGATGTTGATGTTGATGTTGGGAGGAGGATGGTGTTTGGGTCTGAAGAGAGGAGAGAGCAGATGGAGAAACAGAGAAGGAAGAGAGAGAAGATTTCGGGGGAAAAAAACATCATAAAATATTATTATTATTTTTACAATACTGCTACAGTACAATTTTATCTTTAGAATTGTACTGTAGCAGTATTGCAAAAATTTTTTGCAATACTTGCCTTTAGAGTTTTCTGATGTAGACCAATTTGGGGGTGCAAATGCCAAATTCTCCTTACATTTGGCATTTGCATTCCCCAAAGCTAATGCTCTAAGAAGTATTAGTCTTAAACTCTCTTTAAAATGATTTAATTATTTTCTAAAAAAGTATATATAGTTAATATAATATATTAAATTTTCTAAATTAAATTATATATATTTGTTATTTGAAAGTGTTTTGAATTTTGTAATTTGTTTTCAAGAAAACATAATACATTTTACATTCAATTATTATATAAAACGAGATATTTTGTAAATAATATAATGCAAGGTTGAAATTTTTTTCTAATGCTCCTTATAAACGGTTCATCCTTTATTCGTCTTAAATGGCCTAAAGAGGAAGCAAATTTAAGTAAACTCATTATTTATATTACAAAAAAAAATACAAGAACTTAATAAACATTAAAAAATATATAATTTTATCAAGAACACATAGTTGTCAATGAAGCAGCTCCTTGTTTTTTATACAAACATCTCCTCTCAAAGCATAGCTAAAGTGGACCGGATTGCACCGAATAGATTGAAATCCTATGTTAATGTGATTCAACAGGAGTGTAGCAATAATAAATGATACACTTTAGTTTTTAGATATTATATAGATTCTCATATATAATATGTATGCATGCATATTATATTTTGAATAAAATAAATAAATTCATTTTAACTTTGAATATAATATATGAGATAATACATACTTTTATTTTTGGCTAAGTAAGTGAATGAAGAAATATAGAAAACATCATCTCTTTCATTAATTTGTTGTGTATTTACTTGAAATCACAACTAAAACGTTGCCAAGAAGTTAATTGTGTGTGTGAGTGTGTATATATTCTAACTATATTAAATGTTTAATATGTTAATTTTTATAACATCTTATAGAATTATGTTGCCAAGAATGTCGTAGGTCATTGACACCTCTTAGGGTAGTAAACAAGCCAACTCAAGCTAAGTATTAAAATTTTAAATTTGTTTATTTAATTTTATTTCAAACATTAGTTGAGCTAGAATCAGAGCTTGTCACTAAAGAAAATTACACGTTCAAGCTTGGTGAGGAGCTTAAGATTGACTAAAGGAGCATAGCCTTCAATTTTATTTTTTGTTAAGGAATAAACTTTACTTTCAACTAAAATAACTCAAATGAGTGACTAAATTAAAATTTTAAACACAATCTACTTCTTAGTTTAAAACTGATACTTTATCCTTGCACTTAATAGTGTATCACACTAATTATATTCATAATAAGACCTACCATTCACTTAATACTGTATCACACTAATTTTTTCTTTTTTTGGTTTCCCACAGTGTTTCCTCAAATTTTTCAACCAGAGACGAATCACTGTTCGTGCCGGGTGGGCCCACGAAGGGGTAAAACACTGGCCCAGGAAATTATTTTCAAAGTGCAGGTAGCAGGACTTGAACTAGAGAGCACACCAAGTCAAGCCCAGTACAAGCACCTTGAGACCGAGAGCCCAACCAACTCGGCCAACCTCCTAGGTTCTGTATCATGCTAATTACAATCATGATAAAACTTACTATTCATGTGTGAGAAGGGAGCACCCTATTCTTAGAATCATGGGCAAAATTGCCCCTCTGACTCCGTAAAATAAAGTCCTATAGTACTACCATTATGATATATATTCAAATATTCTTTAGAAGTTTGACCCCTTTGATATAGGTAAAAAAAAGAAAAAAAAAAGAAGCGGTCTTTAAAGAAATAGACATTGTAAATAAGGGAAAAGAACTTTCCTGATGCACCAAACCAACATATCATTTCTTCTGATTTTTCATCTTGTCGTATGTTTAATTTTTTGTACCCTTTTCACAATTCAAACATTTTCACATCAAATCTTAAATGATTAACTATTATTGGTTCTATTTTAAACTCATAACTAAAATTACTTTTTTCCTCACTAGTAACAGTTAGTAACAATTTGTTGTGAAAATATTGTAGATATAGCATTACTCTTCAAGCATTTGTCTTTCTTGCTTATTTCATAAATGACTTATCTGAATAGTAAAATGTTGTTTAAATTGTTTAGTCTTTTAGATAGGTGGAAGTTATCCCACCACTCTACCAATATATCATTTGAAGACTGCAAATGAAGTTGTTACCATTGAGACTGCAATGCCAAGGGAGTCTCTTAAGCTCTACCGGAGATTCAGACGGCCGACTCAAGGACATTTGCCTCTCTTGTGCATTGTTTAGGCTTCTCTGTCGTAGATTTGCAGGATACTCCATGTCTGAAAGCTCCCAGTTGAAGACATGGAATTTTGTTCGGCATGGGCTACTTTCCAAAGAAGGTGATCACGAGAGAGCATTCCGAGTAATTGAGGTCGAACTCGCATTTCTATATGATTTCTTCTACACAAATTATTATGCTTTATTTACCTCGGGATTTCTAATGTTTAAAATTATGCAGTTACTTATTGTCATAATTGGTTGTGTAATTGTTACTCCCATTCTAAAGCATTACCATACACCCAATGGAGACTTGAACCTGCTTACAGTAAGTGGGCGTGATGTTGATGTGCGAGTTACAGCTATAGTTATAGTAGCTATCCTCTTCATGGAAGTTGTTCAATTTTTGGTTGTCAACTTCTCCGATTGGGCTAAGGTACAGTGGCTTTGCTGTTATGTTAAAAAACCCTCATGGCAAAACAATAAATTCATGGAGAAGATTATACAAATTGTCTGCCATAAGAAATGGTTAAAACCTTGGGAGCAAAAACTTGGCCAATACGATCTACTTAAATCCTTTAACCATAACCCTTGCAAATTGCTATTCAATTCTTGGACCTCTCCTTATACAGATATTACTAGAAAAGGTCAGAAAGAAAGCAGTCGGATCAAATTATCCCTGGAAGTGAAGAAAGCAATTATTGCCTCCCTAAAGACCAACGAACAGCAATTGAATAATGG
This sequence comes from Quercus aquifolioides, assembly GCA_019022515.1. Classification (NCBI taxonomy): domain Eukaryota; kingdom Viridiplantae; phylum Streptophyta; class Magnoliopsida; order Fagales; family Fagaceae; genus Quercus; species Quercus aquifolioides. The sequence continues at coordinate 86,438,306 of CM032328.1, read as the reverse complement.
GGAAACTTCTCTGGAGCGAAATGGGGTCAAGAATGAACTCTCTTGGGCATGTAGACTTGAGACACAAACGCATGTTATCGTGGTCTGGCATATAGCTACTTGTCTTTGTGAGATAAAATGGAAACAAGCCAACCTACAAAGGGAAAGCGAACACTTCATTGTGGCAACTGCATTATCTAAATACTGTGCCTACTTGGTGGCTTTTGCTCCAAGATTTTTACCTGATCATGCGTATATTACAGAATTTATGTTTGACCAGGTAGTTCAAGAAGCCAGGGATAAACTCAAGGGATGCAACTCACCAGCAACTATGTATGAGAAGATGATGAGATTAGGCGAAGATGATCATCCTGGAGAAACAATTATTAAAAGAGGTGTTGCTCTTGGGAAGCATCTGTTGGTAGACATAACTGACAATGAATTGAGATGGAAAATTCTAGCAGATTTTTGGGCAGATATGATGTTGTTTGTGAGTCCCTCCGATGACACAACCGTTCATGCAGAGCACCTGACTAAGGGAGGAGAGTTTGTGACTCACTTGTGGGCTTTACTCTCTCATGCAGGCATACTCAATCGAGACTCAGCTCAGAATGTCTGATTAATGCATTTGTCCACGTGTGTTTTCTCTATGCTTGTATGATAGTGTGATTTATCTTGCATTTATATTTGTGTTTGTGTAGTGGAAATATGTAAATATCTATATAATAAATGGTATGTAAAAATAAATAAATAAAATTGTATACCCTTCTCCAAATATGTGGGCGGGTGTGTAATATATTATGTACATTTAATTCGGTGTGTATTTTCTTTAATCTTGTCATTGGATCCTTGTGTTTTATTTGTTGATCCGCATTAGAGGCATTACAATCATTTCTATTCTTAAGGGAAAATTATTAAATATTTCTAGAATACGGTGACGTAATGCTTTTTCCTTTCACATATTCACTGGTTTACATTTATTTTTATGTATTAAAATATTAACATTCTCTATGTTAATTGTGAATATGTAAGTGAAATAGTACTTGTGAACGAGTATGAAAGAATATTTTTCTTTTGAGATTAAATAGAGCTATCACTTTTAAATTTCTAAGAGTAAGAAATAAGATGCCATTCTACACCACAACAGTTTTAAATGACCATGAAGTTTTTGAATGGCTGTCTTGTCTCGTTTGAATGGTCTGCCATGTGATGGGAAAAAATTTGCACCCTGTCCTGAATGCCAAGTCTACTTTGAAGTGCTCTTCCTAAACAAGATTTGCTGTTCTTGTATATATAGATATAAACAATGTGGTTGAAACATGAATAAGTATTTTTTGGAAGGTAAACGAAATGGAGAAATTTTTTAAATAAAATTCAATTTTAGTGGGCCATTCAAGCAAGGATTAGGCCATTTTGAGCCGGATGATATTATATGCATCGGGTTCATATATCCTTTCTCTTACATGAGAGTAGACCCCACAAATGTGTGTGAGCCACTTGAGCAAGACCTAAGCCCTCTTAAGCGAGATGGTATTACATGCACATGATGCAACGTAAATTTTCTCGAGAAATGCTAGGGACCATAATTTTGGCACAACTTTGTATTATAACTCACCACGTGGCGAGTTGTAATTGGTAAGGTTATGTCCTCACATGGCCCACTAATACATCCTTACCAATCATAACTCATCATGTGACGAATTGTGACACAAAATTATGTCAAAATTGGTGTCCCTAACATTTCTCAAATTTCTCCTCCCGAGCGAGCCTTGTGTGCGTATAGTCCTAACAGCACTATTTAAATACCAACTGACAAATAGAGAGTGCAACTTGGCACTTACTTCAGGATGAGACAAGCTGAATAGACATCCGCTCGAGGCGCACCTAAAGGCTGCTTAAGCGGCTCATTAAGCCCCCTCAAAGCATAGCGTAACGCCCGCTTGAACAAGCCCTGGGCAGAAACAATTTCTACATAATTTTGAAAGAAACTTGTCTCAAACGGCTACTAGGAGACTAAGAACTATGAAAGGATTTTTAATTCTTTGAATCAGCCAAGGTAACTCTCCAGAGCCAGAGGTGCCTATTGAATGATCATACCCGTTATTTATAAATAGTGTTTCCATATTCAATTTTTACAAAAACCTTCACAATTACAAAAATTCACAAAAAAATTTCAAAATTGCTAACTGAAATTTTTTTGGCTTAGTTATATCTTGTGATATTTTGTCCAAAAAGTATCATTCCGACACTCAGGCTCAGAACATTAGTAATAGTATTAATCTAAAAAAAAAAAAAAAAAAAAAAGGAAATTAACTGCCACAGATAATTTTCATAACACAAAATTTTTTATTTCAAAAACATTAATAATAAAAATTTTAAAAAGCAGTCACGACGATTTACAACCTAGAAATTGTGATTTCAAATCATGATTTCAGTTTTTTCTCATGTGTAATTGTGTAAATGTGTGTGCAACAAAGTGCTTATAATAAACGCTACTCATAAAATTAAATATATATCTCTAGACAAGAAGGGTAAGGGTCCGAATGTCCATAATGTATGGTAAGGGGTAAAAAGAGAGATTAGTGTTTGCAATGCGCTGGAGAATAAGATCTTAATAACAATCACATGCCATAAGGGTGAGGTTGCTGCAATGTCATCAGTATGTTGAGTGACATCATTCCATGCAAAATTTGTCCCAACTGATCACAATATGATCACACAAAATAAAATCACAATAGAAACAGCAGTATTGGAGAACAAAAAAGAATAATACTAGAGATACAAACTATTTTACAAAAAATTTTACATACTACTGATGTGGTGAATAATTATTGGTAAATGAAAAAGTAATATTAATGGTAGGCATAGATAAAAACCAATAAGAGGTTGGCCACATTAGTATTTTGTAAAAGTATTGTAAAATAGTTTGTGCCTATAGCACTACTTAACAAAAAAAAGGCCATGCTCAATAAGCTTTCATGGACTTAATGCAAATGTTGTTAAATTGTGGCAACAACAACTTATACTGCGTTAAGCTGTTATTCTGTCTGGTTTAGAGAGAGAATTTTTTTTTTCTTTTCAAAGTACATCGACATAAGGCCCGTTTAGTGAGAGATTTCTAATAACGTTGTTTAAGTGTTGTGGAAATACGTGTCGGTGAAAAGGTGTTGTGAAAATATGTATACTGTTGTTTAAACAACGGTACCAAACTAACCCATAATATTCTCTCATATTCATTCATTATGGACCTGTCATGAATGCTAGAGAAGAAAATATCTAATACATAGAAAGTATCTAAAAATTAGTATATTTAGCTGTGGTGAGCAATTTCAAAACCATACAATTGGCAATATGGCATGAATAAAGCAACAATAAATCTTTAGGATTATGTATTATCTGATCACTTGGTTAGAAATCTTTTATCTTTTGGGTAAAATATCATTTTCATTCCTAAATTTTCACAAAAATTCATTTTTCGCCCCTAAATTTTCAAAATTTTGCTTTTCGTCCCTCAACTTTATAAAACGTTCTACTTTTCGTCTTTCCATCTTAGTCTATTAATTTATGTCTTACGTAGCTAATGGAATGCTAACATGGTATTTAACTTAAACTAAACCATTTTATTTAAAAATATATATGGACACATGGCTCATAATGATTCACACAACAAAATTTTTTTGAAAGGATAAAAATATCCCTAACTCCCTCAATTGACACAAGCCTGATAGAAATCCAAATCCCCAGTCTTTTGTTAATCAAAATCCCCAAACCTAAAACCCCAAGCCCAATCGATAAATCCATACTGGCAAGCCCAACCATTCAATGGCAGACTCCAAATGCTTGTATCAAGGAGATGAAATTGGGCACTTAGGTTTCGGTTTTGCCCAACAAACAAGGAGCTTGTACTATGCTACTTGAAGAGGAGGATTTATCGGACAAATGCTTAAGCTTGATATCATCTTTAATCTGTTTACAAATGGGACCTTGAAGAATTGCCTAAAACTAAAGCCTTTTTGTTTTTGTTTTTGGGAAACATTAACTTGGTTTGTTTGGTTGTTTGAGGGGTTTGAAGTCAAACCTTTGTTTGATTATTGATTATGTTTGGAAGTAGTCTGGGTTTGATTAAAAGTTGAATCTTTGTTAATAATTCCTGTAAAATTTGTTTGTTTGCTTAGAATTTTATTTGAGTTTTGGATGAAGTTTGGCTTTTGTTGGGTTTAATTAAAAACTAAATCTTTTTTTGATACAAGATAGAGATTCTACTCTAACCTAATCTAAGTATATATATGTGTGAAGCTCTCTCCTAAAGACTTGAACCCCGGCCCTTACCCCCACACTCCACAAGCACTTATACTTATGGAGTGACCATCGCACCAAGGGTATGTAGTGGTAAAAAACTGAATCTTTGTTAAGAATTCTTGTAAGTTTTGTTTGCTTGCCTAAGATTTTATCTAGCTTTAGGATGAAGTTTGGTTTTTTTGTTGGGATTGATTCGAATTGGTTGATGGCAGAATAATTTGTTTTTTCGCATTTAAAATAGTTAAAGAGTAAGGCCTTTTTCTTTTTCAATGGTTCAACCTAGTCCTAGCCAAAATAACACTTAAGTTCCTACACTAAATCTAATTGATTACTCTTGTTATACATTAATTATTTGGATTTGGATCGATAGATTTACCGTTACACCATAGATTAATTATGATGCATGAAGTCCGACTTATGTCTCAAAGTAAGTTATCCAACTTTTTTTTTTTTTTGGTTGGGGAATTTGAATTTGAATCTAGGTTCTCCCTAATAGAAAAATCAGGTATTACCATTGAATTATAAGGATCTTGACTCTTAATAGCAGGTTATTTAACATATGTGTTTGTTTGTTTGGATCCCTTAAAAATATATTAGTTTAACCTAATGAATTATCTAAGTATTTTCTTAGGTTAATTATGAGATCTAGGTTAAACAACAAAATATCATATCATATAGTGCGGAAAAATAAATAAGACAACGATATGATTACTCAGGAAAACCAATGAAACCAACTGTTTCAAGGTAAAAACCTAGTGAGGATTTGACCTAGCTATCTAGGTAAACAAATCCACTATGATAGAATGGAAGATTACAATAGATTTAAACTCTAAATCTAAACTACCTCATGTAAAACTTACTAACACGACCACGTGCAGCTCCAACTCCATGGACTTTTCTATCTTGGATTTGATTTGCACAAACACCCACGTTTGTGACTTTGAAATCTCACTCAAAAGTTTCAGATCACCATCAGTTGTTGATCTTGTAGCAGTAATTTTAGATCTACCAATTCTAATAGTATGAGAATGATTTCCGATAGTGACTTTGAAAGGAGAAGACACAGTACCTTTTAGATATCACAAGAGCACTTCTAAAGTCATCACAAAACGTGTCTTCGGGTTTCCGTTGAATACTATGTGAAATAGATCTGAAACCTTGATCACTTAATAGGCTTAACTGACTGATGGACTTTAATTAAATTCTGCAGAACCCATGTCTCGATCGGTCAAACATGTTTTCTCGATTGGTCAAACCTGGCATGTTTCGAATTCCTGAACTTGCAGCTTGCTTATTCTTATATTCTGACTTGCAACACCTTGAGTATTGTCTAATCATACCTATAGACTTTGAGATTTATATCTAGACAAGTTGGGTTCATGGTTTGCTAATTGTTCTAAACTTTTAGAACCTAAACATATGATATATCCAAAAACTAACCGTAAACTTGGTAATCTGTTTATTACATTCTTAACCATCGTATAATAATCCATTGGCGAGTAGATTCCTTATTTCAACTTCAAGAAACCTCAGGATTTTAACATTATTATATTATAAAAATATTATTCCCTATATTAATATTTATTCATATGCTTCATGCATTTAGTTGTACTATTATTATATCATATACCAAACCCACTAAATCTCAAGAAATACCATTCTCAAAAAAAAAAATCCCTAAGAAATAGCGTAGATCCATCACAAATTTTGGGAGTACACACTACACAGTAGAGCACGATCATCAAGTTTATGACCATCTTAAAATTTGAGTCTCTTATATTCAACATCAATGCCATACTTTGTATGAAGCATCTTCTTCAAGTAGCCAACGTTAATGGATTTCTTGACCCTCAAGCTATATAGCTGATCGAAACTCGAATTACTGAACTAAGATGGAGCTTGGCTCCAGGAGGAATTTGATAATCCGTTACAGTCAATTCATCTTGATGGAAATTTAGACCCCTTAAACAACCAAATTGCGTAGCCTAGATTAATTAGCCAAGTTGTTACTTAGTCAAATTAAGCAATTCTAGGTTAAAGCAATTCAACAATCATATCAAGAATAATAATGCAGCGGAAAATAAATGAACACAAGATATGATCACCCAGGAAACCACACGGTAAAAACCTGGGGAGGATTTGACCCACCGATCCTCAAGGCAAAAAGCATATCCACTAGAAAGAATCGAAGTTCAAACAAAAGGACTACAAGCTCCCCGCTCGACTTCCTAATGCTACCCACCAGTAGAACTTACTGACACGACCACGTGCAAGCTCCGAATCCACGGACTCCTTCTTTCTTTGGCCTTTGCAAAACACAAACACCCACGTCTGTGACTTTGAGATCCCACTCAAAGGTTTATCAACACAAACTCTCCTGTTTGTGACTCCAAGACCACCCTTGAAGGTTTAGATCATCAACACCTTTAATGACAAGAGAAGACAACAACTTCTACAACACCGGATCTTGAGATTCTTCAAGGAATAGCACCGGTAGAAAACATAAGAGAGCTTTTGGGTACAAAACCCTAAAAATTCAAAGAGGCACAAGAGGCACTCTAATCTCTCTAAAAAGCTCTGAAAACCCTAAGTTTATGTGAAGGAAAGCTCCTCAAGGATCTCACAAGAGATTCACACAAACAGAAAATATGAGCAACATAACAATATGGACCACCTCAAAAACGTGGCTAGGGTTTTGTTTATATACCTAGGGTAAAAACATAAAACCCTAAACGTTTAATGAAGTAGGGCTGAGTTGGAAATTCTGCAGAAAATTTAACCTGTGCAATTTTCGATCGATCGAGTCTAATCTTCGATCGATCGAGCCAGGCCAAAAGTCCCAAGTACTTCTGCAGCCACTCGATTCCAACTGTACAATAATAAACCAACTTTGAGCAAGCCTAAACAAGACTAAATACAATGTTTTGATCATGGTTTGCCAACATTACAAATTAGAGTTCTAAATACATAAAATCCTAAGACCTTAGAACCTAACAAACTCCCCCTTTGGCAATCCGTGACAAAACCATAATTAAAAGCTCAAAGTTTTACAAGTAAAAGCCCTTTACAAAAGTAATGCTCATAAAATCAAATTCAGCCTAACTACTATCCATCAGTTGCAAGTGTAGACAGCAGCTTTAGTTGAATCAACCTGTATATTCCTGAAATACTCAACAAACGCATAAACGCATGTGTGACAGAAAAGAGTAAAACAACAGGTATAACATTCTTGTAAGATTCACACAACACAAAATAAAGACATATATGAATGATCAACTCATAAATATAAATCAATAAGCAGTGAATCATAAAGCAACAAGAATCAATGAATAGAACATGTATATCAATCAATAACTCCCCCTAACATGAATATCTTTGTATTTTCCACACATATCAACATGATTCCCATAAATCAATAATTTCTCCCCCTTTTTGTCACGTATTGACAAAGACAACTCATACAAAGAGTAAACAGTCAACATACGCAATAAAGGATAAGAGAAAATAGAGAATCAAGGGGAACACAAAACAATTCAACTCTATAGAAAATAGAGACAGCTCCCCCTATGAACAACACAGGTTAAAAAAAACTTTTCTCCCCCTATAAAAATAGGAAAAACAAAACAAGTTGTGGGAAAAACAGTTTTGGGGAAAAATAAAGGAGGGGGGGGATTAGCAGCATCACCAACAGGATCAGGAACATCCTCACCAGCAGGACCAAAGTTAAAAACACATAATCCAAAGTTAAAAACTAAGGTGAGGATACACATGAAGAAAAAATATTCTCTCTTTCAATAAAATGCAAACATGGCATTATGTGACTCATAAACAGTTGCATAAGTAGAGAAAATATTTGCACATTGATTATCCATCATATCTCTTAAGAAAAATATTTTCTACAGTTCACACATAAGAAATAGCATATACTAGAATGTACAAAACTCAAAAATTAATCAATCAATTTTTAAATCAAGTTGAGTACCCAATGTAGCAAAGTGTATGCATGTTATGTGTGAAAACAATAAGAGATATGACTGCAAAACTGCAAGATGGATACAAAAATCAATGTAATGCATGTGAATCCTAAACATAAATGACGCATGAACAAAAATTTGGTCAAAAACATAGAAACTGAAAATTTTTCAGTTTCGATCGATCGAGAATCGATCGAACATCAATCGAGTCAGGCAGACTCAAACCAAAAATTTTAATCGCAATTTCGATTGATCGAAAAACAGGGTCGATCGATCGAAAGTCTGGAAAAATCAGTTTTTCGAAAAACAGAGCATTTTAATGCAGAAACTCCTCAAAGCACATTGTTTTTAAAAAAATGCATGAGAATGAGACGAAAAGTTTTTCAAAAACACTTGAATTTAACCCAGATCTTCCAAAATCAAGATTTTCAATCAATTTGTCCTCAAAGCGCAAACATTATACACATTTTGCATTAAAATCAAGGAACTTTTAATCTTGGATGGCCACAACAAAATCACACACAATATAATGTACCAAGTTTAACAAAGAGTAACTTGTGTAGTGTGTGCAACTAGCAAAAGCTTGAGATACATGTGAGGTGATATGTGAATAGCAATCAATCACAAAGTCTACAAAATTCATCACATAGAATTTAAAAGAGACTATCACCTAAAGAGTTACATCTTATAACTCCCACATCTCCTAGAACAAAAGCTTGCAATCATGTAAGTTTCTTGAAATTTGCCCAATTATTTAGGAAATATATTTTGTGAAATGGCATCAAGCCTAATAGTACACACCGGTTTGAATGAAGTGAATTGGCATCAAGCCTAATAGTACACACCAGTTTTATTTTAATTGAGGCTTCACCTTATGTGCTTTTTGTGCATGTGTAACAAGTACACAAAATCTTATGATATGCACTAAGGTGTTCATGATTGACTAGTGAACAGTGGTGAGATGGTTATTTATGCCTTTCTCAAAAGAATCAAGTCCGACAGTTAAATAACATATGACTTCATGATTAAGACAAAGTGATTAAAAACCACACACATCTTTCCCACACAACATGCACTACAAAGCTTCAACTAGTAAAGTGCAATAAAGTAAGCTCATCCAAGCTAAACAAGGTACATAAACATGTTATGTAAAGATAATATGGCCAATCCTTGATTATAAATCCAAGATCTATAATACAAAACACAAAAATCTTTTTGGTTTTAACAGACTTTATAACCACTTGTTGAGATTTTGAAAAAAAACTTTATGACCAACAACAAAAAAAACACATTGTACTAAATGAACAATGCTAATGCAATGCATGACAGTGCTAAACTAAGCTATAGAGGGTACACAAACAAGAAATATCAATTTCTTAATTAATCCATGAGTACATGTACAAACTAGTACATAAAGTCAAAAATAGCTTAGCACAAACTATTCAAGTTTCTCCACAGTGTCAAGCATAATAAAATATTTTTGTCTTTTTGAAATTTTTCAATGTTTTTGGAATTTTTTTTTTTTAAAATAAAAACAACCTAAAAAACAAAACAACCAAAAACAAAAAACAAAACATGTCCACAAATAATTGAAAGAATTAAATCAAGGACAAGTTAACAACACTCACCTTGGAGAATCTTTTCTCACCCATTTAGCACGAGTATTCGACTTTGTAGGTGAAAATCCATGAGAAGTAGAGTGTATTTGAGGAATTACACAAATCTTCTGAGAAAGACTAAAATCCTGCAAATTCCTTTCACAAGCCAACAAGCTCAAATTTTTCAAAAGAATATGAAACAATTTATTTGGACTTATGGCAGAAGAAATATGATCACATATCCTAGATTGAAACACAGAATGTTTAAATTTCAATTTATGACAATTAGGACGAATGTGACCAGAGACACCACGAAAGTGGCAAACAGGAACAAATTTAGGAACATCAGTATTCCTAACAGCAAATCTAGTCTCAGATTTTGGTTTTTGCCTCAACAAAGAACAGTTTGGTCTAATATGACCAACAACACCACAACGGTGACAAGTAGGCACAAAAACAGATTTATTATGCTCTCTAACAGTAGGTTTAGACTTAGGTTTAGAAACTTCAGCGTCAACATCAAAACTTTTACCTTTGTCTAACCTAGCAAAATAAGCATTTTCTTTATTATTCCTCTTGAAAGGAGGGATATAAACTTTCTCAGTTTTAGGCTTAAGAGAAACAGAAACACTTCTGTTATCAACAACAGGTTTGGTATTAGACAAATTTTCCAATTTAGCTTCAGCCTCAGCTAACTTTTGTTCCAAACTTTTCATCTTCTCATCTTGAGAGGAAATTTGATGTCTCAAAAATTCATTCTTTTTATTAGATTCTTCTAATCTAACAACCAATTCCTCTTTTTCAAGATTAGCCAATTTTAACTCTTCTTTAAATTTCTTAGCAATTTTCAAAGATTTATATAATTCCTTACGAAGAGTTTCAAAAGCATCAAAAAAATCAACAGAAACAATAGTGTCCTTTTTATTCAAAACATCACAAGCATCAATAAAATCAGCAGAAGCATGAGCAGAAACATGAGCAGAAAGACACTTCAAATTTTCCATGACAACGGGGGTCAAGGATCAGCTCTTAGATCAAAAGATCTAAAACAGAAGAGCTACCCGCTCAGATACCACATGTTAGAAATTTAGACCCCTTAAACAACCAAATTGCGTAGCCTAGATTAATTAGCCAAGTTGTTACTTAGTTAAATTATGCAATTCTAGGTTAAAGCAATTCAACAATCATATCAAGAATAATAATGCAGCGGAAAATAAATGAACACAAGATATGATCACCCAGGAAACCACACGGTAAAAACCTGTGGAGGATTTGACCCACCGATCCTCAAGGCAAAAAGCATATCCACTAGAAAGAATCGAAGTTCAAACAAAAGGACTACAAGCTCCCCGCTCGACTTCCTAATGCTACCCACCAGTAGAACTTACTGACACGACCACGTGCAAGCTCCGAATCCACGAACTCCTTCTTTCTTTGGCCTTTGCAAAACACAAACACCCACGTCTGTGACTTTGAGATCCCACTCAAAGGTTTATCAACACAAACTCTCCTGTTTGTGACTCCAAGACCACCCTTGAAGGTTTAGATCATCAACACCTTTAATGACAAGAGAAGACAACAACTTCTACAACACCGGATCTTGAGATTCTTCAAGGAATAGCACCGGTAGAAAACATAAGAGAGCTTTTGGGTACAAAACCCTAAAAATTCAAAGAGGCACAAGAAGCACTCTAATCTCTCTAAAAAGCTCTGAAAACCCTAAGTTTATGTGAAGGAAAGCTCCTCGAAGATCTCACAAGAGATTCACACAAACAGAAAATATGAGCAACATAACAATATGGACCACCTCAAAAACGTGGCTAGGGTTTTGTTTATATACCTAGGGTAAAAACATAAAACCCTAAACGTTTAATGAAGTAGGGCTGAGTTGGAAATTCTGCAGAAAATTTAACCTGTGCGATTTTCGATCGATCGAGTCTAATCTTCGATCGATCGAGCCAGGCCAAAAGTCCCAAGTACTTCTGCAGCCACTCGATTCCAACTGTACAATAATAAACCAACTTTGAGCAAGCCTAAACAAGACTAAATACAATGTTTTGATCATAGTTTGCCAACATTACAAATTAGAGTTCTAAATACATAAAATCCTAAGACTTTAGAACCTAACACATCTTATAGCAACTGTTCATTATAGGATAGGCCTAGCCTAACCCATGGGACATAAACTTTTTTCTCGACCTTCAGTTTTATGTCAACGATTTTTGCATTACGTGGAATTTCATCAAGATAGCAGAATTCTCCATATAAAACATTGATTACCATAGTCTGCAAAACACCAACCAATTCAAAAATGCATACTGGCCGAGAAATTTGAAGGTGAGAATCCGGATAAGGGAGATAGTCTAGATATGTGAAGTTGGTTTGACCTCAAATTTAACTAGAGAAATATAAGATACAATTAATATGCCAAATCTCAATATGGTGGAAAATGCTATCCCTTTATTATCAAAATAAAATTGTGGAGAATGAAGATTGTTAGCTTTTAAACCTACTATCAATCATGCCATAAGTGGGTATCGATAGTTACAATGTTATTAGCATGTTGAATATATTCTTTTCATGCAAATCCCAATTCTAAATATGGTTGCACAAAATAAATCACAATGGAAATAGAAGTACGAAAAAATAAAGAAAAATGAAAGACCTATTCAATGGAATTCCTATTGACTTCACATACAGAACTACTGTTAAATTGTGAGAAAACCCAACTTTGCATGGGTCATATTGTTATTCTAAGTTTCTTACTATTTTTATGATCAGTAAGCAAATACAAAACATGCAATTGGCATGAGTTAAGCTACATTTATTTCTTGACATGGTCAGAATATTTCTTCTTCTTTTTTTCCTTTCAATTTTCCTTTTGTTTTCTGGTCTCAGAATTATGTGTTTGTACAGATTTGACAAAGTTGACATGGCCCTATTGACGGTTCAAGATAATCCTAGCACAAATAACACTTTTGAGGGTTCCCACTCTAGGCTTAATTGATTATCCGTCTTGTACATAATAATTGAATGGTTGGATTTGGATTGGTCTTATACAAAAATGAATTGGGCCAGTATACCAAGTATCCAACCAACTATCTTGCCTTGGTCACACACCCCCATGCCAATGAAAACTAATTGTTGTGGTTTCGGATTGGGCCCGAAATGGTGAAATACGAAGACTGAAACATTTTGAGTGAGTTTGGTTCGACTCTTTTATTTTGGACTTTTTGAAAAAGTGAGAATTTGTTATTGCTGTTCAAAAGATGCAATGCAAAAATACACTTAAGACTGAAAAGCACAATTTCAAAATTTTATCAAGTGCTTAAAAATAGCAATTTGAAACTACCAATGTGATTTTGGCCTAAAAAGCTCTAACCAAATGGAGACTCCAAGTTCCATATTTTTCTAATATTTATACTAAGATCAATAATTTCATATTTTTACTATAATCTTGCATTTTTTTTTTTTTTATCTATTAGTATTTTTCTATATCATTTCAATGATTAGATTTAATTTCCATATATAATATGTAATTATGTATAGTATATTTTGAATAAACAACAATAAATTCATTTTAACTTAGAATAATATATATGAGATAATACATACTTTTATTTTGGCTAAGTGAATGAAGAAATATAGGAAACATCATCTCCTTCATTAATTTGTTGTGTATTTTGCTTGAAATCACAACTAAAAATTGATTTAAAATCAATCAACTATAATGGTAAAAGTGGTGATAGAAGTATTTCCTTTTTTTTATAGGAAGAAGTATTTCTTGTATCACGTTATCATTTATATCACATTACCATTTATGTGAATAGCATATTTATCAAAATGATGTTAAGCATCTGAGTTATGTATTTCATTGACCAAAATAATTTGCAAATAATTTCTTTTTTTGAAAAAAAAAAAGTTGCAAATGATTTTGTTAACTTTTTATATGATAATGAATATGAGACAAATGATTCATAGAAAAAGAAAATGAAGAGAAATGGATTGCATGGAATAATGTGCTCAAAACTTATTGTCTTACTAATAACAAATGATTGGACGGCATATTTAGTAATTACTCAGTTATTATGAAAAGTACACAAATAATGTCTTGGGAAAATACTTGAAACCAAATCAAAATCTTCTACGTACGTAATTTGTTCTAAAGTTGAAGAAACGAACAAAAACTAAAATAGGTAACATAAAGAACCATGTACTTCAACTTGTATTTTGGTATTTTCAATATAGAACAAACAAAAAGTAAAATAGGCATTATAAACGTAAAGAACCACATACCTAAACTTGTATTTCGGTGTTTTCAATAAAAATGCCTATTTTAAAGTTGAAGAAACAGACAAAAACGAAAATAGGCATGATAAACGTAAAGAACCATGTACCTCAACTTGTATTTCACACGGATCAAAATTCCTATCTCCTAACTATCAAATTCCCAAGAAATTATTCTAGCACATAGCATTAGAGCAAAACAACATACTTACGAACCACCGGTGACACTCCCATTGAAGACCTCTATTGTGTCACCTTGCCCAACATGGTGCCACCGAAAGGACCTATCATCATCCATCACATTCTGCTTGTAAATGAAGAAATAACCCTCTTGCGGAAGACTAAACTGTAGCTTTTCTTGCAACTTCTGCAGCTCCTTCCTCAATTCCCCAACATTATCCGATGCATTCATCTCCACCGGAATCTTCTTCGTCCCGCATTTCGGCAATACCAGCAGCTTCAATTTCTTGGACCCCAACAACGTCGTTGGCCCCAGCCCTGGCCCCGGCGACGGGGACGGGGACAATGCTGCCATTGCAGCCGGTGAAGCTGTTGTTGGCGAAGGCCTAAAACTGACATCAATATCCGAATTCTCCGAAATCTCACATTCACATAAAGACTTATGGTCTTGTAACTCTGCACCGCATGAATGAATCATCAAACGGTTAACTGGGACAGCCTCCATTTCTTGAATCTTTTCCTTCAACTTTCCAATCGTGTCGGTTACCTCCATTTCTAGAGGAACGTGCATTTTGTACGTGGGGATTTTCACGTTGAGCTGGATTTTCTTGGAGAGCGATGATGAGTTCTCGGGAGATTTGTCGGATTCCGAGGCGGCGATCATGAGTTGAATGTGCGAGTTTTGGAGGATTTCGGTGTGTTCAACGTTGAGGTCGTCTTTGAGGACATTGCCATTGAAGATTAAGGTTTGTTTGGACACGGGTATGCCTTGGTATTTTTTGACCTTTTCTTTGATCTCTAAGATAGTATCAAAGAAACCCACTTCAATAGAGAATGGTCTTCCTCTTTGGGGCTCAAAAATCACATCCATTGTTGGATTAGAAAGAAAGAGAGATCATGAAATAAAGATAGGCATAGGTGGGTATGTTTTGTGGATTTGTGAAAATGCAATGTAAATGTAGATAATGGAATTTGTTGTAATTGGAGTCTGTTACGGTTCTGTTACATGCAAATAGCTGAGGTAGCTAATTTGCTATGTATATACAAAAGATTTTAGCTCGTATAAATAGGGATTGTAGGTGGGTTTAGGCTTTTAGCTCCTCATTTCTGTTGTGTACTTTGTAACTATTCTCTGAGGAAATAATGCACAAAACTCTCCTTGGATTTTCTCTCTTTTTTCTGTTTCAGTAAAATCTTCATGATAGTTAGTTTTGATTCCCCTTTCAGTTATAGTATCTGATATTGTCTCTAACTAAGAGCCGAGATGCATGCTGATTCTCATTTAATTCACATGCTGATTCATCTCATCTAATGGAGGCATTACACATACCTCATCACTCTAGGGACCTATGAGTTTCAGAAAAAAATTTAACATTCATTTTTGTTTTAAGAATCAGAAAATTTGATGACTTGATGCAGTGCTAGATATATAATATATTGAGTGGCCACTTTGGTTTTGTTTTTTTTGCGGAAAAAACACAATAGCACTTTGTAAATGCATATTTTAGTGTTTGGTAAGTTTTCAAAATTGCACTTAATGACCCCACCATTGTGATTTTACGCAATTTTGGGTTGCACCCTTCAAGCTACAATTGCAAAACACACTTATAAAAACAAGTTTTCGAAATGCCCAAAAACATAATGCTGAATCAAACTAATTTTGAATTGAAAGCTTGAAGCTAATAGTGAGGACACAAAGGCTACATTCTCTACCATGGGCATGAAGGTATGCTTCCAAGGCTGCAAAGACGTGGATTAATTTTTGCATAATTGGATAACTAGGGGTGATCAAGGGTCGATCAAGCTTAGGTTTAGTGTCAACCTACGGATAGACTTGATCACAACAAATTTGAAGAATTTAAAACTGCAATCGACCATGGCCATGGAAGTCATTAACCAACCCGGTAATAGCTTAAATCGTACAATACTCAAAATCTATGGATCGTCTCAATCAATAGCAATTGATGGTCCAATTCAAATATCTATAGATCGTCTTGAAATGCTACTGATCTTGTAGCATCTTGACGAGAGAGCTAGAGATTTGGGTGGCATCACCATGAGATGATGGAGATCCCAAGATCTCTGTTGAAGCTCATACAAAGATCAAGCCGAACAAGAACGATGGCATGACAATGACGGGGAATGCATGGTATTGGGAAATGCTCTTTAGACAGGTTAAGTTTGTTAAATTTCCATGGTATTCAACCTGATATGATTGGCTTTTGTTGATTTTAACTCATTGTTGACCAAAACAACTTTCGGAGCCGGCAGATTTTAGATTGAGTGGCTCCAAGTCAGACAAGTGCGGGTGTGGTTGATCAGCCATATGAGGAACAAGAAAGTAGCCTTCTAACTAGAAAAGCTCATCAAATCAAACGTAATTTTCGTTCATACTCATATGGTAAACCAAGCCCATCATTGTGGGTTCTTTGTCAGCAATACAACCACAACAAACAAACTAGTCACTTAATCCACTTCTATCCTATTGTATTGGGCTATTTGACATTAGTTTTCCTGATAGTAGTGGACACATAATAGAAATACCCTGGGAATTTTAAACTACACATAAGGAACTCTGCATTTTCTAGAATAAAGCATCCACGTTTCATTGACCACACCTTACTGAGAACTTAGACAAGACCTAAGTGTACCCTGTTGAGATCACTTGTATTTTTTTAAATAACTCTGACCAAGTTTTGCAGCTTACAAATCATGTTCTTCTATGCCCATATGGATCTATGCATCAAATCATGTTCTTCCAAATCATCAAATCATGTTTTTAAAATATTCAAAAATATTCATCTAATACAATGCAAAGGCATGCAACTAGACCACATTTAATATTCACAGTAAAGAAAATATGTGAAGAAAAGTAAGAGCACCCAGTAATGAAGGAATTTTGGTATATATACATTAAGAATGTCAGGAATCTTGGAAAGTATAAAGCTGTACTTGTCGTGGCCAAACTTGACCATAAACATCTTTCTTGGTATATCGCCGATCCCAAGACCAGGGTACATCTGCAGAGGAAATAAAGTTAGATGAGACCCGCATAAGCACAGCAATGGCTGAGGGGCAGAGCATACCTTCAGAAGTATATGGTTGAGGAGGGAGTTCGTAAGGCACAGGTAATGGAATTATATCAGATGAAGAGTCTGAATTTCTGCTTCCTTGCCAAGTCAGAGTCACTAGTTTCGTTCTCCGTACTTCAGAATTTTCTAACGATCTGCATTTATCCTGAAACTCACAGAAATTTTCTTTTGACTATGTTTCTTCTTTCAATAATCATCTAAATGTGATACAATAGGTTTAAATATTCAGATGACTAAAAGACTCACAAGCCAGGATATAGCCATTACCTCCTTTATATCCCCATTACTTGTGCAAGAAAATCCAGAACCATATCTTTCAAAAGAAGATGGCAAAAATAGCACTCCCAGCTGAAAGGATCACACACAGGAAACCACAGAATTACAATGTCAACCCTTCAGTTGCAGCAAAGAGTAGGAAAAGATTCAATGATTTGTTATATAAACATTTTTTAAAAGCTTAGGCCCAAGGGGGAAGAGAAGATTTGAACTGGCGACTTCTACTTCATGAGGCGTGTTTTCTAGCCGATCGTGCTATCCCATGGGATTATGAGTTGTAATATAAACACTAATTCAAAGATAAACAGATTGGGACAGGTGAGTTTTAAAATGAAGTTGTTCATATTCGGTATAAACTTTACATGTGTATCTCAATTCTAATATTTCAGATAGTGATATTATTGATATACATGCCTCATAAGAACGGATCATCAACTGAGAATTATTTTTCTGGAGAGCTCCCCAGGCAGCTTTGCTAAGATTTGATGAAGTCAACAATAACCAACTGTTGCAGAAAACTATAGGTTCACAGTTGATGCTTAAAATATAAAAACAGGCACAAAAGTAGGCATAACATGAACTCTTACGCAAGTTTCTGACCATTATACCGGGTGAATGTCTTTATATGTGGCATTGCACGACTGGAACATTGAAAAGAATGATTATAAGTTAGTCATTAAAAATACTTCAAAGAAACAAAAAAAAATGGTGAGGGCTAATGTTTTCTAATACAATGTAGGAACACTAAATACTATGAGTTGTTGTGTCAGATAATAGAACATATCTAAGATAACAAAAATGAAAAAATGATTTTGTTTTTTTGTTATCATTTTAGTAAATGGGTATGAATAACAGAATACAAGTTCGTACAGCAATTGACAAAAGCTTCATTCTACTAGACTTTCAATTAAAAAAATACAACCTTAATTAGCATTTTGATGGTCTGAACTGTCTCTAGTGATGAGATATACATACCAGCGACCAGTGTGACTTGCCTTCCACTTTGCCCAATACTTCTTCAAGAATTCTTTCTCCACGTTCTTTAGTGGACTTGGAATGGCATTTCCAGCTGCATAACCCTGGGAAAGAAAGAACAAAATAAATAAATAAAATCACACTCAAAAGTATTAAAATGTAAGCAGTGGATAGATAGAATAATCTAATATGGATTGCATACTCTCAAATTGACATGAGAAACTTGAGGCTACTTCATTTCTACTCGGCAGTTATTTCTTGAAATGAAATTGTCAACTCAAGTCAACTTGACTCTGTCTTTGTGAATTCATTAATTGGTCTTCTTTTCTACACATGATCAAATCATCTCAAGCGACTATTCGTCATCTTTTCATCAATAAGAGTCACCCCTATCTTTAAATGAATTTCATCATTTCATATCATGTCTTTTCTTCTATTTTTCACTTATCCATCTCAATATTCTCATTCTAGCTAATATTTCATTTCAAGGACATGTTGCTTCTTTGCTACTATATCTTTAGACTGTGGTCGGACAAGTACAGTGTAGGTAAACCAATTCACTGTTGTTTTTGGGTAGATAACACAATTCGCAATATTACCAAAGGGAGACAAATCACTCAAAAAACAATTCAGAGTTTTTTGGCTTAAACAGGTTTGTCACCTCACTCACATTTCTGTGTCAGCATCCTAGGATGGTTTTATAAGATTTTACTAAAACTTTAATGACCAGTCATTTTTATCTACGGTCAACCCAAACCTCCACTAAGAAAGTCGTTTTAACATTTTCAGAATTGATTTTCATAAAGGTGTCAAGTATTTTAGCTATAAGCATGACACCCGCTACCTAAAAAGCCGAGTCAACCAAATGATCAACATTAGCCAATGTCCAAAACCTGGTAAAGTTTGAATAAGACAACTATAATCTGGCAAGTATTTCAAGGTACAGTCAAAAGATCTGCCGGAAAGACCTACTCAGTAGTACCTCTAAAGAGCATCTGACATCTTCCACAGTGGGCCATATAATACGTGGTTGTCCAAGACCAAGAGGTGTTTTATCTTCTGAGAAGCCTGATGACATTGAGTAAGTCAGCTCAGCCAGCCACTTCTCATCCAAAGAACCAAGGGAAGAGAACTGCAGTGACACAGTACAATCAGAAAAATTCCTCAAAAAATGGATGACATTCATAATGCTAAGCTTTTCAACTGTGAAAGATACATTCCAGAAACCAATCACCACTATTACTCCATAACATTGTCGAAAGATCCATTGCAAATATTATTCACGTAAAAGTTCAGCAGAAGAGGATAGAAAGAAAATACCAGGTCCAGATAAAACAGCATAATACAGAGAGAAACCAAATGAAAGAAAACTTATATAAACAGAATGATATATTATTTTATTTCTTCACCTACTAACAGAAAGCAATTAGCATTCACATCCACCATCAACTATACCTGATAAGCAAGTGGGGAATTTTTAAAATCTTTATCAAAAGTACATTCCTGGAGAACAGTTCGTAGCTTCATATGCCCCCACTTCTTCAAATTTGTACCAGTATGATATCCAGGGACAGAAGCAATCAATCTGACCTGAAAATTGTTCAAGTAGTTTCATATGCAACCCATTTTATAGCATGCGAGACACTATTCTAACATTATATAATCCAAACAGAAACGAATGCCTATTTAGAAAAAAAAAAAAACCTGACAAATTAAGGGAAAGGAAATAATACCGCTGCACCACTATAATCAAACTTCTTGAAGAAAGCTGGATTGATATTGAAGTTTCCAAGTGCTGGTAATTTAACAGATAATTCAGGCCACTACAAACAGTCAAACAAAAGAAAAAAAGCAAGGTTATTTTGCTTAATCTGGATGGTAGCATATATTAAGAGTACAAAATTTGAAGCAACAAAAATCTCAATCAAGCTCCATTTATTCAAAATCTCTCACAGGTAAGCCTACATTCCGAATCCATGGGTTAGTAGGGGAAAAAATAAAATTAAAAAAGTAAAAGTGCTTAGCTAAGCAACAAGTTTTTGAAAGAGCATAAGCTGAGATCAGTAACAAGTACAATCCCCCAAAGCCAGAAAACAATGAAAGTTCAAGCAATCAGAAGAAAGCTTAACACTTCAAACAGTTCAGATATATTAAAAAAATGCCCATGATGTAGGCATAAAAAAAGGGGTTCATGGCATCACTTCCAGGACAACATTATCTAATACAACTGGAGAAATATTACATTTGATCAAGAAAGCAAACACAGCCTTTAGGACTACTTCTTCCACATAACATGCTTCATGTATTATTACCTTCAAGGCACTGAGATAATCAATCAAGTCATTTTCAAATCCACATCCTTTGCTTGGACTATTTTGATCTTTCCAGGGGAAATCTTGCATCCACAAACCTTGGCTTTTGTTGTTCCAATCTACATATATTAAATTTGCTGTATGTACAATAATCCTCACTCCCCGAGGATATACAAGAAGCATGGCCTTCGAATGGTGTGTCCCAAATGAAATAGGTAAGGGGGGTTTATGCAGAATCCAATTTGCCGGCTTCTTTCTCTAAACAACAGTCAAAATTGCTAATATTACCGTCCATGTCCCCAAATTAAACCTTCAATGTATAATAGAAATTGGCATTAATAGAACAAAGGAAAACCTTCATGTGATCCAATGTGCCATCACCTTCCCCATGAAGAACCAACACATGAGGGGTTTTTGCAAGTGTTGGACATGCTACATCAAGAAAAGGAATCCAATAATAATAATAATAATAAGGCATCACTATATAAAGTTAAGAATGCATCAATTTCAAGCAAATCGCAAGCTGATGACTATGGGTCATGCCAACAATACAAAAGGAACTATACCCATAATGGCATAGTGATTTAAAATACTGCACAAAGAACGGATGACAGTCGAAAATGCAATTAAAGCATCGCATTAATTCAAAGAATGGAGGATCTAAAAGCACAGATCATTCATAATATTGGCAATACATCCATTAAGACAATGTAACAAGCAGTGAGAAACCCAAAGAAGCAGAACAAATACTCATAAAAAATCCATAAACAGCAAGAGAAAGTAACTGCAGCAATCTTTGAACATAAAAATGCACTCATTATTTCCATATTCAGCTTATATGAATTTATATACCTACTTCTCAACAGGTTTTTGTTAGTCAAAGATGTTGAACCCATCCAGCTCATACAGAGAGGAAGTAGGAACTTAACCAAGGGTGAGAACCAAAGTGAATAGAACTCACCTGGTAACAACCAATCGATGTCTACCATATAATTTGAAAGGATTGCAACGAGAACATCCCCCTACCAAAAAACAAGCAATTAAATGATTAAAACAAAGAAAAATAAGCAATTTAACAATCAGCTACTCCATGGCTCCATTTCTCCTACACTCCATATAATGAATATACCAATCTTATAGACAACCTATTATGTCTTTTAAAGTGTTACAAGTAACATCAATCTCAACGGACAATAACAACATTAAACATAATAAAGTTTACAGAATAAATCAGGGCAAGAATGCATCATTAAAATTTACAGTGTTAATACCTGAATCACATCCCCAATAGAAACACAAGAGGTATTTGACCAAGCTGGCAGCTCTCTCACTCGCAAAAGTCGAAATGTCCAAGGTAACTTATCATTTGAAACACGAAAATCACGGATAGCCTCCTCCCTACTCTCTCCCTTAGAATTGTACTTCCCAGAATTTTCAACCTCCACACCACTCCCTTGTCCTAAGCTTTTCTTTTTCACCTCATCCTATACAAATCAGAGTAAACAGTAAAATGAAGCAAGAACTTTCCCATAACAGAGTTCAACCTGTTAACCAATTTTTTCTTAACATACAAAGCAAATGAATACCAAAGCATGAACTAAATGCATGTATCAAACAAAACAAATGTTAGAATATCAATATATTTCAGGCTATTACCATAAATAATGTAGACCATGATCTACTGTAGTTTTGTAAAACCATGGGCTACCATGGTTTTAGGATTACCATACTAAGCCTATTGTACATTAACAACTAATTCTTAGTCCCAAAGCTTTTGGGGTTGGCTATAGATACACAACATATTAGTCAGGATCGGCCATATGTATTCATTTCCATCATTTTATTCTATCCAAAATCATACTCTTTGTTACTTCCTTAATTAACATGTCCATTTTTATTACTTTTACTAATGTTATTTGTGGTCTTCCTCTTCCTTTTTTTTCTTTTTTTTTGTTCCCTCAACTTGAAGCAACTCATTTCTTCGCACTAGTGCATTAATTGCTCTCCATTGAACATGAAGAAACCATCTCAAGTGACTCCCCTCATCTTTTCATCAATAGGGGCCACCCCTATCTTTAAGGGAATTTCCTCATTTTTAAACTTATCTTTTTGTATATTTCCACTTATTCATCTCAACATTCTCATTTAATCTACACTCATTTTATGAATATGTTGATTCTTAACAGTCCAACATTCACTAACATAGAGCATAGTTGGTCTAATAACAATATTATAAAATTTTCCCTTTAAATTAATAGGTATTATACGTTAACACAATATTCCTAATACACTTCTGAACTTCATCCATCATTCTCTCATTTTATGATTCAAATCCTATTTAATCTCCCCATCTTTATGAATTATTGATTCAAGATATCAAAAGCTTTCGCTCTTTGGTACCTCTTGTCCATTGAGTTTTATAGCCCCTTCATCTTTGTTTTTTACTTTTACTAAACTAACATTTTATGTACTCAATTTTGGTCCTACTTAATAAAAAACCTTTAGATTCTAGAGTATTTGGCATTATATCATTTGGAATACTAAGCCTATTGTATTCCCATTCATATGACATATCCTTCATTGGTTCATTGTAACACACAATTCAACATAGTATTGGGCTTTCCATGGTAGACTAATTCTCTTGCTTCAGCTCTCTCTACATCATTTCATTTTTCCTCTTTCTATTTTAAAGACAAAATTTTCAAACAGAAAAAACAGATTTAACGACACCCACCTGCGACTTTGTCGTCAAAGCTACATTGTCAAATGTTTGACGCGACCTCTTTAAACTTGGTTCCACTCCTTTGTCACCAGCCCATGTCACATACTTGAAAAAATGATGCCCAGGAATAAGCTCCACAACATCACCATCAACAATGGTAGTGCTTTCTTGAGAATACAGTTTCTTTCTCTTATTCCCAGAATTAACCACAATGGGATTCGAACCCTCCTACAAAACAAACCCAAACAATGCATGAATCATAAGTTTTTGGAGATGGGTTTTTAGGGGTTAGTTAGTTAGTTAGTTAGTAAGTTAGTTAATTAGTTAGTTTGTTACCACAAACAAATTGGCGGAGGCGGTGGTGGAAACGGTTAGAGTGAGGTGCTTGCGGCTGAGCCTCTTGTCTGAAATGGGAACATTGTGGCGGCCAATGACATTTGGGCCTTTGGAGAGAGAGAGCTTTGGGATTGAAGTGTCTTCTTGGTCTAGATTTTGAGTTAGCGGAACCAAATATCCAATCTATAAAAACAAGAATATAAATAAAAAAGGAAACGTTGAATGAGATAGATAGATAGATAGATAGATAATATGTTATTAGTTGTTCAAATTGAAAGAGAAGAAAAGAAAAGGACCTGAGATTGAGGCATTGATGATGATGATTTGGTTGCATGAGACCGAGCAAAGACAGTGGAACAAGAAAGGGTTTTGGAAATTGGAACAGTGTTAGACTGAGTAGAGAATTTCGAGAATTCAGGAAGGAGCAGATGACTCTGCACATAGGACTTACTCCACTATACGCACCGTTTTCATGATTTCTTTTCTTTTCTTTTTCCTTTTATTTTATTTTATTTTTATTTTTGATAACCTTCAATTTTATTAAAACAAAAATGGCTTTTAAGCCTAACAGCAAGTTTGACAATTGTGTGGGCTTCAAAATAGATTTTTCTTAATTTAACCATATTTATACGTGGGTTCTAGTTAACTCAACTGGTAAAATCTCTGATGGTCGAATAAGAGATTTGGAGTTCAATCTCCACCTACAACAAAAACTAACTAGTGTCTTCGTTTGATGATAAAGAGCTATCATCAAGAATAAATGCTATAAAACCCTCTCAAAAGAAAAAACTAAACTTACCTTGGAAAAAATTTTGCTTAATTCAAGAAAATGACAAATAATAGTACTAATAAACCAGTCGACTAGTTCACAACTGTCAATACAAACTTTAACATCACCTTCTATGACATCATTAATCCAATTCTCCCTAACAATAAGTTTGTGAAGCCCAAAGAAAGGCACGTGCTTATGCTTAGACTTTAAGCTCTTCACTAAAACTGTCTTTTGGTTGTGTATTGTGTTATCAATACGTACAGCGTATTGCCAATTTCCAATCTCATCCTCGCATTTTTTTTATATATTTGGAACGACTAAAAATGCAAGTTAACATAAATTAGACCCTCTTTTTCTTCACAAACCAACAGTAGAAAATTTTTTTCTAAGAATTTTGTTCAGATCAATTGCTTTCTCACTTAATATATCGTGCAGTAGGATATGTTTTTTAATTGACGGCTCCCTAATAAACCAAAATTGAGATACAACATAACTGTAGTTTAGTTGAAACCTTAAAACGTAATGAAATCCAAGTTCAAATCTTCCCAACCCAAAATTGAGATACAATTGCGATTAAAAGGTGTAACAAAATCCAAGTTCGAATCTCTCCTCCCCAATTATCAATATATCCAAAAATAGAATAAGGCACCACCATAATAAATGCTTGAAGGAAATCCGGAATGCAGAATGCCAATTTTGAGATCAATACAATGTCGCTTTATTTTATCCAGTACAATAAATTTAGACGTGCCTGCCAAAAAAATTAAATGGTTTTCGAGTTCTACAACTGCTTATAGGTCTCCTCTCTACCTTCTAAAATTGCTTGAGAAATTATTAGTTTGACGGGTAATACATATAAAAAACAAAAACAACAGCAAAAACCAAAAAAGTCCCCGAGGCCTCCGAGTTAAGACTTGTCTGAAAAACTCTACTTCGAGGCCTATAGTATTGACCCACAAACCAATCATATAAGCTCACCTCTAGAGTCTAGACTTCATATTTCAAGGCATACACACGTTGGTAATTTGGCGGTTTGCAACAATAATCCTACTCTTTACCATTTTCCTATAAACCAACCCACGGTTCTCATATCTTAGTACAGTTGTGGGTCATTTTGTATAGGTTTAATTCTATCAAAATTGTGTCATGAGTATTATATAAGGCCTCAAAATCTTTCATCGTCTGCGCTTTGATTCTTTCCGCATCTCAGACATGTAGCTCTCCAAGTTGGGCTTCTCCCATAAACGTCTATAAACAAGATCTTCCTTTGTGCCATCATCTAATAAACACAGCAAGTATTAATTAGTAATACACTTTTAACGAGATCAAAAAATAATAATACTCTTTTTAACTTATGAAAAACCTCTAGACCACACAAGTACAGGAGTTTAAGCATGCATGAAGTCTAGAAATCCCAATTCTTAACCATTTCCATAAATAGAATGCAAAGGTTTTGATTAGTTTAGCAACCTTCCAAAAGCTGTGTAGCCAAAAGAGCAGTGTGTATGGTCAAAGAAAAACAAATGATAGATGGTATAAAAGTTTGATAGATTCATCTAATTGGATGATATAACCACGAGATCTTGTAATTGAGTTTTTAGTCCTATGCCCAGCAAAGAATGTCATGCATTATATGATCTAAAAATCAAGCTCCACCAACTAACCCAACAAAATTCACCTGGTCCATTATAAGGTTAAATGAATTAAATTCAACTTACCAACAGTTCTCCATGCATCAAGAGTGACTCCAAGGGATCTTTGTGTCAGGTAGGAGGCATCTTCCCAAGAATATGGAGCTTTCTTCACCTTGTATCTCCAGAACCAACAACCTGACCATAATAATAGCTGGATTGGATAAAAAAGAGTAGTCATCAGTATTCATGTTCCATAACTCTTAGGCTAAGATCAGCATCAAGTCAAATACTAATTGCAGAAACACCACCAGAGAAATAGATCAACAAGAAAATATAGCCGTCGTCATTATGCTTGAATAATACACAATCAGAGTTACTGATATTTTTGAATGACAACATTGGCACAACCTTTCCAATAGTGTAAGGTAGAAGCACAAGTCGGACACCAAGAAGCTCCCAGACCGAGGGCATTTCAGCTCCTTTTATCTGCAGATCAAGTTCTTTACTGAAATCTTCTTCCAATTTCCTGCTATAAGATCATAACTCTCCTTGTTTTAACCATTGTTTGAAAATTATAGAATGGAAAGCCCAATAATAGGGATTAGCCAAAAAAGTAATTCTAAAAAAGGAGCATGGGAGAGTTTGTAAGGATAAAGTGTCCACATTGATGGACATTTGTCACTACAAGAAAATGAAATCTATGGAATCTTATATGACAGACAAAAAGCTTTTGATATAAGTTCATACTTGTTCATCTGCTTGTTACTCTTCTTCTTATTTGTTGTTCCTCCACTGCGTTCAAGTTCCAAGGCTCGTAATTTATTTTTGTAAGCAGGTGTCTTCTTGACCATTTCAATAGCCTAGAACAAGAACAAGAAGAGAAGAGTTATGTAAAAGAATATCAGAGGACTACTCTGAGCCTTTTCTATGAGATATTGTTAAATATAAAAAACATTGGAGAAATCCAAGCAAATATCCTGCAGTATAGGAATTGTTCTTATTCTACAGCCTTTTTTTAAAATAAAAAAGATTCTACTTTAAATCCAAATGGTGACCATTACCACTGCTAGCAGTATAGTTCAGCACAGACAAGAATAAAAGCTTTTGTAGAACTCTAGACAAGTAACATCATCCTTCTATTACAATGTAATGATGTATTAACTTCAGGTTAGTTCAAGTTGTGTTAGCAATACTAGCCTATCAACATTCATCAAACCCATCAAACAATCTCACATTAAGATGCATATGATATAATGTTTCAATACTTTCTTTTTGATAAGTAGTATAATGTTTTAATACTTGATATATCACAGTACCTGATTATACCTTGTCCACTGGTTGAGATACTGAAATGCTGAGAGAACTAGAAGAAGGCCAATAAGGACAGCACGAGTATCCTAGCAAGTGGATGCATAAACCAATTTGAGGATAATTTGAATGAATTGTAAACCTTAATCTCTCTACTATCACATTTGGTTTTAAACCAGGCAGAACACTCAGATACCAAAAGAATAAATAAAGAAAGTACTCACTGTTTTGTGACCATAATATGCCTGATAGTAACGAGCTGTATTGTAAAATACCTGAAAATAAAAAACGATGACAGTTATAGTTTTTTACATAAATATGTAAACTTCAATAATTCTAATATTCTAATTGTGGGAAACTCGAACTGTTCATGCACACTAAAAGTTGAGAGGAAGAGAGATGCTTATACAGTGGACATCTTTGATAACCAGAAAACAATTTGTACCAGAAATAGTTTTTGACAAACCAAAGTGACTTACTAAAAAAGTCTACACAAAATTGTAACCCAACAGACAACACATTGTGTCAGTTCCTTGACTAATTTTAAGACAACCATTGCATCACACAGAGATTCAATTAACTCACAGAGAAAGAGAGACATGTTAATTAAGGAGAAGTTCTAATGCTAAATTAAGTATGCCAACTCCCTTACACTTCAGCAATTTTTAAGGATCCTCCGGCAGCAATTTATAAGATTATAACTTGAAGTACCACTGACCTCCATGGATAGAGTATGACCGCACTAAGCTACTGACTACATGTATGACTAAGTAAATCAACCACTATGCTGATAATCTATATACAACCTATCCCCAATGTTGCAGGAATGATTCAATCCATTTCTCAGGCTTTATTATTCATAAAAACCAAGCATGCATTTCTCATGCTCCGTTCTCAATCCAATTCACAAAATGACCTAACACCAGAGACAGAACCACTTCAATGGGTTCTGTATGGTTGAGCCCAGCCCCTCCCCCCCGCCCCCCAACTTCTCAAATTTCAGCTTTTTACCCCTAAATTTACATAAGAATTTCAAAAGAAATATGGTTAGCCCTCCAAACTCTTCATATTTTTTGTATGACACAAATAAATTGGTTCAATTTAATATTTGTTATTATTCCCCCCCCCCCCCCCCAATTCATGAAATTCTAGTTCCGCCCCTGCCTTGCACACAGTTGTTCCCAAGTATACAACCACAATGCCTACCAAAACATACAATTCTATCGCTAAGTTGCTTACTAAGAGATCGCGATCTGCGCCAATGCACCTAATTCTACTGATCTTCCAGAGTTATTATTCATAAGAACCAAGCATGCAATTCTACATCCCTATTCACAAAACAACCCATCACCCAATTAATTCCTAAGGCGAATTTCACAACTTCCTAAGGAGACAAGTTGTGATTAATGCAAAATCGCTTTCACTAACACAACCTCGCCACGGATACCACTTTTATTGTATACCAAATGCTAACAACATTATGGTCTATTTCAGCATTACAAAACTAAGTAAATTTCCTTTTTTTTTATTTTTTTTTTTATGTATTACCTCCTCAGGATGTTCAATTGCATAATCGTATTGGGCTCGCGTATCCTCGTCCTTCAAAATCTACAACAGTGAATAAAAAAACAAGGTTCAGCATTTACAATCTAGATCACAAATTCAAAGAGCAATCAACAAATAATCCAAGATCCAAAATTACCTCATATGCATTGGCAATTTTCACAAACAGTTTCTTCGATTCGGGATCGGGGTTCTTATCCGGGTGACTGAATTTTAAACCACAAAAATATATAAATTTGTTTAACAAAAATTAAAATTTTACAGAACGAAATTAATGGAAACTCACTGTTTGAGTGATAGCTTATAGTAAGCTTTCTTGATTTCCGAAGCATTAGCACTCTGCGTAACCCTACATACAGGCGAAGATTAGGTTAGTAAGGAAGTAAAATCAAGAAAATGGGAGGGGTAAATTGGGAAACTGAGAGAAGAATTTTTGTAGTTGGAGCTCTGACCCGAGGAGATCATAGCAATCGTCTTCGTCGCAGTAGATCGCAGTCGATGGAGAAATGAGAAGAGAAAACAGAATCACGGCTGACACCACCGCGGACCACCGGATCGCTGCCGCCATTGCTTTTTTTTTTTTCTTTTTGGGTTCGGAAGCAGAGACTCTCTGGAGTCGAATGCTTCCGTTATTTTAAACTTTGGAAAGTTTAGACTACCCAATATAAAACGAAAGATTCTGCTAACCACGTGCAAGACCCTTAGATTTTGGATTAAATAAAATAAGTAAGCAAATACTATATAAAAGGGCATTTCGGTAATCTTACCTTAGCTCCATGAGCAGGAAAAATTATTAGCTCAAATAGAGGACGGTAGGGACTAGAGATGGCCTTCAGGTCTTCCTAACTAATAAAACGGTACTATTATTGTAAATGTTTTTTTTTTTTTTTTTTTTATAAGACTATTATTGTAAATGTAATATCACTTGATGATTTTTTTTTTTTTTTTTTTTTGTGCTAATTAGAAGCTAACTTATACATTTGTATAAATGATATCATTTTATTAATTGGGAAGACTACCTCAACAATGCTTTAAGTGGACCTAATAATTTCTCCTATGGGTAGGGACAATATTTTGTGGGGCTTATATGTCAGTAAGAGAAGGAAGCATCATTCTCTCTGCTCCAAGAGTATCTAAGAATTATTAAAGTGAAAGCGGTCTCATATGAAAATTTCTATCATGAGTAGCCTTGCAAATATGCTTGGAATTTTTAATTCTCTCAAAAAAAATTTGAAGACGATCAAGCTAAATGTATAATTTGTATTTTGGTATTTTTAATTCTCTAAAAATAAATGTATATGACTTTATTTTTGGAAAAAAAAATATTTTGTTAAAAAGATTTACTTATATATTTTTATAAGCTTATGCCTTAAATGCACCTAAAATTAATGACTTTTATATCACAAAATGTCAATATTAAAGGAAAATAAACGAGACAACAACAAATGAAAAGTAAAATTTGGAGTTACACGAAAACTCTCATCACCTGTTGAATAAATTTTTTTTTCCCCTCACTTATCAAGTTTTTGAACATCCTGCAAATGTCAGTCAAAAAAAAAAAAAAAAGAACATCCTGCAAATGGGGTTGGGAACTTTTTTCCTTTTTGGGGGGAACATGTACAAACCTATGAGCCCATGCAAAACACAGTGTACATGGGCCTAAAAACACACATGAAACTCCCTCATAAGTTATATCTTTTGAATAAGTTGTGTTTGTTTGGCCATTGCTAATTTTGACCACGCACATTTAGCAAGTCCAGTAGCAGTAGGCATCATTCCCTTTATAGGCAAACCAAAACAAATCAGGTCAACTAGATTACCTCAATTTCTATAGGACTAATAAATCTGTTGAATCTATCAAAAAGCTACTACTACCAGCTACGGCTACCACCTGCAAAAGAACCTTAAAATCAACTGCAACCCACTGCACAACACCTAAAAATCGTCTCTCACAAGCCAATCATTCTCACAAGTTACCTTCTTTGAATTTTGGGGCATAAAAAAGCATAGGGCAAAGTAAAGAGGGGGAGAAAGGAAACACATTCTGCTTGGAGAATGCTCTGGTCAACTAAAAAACTCAACACACCCACTTCACTTAGAGAGATGGGTCGTTTGATTTGAGATTTTTAGTAACGTTGCTTAAATTTTGTGAAAATATATGTGAGTAAAAAATATGCAAAAATACGTGTTGTGATGTACCAAATGGGGCCTTAAACACACATTTTCTCTAATTTAGCATATTCTAAAGTGACACCAAAGTGATTTTCACTCAGCAACACTCTACAAGTGCCCTTTCTCTCCTTCTCTCACCAATCTCTTGTCATCTCCCTTATTTCACATACAATCCCACAACAAGCAATTTGGTGTTTATTATCTTCATTGTATTTTCCCACTTGTATATCATAAAACGTGACAGGGGGGCTAAGATTTGTTCATAGTTGCCATGTCACATTTGCTAGTGTGAATCCTCGGAGGCTTGACTTATTGCACAAGCCTCATAACTGTTTTGGCTAATAAAGAAATATGGGACACTTGCAACTAAGATAAGTTTATTTTTATCTTACTCTCTTTATATCTTATTCTTTTTACTAGTTGCAAACCTGCTCAATGCAGATAAAAAAAAATTGATAATTTGTTTATTTGTTAAGTGAAAAATAAAAATAGTAAATGAGACTTATAAATGTTAGAATCAAACCCTTCTTAAAATGATGTGATTACTTTCTAATAAAGTATATTTTTTTAATGAAAAATATATTAGATTTTCTAAATTAAGTTTTTTCAAGGAAACATAATACATTTTACATTTAATTATTATGTAAGGCAAGATTTTTGTAAATAATGTAATGTGTAGTTGAAATTTGTTTCTAGTACTCTTTATAAACAGTTCATTCTCTATATGTCTTAAATAACCTAAAGAGAAAGCAAATATATAAGTAAATTCATCACTTATATTAGAAGAAAAAAATCAAGACTTTAATAACATAAGAAAAGTGTAATTTTACCAATAACCTACCAACATTATGTAAGCTGAGAATAAGACATAATTGTCAATGAAACTACTCCTCTTTGTACACAAACTTCTCATCCCAAAGCATCACTGAATTGGTTCAGATGGACCAAATAAGACTGAAATGAACCTAAATGGACTGAATGGACTAAAGTGGATTGAAATGGACCGATTGGACTAAATGGGACCAAAATGGACTAAATGGACTAAAATAGACCGAAATGCTGCACTAATGAAGCTCAATAGGAATGTAACAATAATAAATGGCATGTTTCAGCTTTTAGATATATATTATGTAGATATATTGTTCCACATCTTCGTATGATGTTGCTTAATACATTTATTGGCATGGATCTAATATTGAATATATTAACTTGAACATTGACAAATATATATTCATTTAATCTTGTTACATATATTTGCTTAGCCTTACTAAACATATTTCTTTACCTCAATTTCTATGTTGTATAGGCACAATCATTAGAACATGAAAAACAATCTTTTTCTTTTTGAAGTTTATGCCTCCGTCACTTATTACTCTGTCTTTTGCCTAGGATGGAACACAATACTAGCACCCAACGGGCAACCTATTGGCGTGAATATCATATTTCACTACTCGAAGAAAACCCCCCCAAAAAAAAAAAAAAAAATAACAATAATAATAATTTAACTTATCAAAATGCGACTCAAATCATAAACCTCAAGCAAAGAACATTAAAACTAATGATACCATAAATCTTGCAATATTTTTTACAATGGTTGAATTAATAGGATATGCTTTTACTTTTAATATAAGATAAAAAAATTTACTCTAATCTAATTTAAATATATATATATATATATATGTGTGTGTGTGTGAAACTTTTTCCTATAAACTTAAACTTTGATCATTACCTTTCTACTCTACGAGAACTTATATAAAGGAATCATCATACCAAGAATGTATAATGGTTAATTGAATATACTTAGTACAAAATAAAAGTAATGTTATTTACAAAAAGCATTAAATTGAGTGTCTGTTTGACAAGATTATTTTTACCAACTTATTTTACTATTTTGCTTATTTTTAGTACTATTTATAGGTCTCATTATACTTTTTAGTACTATTCATAAATCTCACTATACTATTTTAACTAACTTTTATATTTATTTATAGTACTTTTAATAAAAAAAATTTAATTTTAACAAAATAAGTAGATCTTAAACAGACGCTACTTATAACGATACGGCACTCCAATGTATTAGGGAGTTTGTGGGCTCAAAAGATTTGATTGGTGTTGTCAAATCATAGCTGAATAGTCAAAAGACTCAAAATAGTTAATTTCTTCGTGACACTGAAGAAGAGAAATTCAAATTGAATTTGAAGCTGAGCAAAGCTGGGATTTTGTTGGACCAGGGTGGGCGCGGTTTCACTTTCACCATCGTCATAGGCTCTATATACATTGTACGTAAGACGTAACAGATAATGTTGAGTAATATGTGAATAAAATAGTAAAAGCCTTCGTAAGTTTGTATTTGTATCCCACTTACATTGGAAAATAATAAAAGCTTTGTAAGTTTAGAAATCAACGTCTTTCCCCTTTTTTACCGAGGTGAAATTCAAATTGAATTTGAAGTTTAACATAGTTGGGACAATTGGGATTGCTTGGGACCAAGGTATATGCTTATTTATTTTAGTTTTTAATATCTATAACAGCAGAGATTCTTAGGAAAGCTTAAGGTATCTTTTAATAATGAAACACTAATCTAGTTTATGGCTAAATTAAAGTTTAGCTCCAGTGCACTTCAGTTGATACGATGAGTACACATAGCAAATATCAAATACATATTCATATATATTGTGTCAGCTCTAGTACACTGGAGCTAAGCTATGTCGGTCCCTATTTTCTATATTAAGTGTCTTGTTAGCAATATGTAACTTTGTTTCAATTATTGTTTTACATGAGATATGTTCCTCTATTTATGCTTTTTCTTTTTTTCTTTTTCTTTTTCTTTGTCTTTTTGTTCTCCATCTGTAATATGACTCACTTTCGATAGATTTGGCCGATTCAATCAATATAAGGACACATAAAGTGACGTAGAAAAACGTTAAGCTAATGCATTTTGTATCGACTTGCATTAGAAATTTATAAAAGCTTTGTAGGTTTGCAAATCGAATTCCGTCGTTAAAAATTCCTTCCTTGTTAATCTCGCACTCCATAACACGAGTTTGCAAATCAACAAGGATTTGTTTGCTAGTACTTAGTCGTAAGTGTTATTGGGTAATAACCTTTGAAGACAACGGGAAGAACATAGGATGCGAAATCTCTTGTATCATTTATGAGTTAGTTGGAATAAAAAAGAACATAGGATCCATTCGCATAACTATTGGCTTCACGAAAAACATGCCCAAGGTGGATGGCCCAGTCGCGAGTCCTCAAGTCCTGCAAGTAGAAACTAAAATAGCAATATCTGGTGCAAGTACACCATTAGATGTTAACCAATTAAGTACTATTTGTGAATCAACTTCCAAATTTACATATTTATATGAGAAATACTATATCCACAATATTTTCATAACACTTTTACAACAAATCTTAAGTGACAGGTTATTAGTGGCTGTTGCGAGTGGACAAAAAAGTAATTTAAGTTGTGGATTCAAATTAGAACCAATTTACCAATTATGATTTGTTGTGAAAGTGTTATGAAAATATTGTGGAGATAACACTCTTCTATTTATAACCTAATTACGATGCTAGATTAAGTCCATATGGGACAGCCCCAATTTCAGTTAGGTTTTTTGTTGCAATTTTTAGATTAAATGAAAATCCTTTTAGCCAATGGTCATTACTATTTTTAATGACCCCACCTTCCTCGGCTTTACTTGGATTTCCTGTCACATTACCGCTTGTATTTTTTTTTTTTTTTTGGGAGAGATTTTCAACCTATGACGTCTGTTTCTAATAATATCTCTTTATCATTAGACCAAGACACCAATCAGTTTTTAGTGTAAGTAGGGATTGAATCTCAAATCTTTTTTTCAACCATCAGAGACTTTACCAATTGAGCTAATTGGAACTCACTTACCGTTGTATTTAAGGTAACAGACAAGCAACCAATATAAGAGTTTTTTTTATTTTATTTTATTTATTTAGGATAAGCAAGGTAAAAATATTCCTGCAGTACGACACCGAGGTACCCAGTCCCACTTGGGACTTGGGCTTTAAGTCCATAGTATGGCCCAATGACATCAAATCCTCTCTACCTAAGGCCCAAGCCCGAACCCCAAAGTAGCTGCAAGCTTAAGTCTCACGCTATCTTCAAGCTCAACGAGCAAATAAGAGATGGCACACACCTAGCTTCGCCACCTGGACTTTACTCGGTAAGCCTTTTTCCCGAGCAATTAGATATTACTCGACGAGTTGATTTTCGGGTGCCCGGAAGTGCCCTAGGAAATATCGCTACCGGGCATATATGCAAAGGTGGGAACCAGTTCCAATGCCACTCCTGCCACACCCCACTCCCACCTAAACACCCACTTAGGGTTAATGACATTGGACCTCTTCTCCCACTAGCCATAAGGGTAATCATAACTCCCCACTAATTCATGGGCTATAAATATGAGAAGCTGAGGTAGAGAAAGGGTTGTTGAAAGGTTATGAGCATGGTTCTCAGAACTAGACCGGACCGGGAGGTCGGACCATGAGAACTGGGATGAAAACCGGTTTTTTAAGCCTAAAGAACCGAACTTTTTGTTAATTTTGTGAACCCCTAAAACCGGGGTTGGACCGCACGAACCAGTGAGAACCGTGCGGTCCAACCCCTTAGCAATTTTTTTTTTTTTTATAAAAACAACTTAACAATTTTATTCTGCTTAATTAAATTATCCATCTCTTACAAGGAATAAAAAAAAAAATTATAATTAAAACCCTTCAAAGATATTCAACTTTACTTCAAATTTAATCATAAATTTTAATGTTTTCATAGTTATTATTCTATTTTGTTAACTTTCTTATTTAATTATTAAATATATGCTTGAAAATCATTAAATTTCCCTTACATATATAGATATATTAGTCAATTTTGCTAGTTTTATAAATTTGATATCTATATTTAGGCTTTAATTAATTATGACGTCATCACGGTTCAACCCCGGTTCGACCTCGGTTCGACCTCAAAAACCTTGAACCTCTCATTTTTACGGTTTAATGAACGGTCCGGGTCTGAAAACCTTGATTCTGAGTGTAGCCTAGAGTTGAGAGAGTTAGAGTCGCTAAAAGAAGAGGGAAAGAATGCTAAGGGGGGTGAGATAGGATAAAGTCTTTGGCCTAGAATCACCCACAGTAGGAAATCCAAAGCCCACATTACAAATAGATTGTGAGCCCAAGAGAGAGTGAGCTTGGCAATCTCATTTTGGGTGCGCACAATTCCTAAGCAAGATGAAGGGCATGGTGAAATAATTGGTGGATATTTTTGTTTTCCCGACAAAATATGTAGTTGTTTCCAACTTCTACAAGAGAGCAATGCATAAGAAAATGATAATTGTCTCTATTTTATGTACTACTATTATACATGAGACTTAACGTATTTGGGCACCCCTCGAGAATGCCTTGCAAATGCTCTCTGTATGTATAAGCAATTTACTTAAATAAATAAAACCTTTCTTTTTAATAATAATAAAAAAACAAATATCCATATTATTTAAACAAATTTAATTGAGGTGATATTTTGTGCACAATTCTAAACTCCAATTAGTTAAGGGTTGATGCCTTGATATTGGACACTCCACTCCAACTAAGTTGCCAACTTGCCAGTCATGATGATGATTAATTGC
The DNA here is from genome assembly GCA_019022515.1 of Quercus aquifolioides. Classification (NCBI taxonomy): domain Eukaryota; kingdom Viridiplantae; phylum Streptophyta; class Magnoliopsida; order Fagales; family Fagaceae; genus Quercus; species Quercus aquifolioides. The sequence continues at coordinate 86,401,179 of CM032328.1, read as the reverse complement.
AAATCACAAGACGAAATAACGTCATCTCAAGAAAAACATCCGAGAAATTTTCTTTTGCATTATAGTAATCAATTACAAATGATTGACCCAGCATCCAATAATGCTGAAAATTGCAATAGCTTTTTTTTTTTTTTTTTTCCCCTAATTGAACTACACTTGTAACACCCCCACTCGTTGTGCTCTCTAACAATCACAACAAGGCCTATATAGTCGATGAAAACGATAATACTCATGTATATTATTGGCATTGAACAAGAAACCTAGGAAGGCCTATTTTAGATCCCAATTTTTGAACATCCTCTTGGACTTGTTGCCTGTACTCTCTAAAGCTGAATTTTCTGTAGACTGAAAGCTCGTGAGAACTATGTATCACAGTGTCATATGAAGGACAAAAGAAATATGCAGTGGAAAACCTTTCCACCAGAGAATTGGTGACAACTCTGTGTTGTACACTCTTATACACATCATTGCTCCATGCCTATCCATGAGATTATTACCAGCAAAACAAAAAAAAAGAAACAATTATTAGTGGGTGGACTTTAATATAAATATATGTATAAATAATTCAAAGTAGGTAATGTAATATCATCTAATCAAAGACATGAAATTTACCTGAAATAAGTCACCAATGTTGATAATTAAAGCCTCTGGGTTAGGTTTAACAGAAATCCATTTCCCATCTTTCACTAATTGCAACCCACCAACTTGATCTTGATGCAATATTGTGAGGAAGTCACTATCGGTGTGTGGCATTAGACCAAATACCTCTGAAGGTATTGGGCATGGTGGGTATCGATTCATTCGAAGATAGCAAGTGCTAGGCAAGCAATGTTCTTGGAAGAAAGTGGATTTGTGACCCAATTTCTCAGCTAAAATTTCAGCTAATTTTTGTGCCAGACTAGAAACTGTTGTGGCGAACTGTCCAATTGTTGAGCTGGATATAAAAATACAAGTATATTAATAAGAATAAAAAGATATATACTAAAATAATTAGTAGGGGCAGAGCCACTGATGATTCCGTGCAAGTTTAGACTTTAGAGTCACGACAATGCCGTTGATGATTCTGTGCAAGTTTTGAGTTACGACAAACTTTAAAATTGTTAATGTGATAAGTTATTCATTATAAATAATAATGTAATATTAATAGTGAATCTAGTTGAGAAATAATTATAACCCATCAATTTTTGTAATTGTGAAATTTATTGTGAAAAATATTATGCATGTACCATTACTTGTAGAGGGTTTTAGTCGTGTATGACATAGAATATCATTCCCACACTTGCGGATTTTCCTAAAAACCTAATGGTCAAAATCTTTGTTCTTTACCTACCTGGAGTTGACGCTAGATATGGCTAGTAGTAACTCAACCAAAGCAATAGTCCTTACATCCATTAAAGCCAAATTCTTACATCCAACCGGTAGCAGACATATGCATTCAATCCATCATTTCAAGGGAAAGGTATTGGTATATGTATCAAATTTTTTTACACAATTATCTTATACATATTTATAAGATAATTATTATAATAAAGTATGTATTAATGTGTTTGTAAGTTGTAACAAGTTTTTACCATAGAAGGTGCAAAATAGGTAAGGAAACATGAGAGAGAGAAAGAGAGACCATGCATGCAGAGTCCAGCTATGTTGGTCATAGATTTCTGAAATGTGAGAAGGTACTACTGGCCACTGTATCAGTAAGATGCATGCACCACTACTACCGTTTGTTTATTTGCCACGTATCCTCTGCAGTTTCCGTATATCTGAAATCTATTTCTGACACATATAGCTTCCAAATGCAAAACGACACAAAAATACACGGATGCAAATTTGACACAATTCGTGAAGTACTATGTGCGCATATCTACCATTGCACAGCTAGAAGCTGTGGTTCGAAAAGATTCACATGTGATATTCATGTGATATTGTGAAGCAGAAGCTGACTCATCTAGTAGATGTGGTTAGCTGTCTGTTTCATTTACTTTCTATGAAACTGATGTGTGGCAAAGAAGCCAAAGCTTCCACTGATTCAATCTAAACCCAAAAAATTAAAGTAAAACAATTTATGTCTGAGCCCGGGTTCGAACCGGGGACCTCTAGTGTGTGAGACTAGCGTGATAACCAACTACACCACCCAGACGCACGCTCAATGTTTTGCTAATTTACAAATATCCTCTTAGCTATTGTCTCTCACATCTATAAATCCTTTTATGATATTTAAGCAATTTTGTTTTTTTAATAGTTGAGAAATGAAGGATTTAAACCCTTGAATTTTGACGGGTTTTCGTTGGAGATACTAAAATAACGTCGATTGAGTTATAAAAGTCTTGACTACAAACATAATATCTATCATCACAACAAATATTGAGTAAAAGAATAAAGATAGAAATTGGGCCTCCGTCTATATCACACGATGACATGCACCCTAATCAGTTATAGCATGACTATCAGAAACAAGTTGAGCCTAAAAAAGCAATATTATAGCTTGTTGTAGAAATATATGTTATAAGATTTTGTCACCTTATTCGAACTTTTTTATATCTACCTAATTGACAAAAAATGAAAAGGAAGAGACAAAGAGAGTGCATAGGCAAAAACCAAAGTATTTTGGTTAATTAATAAATATTATTATTATTATTATTATTATACCTGAGACTATCGGAACCAGCAGGTGGTGAAGTCGAAATATCGAGCAAAGGAATGTGGAAAGCTTCAGACCAAGACAACTGGCTGAGGCAAGTGGCTGTAGGTGTGCCCCAACGGTAGCTACCAGCTGAAAAATTCAGGTACTTGTCCTCTTTGGTCTTCATATCAAAGGGTTGCTTAAACACCCTCTCTTGCATAAACCTCATCTTCTCCAAGATCTCACAGGAAATCCCATGATTCACAACTTGGAAGAAACCCCACTCTTGTGAAGCCCTAGCTATCTCCAACTTGCACCCCTCTCTCTCACCTTCATCACCATGGTCTAAACGGCTAAGGTCAATCAATGGAAGCTCACATTCCTCCACCATCACAACCTGCTTGTTCTTTGGGGTAATCTTTTTTTCGATGGTTCTTTTGTCGAAGAGGGTCTTGTAGGCTTCATGAAATGGTGGGTCCGAGTCCATACTTAGCTGCTGAAATTAGAACACAGTGTGAACAGAATGTTAATATATACGAGCTTTATATATAGGGAAAGGTATCATAAACTTAGGTTAAATTAGAGGCTAGGCTTTAACAAGTGGGTGTTTTTTGGAGATAGAGACAAGGAGAGAACGAATGGGACAAATTTATTTTTCCATTTGTTCCTGTTTCTTCGTCGTCGATGAAAACGTTTTGGCTTTTCTTTTTCCAAGTTTTGGACTTTGGACACAAAGCTGATCCCTGTCTTCTTCTTAGACTTGAAGACATCTATTTTCTTTAAATTAATTTTTTATTAGTGTTTTCTATGGTGATTACTTATACTGTTCGGCGCATAGACACCTTTTTTTTTTTTTTAATCTGACTAAGTTTATTATTTTAGTTAATTTATAAATTTTTAGATATAGTTATATTCTACACTTTAAGTAAAACTTTATAAGCTTAAACTCTTGGGTGGGTTCTATCTAGTCTAGTAATGTGAAAAGAGTGTGTACAAAACTATTCATATAAACTTAGCAATGAGAATTGAGTTGAGTTTGGGACGAAATGGATCTTTTATAAACTTAAACTCTCTAAATATTTTAGATATCAAATTCTATTAATTTAATTTCAAAAATTACACCTCATACTCATCTCAATTATATTTGAAAAACTTAAACATATCCCAAACTCACCTATTTATACTATGAATGGTGTCAAATGCGTTGGATCAAGCAGGGCTAACATAAATTGAACGTCAAAAATACTATATATTTAAATTTAAGGAACTACTAAGAATTTTAAAATTAAATAAAACAATATTTTAAGAGAAAAAGAATGACACTAATTTTTGTTATAAAAAACCCTAGTTTTCTAAAATACTATTATCAAAATATAAGTATTAGTAAGCACTTTTAAATAAATTAAACGATCACTTAAGATAGAAAGAGAAATGAACTTACTTTGGTTATAAAAACTTTAGTTTTTTGTGTAAATAAAATTAATAGTGGGGATATTTTGATAGATTTTTTTATGTATAAGAAAGTGATGTCTCAACCTTTGACTAGATTATTTCATTCCTTACTTATGAGATATACTAAAAATCTAATAGATCAATAGTATGATAGATTTAACCTGAAACCTTAAGATTTACATTTCACGTCTTAGACAAATAAGGAGTCATTTGATACTATTATATGTTTAAACAGCATTTTTCGGTGTTTAAACACTATAATACGTATTTCTACAACATTTTTTCACCCACACATATTTTCACAATACTTAAACAACAATATTAAAAATCTTTTACCAAACGGGCCCTAAGCCTACCACTTGAGTACCCCTTGGTTTAATAATTTAGTATATAATCACGTTGGGTTGGGATGTTTAAGTGGGTTTGATAATTTGAATCTAAACACACCCTCAACCCATTTAAACAATAGCAAGCCATTACTAAAAAAAAGCCCCTAAGCCCAACGTCTTATAATCCCTGCCTAAACTTGCCTTTTCAACTTAAAATCACTTTCTAATTAAAACCAAACCCAATTAATTAATCACTTTTCAAATAAAAGCAAAAAACAATAAATTATTAGCTAGTTGATAAGGTAAAATTATTAGGTACATCAGGAGGACCAGGTCCTCCCAACCAATGAAATGATGTCATCTATGCAAATGTATGAGTGAACTTTCTAATCAGTACAAAAAATAAAAAATAAAAAATTACCAAGTGATGTTATATTTGTATAAATAACAATATTTTATTAATTGGGAGGACAAAAAAGACTACATCAGCAGCCCTCCTCATGAACCAAATAATTTCTAGTTGATAAGACCTTACTTTTTGGGCATAAAATCATTTCCTAGATAAGTGCAAACATGATAAATCATTAGCTCCTTTAGTGGGACCTTTTAATTTTATATGTCATGTCATCGCCCACATATATGAGAGACGACAGCATGACAATTTGGACTTTTATATTTTCAATTGAATTATTAAGTAAGAAAAATACATGATAAGCGTTTAATAACTTGTTTATTAGTAGGTTGTAGTTAATTCGATTGTTAAAATCTTTTATCATAAGTTATTTGAGATTTAAACTTCAAACCTTGCCTACACTAAAAACTAATTAGTATCTTAACATGATTATAGAGAGCAATCATAATAAAACGGATGTCATAGATTTAAATAGAAAAGAAAAAAAAGCTTGTTTATTAAAATAAAAAGTGGTATTCAATAACTTATGGTTTATTGATTAATGTTATAGATATAATATTTTTCACAGTTTTTATTCATAATTGTTAACATTATATGCTGTGATTAGAATAACATCACTTTCATGTGTCCACCATTAACACAAATTTAATTAAATATGCAATAATCATAGCAGGTCATATCAATAGTAATGAAGAAAAATTGGATCCCTAGAATTTTTTTTGTTATTTATTTTGCCAAAAATATCATCCATATAAATATATGTCCTCCAATTTTTTAATATTTTTAACAAAAATTTATTTAACAACAGTTTTACGATCTATACTAGGCAAAAATCTTGTATATGCTTGACATATACAACCTATGTGAGACTGGCATATGGGCACACATGTCTATCTCACATAGGTCTTATATGCCAAACATATAAGAAATTTTTTCTGAGGTTCATATATCAGTCTCACATAAATTTTATACGCTAAATGTATAAGATATACTTTCTCCCATACTCAAAACTCACAAGTAAAAAGGTATAACCCTAAAGAAGAAAAGGTAAACAAACAAAAACTGTAATTCCTTACAACAAAAGTAAAACGTGTAAAATCAGAGATATATATCACTTGCATCTCATTTCATGTGTTTACTTCTGAAATATAAAAAGTGAAAACAATTTTTCTTTCCATTTCCGTATAATTATACAACATTATCATACGGGTATAATATACTCATATCAAGTTCTTAGCAAATAACGTTTACATTAAAAAGAAGACACATACATATAATTCTGTAATGTATTTAACGGAAACTTTTAAGTTGGATTTGTGAATTTATATGGTCCTTCTGAACATAATAGGCTAGCTATAGATATATATATATATAAAATATCTTTCTTGAACGTGTGGCCACTTGGACTTGTCTCCCGGGAGTGCTTTCGATTTTTATTTTTATTTTTTATTTTTATGGATTTTGCCTACACTAGCTAGGGTTTCCGTCTTTTGATACTGGTATATTTTTGTATGTTTTCTTTTATGACACAGTGAAAACAAGAGTAACTTATCGAAAAATGAAAAAGAGTGAAAACAAAAATATGGTCATACTAATGCTAGAGGAGTAAAGAGGACCGACAAAATATGTGTCGTTAGCTGAAAATATGAACTTAAAAAAGAAATGTAACACAAATTTGTAATAACCTATTAGTTATATATTCAGGTTTCACAGAAAACATTTAACCTCAACTTCATGGAAGTTCTATAATTTAGCACGTTTTTTGGATTCCTTGGGGTAATTCTAATGTATATGGTTCTTAAAAACCTAAGCATTTTTAATTAAATGAATGATTCTTTTCTTTTCTTTTTTACCATGTCATCACTATCTTTCATGTATATAATTAGTGCTGGTTTATATTTGTGACATTGATGACGAAGAAAAATTTGAATAATTTCATGATAGAGTTATTGTTGTTATTATTATTATTATTATTATTATTGATAATATTATTAATTTATTATTTAAAGATTTCTAGAGAATATCTTTGGGGTCCAATTATTCGAGATCCAAAAATTAGGTGAGTTATACTTTTTCCAGAAAGATCTTATTGGCCCATTTCTTGTGGTGTTTTAAAAAAGAAAAGAAAAGAAAAACATACTTATATAGGTATGTTGAATTTTATGCACCTTTCCTCCTTTATTAGAGACCACAGACTTGGAGATCTAACTGTGTGGGCTCACCTTGCCCGGAATGTTGTAGAGAACATAGGAACCTCACATATCAAGGCTGACAAAAAATATGACAGGAAAGATCTGGCAAAACAATATACTTGCTATTTTAAAATTATCACATCCTCAAGTAGGGATTGAGAAAAATTCTCTTCAGTACTTATTGGATTTGTCAAGAACATCTTATTGTTTACGGCTTTTCATTGCAGGAAAAAAACTATAATGCGAATCTGACTTGTAATGGATAGTTACAATCTGGACTTGACACATCCAGTGCCTAAATCCAAAGGTGACTCAGCTCACAGGTAAAAGTAGTGGTGTAAGTAGTCCTACAGTACCATATATGTTTTTTAAAATCAAGAAATGTTGTTGTCAAAAGCATGTTTTATTCGGACCATTGGTCCATATAGCAATCTCTCTCTCTCTCTCTCACGTGAGTGTCATGGGATCTTAAAGCACCTGACCAATCTCAATCAGTGCATTTTTTTTTTTTGCCATTAATCAGTGCATTATTTTTAACATACACACATCGTATAATTACAAGGAAGAATGGTCTAAGGTATTGATTAGAAGATTTGAGCCCGGAATTTTATGGATTACATGAAGCAGAGAACCATTACTTATACCAATCACTTGGTCTTGGTCAATAGAAGCTTATAGATGCAAAAATTTTCCTGGCCACATAACAAAGTATACATGCTTAAATTGATGATCAAATTTTCTTTAAACATTACCTGTTTTAGAGTCTCCAACAAGGTTCCGGACTTCTAATCTGCAATGCACATCAACTATGGGAGCTTTGATGGAACTGATCAGTTCTGCCAAGAAAGTAAAGAATATTAAAATTTCAGCTAATTTTGGATAGTGATATGCAAGAGGGTGAACTTCGAAGATAAGGGCTAGATGGAGAGTGAAAGATTACTTGCATGGCAATGCACGAAGATGAAGACGTGGACGTGTACTTTCTTTTATAAAATTTTTATGTAAAGCTTATCTCTCTAACATTGTTGACTACAATGACAAAGGAAACAAAAGCATGAGAATGGGTAGCGATTAGGACAGGGAAAGATCTCTTTGCTGGGCTAGAAAAGGAAAAACTAGTTAAAGCGACTAGGACAGGCTAAACAATTTGAAGAAATAAAGAAGTTGCAAAAGAAACTAGCTAGCCCTCCTAATTGTAACTTAAAAGAAGAAAAACACAGATTCTACCTATTTAAGATAGCATGTGCCTGGCTAGCTACTTAGCGACATATGAAAGCAAGAGAAGCAACCTTTATATAAAAGAGAGAGGGACAGATAGAGAGACTGTGTGTATGAGTGTAGTCCAGTATGATTGGAGGGAGATATTTTATAGGAGGCCAAAAAGAGACTTAGGGGCTGTTTGGATGCTTTTTTTTTGTCACTCAATTTCTGTCACTCGTCACTCATTACTCGTCACTCATCACTCATCACTCATCACTTAAAAATACCAAGACTATTTGGCACCATCACTCACTTCCCATCACTCAATATTTTTCACACTATTTGTGGACCCCACACACTGACCCAATGTCAGTTGACTTTCTCTCTCTCTTTTTTCTTTTTTTTTCTTTTTCCCCTACCTCTCCCTTTCGTTTTTCTCTTCGTTTTCTTCTGTTTTTCTCTTCATCCATGTTAACACAGTGAAAAGGAAAGAAAAGAAGGAAAAAAAAAAAAAAAACCAAGCCCAGAACTTCACCGTCGTGTTCGCCACGAGTTGGATGAGGTGGGGGCTCGGTCGGCGCGGCTGGGCAAAGGGGATGAAGACAAGTTGATCAAAAAAAAAAAAAAAAAAAGCCAAGCCCAAAACTTCGCTATCGTGTTCGCTGCGAGTTGGATGAAGTGAAACCTGGACCCAGTGAAAAAAAAAAAAAAAAAAAAAAAAAAAAAAAAAACCCAGAAACCCGAACCCAGTGAAAGAAGAAGGAAAAAAAAAAAAAAAAGGAAGAACAATGGAGACCGAACCCAGGAGAAGAAAGAAAGAGAAAAAGAAGGAGACAATGTCAGGAAATTGAGTTGACAATACAATGTAATGGGTCCCACCATGTGTGTTTAATTACAAAAATGTCATTGAATTATGAGTTATGGAAATTGAAAACAGACAAAATGTGTTTTCAGTTTCCATAACTTATAACTCAAAAATCAGAAAATTGAGTGATGGAAACAGAGTTATGGAAATAGGGTGATAGCCTTCCCAAACGGACTTCTCACTATGGGTTCTACCATTTTTGAGTTATGAGTTATGAAAACTGAGAATTGAGTTACGAAAACAGGTCATCCAAACAGCCCCTTAATCATTAGGCTAATATTTATTGCACACAAATTGTTATACACAGTTTTACACGCATCCCATTTTTGAATTGAAACTAACTTCAAGTCACGATTTTCAAGTTTAAACTCAAGTCACAATTTCAATTAAAAAATGAAATGCATATAAAATTATGTAATAGTTTGTGTATAATAAACACAACTCTAATCATTATATCACAATTGGTGTGTAAAGTCAAAAGAAAGTGAGTGGGGATTAAAAGCCTATGCCTAAGAGAAGAACACGTGGCTCATGGTGCTATTAGAAAAATAATTTCAGGCAGGATTTTTTTTTTTTTTTTTTAATGTTTACTTTTGCCTTCTTTAGGCTAGGATGAGATTTTCCATTTCTAGTAGTGTGTACTGTGTACATAATAAGAGTGCAAAAGATAAGGGAGACTTGGAGGAATGAAAACCAATTAAAATGGTGCAAGATTTATTGATGAGACTTGGTTCAATATGCACCAATTGAAAGTTTGGTTTGAACTTTTTGAACCTTTTTTGTGTGTGTGAAATCATCTATGAAACAACAAGGCACATGATTGGCACATGATTGGCTAACGGGAGTTGGTTCATTGGTTAGGCTTGAATGCTTTGTCCAAAAGGTCTACATTCGAGTCTTGCTACCAACAGTCCTTTTTGATGGGCGACCCATAAGTCCAATGTAAGTTCTCTCTGAAGCCTGCAACTTGCCTTTAACTTGGTATAGGATAACCTCCCTCTTACCTGAACTCTTCTTTACCACACACACCCACCCCCCCCCCCCCAAAAAAAGGCACTTGATTAGTCTTGGACCAACGGAAAACCGTACACTTGTGAGTAGATATGTCGGCACATATCAACTCCAGAATCTAGCTTAGCTAGAGTCACATGCATGTATAATTTCATGTCGAGTCGTATAATTTCACGTCAATTCCAGAATCTAGCTAGCTAGGATGAGACTTAATAAGGCTATGCAGTACATGTAAAAGGACATATATAGTATCACCATTCCATAATTGATGGGTATAACGAATTGATTACCTTCCAGCATAAGTGCGTGCAAAATATCTCATGATATATTACACGCGAGTTGTGTTTATTACATACATTGTATGCAACAAGTTTAACTCATTTTATAATAGGCATTTTGTTAGCCTAGGTACTTCTTCTTTTTCCCAGACAGTCTTGATCCTAAGGAAGAACCATACATTTCAATGGTCAAGCTACGTGGCCTGCTGCTAACGTTAAGATGCCAGATTTTATGCTGGTTTAGTTCTCATATTTTAAAGTCTCTTTGGAAATAATAAGTTGTGAGTGTAAGTTAAAGAGATTTAAAGCACATGCTGTATATTCAAGAGTTAGGCTTTTTTGAATATACATCGCTATCAATTTCTTTAAAAACTTCTTCCCTTTCTAACAATTGTAAAATTTATAGTCTATAGCATTGTTGAATCCAAAATAAAGTGATAACCAGGAATTGACATACTAGAGTAAGAAACTAAAAATTAAACTAGAGTCAACTTTAAAATTAACATCTTAAATGACCATTAAGCCATGCCAGTAAGAGCATTCACATTGGGTCTTGCAAATGCCATATGTTGGTATGTTTAGTATCAAAGCCCCAAAAACCCCCCATTACTCGGACTTGTAAACCCAAAAAAATTTACAATTGTACTATAGTACCATACCAAATATATGATGGTACTGTAGCACAATCCCAAATCTCATATATTTTTTTTATTCTAAAAAATCTATCTACTCTTTCTCTCTCTTCGTGTCTTCCTCTCCCTCTCTCCAGAACAATCCAAGCTCCTTTCTCTCACATCTCTCTTTAGCTTAAAGTGGTGGCTATTTTTTGGCATGGGTGTATGTTTGGCGTGGGTATGGCGACATGAGCTGGGTCGTCGGTTTGGCGGCATGGACGTGGGTTTGGCGGCATAATCTTCTCGTCTCCGATGATGGGCTGCTCAGCTCGTCGATGACTGGGATTTGGGCTCAAGCTCTGCCACTCGCCGATAATTGGGATTTATAACTGAAGCTCTGTCGGTGTCTTGGTGTTGGGGGTTTTGAGTTAAATGTTGTGGTAAGGTGGGTTGTACGTGTCGATGTGGGTTGTGGCGAGATGTGCAGTGGTGGAGATAGGTGTGGTCACGGACTCATGACGTGGTGAGATTGGGTAGGTCATGGCAGAGGTGAATGAGTTTTGATTTTGGGTGGGTTCTGGTGGGGTTTGGGGTGGATTTCGATTCTAATGGGGTTTGGATTTTGATTTTTTGCTATGGATTTTTTTTTTTTTTTGGATTCGAATGGTTGGATTTTGGATTCCAATTGGTTGGGCTTTTGATTCCGATGGGGTTTGGGTTGGATTCGGATGGGTTGGTTTGGTTTGGCGTGGTGGTGGTGTGGTGGCGATGTGATGGTGACAGTGGTGGGTGGTGTTTGGTCGTCGTGGGTCACTGTGGTGGCTCTGTTTGGTCATCGTTGGTCCTGGTGGGTCTATTATTGTTATGTTCTTTTCTCACTGTGTTGGTTTGATTTAAAATGATTCTTGGTGGTGGGTGGTGTGACTATGTTGCTCAACGGAGGTGGGTGGTGTGATTGGGAAGCTAGACAGTGGTGGTGGGTGGTTGAGAGAGAGTAAGAGAAATAGAGATTAGAGAGAGAAGTCAGAAATATTTTTATATTATTTTAATTTGTGATATGGTAAAATAAAAGTTGAGATGTTAGGTGTGTTGTAAAATGGTATGATATAAATGATAAAGTAGCTTTTGAGATGTTAAAATAAATTTTTTTATAAAGACTGGATGTGAATGCTCTAAATACCTCGTGAATAGCCAATAGCTTTGCAAAACAACTAGTAGTGGGGAAGCCATATTAGCAACAAGGGCTATCCAGTATCCCCCCTCAAAAACTCCTCTCTACTTAAAATAGATTTATTTCACTCTTCATATTAAATATTATAATTATAAATATAAAGGTGTATTAACTAGCTATTAAGTGTCACGTCATTTAAAATTTTAAATGATCTAATATTATGTACATTGTTAGATTCAGGAAATAAAATCTTAATAGAGAAAGTATATGTGCTTATACACATCTATAACGGTCAATGTAATTGGACCCATGATCCCAAATTCCAATTAAATTTATATATATTTATTGTACATATTTAGTACCTTTTTTTTAGAAACTTTTTTTTTTTTTAGAAACATACACATTTAGTATACCTAATGATAGTTGTTTAAATTAAAACAATAAAAAATAAAAAAAAAAATCTTAGCACAAAGTTGTCAAGTTTAATAGATTTTCGTTTTGTGGTACACATATTTGATTATAAAGTATTTAGCTTACTTGAAGAAAAAATAATTAATAATTGCAAAATTTTTTACAATTGCTGATATTACAAATTGTTAGTGCTATATAAAAAAAAATAAAAAATAAAAATTTAATAGTAAACCTAGGTGAAAACCAATAAAACTTTGCCAATGATATATATATATATATATCTTTGTGTAGGTAACATTGCTAAAAAAAAAAAAAAAAAAACTCTTAATTTTGCCACTGCCGACGGGTTGAAATAAGAGTGAGTAAGATGTAGCCACTAGCTAGGATAGGGAGAGTGGATGTGGACTCTCTTGAACTACGCATTGATGATATTCACAATTGCTGTCAATGCAGACATTCATTATTGCTATAATCATTGATAATGATGGCATTAGAGCAGTTGAATTATACAAAAGTCCTCTATAGTGGCAATATTGATTGGATAAGCAACTTGTGGTGTAAAATTAGGGTTAATCGTTTTTATAATCATAATATTGACATACAAGTTCACTCAGTACAAACATCATGCACATAAACATCCCTTTCTTTTGTTCTCTCTGTTTTTTTCTTCCCCTTGATTTTCTTTTTCATCACCATTAGAAAATATCTGAAGTGAATTCAGTTCAGATATGTTTGAACTAAAACCCTTAAAAAATCACATGGCAATGCAGTACGTACAAGCTTTATATGGGAGAGACTGAAGAAAAATAAGTAATATTATCTTGTTGGGAGACTGAAGAAAATAAGTAATATTATCTTGAGCATGGCCCGAAAATTTTAATATTGAAAACTTTGCCAACTGCAAATTACAAGTAAACCACATGTGCTGCATTCTTATTAGTTGTAAATGGGCCAAAGATGGAGTTGTTGAATGGTCAAAACGTACACACCTTACATCGTTGTTGCATCCGAGAGATTCCAGCTTCATCTTTAATATAAACTACCAAGCTAACATGATATGCCTCAACTTTCAAAGACCAATATACGCAACATGCAATGAAATCCCAATTAATATGCTTTCCCATCCTCCTCCTCCTCCTCCTCCTCCTCCTCCTCTTCTTCTTCTTCTTCTTCTTCTTCTTCTTCTTTAGAAGCGATATAAATTTAACCTTTATTATGATTACTTTTTATCATCAGGTCAAGATCCCAATTGATTTGTGGTGTAGACATGATTCAAATTTTGAAGGTCAAATATCTTATTTAACAATAAGATATTTTACTAGTAAAAGAACTCTAAATTATTTAGGATCCGTTTGGTTGGAAGAGTAGAAAAGTAGGAAGATGGAAAATTAATGGGAGGATGGAAAAATGAAACGATAGAAAAGATTTGGTTTTCCCTCATGTGTGTTTGGTTGGAGGGGTAAAAAAGTGGGAGGGTGAAAAACTTTTTTGTTTGGTTGGAGAGAAAAATGAGAGGATGAAAAATGTAATTTATATAAATTGACTATTATGTCCTTATTGTATAATAGTGGGAAAGTGACAGGGTAGGTGAGTATAATAATTAAAGTGAGGGTATTTGTGTAAATTACATCATCATCAACTTTTCCTCCCCATTTTTCTCCCAAATTGGGAGGATAAAAAAGTGTGGGACCGGAGGGATTATTTTCCTCCTCATTTTCTGTCTCTTTTATTTTCTCTCCTAAACCAAACGATGAAAAATGCCATTTTTCACCTTATTTTCCATCTTCCTTGTTTTCACCCCAACCAAGCATACCCTTAATTTGCCACATGGATGGCTAGTAGATATTGAAGCACAATGTTTGAGCGAGCAATGGATGGGCTTCGCAATTCATGTCATTGTTAATGTTCGATGTCATGTGTGTTTGGCAACCAATTATAAGCTAGTTTTTTGCTTAAATTATTATCTGTTTATGGGTTTTACACTACTTTTTGTCTTGGCCAAATAATTTACTTCTAGCTTTTTAGAAATAAACTAGCTTTTAATTTTTTATCTTACATTATGCAAATAAGTAACAAAAAATAAGCAATTCCCAACAGAACATTAAATATGCTCAATCATTCATAAGGCCTAAAAAGATTTCGCCATTTCAATTTTAATGAGTGTTGAGGGAGAATTGATGCCTTTGAATAAAATATCAGGAAGCCAAGCCAAAACTCAACTACGGGCTCTTGAGATGGCGCCCAAAGACTTTTGGTGTGGTGACAAGCCTATCCAAGCAAGACATAAAGGCTGCACTTGACAAAACAACAACAAAAGCCCAATAGAAAAACACTTTACAATACTTAATCAAAATGTTAGTGGTCCTGTCCTGATTATACAAGGAAAATAAATTCTCCAGCGGTAAAAATGAAATTACACTTCAGGGTCCAGCAGTCATTGATTAAATAAATTTAGGAAGATGTTGACTCCTGGGGGTCCTTGTGTGTCTCGGTCAAGGAAATTTATTGTACTTTCGGCTATCATTACATCAATGTGAGGGAAGAATTTCATTGTTATAAATATATTATATCCTTCAACAGTAAAACAAAAAGTAAAAATTAAAGGTTCCATAGGAAGAAGAAAGTGATTAATTGGCATGGTGTAAAGGGAGAGAGAAATCTCAACTCAGTGCAGCAAATATTAAACTAAGATTTTGATGAGTATATGTGCATAAGGAATGAATGAGGTAATGTGGACTGTTTTGAGTGAGGGGGATGTGATTAATAATGAGGTTAAGGCTTTAGTGAGTAGTGGGCTGTTTGTGACTAATTGGGAGACATTTATGAGCTGTGATTGTGTAAATGAGGGAAAAGAATATCTGAGGTTAGGTGAGTGTGGGCTAAGGGGAATGGATTGTAAGCTTGAGGAGAGTTGAATTGCAAGCAAAATGACCAACCAATCAGAAAGTTTCAGAGGGAGTAGCTGTGTTTTTGTGGGCTGAGGTGCTTATGTTTTTATAATGGAGTTTTAGAAAAACAGTAATTAACAAGAATCCAAAAAAACGTAGGACTGGTCAGAGGCAGGGAATTAAAGTTAATCTTCTTAGGATTTGGCCAGAAGTAGGAGATTTACTTTTGGGGCTGTCTTGCTTCTTTGGGCAATATGACACATGATGGGTTTTTGGAGTGTTTTGCATTAAATGTTAGGATTTCTAAAGCTGAGTTTAACCAATGGGACTAAGGCAAGTATCAAGGACAAATCCTAATGCTGCAACCGAGATTTGAACTCCAAGAAGTAAGATTCAACTCCCCAAGCCAAGTGTCAAACTCTAAGTCCACTTTAGGAGGTTCTGTTGGAGATCCTTTTATGCCCTCCAAACCACATGTTCCCAATTTTTCCCCTTTAGGATTCATGGGTTTGGCACATGAATCATGTCTTGAACATTTTTAACATTTATAGTATCAATTTATTGATGTTTGGATAACTTGATTTCAGCTCCCTTTCTGCTGGAGATACAGTCTTGAGGAAGATGATAAAGTTCCATCACCCTTTAGATTTCAGCTGATATCACAACCCTCTGGCATTGTTCACGTCAGGTAGAGGGTGACAGAAAGCTGATGGGACAGCCCTAGTTCATCCTCAAAGACTTGGTTCTCTTGTAGGGGCCTCCAGCTGTACCTTGGTCAGGGATGAACAAGGGTTGGTTGTCCACTTTCAATCCTCTACCTCTTGCTGGGGTCTTTTGGATTGGACTTGTTCACACGGGCTAGTTCCTTTGGGCTAGATTGTGTGCATCCTACAAATGGACATCAACAACACATGTTGTCATGGGTTTTCATTCCTCATGGACTTTTATTAGTAAACATTTTTTAGATTTTCATAGATACTTGCAATGGGCCTTTGGGCAATTAGTTGTAATGTTTAAAACAATAGGACAAGTTTTAAAATACCTTTGTAAATAACATTTACTATGATGAATTCCATATCGTAAATAATGTTCATGGTTTCTAATAATCGCATCATAATTTAAATGATAAGCTTATGAGATTGAATATTTACCATGAGCGTTGAAGATATATATTATGGATGTTGTGATGCAAATGATAACCATGTGTTTCATGGATTTATAATATGAGAATATCATCTTCAAGATAACTCCCTATAAGCTTTTATAAAACGATTGCCATGGTTTTTACCATAGTAATATTTAAGCAATAATTATACCATGATATTTTTTCTTTGTCAAGCGTTAATAATCTTTGGCTTTTTGATAAAATAGTGCCAACGTAAATTGGGCTTTCGATATTGCCAGCGAAAGCTAAGTTTTTGATATTGCCATGGTTTTTGCCATGATAATATTTAAGCAATAATTATACCACGATATTTTTTCTTTGCCAAGCGTTAATAATCTTTGGTTTTTTGATAAAATAGCGCCAACGTAAATTGGGCTTTCGATATTGCTAGCGAAAGCTGGGTTTTTGATATTGCCAATGAAAATTGGGCTTTTGATATTGCCAATGGGAACTGGGCTTTTTGACGAATAATTTGCCACAGGTTTGAATAATGAGCTTTGATTATGGGGTTGAATCCCATTGAAAGAATAGTATTGCCATGAATTTGAATCATGGGTTTTTTCTAATATTTGCTAAGTATAAAATTCTTGGGCTTTAGAAAGAATTAGATTTTATCTCGCTCAATAAATAATTTAGGCTTTACGAAAAAAATATTAGGTCCTATAGTGTTTTGCATTCGTAGCCCAATTTTGTGATAGAAAGGAGAACGGTTGTAGGCTAGCATAGTGATAGTCACAAAATATTTAGGCATGTTCAATAATTTGTTTGTGACATTTGAAAAGAAATAAATAGGTGTTATTTAAATAATATTATGTGTAAAAAAATGTACCCCAACAATGAGTAATGATGTGTGCAGACATGTGGCAATTGATCAATGAATTGTGAATCTCTTTGACGTGGAACCTTTTTTGTGTTTAAAATGAAATTTTGACACGGCACATTGTGACTTTGATATTCTAAATTGTGAAAAAAAGGGGTGATTCTTGCAAAATTTTCCCATTCATTTTCTATTTATGAACTCTATTATCCATAAAATAAAGATTTTTCCTTGAAGCTTGAAGAGATATATGACTTATATATTTACTTTGATATTCTATTAGATTATTTAAAAGCAATTGTTTCGGAACTTCTAGATCTTTACAGTCAATTAATCTAGGACTAATCTCTATATTAAAAGGTCTAGGTTCTATTTCTCAATCACAAGAAACATTATTAGACAAGAAGATGAAGAAGAAAGCAGTAGTTCTAAAAAAGAACCTTTTTTTTTTTTTTTTTTTGCTGAGAAAAAGAAGAGACCCTATTGTTATGAAAAATGTACAAATTCCTATAATGCTAAGAACAAACTATCTTAAGAATAAAGAATAAATAAAAAGTTCTAAAATCTATCATTTTCAAGTAGGAAATGAAGAAATTATATTCCTTCCTAGCTAAGGAAAGAGAAAACATATATATGTTTTCTTAATTGCTTAATTTCCTTAAGAGAAAACTATCTTAATTTCCTTAGATATAAACCTTACAGTGAGATGAATATAAAGCCTTAATTGCTTGAAGAAGATGTTGAGACTTACCAGTTACCACACTTTGTTGGCGCAAAGTCTGGTTTACACTTATATTTATTGTGTCGAACAAGCATTGGAATATATATCAATTAACTCTTTTTTGATTGTTAATGTAACATGGTTTAGATGGACTTGCATAGTTTCGGATAACCTTCTCTACTCATTTCATCCCATGGGTTTGGTAATTTGATGAAAAATTGTTCTAACCAATAAATATATATATATATGGTTGTCAAAATCCCGATCTGAATCCTACGATCCTACGATTTTACAATCCCATCTACTCAAAACGATCCAGATCTTTCAAGAATCTTTGTGATCGTTTAGGATAGGTAGAATATTACAATTCTGACGATCCCAGACAATCTTGGTTTCTTGTAATTTTCTTTAACTTGACAGAAAACTCAGTTAGACTCAAATAAAAAAAAAAATCCCAAAAGACTAAGTTTTTGATTTTCCACTCTAATGTAGAGAGAGTGTCAGTTGGACCCAAATAAAAAATATTCCAATAGAGTGTCACATTTTGAGGATTTTTGCTTCTTTAAATGATGCTTACAAATGGATGTAGTGATGTATGATAATTATATCAATAAATGCATAATTTATGTGATTATTTAACATATCAATGTGTATTTTTTTTATCACTAAAAAAAAATGTATTTTTTATTTTTTTTCTCAAATAATGTATGATTTTATGATTCACGATCCCACCTACCTCCCACGATCCTACGTAGTATCCGATTTTGACAACCTTGTAATATATATATATATATATATATATTGGTGGGTTTACCAAAAAATAATATTTTCTAAAAAAATTTACATAATCTTTAAAATAACAACAATTACATAATTCTATCTTGGAAAGCATAAAATTTGTATCTTCCTAAATTGATAGTTCTCAAACAAAACCATAAAGCAGTATTTTGTGTTTTACCTTCTTATTTTAGCCACTGCAAGGTGTCTCCTTGAAGGGTAGCTGCAATATAATGAAAAAAAACATTTCTTTTGTCCAAGTAATTTTATAGTTGGTTGTTACGATAGATCGAGATTGAGCCCAATCATCAATTGCTTTTATTTGATCTTTAAAAAGTATATTTGTCAGATCAAGGTGGGTTTCATTTTGAGCGACTAACTATTTGTTCATATCATCTCTTCTTGTATAAGAAGAAGTAGGTAAATGACTTTCTTCCTCTTTTACTCTACTGGTAGATGGTTTATTCTCTCCAATATTAATATTTCTAGTATTAAATTCACTACGAAGCCATGATCCAAATTCTTATGGATCTAGTAGTTCAAGTATTTTTATTTATTTATTTTTATTTTCTTTTATGAAGAAGTGTTTTCTTTTTCCTCTTTGCTTTTTTTAATCTTAATTTGCTTTCAGTTTCACTCTCACTCTCACTCATCAGGTTGGCTATTTGTGTGTGAGGAATTTGAAGATTAATTATCTTCATCATCTGAAACAAACATGGTTGTTTCACGGTGAAAATTCAGTAAAATATTTTAATATTCAAAACAAGTGTTTCTTATCTTGGTAGCAATTTCATTTCTTTCTTGAATAGAAAGTTATGGATCTTTGCATAAATGTCTCCAAAGCATAAAATAAGAACAAAAAAAAAATGTACAAGCCTTTATTAGGGATGTGCATTCAATTTACCAACCTAAAAAACTAACCTAATTAACCTAACTAACCAATTCTAATACTTCGAGTTGTATTTTAGTGAGGTGATGGGTTGGGTTGAATTTTAAATTTTTTTTAAAGTTCGAGTTAGGTTTGGTTTGGATTGACAAAATTTTCAACCTAAATAACTTGACACAACCCATGTTATTAATACAACTTGAGTTATAAGACTTAGTTTCAATTTATTAATGAAGTTGGAATATCGAAATTAATTGTGTAAATTGTAATCGTTTATTAAATACTGAGCTTAAATAGTTGAATGAAAATCATATAATTTTAAGCGAAAACCACATTTTCGTCCCTACATTTTCATGCGATTCCTACTTTAGTCCCTATCTTTTATTTTCACCGCTTTTAGTCCCTAAAATCAAAAAAGCGATCTTGTTTTTGTCCTTATCTTCATCTCACGAACGGAAATAGTCTACGTGGCAAATGGAGTGCATCACTGGCACACTAAATGCTGACGTCAGCATTAAAATAATAATATAATATTTTATGTAGCATTTTAAAAATGCCACGTCATCTTTTAAAAACAAAAAAATTAATTTATTAATTTTAACTAAAGAAAAAAAAAAGGAAAAAACAGAATTAAAAACTAAAAATCACATGAATTAAGATCTAGCTTTATCTTAAGGAAGAACAGACAAGAAAAAAAACCTAGAAAATTCAAAACCCAAAAACATCTAGTGGACTTTAGAATCGTTTGATCTTAATCAATTATTTGTTAATCTGATTGAAGAAACAAAAAAGTAAAAAAAAAAAAAGAAAAAAGAAAAAAAGAAAAGAGGTAGCTAAATTCTAAAACACAGATTCAAACACACATAAGAGACAACTTGCAATATCAAACACAAACACACACGATTAGCCAAAACCCAGAAATACCATAGATTGGTTAAAAAAAAGATTTTTTAAAAATCTAATGTGAGATGAAAGAAAAAACCTAGAAATTTTCTTCCTACTCTCCATCCCTCTAACTAAACTTTGAGCACAAAATTTTCAAAACCCAATGAATACAAACCTAGAAAATTAATACAAACCTAGAAATTTCAAGCACAAACCTAGAAAATCAAACACAATAACACAAGAAAATCAAACCCAGAACACATGAGCACAAACCCAATTAGATATGTATGAAATCAGATCTGACGGGGACACCTACTGCGGGTCGTGGAGCTCCAATCTGATCTGAAAGGCATCCATATTAGAGATTAACATACCCAAGTGGCCATGCTTAGCGGCGATGTGAAAGGCATTCATGTTAGAGTTGGACCTGATCTTGAGGGTTTGAATATCAGAGAAGCTAAGCAAGTAGCTGAAAATTTCATGCAGATTATTGGTTGCGGCCAAGAACAAGGTAGTCTCCCCTGCATCGTTCTGCAGAGCCATTAGATCGGAGATGGTGGAAATAAAAGATAGGGATCAAAGTGAGAATTGCGTGAAAATATAAGGACGAAAATGTAGTTTTCACCATAATTTTATTAAGCCTAAAAAAAATGATCCCAACTCAATATGTAAAAGATGTGTTACGTTTATTTAAAAGCTACCATGAATTGGAATGGTTGAAAATTTTTTGAACTCGAGAAATTAGGATCTGTTTTTTTTAAAAAAAAAAAACCCAATCCGATTCAATGCTTGCACCCCTAATTTTTTCCATGTGAGAACTCCACCTGCGTATTTAATATCAACTACTTTTTTCTTTTAATATCAACTACTAAGCTAACATGTTATGCAACAAGTTTCAATGGCCTTATTCCACAACTAATTGATATATTTTGGTATTTCTAATGAAAATATCAAAGATTTAAATCCTTCCGAATTCCAACTCAACTATCAGACAAAGAAAAAGAAAAAAAAAAAAAAAAACTTTCAATGACTAACATGTATTGAAATCCCAATTAATTAGTATTTTTTTTGGTTGAGAAAATAGTCCTTCAGTTGGAGTCTGGTGGGCTCAACTCATCCTATTGTAAATTGTACCACGAATAATTTTAGATTCCCGCGTGGATGGCTGATATATGTTGCAGGAGAATGTTGGATGCGTGTTGCACACTTGCACTATACAACAAGGAGAAAAAGTATGAGGTAGATGGGCTTTCCATGTCATGTCGTTGGTTGTGGCCCAAAAGGATTCGGCCTTTTCATTTTTATTATGTAATGTTGTGTGCCGACTGCCGACGTCTACCGACTCGAGTGGCAACTTGGTCCCACCGGCTTTCCTATCACGTGGATTGCTGCACTTTTTTCTTTTTGGGACCAGCTCACCTACCCTCCCGTTCAGAACCCTCCCATTACCTCCTGTTTTTTTTTATAAATAAATTTGAGACACTTGTCAAATAATAAATTTAATGGTCAAAAATAAAACCACGTCAACCCCACTTTATTTATCACACATTCTCCTCTGTTTTGTCTCAACCTTCCTCTCTCTCTCTCTCTCTCTGCAACATCACCACCGCCAAATCGAAGATCTACCAGAACAGCATGATCCACAAGGCCTTTCTCTCTCTCTGTCTCTTTTGATGGAGAATGGATTTACTAAATTTTAATGATTCAAAAAAGTCAAATCTATAAACAGCATGATCCAATTTTATTTCAAATTCCGCAAAAACCCACAAACATTAATAAAATTCCAGCAAACCTATGAAAGTGAAGCTTATATATAAAACAAGATTGGGATCAAAGATCTCTGGGTCAAGTTCCATCTGTTAGCTTCTGGGTTTTTTAAGGAGAGGTAAATGGCAATGGAAAGATCTCCACCAGCCTTTCCGGTGATGGTGTGGCAACAGTAATGTTGCAGAGGGAGAAAGTTTGAGACAAAAAAAAATAGAGTAGATGTGTGATAAATAAGGTGGGGTGACGTGGTTTTGTTTTTGACCATTAGATTTATCATTTGACAGGTGTCTCAAATCTATTTAAAAACAGGAGGTAATGGGAGGGTTCTTAAGAGGAGGTGAGCCGGTCCCTTTCTTTTTTCCTTTATTCACTTTCACTAGTAGCTAACTCGTGCGATGCACGAAAAAACTACTGAAAATGAGATCAACTCTAAAATTAGAATCATTTTGCAAGTTAGACTACAAAATTATGTAAAAGAATTAATTTCATGTTACTGTATAGTTTTTTTATTGGTAGCAGAATCACTTGCATGATCGAATTTAGTCTCAATGGATTAAGTGCAAATCCTTCATCTAGACATTCAAGTATTAGGATAAATGATGTGTTTTTAATAGGTAAAAATTAAGATAAAAAACAATTACACATATACACAAAAAAAAAAAAAAAAAAAAAAAATTGTTTACCAAAGAACCTCAAATATGTAAAATTTGTCAAAAAAATACATCACATATTAATGCATAAACACGTCTACATAACTTTTGAATAATCCAAGTGCAGCAACATTAGAAGCAACCTTTAGGCTTCTTCACTATTTCAAGTGGCTCCTAAACAATCTCATATTTACTTCTCAGTTCTATTCATCATTTTACAATATAAAAGTCACAATCAACACGTATGCATCTCATAAAATCCATAAGCAAGTTTTTGTTTTTTGTTTTTCAATTTTCCTTCACCCTTCTCAGTTTGACTAAAGAGAAACCAAAGTGAATAAAAAAAGTTTATAATTTAAAGCTGAAAGTTAAAGTTTACTTCTTTATGGTGTTTCACACAGAGTAAATACAAAACCATGTCTTTTTTATAAGAGTTCAAGTTAATTTCAAAACACAAACAGGTCCAATTCAATATGATGTAGCAAGAATTTGAGAATGAAACTACAACGTACTTCAAATAATGATGAAATTGCCCATTTCCGTAATCTGACTCTCTTCCCTACAAATAAGAGGACTCTTAATGTTGAAAGAACTTCCTCTTCTTTTAGTGGGTAAAACAGTAAGATCAAAAGTATTATGTGTAACAAATATTATCATATTAAAGTGAAAATAAATTGGTTAAGCAGAGATATCCAGCTGAACACAAATGTACCTACATCTTCTACATCATCAAGAATCAATACAGCATTTTCTTGGCCAAGCAAGATATCAAGACCCTTTTGATGTTATTGGGTGCCATGCTTACATGAAATCACTTTAGCACTTAAGTACTCTCCTAGAGGATCAAGTAGCTTAGCCATTTGCAATGCATAGTGCCGATAGGCGATCACTCATTGTATAAATGTACATCTCAAACATTTCACTTTCTTCTTTTAAAAATGTGTGAATAAAGGGCCTTAGCTTCGTTAAAAGAAGAGGAAGTTCATTAAATTTTTTTTAAAAATTTTATGTTCATTAATTCTAGACTCTTTCCATGTCTTTGAAAGTTTTACCTACCTTTGGTTAGAAATTTGAACATTCTATTGACAAATTGAAAGCACTCAAATACAACTCTCATCAACAGATTCAGAACCTAATGGTAATCATTCATGTTGACCTCTAAAAGTTCTACAACATGACAAGTTACAATGGTATATAGCCAAGCTTATTAGAGATGATCATACAAACAAAGATGGAATGTCACCATGATACCTGAAAACAAAGATATACAAAATGCTAAGCACACTGCCAAAGTACAATAAAATATAAAGGTAACAGAAATACCTTGAAAATTTGTTTTTTATTTTAAATATTCTTCTTCTGTAGTATATGATCTATATCAAGAACCAAGTATAGCTTCTTATGGTGTAATAAATCTGCTTATTTCAAATTGACAATTTCAGCATTGTGAAGCCGTAGTCCCGACAAATAATGTTTAAACTTAAATGAATTACTATTTAAAAAAGAAAAAAGAAAAAAAAAAGATCATCACTATACTTTATGATTCTATTATTCTTGAATAGGAATAGATTTATAAGTTCAAAATTGGTTTACATCTCTCCAGTTGTAATTTAAAAAATAGTTTCATATTAGGGGAATATTACTTAGTGAATGAGCAGTGACACTGTCTTCCATTATGTAGAGAAGGATAACCAAAATTGATAACTCCACCAAATAGTCTTATCTCAAAGAAGGTTACCTTATGAATGTAACCCAATGCCACACCAGATTTGGCCAGCAACCTTTGCCCACAAAATGTACATGTTGTCATCTTGCAATTCTTGAAATCTTCAAACTTCAAACTGGTCATCCAAATATCTTTTTTTATAACCAATGAAACCCATCATCAGAATTTATCTTTACCTACCAAAATAAATAAATAAATAAATAAATAAAAATAGATTGGTTAAACTCCATTTGTTCCAACAAAAATACCTTCATTTAAAATGAAATGTAACAGTTCCTCATGCAAAGAGCCATCCCAAAGCTATAATAAAACCATGCAAAAGAATTATATTCATATCCGTAACCATAAGGCATAAACTACATCTTCTTATATGAATTAATAAGTACAACAAGTAAAAAACATATAAAGAAGAAATCATACAGATTAAAGAGGAAATTCAAAGTCCATAGTTCATTCGGATTAATCCAACATCATTCAAAGCAAAAACCTTCCTCTAATAGAGGGGGAAAAAAAAACAAAAAGTCGACCATGAAACAAAATTGATGAAAATCTTCAATTGGGTAGTCAAAATTCTATGGGGAGTGAAGCAGAAAATCTAAACCACAAATGAGAAGGAAAATAGCCTCAACTTAAAACACAAAATTCCTATATCAAAACCAATACACCCACAATACCCAAACCTAAATCACATTTAACGCTCAATAAAGGGACAAGAAAAAAACTTTACCTGCAGCAGTTCCAGCCATCTGATAGTGGCGGTAGACTGGTGGTGACAGCCTTCTAAACTCTCTTCGCACCCTTACGAAGTCTCAGGAAAAAGCACAATACGGTAGCCTGACAGTGTGAACATCAAAGGGAAGGAAAAAAAAATTGAGCCACCCAAATTACACAAAAAAACTCTCACTTAGAAGGAGAAGAAGATTAAGAAAGAAAATCCCAAGTATTACAACTGAAAGGGGAAAACGCAAGAAATTAGTTTTACCAGTAGTGGTTTTGTCGACTGACCGATGGTTGCAAGCTAGTGAAGGCAGAATTCTGTTCTTTTTCTTTGCCGGTTGAAGAAGGTGGAGTCGTTGAGTTGTGGGAGAGGAGGACCGACGGTGGTATGGGTTTTGGTTTCAGAATATTATATCGAGGAAGAGTATTTGGTTTGAGAAATGGGAGTATATATATTTAATAAAAAGAAATAAATCAGATTTAAAAATTAAAAAAAAAATGCTGGCGTGGAAAACTATGGGAGTTTCAAAAGCTTCGATTATATATATATATATATATATATATATTAGTTTTTGAGCCATTTTTTTGATCTTTTAAATTTTTTTTTTTAAATTTAAAGAACATATATTTTGTCACTAGAAGTTAATCCAAATTAGTAGGTCGGGTTGGGTTTGGGTTATAAGGGTTAGTAGGTTTCTAAGGGTTAGTAGGTTGGGTTGGGTTATGATAATTTTTTTATTAGTAGGTCGGGTTGGATTTGGGTTATAACAATCAGAAACCTGTCTAACCTGACTCAACCTACCTATATATTTAAAATTTAAAATATACATTTAAAAAAATTATATAATTAATCATTTTTTTACTTAATTCTTTTCCCTTATTCGGCTCTTCCTTTATAAAACTCAATTACCTCACAAACTCTAACAATCTTATTTTTCTCTCTAGCTCTCTACCACCTCCCACTCCACTCCTATTTGTTTATAACTGAGTTATGATATTAGTTCATGTATATTTTATTTATCAACTTAGTTGGATATATTTTGTTTATAACTGAGTTGAAATACTAGTTTCATGCATATTTTGTTTATCAACTCAGGTGGTAGGTGTGATATATATATATTTTTTGCTCAATTGAATAATAATAGTAATAATAATAGTAATAATAATAATAAAAAAAGTCCAACCCATGGGTTCAACCCGACCTATCCCAATCCATGTGAGTTGGGTTGGACCCTTGTGATGAGTTGAGTTAGGTTGGTTTTTTATTTTTTTATTTTTTATTTTTTATTTTAACTCACCATGGTAGGTTGGGTTGAAAAATCTCCTTAACCCGACCTGTTTCTTTGTTTAGACCCCTTAAAAAACATATTTGTTTAACCTAATGAATCAGACAAGTATTTACTTAGGTTAAGTATGAGATCTAGGTTAAACATATGCAAACATGTTACTTTAATGCAAAAACATAAAGAAGACAGTAATATGATTACCCAAGAAAACCAGTGAAACCAATTGTTTCAAGGTAAAAACTTAAGGAGGATTTAACTTAGCTATTCTCAAAGTAAACAAATCCATTATGATAGAATGAAAGTTTACAATAGATTTAAACCCTAAATCTAAAGCTACCTCATGTAGACCTTACTAACATGACCACGTGCAATTCCGACTACACAGACTCTTCTATCTTGAATATGCTGAACACAAACTCTCCGTTTGTGAGTTTAAGATCCCACTTAAAGGTTTTAGATCACCATCAGTAATTGATCTTGTAGCAGCAATTTCTACAACACTGGATCTTGAGTTTCTTCAAAGAATATTGCTGGTAGAAGACTTGAGAGGGTTTTGGGTACAAAAACCCTACATCTACAATTAGAAGCACAAGATGCACTCCTCTCTTTGAAAAACCCCATTAGGGTTAGCTTATAATGTTCTGTAAATACTGCAAAAAAGGGATCACAATTTGGGTTTAAAATGGTCAAGTTATGAGTTTTTTACGTTTGCTGATTTTTGTTGATATGCAACTTTTGATCGATCGAACAGTGATCGAGAGCAATCGAACAGCAATCGAGAGAATCAGATTGCATCTCATTTTTTTCATCCTGAAATTGAGTTTTTTGTCTTGACTTGAAAGTACACCATTCTAACTCAATGAAATTTACTTTTTGTCATGGTTTGCCAACACTACAAAGGCAAATCCTAACACGACACATACACACTCCTACATCAGTGTGAGAGACCGCGCCCTCGACCCGTTTTTATAGAGTGTTGTTGGGCCAAACCCACGTGAATGGGTGGAGTCGTGTTATTGCCTCTCAAAATGGAGGTTCGACTAGTTATATTTTCCCCTTTAAATTAAGGGTTTTACAATGGAGTCGCCACTTATTTAATTGTTGGAATAAATAAGAAAACCATAATTGAAAAATTCCTCATTTTATTAATTTGAAATTGAATTTACATTGAACATAGGAAATTACATGGCTTTGGTCCTAGATACAATCTAAGATAAAGTACATGGCTTTGTTTCCTAGTTACAATCTAGAAATTGAAAATTACAAGGATAAGCATTTGATCTACTAACCCTTGATCTAAGTTCGGAGGCTATGTTACAAGGTGGGAAGGTGTTAGGCACCCACCTTGCCCGGTGAAACCGGTCTTCTAGACTATGGTGGCCAACAATCACATCATATCATTCAATATGTCATCAATCAATTTGCATGTAGAATTTGAAGTGTGTGCATGTGATAAACCCTAATTCAATTTATTAAGCACTTCATTTGGATTGAAAAATAAAATTCTAGTGAATGTGTATGGATGGTGATAACCTAGATTCAAGGATTTGAAATAATTATGAAACAAACATGTTTTTCATATTTTTGATGTAGATTTAAGATTAAAACTAGTGAAATGCATGAACATGTGATGAACAACCAAGAATATGTGAAGAACATATAAGAACAATTAAGAACATTCAAACATATTCAAGAGAATTCAAATAATTACTATCCAGTGGTGGCTCCAGAAATTTTGTTTAGGGGGTTCATTAAAAATTCTTAATAAAAAAAGAACTTGAATATATCGAGTTATTGACAAAAAATATAATAATAATACGTGAAGTTTTACAATTTTATTCTACAAGTTTTCAAATTTTGAATGTTACATGATAGTTCTTTATGAGTATCTATTGCCAATGTAGGTAGCTATGAGCCTACGACTATTTTTTTTTTTTTGTTAAGTTTGTCTAACATTTTTATCTTTATAAAGTTGTTATTATCTATTTGACTTTGTTTTTATAAAAAAGATTTTAGACTAAATGACTAATCTCAACTCATTGACTCTATATTAATTATTGACGCACACAATGATACTCATTTATATATAAAATTATACACTATGTGTCTACTTAACTAATCAAATGCTTGAACAATCACTAACTTTACAATTTTTTTCTTAAATTTTACTAACTTTATAACAAAAAGTTATTATAACATGATAACAATATACACGCATGTCAAAAAACCCTCTTTATTTCCTAATTATTAAATTATATAAAGTTATATTATATTTATATTGTACACACACATTATAACAAAATGTAATATACACAATCAATATAAGACACACTCACACAAATATAATATAAACTTATAAAAAAAATTACACTTCCAATTCACAATCACTCACTCTTTAATTTTAGAGTCAGAAATACTTGTAACAAGGGTGTGCAAAATTTAAGTCAGGGTGTGCAAAAGTATATTTGTAAGAATAAATTAAAGTATTAACCTAACAAAAAAAATATTTTATATATATAATTTTATTTTATTTTTGAAGTCAGGGGGTTCATTTGAACCCCCTGAATAGGCTACAGCGCCGCCCCTGTTACTATCATGCTTTAATCTTAAACCCTTATCATGGTAACACAAAAAACAATTAGGGAAAGAGATTATACCTTCATGCAAGATCCATATGGTGGAGGATGAGACTTTTGAGGGAGATCCTAAGGGTGGAGGAAAAGAAGAGTTAGGAGAGGGAGAGTGAGTCTCACTCAATACCTTGAGTCTCAGGAAGACCAAGATATGACAAGACTACTCAACTTCACTAGAACTCAAGAGAGGAGAAGAGAGAGGGTTTTTGTCCTTTGAAATGAAGGAGATGGAGGGTTTATATAGTAGTAGTGGAGGGAATATGAATGGAAGGTCATTTAATGAGGGTTGACAAGGATCATGAACCTAGACTTCATTTTAGCCTTGGAAAAAATCTGGTGCATTAAATGGAGAGATTGGTGGGAGTGGGGAGCAAGCCAAAATTCGGTTTTCCCGTAGCTGCTGTAACAGCTTGTAGAGCCAATTTCGAAAAATCATATCTGACTCAATTCTGATCGAAATTGTCTCGTTCTTGTGCTCAAATTGAAGCCCCGGATGTCTAGTTTTTGGAAAAATTAACCTCATTCACAGATTCAAAATATTCTGAGAGATATTGATGAAATGGTGAGCAGATGTCATTTGTTAGAAAATGGTTTCAGCACAATTAACATTAATAGGTCCCAAATTAGCTCCCAATTAACATTAAATGGCTCCAATCACTCCCATTTCAGACTTAATTGGTTCCAAATTTACTCTAATTAAAAGATAATTACACAAATTACTCATTGAATAATTAATGTTTAACTATCTAATTAATTAGGTGTATGCAACCTCACCATAAAATGTAGTCCTAACCAATCAAATTATGACACATCATTGATCTCAAATTGATTACACCTATAACCAATTGAAATCAATTGTTCATAATCACATATAGTCGGACTCAATTTGTGATAGTACATCTTAGCCATTAAAACTTGATTTGATGATAACTTTCAATCTGGTGGTCCGATTAGGGCTTATGACCAGTCGATTTGATCGTTACAACATCAAGATCATTTTGGTGAAATGAGTCCAATGATCTAATGGCTAGAATCAAGATGCATATTTCCAAAGTGAAAGTACCCTTTTACCCTCCATGTGAGGTTAAATGCGGGTTGCAAAATGGGGTGTCAACAGAATGCCCCTCATTGGCAGAGCTTGAAAAGCGAATGTCAATGTATGAAAGAGACACCTAACTTTGCAATCAGTATTTAACCGTGGTGAATGTATGATGCATGTAGATAAAAATGTAGATGGTCATGTTATGGATCAAAATGTGGACCAAATCTCCGGGGAGATTGCCTACGTACCTCTTAGTGAGAGGATTAGGTCTAAACGTAGTTCATACATGCAGCCTTTTTTTTTGTTTTTGCTTCTTCTTTTTTTTTTTTTGGTGAAAAAAACAAGTACAAGACATGTTTACCAGTAGTTACGATAAAATGAGGATTTCAGTCATGATCTTGAATTTTGGACATGCTTCCCAGAGGTCTGATGGATTTTGGACGTGCTTCCCAGAGGTTCGATGGATTTGAATTTGGATGTGATTCCCAGAGGTCCGTGGATTTGAATTTGGACGTGCTTCCCAGAGGTCCGATGGTTTGAAGTTTGGACGTGCTTCCCAGAGGTCCGTGGATTTGAATTTTGGACGTGCTTCCCAGAGGTCCGATGGTTTCCCAGAGGTCTGATGGATTGAAGTTTGGACATGCTTCCCAGAGGTCCATGGATTTGAATTTGGACGTGCTTCCCAGAGGTCCGTGGATTTGTTTTTTGGACGTGCTTCCCAGAGGTCCATTGAAATTGAGAGGCATTATTCATGCCGATGTTTGTGGGCCTTTTACCCTAATACTTGCAAAATAAATATTTTCAATTAGTAACAAAGTTATTCATTGAAAGAAATTTGACATACCTAGCCAATGTCCGTAGTTTGGGGCATGTTGCAATGCTTGAATAAGTTCCAAGATGAATACTTTAATGTTAGGCTTGCTTTTTTTTGTGTGGCCATAACCTTTTTGGTTTGGAAATATAAGAGAGCTGCTGTAGATCCTATGGATTTTGGGAGAACTAAGGTCGATCCCTTGAAGGTAGGAAAGCTACTGTCAATCCTACAGCGTATAGGAGAACTAAAGTGGATCCTATGGGTTTCGGGAGAACTAAGGTCAATCCCTTAGAGGTAGGAGAGCTACTGTCAATCCCACAGTGTATAGGATAGCTAAGGTAGATCCTATGGATTTTGGGAGAACTAAGGTCGATCCCTAGAAGGTAGGAGAGCTGTTGTTGATCCTACAGTGTATAGGAGAGCTAAGGTTAATCTAAGGTCGATCCCTTGAAGGTAGGAGAGCTGTTGTCGATCCTACAGTGTATAGGAGAGCTAAGGTCAATCCTATGGGTTAAGGGAGAACTAAGGTCGATCCCTTGAAGGTAGGAGAGCTGTTGTCGATCCTACAGTGTATAGGAGAGCTAAGGTCAATCCTATGGGTTAAGGGAGAACTAAGGTCGATCCTTTGAAAGTAGGAGAGTTACAGTCGATCCTACAGTGTATAGGAGAACTAAGGTCGATCCTATAAGTTTCGGGAGAACTAAGGTCGATCCCTTAAAGGTAGGAAAGCTACTGTCGATCCTACAGTGTATAGGAGAACTAAGGTCGATCCTATGGGTTTTAGGGAGAACTAAGGTCAATCCCTTGAATGTAGGAGAGCTATTGTCGATCCTACAGTGTATAGGAGAACTAAGGTCGATCCTATGAGTTTCGGGAGAACTAAGGTCCATCCCTTGAAGGTAGGAGAGCTGTTGTCGATCCTACAGTGTATAGGAGAACTAAGGTCGATCCTATGGGTTAAGGGAGAACTAAGGTCGATCTCTTGAAGGTAGGAGAGCTGTTGTCGATCCTACAGTGTATAGGAGAGCTAAGGTCAATCCTATGGGTTAAGGGAGAACTAAGGTCGATCCCTTGAAAGTAGGAGAGTTACAATCGATCCTACAGTGTATAGGAGAACTAAGGTCGATCCTATGAGTTTCGGGAGAACTAAGGTCGATCCCTTGAAGGTAGGAGAGCTATTGTCGATCCTATAGTGTATAGGAGAGCTAAGGTCAATCCTATGGGTTTTGGGAGAACTAAGGTCGATCCCTTGAAGGTAGGAGAGCTGCTATCGATCCTACAGTGTATAGGAGAATTAAGGTCGATCCTATGAGTTTCGAGAGAACTAAGGTCGATCCCTTGAATGAATTAACTTTGGCTGGAAGTTGATGCAGATTGCTGGATAAGTCCTTGCTTAATTCCTGCAAAAAGATAATTTCAATTAGTAATGAATTTATTCATTGAAATGAATTGTAAGTACTTACCCAATGCCCCTAGTTTTAGGCATATTCCATGCTTAAATCAAAGTTGAGTTCATTTGATGTTGTAACCATTGGGAAACATGAAGAAGATCACGATCCACCATCCTTGAATCCTGCAAAATGGCTTTTTTTTCTCTAGCTTGTTAGAAACCAGTTATCATGAAAAAATTTTGGTCAATGCCTCTAATGTGGACATGCTTAAAAAAAAAGATTGATGCCTCAAATGAAAACATGTTTTCATGCAAGAAGGACATATCCGCATACAATAAATAGGCCAATGCTCCAAGTTTAAACATGCTTGATGCAAAACAAATGGGTTTAGCCTAACTTGCACCCAAACAATTTTGTCACATTGTTTTGATTTTGCTCCCCAAGGTTGTTTGGGTGAATGGGACCGAGCCTCTGCAAGGCTGCCTACGTACCTCTCTCATAGAGGATCAGGTTCAGACATAGTTCAAGAGAACTGGATTTTGAAAAAGAATGATTTTTTTTTTTTTTTTGGAAAAAAACAAATTTCCATTTTTTTTTTTGGAACAAGATGTGATCCTTTGAACAACCATTTTAGCAAATCAAAATGTTTAAGAATCAAACAAATCTCTTTGATTAGGAAGGATCAAGATCATTAAACTCATGTAATCAAATTTGCTTCATCCTTTTGAACATCGTCAGATTAAGTCTCCAAAGGCAATCAAGAAATGAAATGTGATAATATTTATGAGTCACATTGTTGGGTGCAAACAAGGAGAATGCTCCAGATTTGGAAGTTCTTTTGAGTCATTTGAGGATTTGAGAATTTGAGAAATTTTGTCCTCGGACATATCATTCTGTGGGGTTTGACAATTTTAAGCATTTTTCGTTTTTAATTCAAGAGAAAAATAATATTAGAGCTTAAGATGTGCCTACAACTAGCAACACTTCAAGGAGGTCTTTACTCATGGGTTGTAATGTAGGCCGGGTTTGGGTTATGAAATGAAAGATATAAAAGGCTCAAAATTCCCTATGTTGTTTCCCCCAAGTATGCATTACTCAAAAATCAAGTATTGGAGGAGTTTTACCATTTCTTCTTTGTCATCTTCTCACTAGTCTTCATTTTTCTTTTTAGGTTACATCTTCAAGTTTTCAATTTGCTAGGATTTTCTTTTTTTCCTTTTTTTTGTTTTTTTGGCCCTAACTTTTGCCTAGACTGCCCTTTTAGGTTTTCAGCCTAGCGGGCTTCTTTTCTCTCTCTCTCTCTCTTTTTTTGTTTTGTTTTGGGCCCTAGCTTTTGCCTAGACTGCCCTTTTGGGTTTTCAGCCTAGCAGGCTTTTTTTTTTTTTTTTGGCCCTAACTTTTGCCTGGACTGCCCTTTTGGGTTTTCAGCCTAGCGGGTTCTTTTTTTTTTTTTTTTGGCTGTTTTTCATCTCTTGATTGAATGAACTATTGCCTTCCTTGTATTTCTCAGCTTAATGATTTTCGATCATTTTGATGCACTCTCTAAACTTCTTTCTTGCCTCAATGCACTTGCACCTTTCTATGCTTGATGAATCTTTTCTTTTTTTTGATGAACTTTCTTTCTTTCTTTTGGATGAACCTTCTACTCTTCTTGGCATGATGAATTTTAAGTTCTTCAAACTTGATGCACATTTTGTTTTCTCTCACATTTATGGAATTTCATTTCTCTTTCCTTGATTGAGTGAAAACTCCTTTTACTTTGATGATCTCTTATCTTTAGCTTAATGAATTCTCTACTTGTCTTTCATGTCTTCTAGGAGAGCTTTATCAATTAGCTTCAAAGCTACAAAATCGACTCATCCTCAACATGAAATTTAAGCATGCATACTTTGAATTTTCCCACCCTAGGTTTAGATTTTAGTGGATTCATGCGAAAAAGAGGCTAAGTGTTTAAAGGCTCAAATGGGCTAGCAATGGATAATGATTGTTCTAGGTATTAGGGAAAAATCTTGTTTAACCAAAGATGGCCTCCTATCCCTAGTAATGCTTGCTTGTAAGCACAGTGACTTAAGCTCTTTTAATAAATTCATCTTAAAAGAAAAAGTATGAATGCTCTATTGGAGACACAAAAGTTTTCAGAAATTTGGAATGAATGCATGAGCTTTTTGAATTTTTTGATGGATAGATTTTTTTTTTTTTTGATTGCCTTGTAAGACCATTTCTTCTTTTATTCAAAGTAATTTAGCAAAAGACTTTACATGGATCAAATGAAATTAATCATTCCTTGGTACAAGTTGATTGCTCAAGCCTCTAAACATCAAGATTTAGAAAATGTTTTGTCCAAGGGATTCTCGTGTACCATTTTGAAAAGAAGACTTTAAAGAATCTTGAAATCTTTGAAAGAAAAAAAAAATGGGCCTTTTTTAAAAAGTCACTAAGAAGTCCAATGGTCCTAGTTCAAAGATTTTTTTTTTCTTTTTTTTTAATATGACTCAAAGGCCCAATGCCCCTAGTCCAAACACTTTCTCATTTGAATTTTTTTTTTTTCTTTTTGGGAAAGATTTAGAAATCTTGAATTTTTTTTTTTAAAATTTTAAAAATATATATACATGAACAAAGTACATCAAATGCTACATGGATTTTTAGAATTCAAAGAAACATAGAAACATGGAATAAACAAACAAACTTTAAGCTTAACCATGATGTTGCAAACCAAATGTGGAGTGAGGCAAAGTTGGGCCACTTGCTTCTTCTTGGTCCATTTAGGATGCTTGAGGCTTGGTGTGCTTGAACCTTGATTATGATGAAATGGCTTGGGCTTGCACTTGAAAGGCTTGAACCTTGATTATGATCTTTTGATATTTGCTTGAAATGGCTTGGGCTTGCACTTGGAAGGCTCGCATCTTGTGAGTTTTTGGCCTTTGATGTTGATCATGTCTATACACCTTTGATGGGCTCAAGTGTTGGGCTTAGATTCATTCAAAAAACAATTTTGGGCTTCCATACTAAGTAGAGTTCAATCACAAGCCTTTGGGCTTGGGCTCATTCATAGCATACAAGGTTCAAACAATTATGATGGGATCAAGCGTTGGACTTGAGTCATCATGGTTCAAACAACGGCCAAACGAATGCATAATGAAATGCAATTTACATGGACCGACCTAAAGGTAGGTTCTATGGGTCATTACAACATGGGTGGAAGGTAGGTTAAAGGTTCCCACAAGCTAGGACGTCGTACCTCCCAACTTGTGACGCCAGGAGCGCCGCGTTGGTCCGAACGGTACAGTTTGTCCCTATGAACCACCATGGCATAACCATGATGATCCTTGTCGCGGTGGGTGGTAGGTTCACCGCTGGGTATGTGAGTCTCAGGAAGACCACAATCCACGGCTATTACTACCGGGCTTCCGGGCTAGCACACAAATAAAATAAATTTCATTCAAGCAAATGATGCATGACATGCAAATATAATGACATATTAGACATATTATATACAAAAAGCAATAAACAAACAATGACATGGTTGGCCACCATAACCTAATTGAAGCTTAGCCCTCAATATCCCCAGCGGAGTCGCCACTGTGAGAGACCGCGCTCCCGACCCGTTTTTTTTATGATGTTGGGCCAAACCCACGTGAATGGGTGGAGTCGTGTTATTGCCTCTCAAAATGGAGGTTCAACTAGTTATATTTTCCCCTTTAGATTAAGGGTTTTACATTGGAGTCGCCACTTATTTAATTATTGGGATAAATAAGAAAACCAAAATTGAAAAATTCCTCATTTTATTAATTTTCAATTGAATTTACATTGATCATAGGAAAATTACATGGCTTTGATCTTAGATACAATCTAAGATAAAGTACATGGCTTTGTTTCCTAGTTACAATCTAGAAATTGAAAATTACAAGGATAAGCATTTGATCTACTAACCCTTAATCTAAGTTCGGAGGCTATGTTACAAGGTGGGAAGGTGTTAGGCACCCACCTTGCCCGGTGAAACCGGTCTTCTAGACTATGGTGGCCAACAATCACATCATATCATTCAATATGTCATCAATCAATTTGCATGTAGAATTTGAAGTGTGTGCATGTGATAAACCCTAATTCAATTTATTAAGCACTTCATTTGGATTGAAAAATAAAATTCTAGTGAATGTGTGTGGATGGTGATAACCTAGATTCAAGGATTTGAAAGAATTATGAAACAAACATGTTTTTCATATTTTTGATGTAGATTTAAGATTAAAACTAGTGATATGCATGAACATGTGATGAACAACCAAGAATATGTGAAGAACATATAAGAACAATTAAAAACATTCAAACATATTCAAGGGAATTTAAATGATTACTATCATACTTTAATCTTAAACCCTTATCATGGTAACATAAAAAACAATTAGGAAAAGAGATTATACCTTCATGCAAGATCCATATGGTGGAGGATGAGACTTTTGAGGGAGATCCTAAGGGTGGAGGAAAATAAGAACTAGGAGAGGGTGAGTGAGTCTCACTCAATACCTTGAGTCTTAAGAAGACCAAGATATGACAAGACTACTCAACTTCACTAGAACTCAAGAGAGGAGAAGAGAGGGAGTTTTTGTCCTTTGAAATGAAGGAGATGGAGAGTTTATATAGTAGTAGTGGAGAGAATATGAATGGAAGACCATTTAATGAGGGTTGACAAGGATCATGAATCTAGACTTCATTTTAGCTTTGGGGAAAATCTGGTGCATTAAATGGAGAGATTGGTGGGAGTGGGGAGCAAGCCAAAATTCGGTTTTCCCGTAGCTGCTGTAACAGCCTGTAGGGCCAATTTCGAAAAATCATATCTGACTCAATTCTGATCGAAATTGTTTCGTTCTTGTGTTCAAATTGAAGCCCCGGATGTCTAGTTTTTGGAAAAATTAACCTCATTCACAGATTCAAAATATTCTAAGAGATATTGATGAAATGGTGAGCATAGGTCATTTGATAGAAAATGGTTTCAGCACAATTAACATTAATAGGTCCCAAATTAGGGACATTCTGGCATTTTACCCCCCCTTTTTTTTTTAATTGGCAATATGTCCCTGTTTCGAAACTATGTAGGTTCGTGCCCCTGTTTCGATACTCGATGACCCTAAAATCGAGTTACTTAAAATACTCGATTGGTTTAAAATCGAGTTATGCCCCGATCAAACTTAAAAAAAAAAAAAAAAATTGCATGAAACTCGAGTAAATGGAAATCGAGTTACAAAACGCCACTATAGGGCTTAAAAACGTCACTATAGGGTTTAAAAACATCCCTATAGAGCCACTGAACCTGGTATTTTATAAAATTTTCCAGAAAAACGCCACTATAGGTATTAAAAAACGCCGCTATAGGGCCATTGAATCTGGTATTTACACTTATAAAATTTTTTTTCCAGAAAAACGCTACTATAGGGATTAAAAAACGCCGCTATAGGGTTTAAAAATGTCACTATAGGGCTTAAAAACACCGCTATAGGACCCCTGAACTTGGTATCTTATAAAAAATTTACATGAAACTTGACTTCCTAGAATTCGAGTTCTATGCAATTTTTTTTTTTTTGAGTTTGATCGGGCGTAACTTGATTTTAAAGCAATCAAGTTTTGCGTTGAAACTCGATTTTAAGGTAATTGAGTATCGAAACAGGGGCATATGCCTATACAATTTCAAAACAGGGGCATATTGCTTAATTTTTTAAAAATTAAGGGCAAAAGGCCAGAATGTCCCCCAAATTAGCTCCCAATTAAAATTAAATGACTCCAATCACTCCCATTTCAGATTTAATTGGTTCCAAATTTACTCTAATTAAAAGATAATTACACAAATTACTCATTGAATAATTAATGTTTAACTATCTAATTAATTAGGTGTATGCAACCTCACCATAAAATGTAGTTCTAACCAATCAAATTATGACACATCATTGATCTCAAATTGATTACACCTATAACCAATTGAAATCAATTGTTCATAATCACATATAGTCGGACTCAATTTGTGATAGTACATCTTAGCCATTAAAACTTGATTTGATGATAACTTTCAATCGGGTGGTCCAATTAGGACTTATGACCAGTCGATTTGATCGTTACAACATCAAGATCATTTTGGTGAAATGAGTCCAATGATCTAATTGCTAGAATCAAGATGCATATTTCCAAAGTGAAAGTACCATTTTACCCTCTATGTGAGGTTAAATGCGGGTTGCAAAATGGGGTGTCAACAATCAGATAGAAAATACATCGAAGACAACAAATTTTAAAGATTCGGCCCCACATTACATGTGTAGTGGATTAAATGTGGTGAGACAATCCAACCAGTCCAAATTACATACTAATTTAAACAATAATTTTCCTACCTAAAATGTCGCAATACATTGCACATTGTATATATCACCATCTTCAATCTGTCTATTTGATGTCACTTCACATTTATAACATAAAGTAGCTTATAATTTGTGCATACAGACGGGAGAACTGAAGAGCAATGATTAATCTATATCATGACATTGTTCTATAAAAAAAATCGGACAAACAATTTATAAAAATTATAACCAAATGATATAGTAGCGCTTTTTTTTTTTAATGAATAAAAAAGGCTCTCACGCATGTGATCATTGACCTAGCCCACTTGAACTCGCAAAACTCAAGAAAAAATTGCAAACTAACACCGATCCTCAAACAATTTCGTTAGTTAGTATCGTTTCCAAACTATTTAGGAAACTAACATCTCAAGTGTGTAAGAATTGATTTTGGTGTGTGTTAGGAACCCAGTGGTTTCTAATGGGGATTGATGGGAATTATAGGGGAATGGATGAGAATTGTAGGGAAATTGACTTAATTCGAGGTAGTCACCCTCCATAGAGAAATAGAGAGATTAAGAGAGAGAGAGAGAGAGAGAGATGCACTAATGCACTAAGAAATTGGTTTATACTTCCATTCATATTTCATATTGGATTACAATCATGTATTTATAGGAGACTAGCTCTAATCTCATTGGCCCACATGGCGTCATCCTATTGGTTCTAGTATTCCCCATGTGCATTAATAATTCCAACATGTGCTAAATGTGATTAACATATTTAGAATTGTAACTAACTAACTAAATCTCAATACACCAATTATTATCCATATGCTTATAGCATTCCTAACATTTCCCTCCCCTTGAAAACACCTTGCCCACAAGGTGTTGTTGTGAAATAGCATCTTCATCAAAGGAGATCTTCCAATGGACCAATACCGTAGTGACATTTTGATCGCCATATTCATGCATTTCTCTTTGACAAGAGGTCCCGTGCATATGAAGGTTTCTTCTTCGTAGATCTTCAAAATTTGCTCGAATTCTTGAGCCTTCAATGGTTCTTCAATCTTCAAGGTCTCATTGGTTCTTTCAACCTTGAAATGTTCTTGTATCCTCAAGACCTTATTCGATTCTAGAACCATTAAAATTGTTGGCGTTTGTATCTTGGATTCTTGGATCACCGACACTTGGATTGCCAATTCTTGAATCATAGACTCTTGAATGGAAGCCTCCATTGGTGCATCAAGAATGGATTCTTGGAAGATCATCATCACCTTCTTTGTTGGTTCCTTCGACTGAACTTCAAGGGCAGCATGTACATGTACATCATCATCCACTTTGACACAAAAATCAACATCCCGGCTTGTAACAACAATAGTAGATTCTTGAAACTTGATTTGTTCTTCAAGTTTCATTGAATCAAGAGATTGTAACTCCTCTTTCGTCATGTTCTCTAGACCCTCTTGCAATCTTGAGAGCTCTTCCTTCATGGCCATGTTAGATTCATCCAAGGCCTTGACCTTCTCTAAAATGACATTGTGAGATTTGTACAAAACCTTGAAATTCTTTGAAACTTCATTCACCATTTTAAAGATTTCTTGCCGATCATATTCACCCGTATCAAGATCGACGACTCTAATACCATTTGTTAGGAACCCGGTAGTTCCTAATGGAGATTGATGGAAATTATAGGG
This sequence comes from Quercus aquifolioides, assembly GCA_019022515.1. Classification (NCBI taxonomy): domain Eukaryota; kingdom Viridiplantae; phylum Streptophyta; class Magnoliopsida; order Fagales; family Fagaceae; genus Quercus; species Quercus aquifolioides. The sequence goes on along the minus strand of CM032328.1, from coordinate 86,360,452 downwards.
GAATGGATGGAGATTGTAAGGAAATTGACTTAATTCGAGGTAGTCACCCTCCATAGAGAAATAGAGAGATTGAGAGAGAGAGAGATGCACTAATGCACTAACAAATTGGTTTATTCTTCATTGATATCTCATATTGGATTACAATCATGTATTTATAGGAGATTAGCTCTAATCTCATTGGCCCACATGGCCTCATCCTATTGGTTTTATTATTCCTCATGTGCATTAATATTTCCAACATGTGCTAAATGTGATTAACATGCTTGGAATTGTAACTAACTAACTAACTAAATCTCAATACAACAATTATTATCCATATGCTTATAGCATTCCTAACTACCAATTGTTAGGAACCCAATGGTTCCTAATGGGGATTGATGGGAATTATAGGGGAATTGATGGGAATTTGAGGGAAATTGACTTAATTCGAGGTAGTCACCCTCCATAGAGAAAGAAAGAGATTAAGAGAGAGAGAGAGAGAGAGAGAGAGAGAGAGAGAGAGAGAGAGAGAGAGATGCACTAATGCACTAACAAATTGGTTTATTCTTCATTGATATCTCATATTGGATTACAATCATGTATTTATAGGAGACTAGCTCTAATCTCATTGGTCCACATGGCCTCATCCTATTGGTTTTATTATTCCCCATGTGCATTAATAATTCCAACATGTGCTAAATGTGATTAACATACTTGGAATTGTAACTAACTAACTAACTAAATCTTAATACAACAATTATTATCCATATGCTTATAGCATTCCTAACAGTGTGCTAAATCGAGTGTGTAGAACTTGATTTCAAGTGGAACTCGTGTCTTAAAGACTTGAGTTCTCTAAAGCTAGCATAAACACTGGAGACCAACAAAATCAAACCCAAATCAAGCCCCAACCCAGAAATCAAGCAGAGAGAAATCGGAGACAACCCTAAAAGCAAAATCAAACCCAACCCAGAAATCAAGCTACCGTGGGTTTCGGTTTGGATTTGGGGTGATTTTTTTGATCGTGGGGTTCTTTGTTCTTTTTCGGTTCGTCATATTCTTCTTCTTCACTTAGTCAGATTCTTCTAGGTATTTTTTTTTTAATTTTTTTATTTTTATTGTGGGGTTCCTCTTATTCGCACAAATCCTCCATCCCGTCAGATTCTTCCTCTTCTTCTTCACTTCTTCTTCTTCTTCTTCTTCTTCTTCACTTAGTCAGATTCTTCTTTTTGCAATACTGAACTCGAGCTCTATAGGCCCGATTTTAAGGTCGTTGAAAACTTGAAATCGAGTTCATTATACTCGATTTAGCACACCAAAATCGAGTCTTACACACTCGAGATGTTAGTTTCCAAAATAGTCTAGAAACGATGCTAACTAACAAAATTGTTTGGGGATTGGTGTTAGTTTGCAATTTTTTCCCAGAACTCATGGTGTGGGGCACCCCTGTGTGCATTAGAGCTATCCACGTTATGACATAGCATTTTTGCGAAGCACACGACTCAAACCAGGCAACTCTTGGACATGCAAGATTGATCCATTCTAAGACTCCTACTAACACACCACGCCCCAAGGGGCGATATAGTATCCTTTTGGATAATCAAATTTGATTTTTTTAATATAATAATAACAATAATTAATAGGATACATATTTTGAATACATAAAATCATTTAATTTAAGTCTCAATTATTCAGTAGAAGTAGGGTAACTCTACAGTGGTATTCAAGTGGCAGGGTCTATCAATGTGACGTAAATTCAGGGATTTCAAATTCAATCCACCATTGTCGGTACTATCAATTTATGAGATTTCAAAGAAGAAAGATACATGAAAAAAAATCTAAATTTCCTCTTTTTTTATTATAAAATAAATAAATTATTTTCCAACTTTTCTTTCCAAAAAAAAAAAGGCTACGGCCCACTATTTAAAAGTTTGGCCCAAATTGTCAATGGGCAGTGAGGAGGCAGAAATTGCAATAAAAGAAAAACAAATCCAAATAATTCAAAAAGACAAAAAAAAATGTTGGCTTCATCGACGTTAAGGCTCCCGAACATAAGACCCACACCTATCTCGTCCAATCAAAACCCATCCGAACCTGACACCAAACCAGTACCACAGGCTCGGAAACTGAAGGGGAGCGCTCGGCTGAACCGGTGGTCGAGGGCTCGCACGATTCGGTCCGGGCGGAAACTGGACCGGCCGGACCAGCAGGTCCAAGTATTGGAAGCGAAGCGTCCTCCAGTTGAAGCAACAGAGAGCGAGCTTAACTCCGTTACGAAAATTGACGGAGACGATGAAGTGGAGTTGGGAGTGGGGAAGTCGATATACATGATTTCTGACGGAACTGGATGGACGGCGGAGCATTCCGTTAACGCCGCGTTGGGCCAGTTCGAACACTGCTTAGTCGATCGTGGCTGTCCTGTAAATACCCACTTGTTTTCTGGGGTAAATTCGTCTTTTTCACCTACTTGAATTAGATTTGGATTTGGTTAGTTCAGTTAGTTTTTGAAACCAGTAGTAGTACTAGTTAGTTTATTCTGTTATGCCTTAACTGGGCCGAGCCCAAGTTACAATTGATTCCAAAGCTCAATTTAAGTAGCTTGATTGGTTTTATGTACGTGCAAAGGGACACAATTTATTTTTTTATTTTTCACATGCAAACTTGTTAACATTTTTTTTTACAACTTTTTTGCAATGTCATTTTCACATGAATGTGGAGTTAGTAGCAACACTTTTATTATATATCAATCACAACATATTTCTTTCTGATAAAAAATTGTAATAAGTGCACAAAACTCCTACTTTTATTTCACTATAATTATTATTTATAGGCTAAATGTTACTACACTGTTTTACACATCCATATACACACCCACAAAATGCACTAGTGCGTGTACAAATGTGTAAAACAACGTGTGTATAACAAATACAGCTCTTATTTATATATTTTCGTCTAGGGTTGTGTTTGTTACACATATTGTGTTTTACGGTGCTGCATGTTTTCAAATTATAACAACACAGTGTGGAACGAGATTTTCCCTTTTAAGAATATAGGAGGTAGGAACCAACACTTTACTCCTGTGAATAGGCTTGCAAGAGAGTGAAGTGACTCATCGATATGAGGCACGAACGCTCTCACATGGATAAGCGAAAGGAAAGCAAGCCAGTAAAGACTTAATTAGGAGCTTCACTCCTTAACCAAACTATCAGTAAACTAAGGAGCTCAACCATATAGTTCAACCATCCGTCACATAGTGGGTTGAATGAAAATATTCCAAATGGTTTAGAATAAAACTTTGTCCGTTACTCCACGTGCTCTTATTAGTAGTATTAGGTAGCCAACACTACATTAAGCTAGTTTAAGATTTTTCTTATGTCAGGCTTAAGAATTTGTCTATATATGCCTCAGTTAAGCTTATCAGTTTGATTGGATTGGGTTGGGTTGGGTCAGGTTTAAGTTGCAAAACTTCGTTTGTTAAGCTGTTGCCTAGGACCAACGCTTGAGTGATCTTAAGGGCGATTTACATTATACAGATGTATGCGATACCAATATTTGACTTGAAACTAGGACTGATTGCAGAGTTCACTGAAAAGAGTCCCCTTTGGAGCTTAAGGTTCTCCAGAGTTTACATTATGCTTTACTCACTGTCAAAACTCTTTAAAACAAACTAGGCAAAAAGCACAACTTTTGAAAAATTGTCATATGCAATGTTTTAGCGGCATTTTGATGCAAAGCAACCAAAAGAATGCCCAAAGTTCTCTGAAAGGAGACACCTGGTCCATGAATTTTTAGAAGGGTGACAATGATGGAAGCTTTGTTAGAGTTGATTCTTGTTTTTCTATTTATTTATTTGTTAGCATAAATAATTTTTGTAATTGTGCCATAAAATCATGATATGAATATAAATATGTGCTAAGGTGAGGGATTGATTAATGGAGCTGTACTCTCTCTCTCACTTCATTTTTCTTTTCATTTTCTCTCTTTCAACCCTAATATCTCATATCTTACAACTCAGCTAACTTAATGTAGAGTCGTAGTCAAGCTTTTTTTGTTTTTGAGGGGGGGGGGGGGGGGGGGGGGGGAGGAGTTTGGGGAAGAAATTAGACAAGCTTTAATTCCAACATGATTAAGTTTGACCAAGTAGGTGCAGTCTGATGAACTTAAAAAAAAAAAAAAACAACTTTAGGGTGATGTGTGTACATATATATATATATATATATATATATATATTCCACATTCTCATATGGTAATTTTGTTACTTTTCTCATTCTCATATTAAGTTCCTTGAACAAGAGCATTCTTTTGATAGTTATAATTATGAAAATTGGATTTTCAAATGGATTATATCTCTCTGTTAGAACCTAGACTGCCTAGTTCATATATGGTAAATACTTGCATCTTGTGTTAAGGGACAAGTGAATTTATTGTCCAAAGTCTCCTGACTTTTGTGCAATGGGATCCATGCACTTGCCAGATTGATGATGTAGATCGGTTAATGGAGATTGTTAAGCAAGCAGCCAAAGAAGGTGCAATGGTTGTGTACACTTTAGCTGACCCTTCAATGGGTGAATCTGCTAAGCAAGCCTGCAAGTTGTGGGGTATACCCTCCACAGACATACTTGGCCCAATCACAGAGGCAATTGCTGCTCATCTAGGAGTCTCACCATCGCGCCTCCCCCGCGGGGCTTCTGGCAGAACTATTCCTCTATCTGAGGAATACTTCCGTCGGATTGAAGCAATTGAATTTACCATCAAGCAAGATGATGGGGCGCTACCTCAAAATCTGTACAAAGCTGACATTGTTCTTACTGGTGTATCTCGTACAGGGAAGACACCATTATCAATCTATCTGGCTCAGAAAGGGTATAAAGTGGCAAATGTCCCTATTGTAATGGGTATAGAACTTCCAAAAACTCTCTTTGAGGTAGACCCAGAGAAGGTTTTTGGTTTGACTATAAATCCTGTAATCTTACAAACTATCAGAAAAGCAAGAGCTAAGAGTCTGGGCTTCAACATAGAAACGAGGAGTAATTACTCGGAGATGGACTATGTTAGAGAGGAGCTGGAATTTGCTCGCAGGAATTTTGCACAAAATCCCGTCTGGCCAGTAATTGGTAAGAATTTTAATTTTCATTAACTATCTACTTGGTTTCTCTATTATTCTACATTTGGATAAGTGAAAATTCAATTGTAGATGGCATAACATATAATGAAGGCTTGAGAACATTTGACACACTGATAATTGAACTTGGATATTGTTACTTCCTACAATTGCAGAAGTGACAGGAAAAGCTATAGAAGAAACTGCAGCGGTTATATTGAGGCTATACCATGACAGGAAACACAGGTGCTCAATGCCAAGAATCTCAAAGCGCTACTAAAGATGTTACATTGCTCCCAAGTAGGCAGGGAGATACTGGTGCTGAATAGTGGAGTTCATCTCATATTGCACTGCAGGACATAAGAGTACGGTCTTCTATATATGTAGATATACAGTTAAATGAAAATATGAATTTGTACATAATATATTCATTTTTATTTTTCCCCTCTGCTTACAGCCTTAAAATTGTGTGTAATACAACTTCATAGTTGATTCGGTTGAAATCTGGACTTTTGAAATGATACCTACCAGTTTTGAAACATAAGCTTGTCACTTGATGTGCTAATAAAGAATCAGGAAAAAAGAATTGTTGCTACTGTTCATCTCACATGATTGGTTGATTAAAGCTATTACCTTCACATGTTACCTTTTCTAGAAAGCACGTAACATGTGCTTAATGAGGCTATAGTCAGATGTCAATTTGATTCTCCTCAAATCCTCCCTCCCCCCGGTCACACGGGGACTACGTCATAGAAACACCAATATATAAATATATATGTGTGTGTGTGTGTGTGTCTTTTTTTCTTTCTATGAAGGCATGAACTGATGAACCAACCCCAAAGTGTGGCCTATTGGAATTTGGAGGCCCCTGCTATTCTAATCAGCCAAATTGACATCTGCTTAATCAAATGCACTTAAGTCGGTTTATTTTATTGTTGATCCTGAGTCATGGATTTGATGTTGGTGAGTCATGTTTCCTCCAGTTGTTATCCTATCCCCATGTTTTTATGTGGCAGATATTCTAAATGGACCTTTTTGGTCATTTACGGATTGATGTCCAGAAAATTAATGCTTCTAAAGTCTGTGGTGAGGCAATTCTTTCTATGGAGGGGCAGACTGGGGTAGGAATTTCTGTAAACCTTTACTAAGCAACACAAGGAGCTTGAAGAAATATAGTATATATAAATAGAAGAATATACTTTGTATTATTTGCTGTCAAACCACCTGAACATAGCTCACGTTGGGGTCTTATTTCCACTTTCACATTGATTATAAAATTTTCTTTTGCTCTTTTCCCCTTTGACTTTGACATTTTGTATTGTAATGCTTGCTTCTATTGCCAATTTACTAGTGGGAACAGAAATGCTTATTAGTCATCATTTTAGGAGATGATCTATAACTTGTAACGGCAGGCTGAGTTACCAGGCTTTTGGGTATTGTTGTTCAGTATTTGGGTGTGTTTTCTGAAAAAAAAAAAAAAAAAAAAAAAACTAAATCTCAGGGTAAAAGTTCTTCAAGTAAATAGGCAAAATTTAAGTATAGTTTTGCATGTCCTATACTTTGAGTTCCCCAATTAAATTTAACTATGTGGTTGTGTTGGCTAATTACAAAACAACCATTGTTATTTCCTCTAATGACAACTAGATTCAGCCATACGGGAATTAGCCACAAGTTTGGATTTAATTGGAGAATCTAAATTTACTGCATATTTGAGCCTAAGAAGTTGTACCTAGTTTTGCTTATAGTGGATAGAGTTGTGACTAATTACTCTTAGGGTTTAGACAGAATGGGGTTAATGCTGTGGCCATTACTTGCAAAACTTTTCCATGTTATATCATACCAGGTGAAACTTAATTCTGGAATATGCCCACTGACAGATGCCTGCTTTTAGCTAATAAAACTGTTGCTGCGGCTATTTTATTGTATTCATGTTGCATTCATCATTGTATGTTGATTTTTGCTTACATCTTGACGCAAAAATCATTGCATGTTGATTTTTGAACACGTATTACCATCTCAACGGGTCCAGTGCACTGGATGCACTGGACCCAAACCTCACCCGTCTGTCTAAGCATTTTGCTCCTGCTGTGTACTAACTACTAAAATTAAATTCTTTCATGTTCAGAAGCACTACTTCATTCTGCCCCCAAAGACTTAAAAATTAGTCACAATCCATACAATAAATTGGGAAAATTATGAAGCCTCCTCAGTCCACATCACATCTACCTAAATTTTAGTCTATTCAATGCTAGACAAAGGCCTGGCTTCACTAGCGCACTTCTGAAAAAAAAAGAAAAAAAAGAGGAGTTTAAGTGCGCATGCGTGCGTGTACATACAGAAATGATTTCATCTCTTATATATATATATATATATAACTGTTAGTTCACTTTTGGTACCTTTGCCTACTCACATGGAAGCCACGTACAACACAAAGGGTCTATTTAAAAATAAGGAGAGCCGAAAGGGCAAACAGAATGGAAGGTATGGGCAAGAAAGTGAGCAAAAAGTAAACTTTCTGATTCTCCACTACTGCAGAGAACTAGTAATGACAAAGCAATAACAAGTATTTTTTGATCTCTGCCATTTCCGTATTGAAAAGAAGATTCTTTTTCTTTGTCAGCATGCAGTATGTCATTGTCTCCATCTGTAAAATTTTTATGGCCCGGAGAAGGGCTCCAGAATTATCAACTTGGAGGCCATGTTAATTGAAAGTTGGTTAACTTTTGTCTATCCTCTATTTTTGCTTCTGTATCCTTCTTTCAATTCAGCATTTTGTTTTAGTATACCCATCAAAAGAAGCCCCATATCTCCAAAATGGACCCCCCACCACAAACTACTTGAGCCTTGAATGCTTATGTTTCTAACCTAGTTCGGGTGCCACTATCATTTCTCTTTTGAGGCTGAGCCTATTTTCACTGCTACCAATCTGGACCATCTTCATTTGAATTGAGCTTTCCAATTGATAGGGTGAAGTATATTAACAAAATTGTTCCCATGCTTGACCTGTCACCAAAATAAATAAACCACTAAATTCGAGGAAACAAAGCATGCCCATTTGGCATTGCTAAAGGAAGTAGAGTTTTAACTGAAAAGCTCTGAAGCCTTTTGAGTGTTTGACAAATTATAGTGAATATTACTCTAAAGTTCTGAAATTTATAAAGTTTGTACAGTGAATGTATGTATATCCTTAAAGCTCTTTAGTGAAATTACCAAATAAGGAAATTTCTATAAATATTGTGGCAGTGCTACTAGTACCAGACAGGGCAGAAAGTCTGAATAGAGAGCTGCAGAAATTGTAGACTTACAGGGTGGCAAAGAGGAAAAGAACCCTTTTAGGATCAAGCAACCATGGAGAGCGCCTGAAACTATTTCTCCTCGAAATGCCTCTGCTTTCGGTGGGAGTGCTGATGTTGCTGGTGGTGATAGTGATCTGATGATGAACTTGTGGGCTGCTGGAATTATCCATGGTCCCTACTGCCACCATACTGGACTTTTCAGGCGTGCTAGGCCCTACCATAGAAACTGGCGATTAATATTTTAATCTCCAATATGCATATAGAATATATTTGTCAAGAATATCTTCACCACCTATATGCCAATAATGGATTTGCACATGCTTCCAAGAAATGTATGCCAACAGCAAGCAGTGATAATCTGTCATTTGTACTTGCCAAACTAAAGAAAATGAAAAAGGACACAGATGCACCTTAGTTCCAAATTCATTTGCTCTACACAGTACAATGACCTAGCATTCTGGTGACACATCACTTTCATAATTGTAATCTACTCACTACATTGACCTCGTGACAATCATATAAGAGTGAGTTGGCTTTACATTATCAAAGGCGCAAGATTTCGAGCTAATTTTCTTTCTTTGATAGATATGATAAGATTTAACCATATGGTGTTAACTTTATGTTGATTGAACTCTATTAATTATTATCAGGCTAAGCTCTAATTAGTTTATTTGGTCATAGATAAAATTTTTTACCAGTTAAGCTAATTAAAAGCCAATACTTTGAACTAATTTCTCAACCCTTCTCTTATATGGGGGGGGTCCAAGAATGTCTTTACTCTTTACCGTGATTTAAGGCAGGTAAAAGTAGGTGAAAAATCAGCAAAGATAGATACCAAATTCCCCCCCACCACCAACCAAAAAAACGAAAAAGCACACTAATTCATGTAAGTTGACAATTTATTGAGGAGACAAGCATTTGTGAGTCACCAACCTCGGAGGGCAGCAGGTACAGGTAGGTAATGATCTTTATCAGAAATATGTTACATCTATGCCACTTACCTAAATCTTAGAATTCAAGTTTATTCGTCTATATTTGAACCAATGATCCAAACTCCAGAGGGTTAAAACAAATCGAACTATCAATTTAGGGACAATAGAAGAGGTGGAAAAGGACAAATCAAATTCATCAAACCTGTCCCTACAATAATAATGTTGAGTTGAGTTCACTTTTGTACTGGTATAGGAAATGATACCTCTGGGTGAGGATGTGGCAACACCATTATCTCTATCGTTTGAAGCAGCAATTGAACCAATCTTTTTATCAACAACACGCTGTGACCCTTTTCTTGAATGACTTCTCTGCAACTTTCATCATCCATAAGAACATGTCAAAACAAAAGAAAAGTCATAAATAATCATCCTTATCCAAGCAGATTAACAAGGTAAATAAAGCTACCCTTAAAAAAATTAGGAGAATGATACTAAGTTTATTTGTTTACTTTTGTTCATGTATTGTTGAAAAAAGTACATTGGAAATGATGGCATATAGTAACTACTAACTAACTACTACCTATTTCTCCAAAAAAAAAAAAAAAAAAAACCAACTACTACCTGAGAAAGACATTCGATTTTAATTGCGTCTAATGCTAACAGGTCTTATCTCAGACATGTTGATTGTTTCCTACATTTGAAGGTTCTCAATAACAATTAAGAAATTAACAATTACAAAAAAATAAAAAATAAAAAAGAGAGAGAAAATGGTTTTGACTTAAAATACACGAAAGCCAAAAGAAAATTTGCAACGTGGGCTCTCGGGTCAACCAAAATGAAAATTATCCCACATAAGAAAAAAAGAAAAAGAAAAGAAGAATAAGAAAACCTTACTGTGATTCTTGAATTTGCAGTAATATCTTTATTGGTGGGATGAGAGAAGCTATCCATGTCAATAACAAAGTTATCTGATTTATCTGCGGTGTATTGAAAACCGTTTATATGATCTGAAACCGAGATTTTCTGGCTACCCATTTTCTCTTCTAAGCCACAATCCTCATAAGAATTACTCATTTCCTGTGAACAAACCCAACAACCCAGAAAATATATAAATATACAAAGAGTGAGAGAGAGAGATGGATAAAAAAAGAAAGATAATTTGCGATACCCAATGAAACAGTTACAACAAAGAAAATGGTGACGACAATTTTTCATTTTCTAAAACAAACTAATGCTCACCAACTATGGATTTTCCGCCATATCCGTCACTTTCTTGGTAAAAGAAAGTCGAGGAAGAAGGAAAAGCAAAGAGAGTTGTTGAACAAGTCGATTCTACAGCGTTACCGTGTCGTGTCGAATAGGGTAATAGCTATGGTTACTACTTGATTGGAAGATTAAAAATAAAAGGGACCCCATTAACAACAAGTCAAACCTTAAATTTACAAATTCATAGTAATACATAACAAAGAAAAAAGAAAAAAGAAAAAGAAACCTTTTTTTTTTCTTCTTGTTCTTGTTCTTCAACTTATCCGATTGGTTGGTTGAAAGTTTCAAACGTTAAACCGAGAAAGGATCAAAAGTCCTAAGACAAGCTCTTATTCTTGTTCATCAACCTGTTGTTGTACAAATAAGAAAAAAAACAAGGTCAATAAAACAAAAACGTCTATTATGTTTTTTTATTTTTAGATTAGAAAACGTTGTACATAAAACTGACCTGTGAACGACCCTGTTTTTTTTTTTTTTTCCTCTGATTTGGAAGATGATTTATGTGAATTTTGCAGAGGAAGAGAGATAGGAAATGAAAAAAAGAGTGCGATTTTTTGATGATGAAGATAAAAAGTGAGAGAGAATGATGATTTGATGTGGGTTATGGTGGAGCTAATAGAAACACTGGGAATCGGAATTTTCTGTGGCTTTTTATATGGTGATGAATGTGTTGTTTACTTGTTTTTATGCACCTTTGTAACGTTCGCTAACTTTTTTCTCAGGAAAAATAATAATAATAATAATAAAACGTTCTTTTTTATATTTTAATATTGTGGTGTTTGTGGGTGGAGATCACATACAGATGGCCCGTGGTAAACATTCTAGGCCCCTTTATACTTTTTATTTTTATTTTAAATTAGGGGCAACACAAACAGTCCCTAACAGTCCCCTAAATTAATAAAAGCCATAAATTGCACCTTTGCAGAGAATTGTCCTCAATTTATTCCCTAAATTAATACAAGTTATATATTGATTCTAACATGACATGTTTATTAAATATAAAGATAACAATGCAATTCACATAACATGTTTAATAAGTATGTTGTGTTAGGATTGATAGTTTTTTTTTTTTTTTTTTTTTTTGTACAACTTGATACGACCCATTTAATTATTAAGTCAGGTTAAGATGCCTACCTAACATAAATATTTTGTTTAATGCAATTCTCATATTTTTTTAGCACATATACAATACAACTAGATTTCGAACAAAATCTCGAACATTTAAAACATAATTATAACCATAATTTAGAAATAACAACAAAGGTAATAGTTTCGTTCCTTAAAATAAAATTACAAGTTCAAAAGTTATTTGGTTAATAGTTGTCCAAGTTGAATGGTAAATTGATATAATGACTCTCAGTTAAAAGGAATTGACAGATTTATTAATTGATTCGTGCCAACCTTAATCTGATGTGAACCTGATAAACTTTTACCCTAATTTGCTAACTTTGTATTGTGTCAATGTTGTGTTCGCAAGTCATGTCAAATAATGTCACCCATATATTTTATGTTTCTTTATGTAATATATATATATATATATATATATATATATATATATATATATATATATATATATAAGGTTGGATTCAAGTTACACCTAGTATAATTCTAAATAATGTTACACTGTCCAAGTACTTGCTATAGAATTCATATTTTGAAAATCTCACCGTTGAATTACATGTTTTATATATTCTTAACATCCATACCAATTTTCATGTCAATTGGATGTTATTTACCATTCGATCAATAAATTCATCTTTTATACATTATTTTAAATTACAAAAACTTGAATTTAAATAATTGATTAATGACAAGACTATTAATCTTTGATCACCTTAATAGTTTGCAAGCATGGAGAATATACAAAGACAATGTAATCTAACGATGGATTTATCAAAATTTGCATCAAATTAAAAAATATCGAGTGGTGTAAAATTGCTTAAAATTACACCATGTGTAACTTGAATCTAACCCAATAATAATAATAATAATAATAATAATAATAATTGAAATGTGAAATTTATTTGTTGGTTAGAATTTCATAAACACAATGAGTTTTTCTTTATTTTTTTTATATGTGTTTTGATTTTATACTTGCATATATATATATATATATATATATATATATATATATATATATATATTTATTGTACATGTAATTAGTAATTACTATTTTATAATAAAATAATTTAATAATTTGACAGGATCAATGCTGTATGGATTACTGATAATTTGATTTGGAGAACAAATAAAGGAATTATATGCTTAGCTTAAAAAATAATAATGATAACAAAAGAATTAGGAAAAAATATTGGGGGTATAAGATAGAAACTTTTATAATGAGATTGCCGACTAGGATTTATTGTTGGATCCTATTAACAGGTACCTTTAGGGGATTTGTTAATGAATCATTTTAGAAAAATTTAATATAATTTTTAAGGAAAATATAAAATACCGTTAAGAAAATTTGAATGATTTAAATGGATTTCATACCCCACTAAGATATTGGAGATGTATATGGGTGAAGAATACAAACCTCTAACATTCAGTCATTTCATGATGGGTCGGTTCTATAGACTACAAAAATAATCATCTTTATACATGTGGGAAGATTTTCAATGTCTCAGGTACCAAAAAGAATGACAGAGACAACCAAATTTCGTGGATTGGGTGTGTAATAGACTAAATGTGTGGGCATTCCCATTGCGTTTTCAGATTAGAGGATAAGCGTGTGTCTATTAGTATTAGTATGCAATAATGAGTTAATGACCCTATACTCTAAACGTGTTGGCTGAAAGACAGCGTCTACGTTGTGCCCTACTCTAAACGTGTTGGCTGAAACATTGAGAATTGCCTCTTGCACTTACAATTCTAGGTGTATAATAGTCTTACACCTGGCAAGAGCGACTTATGCAAATGGCAATAATATTTGCGGCTATAATGACCAAGGAGTTATCCTCAATATATTACTTCGCTTTCCAAAAAATGAGTAGAATTTAGCTATCGAGAAATTATTGATAAGAGCTAGTATAATATGAATAAAAGATTTGACAAAGTTTCTGATAGTTGAATAAAAGATTTAGAATTCAATTCCCGCCTATATTAAAAATTGATTGGTGTCTTAGTTTAATGATAAAAAGCAAAAATACGTTACATATTGAAACTCTACCAAAAAAAAAAAAAAAAAAAAAAAAAAAAAAAAAAAAAAAATATATATATATATATATATATATATATATATATATATATTATATAAATAAATGATTTAATATTTTGATCATCTTTTTGCAACTATCATTTGATAAAATAAAAAAAGTTTTATTACTATTGCTATATTATTATATTAGATTCATGACCCTTTGCCCCCCTTTTAAGGTTTTTAATTCCATAAAGTCCACGCACTCCTAATAAGAATATATATGTACCTCGGTTGAATCTCTAAATTTTATTTTTTAATAATTGATGATAACAACCAATAAAGATGAGAAATTTGAATCCCAATTCCTTTCAAGAAGAGCAAATAATACCAGTTTTCAACCATAAAATAATTTGAACATGACGTGTTAAAATAAAATAAAATAATAAAAAGGGGGAAAAAGATAATTTGTGTGGGTTATGAGTGAATAATTGCGTTTCTTATGGGTTTTGTCTCACCAACCTTTTTCGATAGGTTGTGAGTGTTTGCGTTACTTCTATTTTTAAAAACAAACATAAAAACACATTACAAACTCTATTCGAAAGCTATGATCAATTTACTTTACTTATAATGGAGTCTTCCACACCCAATGCAACCGCCAATATTGTAGCCAAAATGCTCCAAATATAGACAATAAAATATGAAGTGCAAATGAAGTGGCGCATGTCTTGGAATTAGTGTTTTCTTTTCTTCCTCCAATTCCTGTTCTTCGTCTGTGCCGTGGAAAGACTTTGTGATCATCATGTCTTTTTTTTTTTTTCTTTTTTTTTTCTATCAAATTAATTAAACAATTGATGATTCATCAAGTCTTTTCTCCATCAGATTGATCAATCAATTATTAATAAAGCAGTTTAGGTTTAAATAAATGAAGTGATGGCACATGTTTAACAACTTATGATTATTTATATGACCCAAAAAAAAAAAAAAAGAGTCGTCTATGTTTAACCTCTCTCTCTTGCAGATTATTTTTTGAGGGTTGTTAATGTATATTATGTTATGTGCTTTAGGCCCAGCTAGTTTACTTGTATAGCACACTTGTACTTGTACTACACTTTATTTGTACCGCACATATATGCTTACTTATACCACACACATATGCCTCCTATATAAAGGCACACATGTATATTATTTGATTATGAAATACAATACAATCACTTAGTATTTCTAACATGGTATCAGAGCCACTGCTCTGACCCTTTTCTTAGCAGTCTTGTCCTTATTGGTGTTACTCCATTCTCAATTACGCTTCCGCCGTCACAACAGTCGCCGCAGCCTTTTGCCGTTGAACCTCTGACGTCTTCCAGCCGTTGTCTTTGGGTTCCGGCCCTACAGCCGCTGCCGTTGAGGAGTCTCACACCGTACAGACCACTACACGTACTGTCATCGCCGTGAATATTGCTTCAATCAAATTTTTGCAGGCATCACTAAGATCGTCTTCCTCCGATCTACAAGCTGGTGAAAGCCTTGCAGCCATCAGAGCTTCCATGCGCCCTCACGCGCTGCCCAGAGGTTCTGCTTCAGCAGCCCACGCGCTACACGCGCCGTCTTAAGCTTCATGCTGACGTCACCCGTGACGTCATCAGTGCCACGTTAGCCCTAGCTTACGTCAGCATCTAGTCACCTGCTGACGACAGCGCCACGTCATCCTGCTGACGTCATCTACACTGACAGTTGACCGTTGACCGACTTTGACCGTTGACTTTGACCAGGCCATTGACCGTTGACTGTGACCGTTGACTTTTTCAGTCCAGGTTCTCCTTACCCAGTTTTTCGCATAGATTTCATTTTTGCAGTCTGTTTTTGAATATTGTGTTTCTAAATGGATAAAAATGATGTTTTTCTTCCTCGCCCCATCAATACTGTATTGGAGGGGAACAAGAATTACTTATCTTGGTCTTAAGCTATGTGCAGTTTTCTTAAGGGTCGCATGATCTGGCATTACTGTACTGGTGCAATTACCATTCACGTCAAGGGAGCAAGTGAAGAAGATGCTGTTTTCCTTGGTCGCATGATTGAATGGGATAGTCACAACCACATGATCCTCACATGGATTCGGAACACTTCCATTCCCTCTATCTCCAATCTGTTGGGCAGCTTTGATGATGCAAAATCAACATGGGATATGTTGGCCAAAAGGTACTCCACTACTCACGGATCCATGAAATATCAGTTAGTGGTTGAATTGCATCAACTCAGGCAAGAACTAGGGCAATCCATCAATGACTACTATGATCAGCTTCGCTTCATTTGGGACCAAATTGACCTTTCTAATCCAACTTGGGCATGCTCAAAGGATGCTCAGCAATATGCTTCCATTAGAGATGAATTTCGTCTCTATGAATTCCTGATGTCACTTCATAAGGACTTTGAACCCATTCGAGGTCAGCTTCTAAATCGCAGTCCTGCTCCCTCTCTTGATACTGCTGTGAACGAGTTGGTTAGAGAAGAAGCTCGTCTTGCAACCCTTCAAGCTCAGAATAAGTTCAATGTTTTGGCTATTACTCCTTCTGCTCCACTCATAGAGCAACCTCAACAATCAGGTGATTCCTTTGGCTCTAGCAATCGTCGCAAGCAGACCAACAAAAAGTTCTGCAATTATTGCAAGCGTCCTGGCCACACCATTGAGACTTGTTACCGTCGCAACAAATCTACTGCTGCTGTTGCTAACACTGAGCCTACTCCGTCGATGGCTTCCATTTCAGCTGAGTCCCAATCTTCTGGATCCACTATCAACCTCTCCCCCACTGAACTACAAGATATCATAGCTTAGGCTGTTCGTATGGTTGGTAATGCATCTCTTTCCACTGCTCTCTCAGTTCTACCTAGTAAGTCTCAAACTTGGCTTTTTGATTCTGCCTGTTGCAATCACATGACACCTCACTCGTCCTTATTCTCCAAACTTGACCCTGCACCACATCCTCTAAATATTCATATAGATGATGGTTCCACCATGCATGGGAATAATCTAGGTTTTGTTTCGACCTCTAACCTCTCTGTTCCTAGAGTCTTCCATGTACCTAACCTATCCTATAATTTGTGCTTTGTGAGACAATTAGCTGAATTAGGTTATAGCCTTATTTTTTACTATTCTGGGTGTATTGTGCAGGATCCGAGGACGAGGCAGGAGCTTGGGACCGGTCCTAGAGTTGGGCGTATGTTTCCCGTGGACAATCTTCATCTTCCACCTGTTGCTCCTGTTTCTGTTGCTGCTGCAGCTGCTGCAGTTTCTTCCTTACCATCGCTCGCACTTTGGCATTCTCGTCTTGGTCATGCACCATCTTCTCGGGTACAACAGTTAGTTTCTAAGGGTCTGTTGGGTTCTGTGTCCAAAGACAATTTTGATTGTACTTCATGTCAGTTAGGAAAACAGCCAGCTTTACCTTTCAATAACAGTGAATCCATTTCTAATAGTATTTTTGAGTTAATTCATTCTGATGTTTGGGGACCTTCTCCTGTTGCTAGTATTGGTGGATCTCGATATTTTGTTGTTTTTATTGATGATTATTCTCGTTATAGTTGGATCTTTTCTATGAAATCTCGTTTTGAAATATTACCAATATACAGCAACTTTGCAAAAATGGTTGAAACACAATTCTCCAAACGTATCAAAACTTTTCGATCTGATAATGCGCTTGAATATACTCAATATGCATTTCAAGCTCTGTTACATTCCTATGGCACTGTACATCATCTAACTTGTCTAGGTACCTCTCAGCAAAATGGTCGAGCCGAAAGAAAATTTCGTCATATTCTTGACACTGTTCGTGCTCTCCTTCTTTCTGCCAAAATTCCTACCCCATTTTGGGGTGAAGCTGCTCTTCATGCTGTTCATGCGATTAATCGCATTCCAAGCATTGTCATCCATAATCAGACTCCGTATGAGCGTCTGTTTGGGTCACCCCCTGACTATCATCACCTTCGCTCCTTTGGATCTGCCTGTTTCGTTCTTCTTCAACCCCATGAGCACAACAAACTTAAGCCTCGATCTAGACTTTGTTGTTTCCTTGGCTATGGTGAAACTCAAAAAGGGTATAGGTGTTATGATCCTGTCTCTCATCGTCTTCGTGTTTCTCGTAATGTTGTCTTTTGGGAACACCGATTGTTTGTTGAACTTTCTCACTTTCGTACTTCCCTGACTACCTCCTCTGTTTCAGAAATCTTTCCAGATGAGTCTTCTGTTCCTTTTACAAATACTTTTGATCCTCCTTTGGACTTCTCCCCAGATATTTTTTATGCTTCTCCTAGACAGGTTGAAGATGAACAGGTTGATGACGAACTACCCCACCTTGAGCCTGAGTCCCCTGCTCTTGCTCTGCCTGAAGATCCTCCTCAAGACATTCCACCTCGCCACTCAACTCGGGTAAGATCTATTCCTGCACATTTACTTGACTATCATTGTTACACTGCCCTTGCTACTCTTCACGAGCCTCAGACCTATCGTGAGGCCTCCACTGACCCTTTATGGCAGATTGCAATGAAAGAGGAAATTGATGCATTAACCAAAAATCATACTTGGGATCTGGTCACTCTCCCTCCGGGTCAGTCTGTGGTTGGTTGTAAGTGGATCTATAAGATCAAGACTCGCTCTGATGGGTCCATTGAGCGCTACAAGGCTCGTCTTGTTGCAAAAGGTTTTACACAGGAGTTTGGGATTGATTATGAAGAGACCTTTGCTCCAGTGGCTCGTATTTCATCTGTTCGTGCCCTCTTAGCTGTTGCTGCTGCTAGTAAATGGGATCTTTTTCAGATGGATGTTAAAAATGCCTTCCTTAATGGGGATCTGAGTGAAGAAGTCTATATGCAACCTCCTCTTGGTTTCTCTGTTGAATCAAACAAGGTCTGTCACCTTCGACGTGCACTTTATGGCCTTAAACAAGCTCCACGAGCTTGGTTTGCCAAGTTCAACTCCATTATTTTTCGCTTGGGTTACACTGCCAGTCCGTATGATTTTGCCTTATTTCTTTGTCGTACTGATAAAGGCACCATTTTGCTTCTTCTATATATGGATGATATGATCATAACTGGTGATGACCTTAGTGGCATTCAAGAACTCAAGGATTTTCTCAGTCAGCAGTTTGAGATGAAAGATCTTGGACATCTTAGCTATTTCTTGGGTCTTGAAATTACTCATTCCACTGATGGTCTTTATATTACTCAAGCCAAGTATGCTTCTGATCTTCTGTCTCGAGTTGGACTCACTGATAGCAAAACTGTTGACACTCCATTTGAGCTTAATGCGCATCTGACACCCACGGGGGGGAAACCATTGTCTAATCCTTCTCTTTACAGACGATTGGTTGGCAGCCTAGTTTATCTCACAGTTACTCGTCCAGACATCTCCTATGCTGTTCATCAGGTGAGCCAGTATCTGTCTGCTCCACGATCAACTCACTATGCTGCTGTTCTGCGCATTCTTCGATACCTGAAGAGCACTCTCTTTCATGGCCTTTTCTACTCAGCTCAGTCTCCTCTTGTACTCCATGCATTCTCTGATGCTGATTAGGCAGGAGATCCCACTGATCGCAGGTCCACTACAGGTTATTGCTTTCTTCTTGGTTCTTCTTTGATTTCTTGGCGAAGTAAGAGACAAATTTTTGTGGCCCGCTCCAGTACTGAAGCAGAATATCGTGCTCTTGCTGATACCACATCTGAGCTCCTTTGGCTACGATGGCTTCTTAAGGATTTGGGTGTGTCCACAGCCTCTGCTACTCCCCTTTATTGTGACAACCAGAGTGCCATTCATATTGCTCACAATGATGTCTTCCATGAACGGACTAAACACATCAAGATTGATTGTCATTTTATCCGTTATCATCTTGTCCATGGTGCTCTCAAGCTTTTCTCCGTCTCCTCCAAAGATCAACTTGCAGATATCTTCACCAAGTCACTTCCTAAGGGACGCACTCGTGATTTGGTTGACAACCTCAAGCTGGTCTCACATCCACCTTGAGTTTGAGGGGGGCTGTTAATGTATATTATGTTATGGGCTTTAGGCCCCAGCTAGTTTACTTGTATAGCACACTTGTATTTGTACTACACTCTACTTGTACCGCACATATATGCTTACTTGTACCGCACACATATGCCTCCTATATAAAGGCACACATGTATATTCTTTGATTATGAAATACAATACAATCACTCAGTATTTCTAACAAGGGTCAAAAACAGATAATCACACTCTCAATCTCCTTCAAAGACACTCAGGACCAAGTTAGAGATTGAAGAGATTAGTGGCAACAAGGGCGGAGCTAGAACTTAAATATTAAGGGGACCAAAATAATAACCAATTAAAGTATAAAAATTAATAACAAATGTAAGAAGATTATATAGAAAATACACAAAAACTTTGGGGAGCTATGCACATATTTATAGCAAAATTTAACCAAATATAAAAGTAGAAATTGAGTTCTTTGAAAGTTTGACCCATGAGCGTAATACATGGGTGTGACTCTATCCATGGAGGGTATAGGACATGGCATATTGAATTTTGTATTTGTGACATTGTGAATATACTTGGTGGCTCCAAGAATTTCTTTTAGGGTGATCATTAAAAAACTAAAAATTTAATGAAATTAAATAAAAAAAAAACTTGAATATATTGATATCGCAAAAAAAAAAAAAAAAAAAAACAACAACGCACACACAAAAAACATAAGCAATCATTAAATTACTATTTTCCCCATTCAATTACCAACATATTGCCTAAATAAGTAATAATATAAACACCTATAAAAAAAGTAATGTAGGGGCAGGTTTCGGGCGCTCTCCGCAGATTGAGAGAGTGGACCCAAGCCCAGCTAACCCTCCAATGAATTTATAGAGTATGGGTTCAAGAGCTAGGCCCTAGTAAGGAATGCAGCGGCCATGCATGGTTGTACGTGAATGCTAATAACTTAAGTGTGGGTTGGAATGCACAATAAGGCTCCTCGGACGGGTCTTATAGAGCTTGAAGTTCTTATTATCTCTTTTCAAAATGGTTACAAGGTTGGAGAGAATATAAACTGCTACAGTATTTCTTTTCTCTGGTTTTCCGTCCGTCCCCTTCTCAAGAGGGACTTCTTACATTATATACTTCTCTCCCAGTTGATCCTAGCCCTACATTTGTTGATCAACCCGGCTTCCACTTGAGAGCCTGTCCCATCAGCCGCATTCCCATCCCTCATGTGGGTTGTAGCGCCCAAGGCGGCACTGTTCAGAGGTCCTATCCTCATTAATGCGGCCAGGGCGTTAGTTGGGGGCATTTAATGTGGAGGTGACAGTTCACCTGGGACTTGCTCCTCCACCATGCTTCCTTGTCCGGTGCTTGGTACTTGCTATTTGCTCCTTGGATGCTCAAGGAGATTCCCCTTAAGGGTATGCTGTTTGCTCACTTTCTGATCTCGGTCGCCCGAGGATGTAACCATCCTTGGCAATGCTCCTTGGGCCCTGGGCTCTACACTTTCGTCCTCGGACCTTGGACGCGTCCTCGGCGTGGGCCTCTGGGCCTAGTCTGAAGTGGGCCGGGGTTGTTTGACTTATTCTGGCCCCACAATAGCCCCTCAAAATCTTGCTGTCCGCATCCTCGGGCGGAAAGAAGGATTTTGATACCCTCGGACCTGCTCCGTGTCCAATCGAGTCTTGTCCCTCGTCAGCGTTGGAGCCTTTTCATCTGCCCAAGGTGCGTTACTGGCGCTTCGGTGCGCGTAACGTGTCCTGCATTAAATTCGGGCGGCTTTATGCTCCCCACGTTCAACGGGCAGATGACAATCTAACGGTGGGGATGCATCTAGCATTTATGGGCGGGAAAACTCGCGCGGCTCTTCCATCTAGGGTATAAATACCCATTCGAACCGCTTTCTCCTTTTTCATTCACAATCAAGAGCTCTTGCGCCTCCATCCAGAGTCCAGCCAAATTTCCACCTACATCTCCAGCATAAAAAGCCAGTCCGAGGAGCTCCTCCTTATTTCTGTAAGTCGCTCTATCCCTCTCTGAGCTTTTTTCCTCTCTACTCCTCATTCTCTTTTATTTGCTCTCCCTTTAGCTCTCTTAGGCGTCATTTGGGATGGGTAGACTTAAGAAGTACGTCTTTACTGAGGAGGCGATGGAGAAATTCATCGCCGATTATAAGATATCGGCCAACGTGGGTTTAAGGTATTGTGAGGAGGGGGAGTGACACCTCTGGAGGCAGGAGGGCGAGGTGGTGATTTCCATCATCGCCTTCCTTGAAGGGGGCAGTTACCTTACATACTTTCGGTTAACCCCCACCCAATGCGCCTCCAACATGTTCAGAATTCTGGGCAGTGTGGATGCCCTTAATGAGAAGATGGGTCTAAGGCTGACCTATCATGATGTGAATTACTGTTACAATCTTCGACATTTGAAGAACAAGTCCTACTACATGAGGACGAGGGACGACAGGGTCCGGCTTATCCAGTGCCTCCCCGAGTCCAACAAGGGGATGAACGAGGATTTTCTCATCGTGTCTGGAGCGTGGCACGATGGCCTTCATTGCCCGACGACAGAGGGAACACCAGGTGGGGCAGTGGGAATAGGAGGGGATCCAAAGATTCTAACTTGTTTTCTGCATTATTTCTTTTTGTACTGTTTGGTTACTAACCGTGGATGTGTTTTCTTTCTGCAGATTCGCACTCCTTCGCGCGCCACTTCAGCTTGATCAACAGGGAAGACTTGCAGAAGGCGCTCAGGTCTGCGGCTGTTGAGAACGAAGCAGACCACCATGTCAGAGCCGCGCACAAGATTTTGGGGTACACTTCACTCCAAAAGTCATTCGCGGCCCCAAAGCACGTGATTAAAGCAAAGGATCCTCGGCTGCAGAAAATAAAAGTGACCGAGGACGGGTTCGAGTTTCCCGAGGATCCCTCCACTTCAGAAGGCGTCACAGTAGCAGTCCCCTCTTCTTCCCACACACTCTCAGAGGCCGCGGAAGAGAACTTAGAGAGGGAAGGAGTGGCTGCAGATTTTGGTCCTGCCGATGACGATTTTGACGTTTTTGAGCAACTCCATTAGTCCGAGGACCCTTCTGGAGACTTGGGTGATCCTCGTCTAACCGAGGCAGACCTTTTAGCGTTAGAGACATCTTCTCGGCTTGAGATGGGCTACAAGAAGAAGGCCCAACCCAGTCTACTCGACCTCATCGAAGGTCAGCCGGGGAAATCGAAGCCGAAGCTTCCTCCCCCTTCTCCAAAGAATCGTCCTGCTCAGACCAGGTCGGCCTCAACCCAATCCAGGCTTCCTCCTCCTCCGCCTCAGACGAACCCGCCGTCTAGGCACGCGCCTGCTGATCCTAAGCAGAAGAAGGACAAGGGCAAGAGGACCCTTGAGGACAAATCTGGGCCCACGTGGGAGGGCGATGACACTCGATGGCCATCGAAGCAGCTGAGGATAGGCTCTTCAACCCAGGATAAATAGGTCGCTCCCCCGCCCGAGGTCCAGGCCTGGCTCCCCGCCCTAATGCTCCGTGGGGAACCTTTGAGGGATGACTCCTCCCTCAGGGACTTTAGGGATGGCGAAGGCGCGTACGTGGCCGACGCGGTGGAGAAATGCCTGCTCCTTCCTGCGGACATGGAGCAGCTGAGGACCATGAGGAGTAGGGAGGTCTTCCTCTGCCTCAAGCGATATCTGGGGATGGTAAGATCCTTAACACTTGTGTTTTTCTCGCTTCGGTTTTTTCTGCCTTCCTTTCTTTCTTTGGGCTCGGCTAATTATCATGTATCTGCTTTGTTTGGCAGGCTGTCCAGGCCACTTTCAGGCTGGAAGAGGCGGCCAATGACCATGGAAAGGCCATGGATGCAGAGCGTGATAAGCGCTTGGAGGCTACTCGGACCCTCAAGACGTCCGATGAGGACCTTGCCAAGGCCAGGGAGGAGCTGATGGCAATGACCCAGGCTAGGAACAGCGCGGTGTCAGGCCTTGAGGGTGCCCAGAGGCAGGCTGAAACTCAGACGAAGCGTCTGGGTGAGTTAGAGGGGCTGCTGAAGCTCGCTGAGGATCAGATAGCTGGCCTGACGAAGAAAGTGGCCGATGCCGAGCAGGCCAAGAGGGTGGCCGAATGGGCCAAAGGGGAGGCTGAGAGGGCCAAGTTTGAGGCAGAGCAAGGGCGGGAGGAGGCCTGGGCCACCAAGGATGAAGCTGAAGAGGCAGCCTATGCTGCTGGGGCAGCTGAGATAGCAGCTGCCTACAAATCCCAAGTCCCTGGGTATGTGGGCGCTACTGCTCTGAAACTTGGAGTGAAGCCCTCAAACAAGCTGGGGTGGAGGCCTCTTCTGACTTGTGGAAGGAGGAGAGCGTGTACTACCCCCTTGTCATCCGCGAGGCTGCCCTAGATGGCTTTGAAGCCAAGGAGGCTACTGTGGAAACTGCTGCTACTCCGGGCGAGGGGGCTTCGGACGCTGGGGTCACTGATGAGCCAGTCCAAGGGAGTAATCCTCCCGTGGTGGTTGAATTGAGTGATGGCTTTAACGAGGATGCGCCTCAGCAGGTTGCAAAGCCTTCCCTTGATGCCCAGGTTTCTTCTGCCGAGGGGGCAGCTATTCCTGCCGTGCCTCTGCAGGCTGTCCCACTCAGTCAGGGCTCAGAGGACCCTGAGGCAGCTATGGGCCAGCCACCCACCGAGGCGGGCAACTAAATAGAAGAACTAGGCTCCTTGGCGCCTCTGCCTGCCTCACTTTACTTTTTGCATATTTTTCTTCCCTTTTTCTTTATTTGTAATGTAATTCCCATTATGTAATTCTTTTGGACTTAATGAAATGCAAGCTTCGTTTCTTTTTCTGCTTGTTGTGGCTGTTTGCTTACTTGCACATTATCCGCTTTTTCTTTATTTGCATGATTTTAGCTTCAATTGCATCTCGACCAATCTTGGCATCAGTTATTATAACGAGAAGGCATGTGTGCTCTGGTGGACCTTTTGTTTCCTAAGGACCAGGTAGACTTTCTTCGAGTAGACACTTAGGATCCCTTTGAAGTAGTTAGCTTCCCCATAGACCTGAGTCCGAGGACCATGCAGTGCCTTGGTTCTGTCTGACACTTGTGTTTGGCTGTAGGTAACTAGTTTCTCCGTAGGTTTGAGTCATTGGACCATGCAAGACCTAGGTTCTGTCTAGCACCCAGATATAAGTGGTTAGCTCCCCATAGGCTTGAGTCCGAGGACCATGCAAGACCTAGATACAATGTTACCTTCAATTGGCTGTAAGTAACTAGTTTCCCCATAGGCTTGAGTCCTTGGACCATGCAAGACCTAGGTTCTGTCTAGTACCCAGATATAAGTGGTTAGCTCCCCATAGGCTTGAGTCCGAGGACCATGCAAGACCTAGGTACAATGCTACCTTCAATTGGCTGTAAGTAACTAGTTTTCCCGTAGGCTTGAGTCCTTGGACCATGCAAGACCTAGGTTCTGTCTAGCACCCAGATATAAGTGGTTAGCTCCCCATAGGCTTGAGTCCGAGGACCATGCAAGACCTAGGTATAATGCTACCTTCAATATAAGTGGTTAGCTCCCCATAGGTTTGAGTCCGAGGACTATGCAAGACCTAGGTACAATGCTACCTTCAATATAAGTGGTTAGCTCCCCATAGGTTTGAGTCCGAGGACCATGCAAGACCTAGGTACAATGCTACCTTCAATATAAGTGGTTAGCTCCTCATAGGTTTGAGTCCGAGGACCATGCAAGACCTAGGTACAATGCTACCTTCAATTATAAGTGGTTAGCTCCCCATAGGCTTGAGTTCGAGGACCATGCAAGACCTAGGTACAATGCTACCTTCAATTATAAGTGGTTAGCTCCCCATAGGCTTGAGTCCGAGGACCATGCAAGACCTAGGTACAATGCTACCTTCAATTATAAGTGGTTAGCTCCTCATAGGCTTGAGTCCGAGGACCATGCAAGACCTAGGTACAATGCTACCTTCAATTTGGCTGTAAGTCACTAGTTTCCCCATAGGCTTGAGTCTTTGGACCATGTAAGACCTAAGTTCTGTCTAGCACCCAGATATATTTGCCGTTGGAACGCGAGATATGTGATCATGATAGGCAGAACATCTGAATCAAAAGAGACTTCTTTATTAATAGTAATACCTTTTCTGGTTATTTACATTCCATGGACGAGGTACAGGTTTGTCATCTAAATCTTCTAAATAGTATGCTCCTATCCCTGCCACTGAGGTGATTCGGTAGGGCCCCTCCCAGTTGGGTCCGAGCTTTCCCCAGGAAGGGTTCTTGGCAGCTCCTATGACTTTTCTAAGCACCAGGTCTCCCGGTGCTAGTGGTCTGAGCTTTACATTGGCGTCATATCCTTGCTTGAGCTTTTGCTGGTAGTGGGCCAGCTGGATCATTGCTTGCTCTCTTCGTTCGTCTACCATGTCCAGGCTCCGCCCCAACAGTTCATCATTGCTGCCTGGGGTGAAGGAGCTCGTCCTTAGTGTCGGGAAGTTGGTTTCCAGGGGGATCACTGCCTCTGCACCATAAGTCATGGCAAAAGGTGTTTCCCCCGTCGAGCGCCGGGGCGTAGTCCGGTACGTCCAGAGGACGTGGGGCAGCTCTTCTACCCATCTCCCCTTGGCATCATCCAGTCTCTTCTTAAGCCCGTTGACGATGACCTTGTTGACCGCCTCGGCCTGTCCGTTTCCCTGGGGGTAGGCTGGCGTTGAGTATCTGTTTGTGATCCCAAGTTCACAACAGTACCTCCTGAAGGCCTTGCTATCGAACTGGAGCCCATTATCCGAGATGAGGGTATGAGGGACCCCGAACCGTGTAACTATGTTCCTCCAAAGGAATTTCTTCACGTCTACGTCCCTAATGTTGGCTAGTGGTTCGGCCTCGACCCACTTGGTGAAGTAGTCCGTGGCCACCAACAGATACTTCTTATTCCCTGGTGCTTTGGGGAAAGGTCCCACAATGTCTAAGCCCCATTGGGCGAACGGCCATGGACTGGACAAAGGGTTGAGGACCCCTCCTGGCTGATGGATGTTTGAGGCGAACCTTTGGCATTGGTCACACTTCTTGACATATTCCTGGGCTTCCTGCTGCATTCCCGGCCACCAGTATCCTTGTGTGACGGCTCGGTGAGCTAGGGATCTCCCCCCTGTGTGGCTCCCACAGATTCCTTCGTGTAGCTCTTCGAGCAAGAATTCTGCCGCTTCGGGGTGGACACATAGAAGATATGGCCCATAGTAGGACCGCCTGTATAGCTTGTGATCCTCGGACAACCAGAACCAAGGAGCTTTCCTTCGTATCTTTTCTGCCTCCGACCTCTCCTCGGGCAGGACATCATCTTTGGGGAATTTCACTATGGGGTCCATCCAGCTAGGACCCATCACAACTTGATGGACGGGGATCGCTCCCTTTGGCACTTCACTTGCCCTCTCCAGGTGCTCCACAAGTATGATCCGAGTCAGAGCCCCTGCTGAGGAGGTTGCGAGTGTGGCTAGCGAATCGGCATGACTGTTCCCACTCCTGGGAATATGGGACAAGCTGAAGAGGCCAAACTCCAACTGCAAGCGCTTGACTAGGCTCAGGTATTCTTGCATTCTCGAATCTCTGGCCTCCATCTCCCCCTTTACCTGTCCTACCACCAATCTGGAGTCTGAGAACATCTCTATCGACTTTCCTCCCATCTTTTGCACCATGATCATCCCTTGCAGTAGTGCCTCATACTCGGCCTCGTTGTTTGTGGCCGTGAACCCGAGCCTTAGGGATTTCTCAATGACATGATCTTCAGGGGATACTAGGACCAGCCCCACTCTGGACCCCCTTTGGTTTGCTGCGCCATCCACATATACTTTCCAACATGGTGACTCCGGGATGGAGATTGCCCCAACCGATTTCTCATCACAGCTCTTGTCCTCGGCTGTCACTTCTTCGACTGGTTTAGCGAACTCGGCCGTCAAATCCGCTAGAACCTGGCCTTTTATGGAGGTCCGGGGCATGTACTTGACGTCAAAAGCCCCTAGAATTGTGTTCCACTTTGCGATTCTTCCTGTGTAATCAGCGGCCCGGAGTACAGACTTCAAGGGCAATTGGGTTAGGACAACCACTGTGTGAGCTTGGAAGTAATGGGGGAGCTTTCTCGTGGCATGGACCACCGCTAGTATGGCCTTCTCTAGGGGTAGGTATTTGACCTCCGCTTCGTGCAGCGACTTGCTGACGTAGTAAACTGGCTTTTGGACGCTATTGTCTTCTCGTACCAGTACTAGGCTCACTGCATGTGGCGCCATCGCAAGGTAGGCGTATAGGACCTCGTCGGGCTCAGGATTGGACATGATAGGCGGCCGGGATAGATATTCCTTGAGTTGCTGGAAAGCTACGGCACAATCCTCGGACCACTCAAATCCTTTCCATTTGTTGATCAGGAGATAAAAAGGCCTGCACCTGTCAGCCGACCTGGAAATGAACCGGTTCAGGGCCGCGATCATCCCAGTAAGCTTTTGGATCTCCTTGGGGTTCTGCGGAGGCCTCAAATTGTGAATGGCCTTGATTTGGTCAGGGTTGACTTCGATCCCACGGTGGGTGATCATATACCCCAGAAACTTGCCAGAGCTTACGCCAAACGAGCATTTTGAGGCATTAAGGCGGAGCTTGTGCTCTCTCAGGACGCCAAATGTGCGGCCGAGGTCCTCCAAGTGCTCGGACACCAGTTTGCTCTTCACCACCATATCGTCAACATAGACCTCGATGCTCTTGCCCAACATCGGCTCAAACATTCTCGTCATCATCCTCTGGTAGGTGGATCCGGCGTTTTTCAGGCCAAAGGGCATAACCTTGTAGTGGTAGTTCCCTATGGGCGTCACAAAGGCTGTCTTCTCTTGGTCCTCTAAGGCTAGTGGGATTTGATGATAGCCCTGAAAGGCGTCTAGGAAGCTCATCCGAGGATGGCCTGCCGTCGCATCTACTAGCTGGTCTATTCGTGGCATTGGGAAGGGGTCCTTTGGGCATGCTTTGTTCAGGTCAGTGAAGTCTACACAAACCCTCCACTTCCCACTTTTCTTCTTGACCACCACAGTGTTGGCCAACCATTTGGGGTAAAAGACCTCCTTGATAGCCCCTGCGCGCTTAAGTTTATCGACCTCTTCCTTGATCGCATTAGCGTGCTCCTTCGACGGGCGCCGGGGTGGCTGCTGCTTGGGGATCACAGATGGGTTGACGTTAAGGTGGTGACAGATGAAGGATGGATCAATCCCAGGGGCATCGCAGGGGTCCCATGCGAACACGTCAAGGTTCCTCTTGAGGAACTCAAGTAACTCCTCCTTCTCCTGTGGAGGCAGCTGGGTTCCGACCTGGAAGAACTTCTCCGGATCATCGCCAATTACCACCTTCTCCAGGTTCTCACATTTAGCATCCTAGGCAGGTGCATCCGGAGGCGCCACCTGGGTTTTTGATTACTATGAATCTTCCTCAACTGGGGCCGAGGACTGTGCATCAAGCCGATAGGATATGACAGCCACCGTGCACTGCCTAGCCGTGGGTTGGCAACCTCGGATCTCTAGAACCTGGTCCCCTGATGGGAATTTCACATTCTGGTGCAAGGTGGAGGCTACGCCCCTCAAGGCGTGTAGCCAGGGCCTTCCTACGATGGCCGTGTAGGGGGAGTATGTGTCCACCACTACAAAGTTCACCTCCACCACCACTGGGCCTGTCTGTACGGGTAGTCTGATCATGCCTTTTGAGATGACGAGCTTTCCGTCGAAGCTCATTAAGGGGGAGCTATAAGGTGTGAGGTCCTCCTATCTTAGCCTCAGCCCCTTGTAGAGGTCTGGACACATGACCTCGGCTGTGCTGCTACCATCCACCATCACCCTTTTCACGTCATAGCCCCCGATTCTGAGGGTGACGATTAGGGCGTCCTCGTGTGGCTGGATGGTCCCAACCTTGTCCTCATCCGAGAAACTCAATGCTGGGGGAGGATTCCTCTTGGACCTCTTTGGCCCCATCCGGAGGTCCTCGGCGGGCAGTTGGGCCACAGACAACACTCGCAAAGGGGGTGTGCCTGTTCTTCCTAGTGCGGCCAAGATTATGTTGATCGTTCCAGCGGGCTGCCCCATAGCAACGTCCCTTCGAGGCTCTTGGTAGGTTTGGCCCTACTGGCCGCTGGAATGGTGTAGAAGGTGCTTCAGCCTTCCATCCTGGACTAGCTGGCCCAGGTGGTTCCAGAGGTTCCTGCAATCCTCCGTGGCATGTCCGTGGTCCTGGTGGTACTGGCAGTAACGGTTCTGGTTGCGCCTATCAGGCTCTCCAATCATCTTTATCGGCCACCTGAAGAATGGCTCGTTCTTTATCTTTTCCAGCACCTTGTGAACGGGTTCTCGGAATACGGCGCCGACAGTCTGGGCATTGGTCGCCCCGGATTACCCACCGAAATCCCTCCTCGGGCGGGCGTTGCTGTACCGGTCCGACCTGAAATCCCTCCTCTCCTGAGGGATAACCTTCTCCTTTCCTTTGCCCTGTAGCATATCTTCCTCCACCCGCTTGTACTTGTCGATCCGATCCATCAGTTGCCGCACGCTGGTGGCGGGCTTACCGGTCAAGGACTTCCTCAGGCCGTGCCCCATTGGTAGCCCATTCTGACATGTATTGATGGCGACGGCGTCATACTTGCCGTCCAGCTCGTTGTAAATCTCCCAGTACTTGTCCGAGTAAGCCTTGAGGGTCTCCCCGTCACGCATGGATAAGGACAGCAATGCGCTCATGGGCCGAGGAGGCCTGCTGTTCGTGACAAAGCAGGAACCAAAGGCCTGGGTCAGCTGTCTGTACGAGTCTATGGAATTCGTCCTTAGACCGTTGAACCACCTCATCGCCACAAGTCCCAAGCTGGATGGGAAGACTTTGCACATCAGCGCCTCGTTCTTGGAATGGACAGCCATCCTCTGGTTGAACTGGTTCACATGCTCCACGGGATCCGTTTTGCCGTTGTAAGCAATGAAGGTTGGCTGCTGGAATCGCCGAGGAAGCTCCGCCTCCTCTATACGACGCGTGAAGGGCGACTTGGAGAGCTGATCCAGCGCCTTGCTCATGGCGTCACCTCCTAAGCCCCTGGGGGTTGGATTGGCACGCCTACGCCTCTGGTAGCGCTCCTCCTCATGGGAGAAAGTCTCGCTGGGGGCGTTCTTGACCTTTGCCTGTATTCATCATCACTCTCGTCGTCAGAGGGTAGGTCAAGGCTGGGTTCGGACCGTCTTCGCTGCGCACGGCGCAGCTTCCTCTTCAGATCATCTATCTCGCGCTGCATGGCCACCTTATCATCCTTCCTCTGGGAAGCGTGGCTATGGGCCTCTTCCGATCGCGTGGCCTGGCCATCGTCGCGCTTCTGGGGAACGTGCCCGTCCCCCTGGCTTTCGCTCGCCGTTGAAGTATGCACGCTTCCTTCTCGAAATCGCCTGTTGTCGTTCTGACCGCCCCCGGGGTCGCCATAGTTACCCTGATGCCTTGACTTCGCCGGTTCAAGTCGATTGGGAGTTCTTTGGTGAGGGCCTGATCCTACCATGTTTGACTGTTGTCCTTACTAACGCACAAGCTCTTCCCACAGACGGCGGCAATTGTAGGGGCAGGTTTCGGGCGCTCTCCGCAGATTGAGAGAGTGGACCCAAGCCCAGCTAACCCTCCAATGAATTTATAGAGTATGGGTTCAAGAGTTAGGCCCTAGTAAGGAATGCAGCGGCCATGCATGGTTGTACGTGAATGCTAATAACTTAAGTGTGGGTTGGAATGCACAATAAGGCTCCTCGGACGGGTCTTATAGAGCTTGAAGTTCTTATTATCTCTTTTCAGAATGGTTACAAGGTTGGAGAGAATATAAACTGCTACAGTATTTCTTTTCTCTGGTTTTCCGTCCGTCCCCCTCTCAAGTGGGACTTCTTACATTATATACTTCTCTCCCAGTTGATCCTAGCCCTACATTTGTTGATCAACTCGGCTTCCACTTGAGAGCATGTCCCATCAGCCGCATTCCCATCCCTCCTGTGGGTTGCAGCGCCCAAGGCGGCACTGTTCAGAGGTCCTATCCTCATTAATGCGGCCAGGGCGTTAGTTGGGGGCATTTAATGTGGAGGTGACAGTTCACCTGGGACTTGCTCCTCCACCATGCTTCCTTGTCCGGTGCTTGGTACTTGCTATTTGCTCCTTGGATGCTCAGGGAGATTCCCCTTAAGGGTATGCTGTTTGCTCACTTTCTGATCTCGGTCGCCCGAGGATGTAACCATCCTCGGCAATGCTCCTTGGGCCCTGGGCTCTACACTTTCGTCCTCGGACCTTGGACGCGTCCTCGGCGTGGGCCTCTGGGCCTAGTCTGAAGTGGGCCGGGGTTGCTTGACTTATTCTGGCCCCACAAGTAACAATATAAACAAAATGCTTTTTTTATTTATTTTAAATGTATATCACATAAATCCAACAAATTCGACTAAAAACCAAAGCAAGCACTAACAAACTAGCTATTTGAAAAATGTGCATTTTTATTTAAAAAATAGTGATTTTAAAATATGCCCTTTAAAAATAAATTTTTTTAAAAATCACAATTAAACGTTTGATTTGCGCTTTTAGGCTAATTTTTTTTGTTTGGGCAATTTTTTAGAAGTGCTACATTCATAACATTTTGGCAGTACTTTTACAACAAAGCTTAGATAGTAAGTTTTTACCGATTCTAATTTGAATTTACCATTGAAATTATTTTTTTGTCCACCAGTAACAACCTGCTACTTCGTATTTATTACGAAAGTGTTGTGAAAATGTTGTTAACATAACATTTTTCGCAATTTTTTTGTTCAACATTCAACGAACTAAAATTTTGAAGAGGTTGAATTGTATTTTTAATGGGCTCATTTTTATTTAGGGTGGTCAAGGTTTTTATTTTATTTTTTTATTTTTTTAAAGGTGGTCAATGACTTACATTAATTTAAAATTCAATTTTTTTTAAAAGATATTTAAAAAAAAAAAAAAATTCAGGTCAGGGTGGTCACATAACCACCCTGAGTAACACTTGGCGCCGCTTAATACTTTGCTATGCATATAATATGATCAATCATTTATGTTTCATGCTAACCTAGTATCAATTCTTACTTATTGATCGAGCTTTTACTTTTATATTGTTGTTCATATATATTTTTAGATCAGTTACTCAATTTTGTAGTGACAAGTGGGTGCTAGAAGGTGATCACGATGTTGCAGTTAGACTGTTGTTGGGATTTCAAGCACTTGTTTTTGGAAGTTTCTTATGTGTTAGAATTTTAAGTTTTTTATTTTTATTTTTGATAAACTAGAATTTTAAGTTTTAATTTCAAAAGATGGATTTTGTGAGGATTTGTTTGAGATTTTTTTTTTTTTTTAATTATATACATTTTACATGTTTAAATGTTATGGAGTTTAGGTCATTTTATAGTTTTGGAGATGAGACGAATTACGATGTGTTTTTATTTGGAGATTGAATTTATTTGTATTGGAGGTTTTTTTAGTGCTGATTGAATAGACTTTTTAAATTGAAAATTGTGGCTTTACAGATCCTATGGAGTATGGAACTATGGATGTCATGCGGTGAAGCAAAAGAAATAAAATAAATTAAAAAACACATAGATAAGAGGGAGCCAATAGGAGTTAATTGTGGCCTAACAAGTGACCTAATAACGATCGCAAAGCTTACAAATAGGCAACAACTCATAAAGAGGAGAAAATAAATCATTTGAGAAATTAGTGTAATATATTGGACATACATCGATCTATTAATTTAAAATTTTAAGTTAAGTGGTATTCAAATATCTAAGTATGTTATACTAAAATTTGATTTGAACTCTCCTCAATGTATTATCTTTACAGCAAATTAAGTTAAACATACATAATAATGCACTAAAATTGTTAGTTGGTACCTTTCTAGCTAAGCTTCTAAACGCAATAATTGACACATTCTGGCCGTTAATAACAAGAAATTACTTATAATTACGAAAAATTACGCAGTTTCAAAAATTTGGTGCAAAACTGGTTATTGCCTACTACTAGTATTAGTCTCTTTTGACTTTTGAGGAAGCACCATAGGTATTTGCCAAGTGTATGTTTGTGATCTATTTATTTTGCTGAAATTGAAATTTTTTTGCTGAATGTAGTGTAGATAAAAGTAAAAGTTAGCTGAAATAATATAGTAGGACTAATGAATAGTGCAAAGGCAGGTGACATAACATCTGATAAGGCTGAGGCATATGACAAGGCAGAAGGCAAATGACCTGCAGTAGAGTAGATTTGAGTCTAAACTGTATGTAGCTTATGCTTAAATGTAACGATGAAGTCAGTTATGGTTGTAAGTCCACGTGTAAGCATCTGATGAGTCAAGCTACAGTTAGTTACAGTGATCCCAAACTTTACGGAATAAGTTGGGTACATGTACTGGATTCAGTGGAGGAATGAAATCAAGAAAACTAAGAGTTTAGTTCATAAATTTTTTATCTCTTCTTTGCTTTCTTCTCTGCTCTTTACT
This sequence comes from Quercus aquifolioides, assembly GCA_019022515.1. NCBI lineage: Eukaryota > Viridiplantae > Streptophyta > Magnoliopsida > Fagales > Fagaceae > Quercus > Quercus aquifolioides. The sequence goes on along the minus strand of CM032328.1, from coordinate 86,326,238 downwards.
CTGTTTCTTCATATTGCTTTTCATGGTATCAGAGCCACCATTAATGGCTTCTGCTTTGAGCTCCAATTCCGCAACAACTTCTTCTACTTCCACTACAACAACTACTCCTACAAACTCCTTAGTGAATCCATCGTTGCTACTCTTATCTAGTATGGCGAGTATGATGACGATGAAGCTGGATTTCACCAATTATATGGTCTGGAAACACCAAATCGTTGTGATTCTTGAAGCTTATGCTATGATAGGTTTCGTTGATGGTTCAAGTGTAGCACCTGATCCTTTCTTGAAGGACAGTTCTGGAAGCTTTACCAGTGAGCCAAACCCTGAGTATCTCAGTTGGAAGAATCGAGAACAAGCCTTATTCACATTCATCAACTCCACTTTGTCTTCATCAATTTTAGCCATTACAGTGGGTCAAAGATCTGCTAAGGGAGTCTGGAATGTTCTTGAGAAAAGGTTTGCTTCTGTTTCTCGATCTCATGTTTTAAGTTTGAGGAACGAATTGTTGAGTATTAAGAAAGGTTCTGAGAGTATTGATAGTTTCTTTCAAAGAATCAAAGAAGTTAGAGATAGATTGAGTTCTGTTGCTGTTGTTATTGATGAAGAAGAACTTATACATCTAGTTCTTGAAGCTTTGCCTCAAGAATATGGTGCATTTTGTTCAGCAATAAGAACTAGGAATGATGTGTTTACTTTAGAAGAGTTAAATACTCTGTTAAATGCTGAAGAGAGAGCCATTAAAAAGAAATTTGAGGCTAGAAAGGCTAGAGATACTTCTATGGCTATGCTTCTTCAAAGTGGGTTTAATTAGAACAATAATAGAGGTAGAGGCAGGAATGGTAATCAGAGGGGTCTGATGGAATTAGAGATGAACGCAGCGGAAAAAATAAGTTTAAAATGGATCTACTTCATTCGATATTGATAACATGCACAAAGTAAATTTCAGAATTAGAGAAACAAGAGAGTGTACCTTGAAGCGGTGAATTTCAAAACCGAAGATTGAAGCACTTAGGAATACTTTTAATCTTCACTCCAATTCCACTAACGCCCAAGAAGTGTGGACTCTCAATTGGTTACAAAAGGATGATTGGAGAGTGACATTCACTCACTTCCACCATTACAATGTTGTTTTTCACATACCGAAAATTTTGTACGTTTTTGCCTTTTGTATCTAACCAATTATCTAATTGGGCTGGCTACTTGGGCCTTTCCAATTTGGCTTAAGTGTGTGGCTTGGAGTGGGATCAAAAGGGACCAATAAGACACTAGCTCCAATGGGCCTTGGGCTTTTCTGTCAACTCTTGACAAGTCCAAAGTTACCATTAACTATATTTAATACCACTATAAAAATATAGTTGCACTCTAGGCCTTATCTATAAATTATATCCCAAGATTTTATTATACACGCAACCCCTTCATCAAATATTCGTAGTAATACAAAGTCATTAATGTAGACTGCCACTTTGTAAATTACTACATCTTAATCCTTGAGTACCCAGTTTAATCCTTTAATGTTATTCATTATATATTTATGAAATCCAATTCCATAAATATATACTTTAGTCTCACTAAAGTGGTTAGGCCTAACTCTCTGAATAACAAACTCATTAAACTTATCTCAAGGGAATACTTTATATCTCCGTTAAGAGATTATGAATTCCATCTTGAGAATACATGTTCCATCAACACTAAATGTGGTTGCCCAACATACTGAGGTTTTGACCATTACTATAGATCTCACTCCTGATATATCAAAGCAACCTACACCTCATGATCAGGTCCATTATTCTCTCAGGATTAAGAGTTCATGCAAATACAAGTCGTGAGATTTATTATTCATATGATAGTCCTTAGGAAAATAATAAATCTCACAGCGGTCCAGTTCAATATGTCTTAACTCTTAAAACAAATTAACAAATCAACCAGAAGTCTCCACTTCCATGATCAAGACAAATCATCGTGGTTGACATGTTATAGTCTTCGCAGATGAAATGCCCAATTTCATCACCGACTACGAACTATAATTCTGAGTTTACAAAGAACTTGTGATTTATATCTTCTGTGACTTTTCACATAAATCACATACTATGCATCTCATGGACTAAATGATAATGTCCGAATATTCATGTTACCATTATTTCAAATAATAATAAAAACAAATTCATTAAACACAATATTAAGTCATACATAATGACATACAGAATGCCAAACTTAATATCATACATAGTATCATACAATAGGATTTAAGGGCACTAATCCTAACAAGGTCGTGGTAGAGGTTTCAATAACTTTGGTCCTAATTTTGGTTTTAATAATGGCCAAACATCTGGAATCCCAATTTTGGATTCAATCATGGTCAATCTTCTGGGACTGCCAATGTCACTCCTTAATTTCCTGGTTTTCAATCACATTCTCAGTTCAAGAATGGTGGACCTAGTTCTGGTTTTCATCAGGTTCAAGGTCAATCTTAGAATTCCAGACCTACTTGTCAAATTTATGGTAAAAATGGACACACATCCTTAGACTGCTATCATCGTATGAACTTTGCCTATCAAGGTAGACATGCTCCAGCTAAACTAGCCTCTATGGCAACTAGTTCTATGACAGCTTCAGCAACTGCTAATTCTGCTTCAGCATCCAATTCTGCTTGGCTCACTGATACTGGATGCTCAGACCATGTGACTCCAGATTTATCTCAGCTTTCCTTACATTCTTAGGTCACTTCAGGGAATGAGTCTATTACTGTTGGCAATGGGCAAGAATTGCATGTGACTCATATTGGAAATGGTAAGCTTCTTACACCTTCTCATCAATTTCGTTTAGAAAATATTCTTAGAGTCCCTGCTTTGGCTTCCAATTTGTTGTCTGTTCATGAACTTTGCTTACAATTTGATGCCACTCAGTTCTTAATTGTGGACTTACCTACGGGAAGGTTCTCTATCAAGGCCAGAGTAAGGATGGTGTCTATCCAATCCCTCTTTCCTCTCAACTATCTGCTGTTCCCACTCCTTCTTCATCATTTGCATTTCAATCATCTGTAAATAATGCTGTCTCTCTACAAGCTTTGCTATGGCATCAAAGACTTGGACACCCTTGCTCCAAGCTTCTTCAATCTGCCTTGTCTTCTTTCAATAATACTGTCAAAATTTCTGTTAATGATGACATTTGTTCACAATGTACATATTGTATAAGTGCTAAGATGCACAAGTTTCCTTTTCCAAAACATGTTATGTCAAGTACTTTCCTTTACAATTGGTTCACAGTGATGTTTGGGGCCCTGCTCCTGTGACTTCTATGCTTGGCTATAGATTCTATGTCATTTTTATTGATGATTTTACTAGATTTACCTGGTTATTTCTGCTTAAGCACAAATCTGAAGTGTTTACTGTTTTTCTGCATTTCAAAGCTCTTGTAGAAAATCAGTTTGGGTCTACCATCAAGACTCTTAGGACTGATGGTGGGGGTGAGTACACTAGTAATCATTTCAAGTCCTTTTGTCTAGAAAATGGTATCCAACATCAGTTTTCATGTCCATATTCCCCTCAACAAAATGGGGTAGCTGAAAGAAAACACAAACAAATTGTTGAGAGTGGTTTGTCTATGCTTCACCAATCTAAGCTTCCTTCTTCTTTATGGTGTTATGCATTTAGTACTGCTACTTTTCTAGTTAATAGACTTCCCTCATCTGTTCTTAGTTTCAAATCACCTTGGGAAAAACTATTCCATACTGCTCCTTCTTTGCAGGGTTTGAAAACCTTTGGCTGTGCTTGTTTTCCCTTTCTTAAACCTTATAATGACAACAAGCTTCAACCAAAGTCTACTCAGTGTATTTTCCTAGGATATCCTCCTTTATCCAAGGGTTACATTTGTTATGACCCTCAGTCACAGAAAGTGTATATCACTTCACATATCATCTTTCATGAATTAGTCTTCCCTACTCTACCTGCACCTTTATCTGCTCCTTCCTGCTCTGCTGGTTTTGACAGCCCCCTTTTGACCTTTGGTTATCAACTCTTTTACCCATTTCTCCTGCTACTCTTTATCTGCCCTTTATGATGTCCTTCCCTCATTTATTAATCCTTCTTCTACTAATCCCTAGGTCTGATACAGCTTCCAATGTCTCTACAGATGCTGTCCTTCCTCCCTATCTGCTCTTGTGCCTAACTCTAGTATTGTTCCATCACAATCTGCCTTTTTTGAGTTCACTAATTCTGTCCTTCAGTCTGATTCTTCTTCTTCCCATAATACTCTCCAATGCTTACCAGATCCAAACATGGCATATTCAAGCCCAAAGCCTTTGCCATTGTAAGGGATTATTTTCAGGTAGAACCACCAAGTTTTAATGTTGCTTCTCAGTTTCCCCATTGGATTGAAGCTATGGATTCTGAGTTTCATTCACTTCAGAAGCAGCATACTTGGTCTTTAGTTCTCCTTCCACCTGGTAAGAATGTGGTTCATTACAAATGGGTGTACGAGATTAAAAGAGGCAATGATGGTGTTGTTGCTAGATACAAGGCACGTTTGGTTGCCAAGGGGTTTTTGCAACAATATGGTTTAGATTATGGAGAGACATTTAGCCCTGTTGTCAAACCAGCTACTGTGAGAATCATTTTAGCCTTGGCTGTGCAGAATCATTGGTCTTTGAAGCAATTGGATGTGTCCAATGCTTTTCTTCATGGCATTTTGCAAGAGGAAGTGTTCATGTCTCAGCCCCCTGGCTATGTTGATGCTGCTCACCCTGATCATGTGTGTCTCCTTCATAAGGCCATTTATGGTTTAAAACAGGCACCAAGGGCCTGGTTTGACAGCTTCACCTCTGAACTATTGCACATTGGTTTTAAGGCTTCTGATGCTGATTCTAACTTGTTTACCCTTCATCATGACTCATTTGTGGTTTATCTGCTGCTATATGTTGATGATATCATTATCACTGGGAATAGTACTTCCTTTATTGCTCATATTGTTTCCAGACTTGGGGCTGCTTTTGACTTGAAGGATCTTGGCCCTTTGAAGTACTTTCTTGGTCTTCAGATTGAGTATACTTCTCAAGGTCTTTTTGTGCACCAGTCTAAATATGCTTCTGAGTTGCTTACCAAGTTCAATATGTTGGATTGCAAACCTTGTCTCACTCCTTGTTCTCCCACAGTGCATGTTAGCCCTCAAGTCAGCCCTTTACTTCCAGATCCTACTGTCTATAGGAGTATGGTTGGGGCTTTGCAATACTTAACATTCACAAGACCTGATTTGTCTTATTCAGTTCAGCAAGTTTGCCAATTTATGAGTCAACCTACCCAACATCACTTGATGGCAGCCAAAAGGATCCTTAGATATATCAAGGGTACCTTGCATCATGGAGTTCATTTTCAGCCTGGTCAATTAGCTCTGTCTGCATATTGTGATGCTGACTGGCAGGTGATCCTCTCGATCGTTGGTCCATTACTGGCATGGTGGTATTTCTAGGGAATTCTCCAATTACTTGGTCTGCCAAAG